>CM022953.1:39741138-40341138 GCA_012931725.1 Litsea cubeba | reverse complement strand
TTCTTCTTTAGTTTAGAGGTTACAATGGCGGTTGGCTCTTTTCTTGATGATTTCTGACTGTAGAGGTCTTTAATCACCGTTTCAGCTTCCATGGAAGCATCTAGGAGTTCTCCCAGGTTTTTTGATTTGTTGCCGATGATCATGGAGTGGATTCTAGCTCCCGTCAAGATCTTGAAGTGGATGACGTGCTGTTTAGCTGATCCTTTCCCCGTATATGTTTGGAGAGTAGGATGCTTGAATTTTGTTGGGAACGGGACCGAGTCCATCCATAAGAGATATGGTGGCTTGATCCCATGCTCCTTTAGTATATCCTCTTCTTTTGCTTTTGCGAGGATACTGTCTATGTCCTTTTTTGTAAGGGCGCGTGACTCATTTTCTTCCCCATTTACCTCATCGTCTTGATGATTCGGAGGAGGTTCATTGTTCGCCTGATTTTGGAAGGCGAGGAGAAGGTTTTCCATCAGAGTTTCAGTCCTCTGTTGGCCTTGTTCCAACTGCTGGATGCGTGTGATTGCATTATCTAGAGGTGGATTGCTGGGTGGTGGCTCAGAATTTGTAGCCAGGACGTTCATCCTTCGGGATTCGAACAAAGAGACTGTCCTGGTGACGGAGCTAGGGCTCATTCTTTTTGATGAAGAGCTTGAGGAAGGATCACTCTGCCGTCGTTTGCTTGAAGGAGCAGGGTATTCTTCTGAATGTCTTATTATCCTAGAGACACTGCTGGTCACTGGACGTCGGACATGAATTTTTGTTGCTGACTTTTGGCGTCTTCTGGTTTTTCCAACCATATGGACGGCAGCAACTTGGTTGGGTCTTTCTTTTTTGACCCATTTGGGAGAGACTTGAAGTGTAAGAGGCTGGGTCCTTTGTTTCTCTAGTCTCTTTTGCCTATACGACGCGCGGCAGCGTATACGACGAGCAACTTGAGCTTCGGTCAGCTCTGGCTGGGCTTTGATGATGAAGGATGTGCTCCCTCGGGCGCAGCAGCCGAGCCTGTCTTATTTTTAACTGGGCAACGACAGGATGCGAACCCTGTCCTTCGCCTGTTGCAGCGAAGCTTTGAATTTTTCAAGCTCGGCCCCTGTAGAGATGAAGGGTCGAACTGCAGGTTTGTAGGCCTTAACAGGTGCTTGCGGAGGCCTTGTGATGCATGACTTGATTTTGGGCTTGTAGGAACAAGCCAACTCATGCTGGTTTGACTTGGGAGTCAGGTTAGAGATGGATCTCTCCTCTTTTATGTAAGCAAGAGGGTAGAACTGGTTCTCCTTGAGTGGGGCCAGGAATGCTGGCTTAGTAGATGTTTGGGACCTTCTCTGTTTTGGTGAAGGTCTTGGGGACCAAGTCTTGGGATAGACCTGGTCGTTTGCTGGTCGAGGCTTTGTGGGGGTGCCATGGGCTTCGGGCCTTCTGGTGCTCGCCTTTGGTGTCATGGTAGTGACACATTGAGAGGCGACCTTCTGCTTCTTGGAAGGAACAGTTTGTTCTTCGGGAAGTGGGAATGGTCCCAGCGTCCCAAAGACAATAGTCCGGGGAGTCGAGGTCGACCCGGAGTTCAGAGAGTTGCCGAGGGAGTTGACGCTTCGGCAGCTCATGGGGCGCTTGTAGGTGCGCGTGGTTTGCTTCTGTTGAAGGCTGAGTTGGTGCTTGCTTTCATCAAAAGTAATGGCACGCGATGCTGCCATTGTTAGTTTTTTCAAAAAAATTCTGAAACAAGACCACATCCATTAGTAATCACAAGAATATAATGATCATAAATGGGAAGTTCTATGGTTTTGTCTTTTCAAATCACTCGAGGGATATGACCCAAGCAATATGAAGAAGGCAAAAGGCCATAAAGGGTACAATTGTTCTGATCGCAGGTATGGTAAGCCCAGAATGAGCGTCCCAGTGGCTGGTAGAAGCAATTGTGAACCTAAATTCGACTTATTGAGAAGTAGAGCTTGCTCCATGTAAGAAGAATATAAGTTTGGAGTTACAAATGTGCCGGTCGCGAATACAGTAGACCCTGAAAGGGCATACTAGTACCGCTAGACACAGATGTTTTGAGACCGCATCCATGAGATGAGATTCTCTGTTTTGAAAGGTCAAGATTGGATTCATCAAAGAGAGCAGATGGTATTCCGATCCAAATACGGTCTCAAAAATTTTTGCGAGCGCCAGTACTCGAAGGAAATGAACCATAATTTCTCGGATCTGGATCCAAAAATGACGAGTTTTTTTTTTTAAAGGCCAAGATCGGGTTCATCAAAGAGAGCAAAAGGCACTCCAATCTGAACACGGGCTCAACGATTTCCGCGAGCGCTAGTGTTCAAAAAGGAATAGAACAAAATTTCTCCAATCTGAACCCAAAATGACGGAAGTTTTTTTTTTAGAAGATTTTTTTTTGAAAAAATCTTTTTTTTATTTTTTTTATTTATTATTTTTTAAAGATTTTTTTTTAATTTTTTTTTTATTTTTATTTTAAAATTTTTTTTATTTTGAATTTTTTTATTTAAAATACGAGAGAGTACACATAGGCTTCCTAACCCGGTCTTATAAAATCTCGATTGATAGAATTGCCCCCCAGGTAAGGGTAGGATTACTTAATGAACCCGTTTGGAGGACCCTTGCCTAGAACGGTCAAGCTGTCTCCACACTCTGGACAAGGCTT
Source organism: Litsea cubeba (assembly GCA_012931725.1). Classification (NCBI taxonomy): domain Eukaryota; kingdom Viridiplantae; phylum Streptophyta; class Magnoliopsida; order Laurales; family Lauraceae; genus Litsea; species Litsea cubeba. The sequence continues at coordinate 40,338,488 of CM022953.1, read as the reverse complement.
TTCTTGAATCAACCGTGATCAAAGAACGCAGTTGGTTTAACCTTAGTGGACTATGTCTTTTTTTTTTTACTTTTTTTTAGATTTTTTAATAAACTCATCGAAGAGAAACGATGGCCCAAATCCTAATTCGAACAGGCTCAACAATTTCTGCGAGCACACGAACGAAAGGAAAGGATCAAAGTTTCTCAATTTTGAAACCAAAATGAGAAAGATTTTTTTCTAATTTCTAATGAACTCATCGAAGAAAAACAATGGCCATTTCCACAATTCAAACCGGCTCAACGATTTCCGCGAGCACAGAGACGAAACGAAAAGTATCAAAGTTTCTCAATTTTGAATTCAAACTAAGAAATTTGATTTTTTTTTTTTTTGAAAAGATAAAGAGTGGAAATAAATTCAAAGAATTTAGAAAATTTCAAAAAAATCTCATCTCATTTTTTTAGATGCGGAATTCAACATAGGCCACCAATTAGAAAGTAGCCAAGGAATCGAGAAAAGAAATATGAGCATAGAGCAAAAGATATGAATTGCAAATATTTCATTTCTAGCATCGTGTTCTCAAATGAACGAGTCCCACCGAGTGTGCCAACCTGATGGACAGCGCTTCTATCGCTCGGTTTTGCTGAGGTCGGCGGACGTGGGAGTCCGTTTGGGTCCGACCCTTTCGTAACCGGGGGACAGAGGCGTGCATCAACATTTTTTTGTGTGGGTGTGCCAGATTTTCTATTTTACTTGGAATTACAAGTGGTGATCCGGAGATCAACCTTCGCAAGTAAAACGGAAATCAACTTCTTTCGAGTTTTCCATTGCACATATATTTAAGAAAAGAGACATTTTTCTTGATTTGCCGTGAAAGGCGATTTTTTGGCATTTATAGCCGATTTTGGCGTTTATAGCCGATTTTACAATTCTTATCAATAATGAAAGACAAGAGTTGTGATTTTTGTCTCTTTTGGAAAAATACAAACTACAATGAAAAGCAAGAAAATGAGGATCTAACTTCTCAGGAGATTATGGGGGACTTGTTCAGATTGACGGTCTGAAGCCATATGTGGGCTTCGCCATCATCTATGCAGATGAGAACAGAGGATGCTCTTGATTCGCTTGGCTTGGCTATAACCTTAGGTTTTTAGAGGACAAAGACCAAAAGGAGGTCCTATGTCCAATAAAAAACTAAGTAGACGGGCTGAAAAGCCACGTCTAAGCCATTAGAGGCAGAAGGAGAAGGCAAGGGCCTTAGGGGGGGGGGTACCTTCCAAGGGACTTTTCTCAGCTTGTAGCGGTGGTCGGTGTAGAGCTTCCGCGGAGTTTTCTCTCTTTCTTTCTCTTAGGTTTCTGATGCCTTTTTCTATCTGAATTTTCAAATTTTCTGCAGTTTGTTCTTGTCTTTTTTTCTTCTTGGAGTGCTCTCCTATTTATAGGCTTTTAGGTAGCCATTTAGGAGGGTTTATGGGCTTTTATTGTCATTAAGCCGCATAATGGGAGGAGTTACAAGATTTAATTCCTTTATTTTGTAACTCCTTTTTCTTGGCTTCTGATTGGCCGGAGGAGATTGAGGGCATTTAATCGCCTTTAATCACCATGATGGGAGGAGTTTCATGGGTTAAATGCCATGAATCAATTGACTTGTAACTCCCGAATGCTTGCTTCTGATTGGGCCGTCCAAAGAAATGGATTAATGACTGTAATAAAGCTAGTCAATTAATCGCATTAAGTGGTTGCCAAGCAGTTGAAGAGTCGCGAGCCGTGCCGCGTCTTTTGGGATTGTTCTGGCAATGATCATCGATGGATCTTCATGTAGATCGACATTGGATGACCATGTAACTTCAGGTCTTGGTTGCCAACAGCGGGTCGGTGCCATCTGTCCTGTCGATTTCTCGATCAGTCGGGTAGAAATCACACTTTTCTGGTTGACCGGTTGACGATCAATGTTGATTTTGATACTCTTGATGATTGACCCGTGATTTTGACGGATGTCAAAGAATTTGGTGTCTCAAAAGTATGAGATTTGGAAAATCCCAGGGGTCGGACGCTTCGAATCGCGAAAAATGACGAAAAAAACCGGGCTTTCGGGGCCCTCCCAGCAATCCCGGGCTCCAGGGTCGCAGTGGCTGGCGACCCTAGGGGGTTTTCCCCCCTTTTGTCCCGTTTTGTGTCCGTTTTTTAAGTTTTTTTATTCTTTTTTCTTCTGTATTTTTTCTTGACATTTTTGATCATTTATTGGCCTAATTTCCCTATAGAAAACCTGATGAGAATCCTTGCATTTTTGGTTTGCAAAGTTTCTAATTTTCCGAGAAAGCCGAAGACTTTGTCGCGTAGAGCTGTCGGTTTTCCGTCAGAAGCTGAAACTGGGTCAAACGATGTCGGAATGACTTGAAATTTGGGGTGAAGCCTCCTGAGCAATAAATAAGATCAACCATAGGCTTTTGTTTGAGTTTTGAAGCCGTTTGGGGTTTTATCACCAGTAGACTTATTTTTATCGCGATGAAGATATCGCGGATTGATATGCGGTCAACCGATGTCCGATTGACTTGAAATTTGATAAGGAACCTATTGGAGTCATTTAAAGATGATACAGAGGCTCTGTATTGGAAACCATGGTCCCAGTGGGCTTCGCCGAGAGGCCTGATTCTTGGAGCGTCAAAGTCTGGTCAAATGTTGTCGAAATGACATGAAATTTGACGTGTAGCCCTTTGTAAGCATTTTGAAGCCGTCCATGTGCTCTATCTGATGAGTGATTGACTCGGTGGTTCTCGCCGGCGAGAGGCTTGATTTAGCTGTTCGAGGGTTGATGTAGGGTCAAACGTTGTCGGTTTCACTCGGAACATGACGTGGAGCCTTTTGGATGTATTTTGAGATTATCCATCTGCTTTGATCGAAGATTTGGTGTCTCCGATGATTTCGCCGCCGGGAGCTCCTTTTCAGCCGTCGGAGAAGCGAAGTTAGGCCAAATGATTTTGAATTGGCCCGAAACTTCTTGTGTACTCCTCTATTGGCTGTCTTGAAGGATCTTGCAGTTTTTATTTGATTCTGACAAGATTTGATTTTTGGACGTAGCATTGCATATTTATGGTAGGCTGTGACTTCATGTAGCTTTATGGATTTTGAAGAAGCAAAGTGACACATTTTTTGGTGTCAACAAAAACAATGATACCTTGCAAGAGAGTAGAAAACCTGTATATAAATAATGAATTTCATAAAATTAAATGCATCATTTATTAAAAGACGTATGCAGTATAAGACAAATAAAGGTACCAAGAATCAGCAACTGTTAAGGTGGCAACCACACAAAGCTAAATCCTCTCTCACTAAAGTAAGGAGGGCCATCGGGGCGTTGATCTCAGTCACACGAGGTGAGGAGATTCAATGAATATATATAAATACATATAGCTAGACAAGACCACGGTAGCGAACCGGGTAGCAAGACAGGACAAGATCCAGGCTATAGCTAGCGGGACAAGAGGGGGGATCTCCAAGCCGATGGATCAAACCGACAAGGTACATCCAAGCTTAGTGGTGCCGACTCATAGGTCATGTGCGAGAAAACAAAGCAAGTGCATTCATATCGGGACAAGATGCTCATAGGCACAAGACATATAATATCAGGTCAAGCATGAACAAGATAGCAAAACGCTAAAACAACATCCAGGGCATGACTAGTCTCAAGGCATGGAACTTGAAATATATAAGTGAAATTCGATAAAATCAAGTACACATGGATTTCTATACTTTCCGGGCCAAGTGTTGAAGGTCCAAGCTTTAAATCAACGTGAATAGGGTCCCGTATGTTAGGTTTGATATACATTTGGTACTCTTTGAGAATTAAAAACATTCCGGGTCCTTACTCACATAGGTAAGTCTAAAAGACCTTAACGAGATCATGATGATGGGGTTTCTTCTTCCACATAGATCCACAAGGTTCTTAAAAAATAATCCAATAAAGTTGTAGTTTCGGTCAGCTTCTCGGTTAGCTGTCGGTTAGCCGAACTGGGTATGTCGGCTAACCGACGGCTGACCGCTGATCCAAATCAGAACATAAATAGCTCTCTGGAAAAGGGACCGAACTGCTTTCGGTTGGCTGTCAGTTAGCTGAGGTTGTGCAGTTCGGTTAGCCGACAGCTGACCGACAAATCTTCTGATGAAATGCAACTTTCTGGAATTGGAACCGACAAGGTTCGGTTAGCTGTCGGTTAACCGAAATGGGCATTTTGGCTAGCCGACAGCCGACCGACCCTACATGGGCAGTTCAGTTTCAAGTCAGATTTCCATTTCTTCTTCCCTACATTTGATTATACACTTTGAGCACCCTTATATACATTTTGAGGGTCTCAAGACATCCTTAAAAACTCATTCAATCCACTTTCAAACCTCCAATCATCCATCCAACATCTCCTTTCCATCCATTCAAATACAAGAGAGAGAGTCCATAGAAATCCACATAAAATCCATAAAAGTATAACATAAGTTAATGCAATATTTCTATGAGATTAACAAATGAAAAAGACCCATTCATGAGTATATTTTAAAACCATAGGAATCATACTATTAAGCAAGTTAAACCATTAAAGCTATTAATGAAAATCAATCAAGCTTGTGCATAAAACATGATAAACATTTAAGAATCATTTCATCCACTTGCGTTAGGTCCAAAGCTAGCAAATCCAATCTCTGAACACTCTCCAAGACATAAATCACCAAATCTACACAAAAACCCCCAAATGCAAAACCTTGGAAATAAAAAACCAAATCAAAACAAAAGGAAAATTTCCAATAATGGAGATGGGGCTCCTCTAGGACAATCAGGATACAAATCTAGGAGATGGAGAGAATCACTTACATGGAAGACCTCCAAATAGACAAGGCTAGTTCAAGGAAAAAGTTCAATCTAGGTTGAAGAATCCCTCCACAAAGCTTCACAAAGCTCCTGGAGAGATGAAAAAAATTTGTGAAGCTCTCCTCTTGATTTGGCAAAGCTTTGAGGAGCTTAAAGAGGGAGAAAGCAAGAAGAAAATGAAGGAGGCAATAGGGCTGCTAGAGCTTTTCTCTTACAATAGTAATTAGGGCAAAGAAGTGAGAAAGAGAAGGGAGGGTTCCCTTATATAGCAAAGAGGGAGTGGATCCCACAACTTACCGTACTTGTCGAGCTAAAAACATGCATTTCGGTGCCTCAAATGATTTCGACGAAGAAGACAAAGTTGCTCGACGAAATTTCTAGTTTCCAAAACGTATATGTTTCGCAGGTTTTGGTGACATTGAAAATAATGTCCAGATTTTGGGTAAAAAGATCATTTTGCCCTCAAATTATGAAAAGTCAGGTTTAGGGCTCTCGAATAGGAACGATGTCAACATGAAAGTTGTAGGGATTAACAGGATAAGTCAAATGGGATTAAAACACGAATTTTTGGAAATCATGAATAAACCCTCAAGCTCACGCAAATTCGTAACAAGAACCCTCAAACGGTCCTACAAATCAAGAAGGCTCTCAAAATCCCCCAAAGCTATTATAAAAGCTATTCTAATCCCAAACTTAACCAAAAACCACTAAACACACTTAAAGCTAAAATACAACTTAATGAACACTAATCGAGGTCTCTCGGATCGGGGTCTTACACTCTTAGTTGGCTGTCCATTTTCACAGAGTGCCAGGTCGACCCGTGGACCCATTATGTCGACCTGGTACACTGTAAATAGTGATTTTCCAAATTTAGACCCTTTTTATGATTTGATCAAGTGCGGGCCCCGTTGACCTTCCATTTGGACTGTTTGGGATATGCTAGACACGAGTCAAGGGCCGAGCTTAACCTTGACCCGTGTAATCACCTAAGTAGGGTCTTGGGTTATAAAACGGAACCTGGTTCAAGGGTTATGGATGTCTTATGATGTTAAATACCTTTAGGAGCACCAAGGATACTTAATAAGCATCTGGAACTCCGTGATCACTATCTTAGGTGAAGTGGGACCCTGGACCTGAATAGAGGGGCAGCGATCATCGATCGATTTGTGATATGTGGTACTTATGTTGATGAAATGGACACTAAGGCTGGCTGGTAGGTCCGAACCTTGGATGTTAGCCTTGAGAGGTACTATAATCAGGGCATTGAACTTAGGCTCTGATCCATGATCACGGTCCATATTGGATGAAATGTCGGGACATTGTACTTGAAGTCCTGACCTGTAATATTGGGAACTTAACTGTAGATACTGATAGACGGACTGTATAATGAGATAATACTATTTAAGCGTATAGAGAAACGGAGTTTACAAGGGTATGCATTTTTAACCGTTAGGAATCACAAGGATGGATTAGCTATACCCAAACTCCGTGCCTCGTACCTTGACTATTATCATCTCATATTAAGGATAATAAGGCCATCCAGTTCGGAGTACCCACACCTAGTGATCTGTAGGTTGTGGATGTATGATTGGTCTGCCGAGGGTTGTGATGCCGGCATGGACATTGATATTGTGATGTGGTTGAGTACAGTAGGTACCGATGGGTGATCGGGTATGACTAACCAGATGACTAATCTGAAAATTTATCAAGTCAAATGACTAACTTGATGGGTTCCATTCCCAGTGTCAGATTACATATGACTACGGGAATGCATCCTCATTCCTCACTTAGAAAAAAAAATGAATAAAGGAATGATAACATGGTCTCTAGCCCACCCTAGAAAAATGATGAACAAATAAAATGTTGGGCTTGATGCTTAAGGATGAGCTGCGTGTCCAGCACTCTTCCCATACAAGTGGGGCCCATCTCTTTTATATTAAGATCTTTGATGTGATCGTGTGACAATTGGACTATGTAAGCCCCAAATTTCTAGATTGAAAAGCCCCTGTTCAGTTTTCTAGCTTCTGATGAACCATATATTGTTATGTTTTGATGGACCGCGCTGCTGCCTGGTTCTACCGAGGTCGGCGAACGTGGGAGTCCGTTGGGTCCGACCCTTTCGTAATCGTGGGGGGCAATGGCGTGCATCAACATTTCTTTTGTGTGGGTGTGCCAGATTTTCTATTTTACTTGGAATTGCAAGTGGTGATCCGGAGATCAACCTTCGCAAGTAAAAAAGAAATCAACTTCTTTCAAGTTTTCCATTGCACATATATTTAAAAAAAGATACATTTTCTTGATTTGCCGCGAAAGGCGATTTTTTGGCATTTATAGCCGATTTTGGCGTTTATAGCCGATTTTTGGTGTTTATAGCCGATTTACAATCCTTATCAATAATGAAAGACAAGAGTTGTGATTTTTTTCTCTTTTAAAAAAATACAAACTACAATGAAAAGCAAGAAAAGGAGGATCTAACTTCTCAGGAGATTGTGAAGGACCCGTTCAGATTGACGGTCGCAAGCCATATGTGGACTTCGCCATCATCCATGCAGATGAGAACAGAGGATGCTATTGATTCGCTTGGTTTGGCTATAACCTCAGGTTTTTAGAGGACAAAGACTAAAAGGAGGTCCTATGTCCAATAAAAAACCAAGTAGACGGGCTGAAAAGCCACGTCTAAGCCATTTGGAGGCAGAAGGAGAAGGCAAGGACCTTGGGGGTACCCCCCAAGGGACTTTTGTCACCTTGCAGCGGTGGTCGGTGTAGGATTTCTGCAGAGTTTTCTCTCTTTCCTTCTCTGAATTTCTGTGTTTTGTCTGTGTCTCTGTGATTTTTTTCGATCTGGAATTCTTTGGAATGCTCTCCTATTTATAGGCTTTTAGGTAGCCATTTAGGAGGGTTTATGACCCTTAATTTTCATAAAGCTACATCAAGGGAGGAGTTACAAGATTGAATTCTTTATTTTGTAACTCCTTTTTCTTGGCTTCTGATTGGCCGGAGGAGATTGAGGGCATTTAATCGCCTTTAATCGCCATGATGGGAGGAGTTTCATGGGTTAAATGCCATGAATCTCTTGACTTGTAACTCCCGGATGCTTGCTTCTGATTGGTCCGTCCAAAGAAATGGATTAATGACTGTAATAAAGCTTGTCAATTAATCGCATTAAGTGGTCGCGAGCAGTTGAAGAGTCGCGGGCCGTGCCGGGTCTTTTGGGATTCTTCTGGCGATGATCGTCGATGGATCTTTATGTAGATCGACATCGGATGACCATGTAACTTCAGATGTTGGTTGCCAACAGCGGGTCGGTGCCATCTGTCCAGTCAATTTCTCGATCGGTCGGGTAGAAAGCACACGTTTTTTTAGTTGACCAGTTGGCGATCAATGTTAATTTTGATACTCTTGATGGTTAACCCGTGTTTTTTTACGGATGTTAGAGGATTTGGTGTCTCAAAAGTATGAATTTTGGAAAATACCAGAGGCCGGATGCTTCGAATCGCGAAAAAACGGTGAAAAACGGGGTTTTCGGGGCCCACCGGGCGATCCCGGGGCCCAGGGGCCAGGGTCGCCAGCCCCTGCGACCCTGGGGGGGTTTCTCCCTTTCGTCCCGTTTTGTGTCCGTTTTTACTGTTTTTCGATTCTTTTTCTTCTCTATTTTTCCTTGACATTTTTGATCATTTATTGTCCTGATTTCCCTACAGAAAATCTGATGAGAATCTTTGCATTTTATTTTGCAAAGTTTCCAATTTTCCGAGAAAGCCGAAGACTTTGTTGCGCAGAGCTGCCGATTTTCCGTCAGAAGCTGAAACTGGGACAAACGATGTCGGAATGACCTGAAATTTGAGGTGAAGCCTCCTGAGCAATAAATAAGACCAACCATAGGCTTTTGTTTGAGTTTTGAAGCCGTTTGGGGTCCTATCACCAGTAGACTTGCTTTTGTCGCGATGAAGATGTCGCGGCTTGATGTGCGGTCAACCGATGTCCGATTGACTTGAAATTTGACAGGGAACCTATTGGAGTCATTTTAAGATGATCCATAGGCTCTGTCTTGGAAACCATGGTCCCAGGGAGCTTCGCCGCCGAGAGGCCTGATTTGGCTTCCGAGCGTCAAACTATGGTCAAATGTTGTCGAAATGACCTGAAATTTGACGTGTAGCCCTTTGTAAGCATTTTGAAGCCGTCCATGTGCTCTATCTGATGAGTGATGGCCTCGGTGGTTCTCGCCGCCGAGAGGCTTGATTTAGCTGTTCGAGGGTTGATGTAGGGTCAAACGTTGTCGGTTTGACTCGGAACTTGACGTGGAGCCTTTTGGATGTATTTTGAGACCATCCATCGGCTCTGATCGAAGATTTAGTGTCTCCGATACTTTCGCCGCCGGGAGCTCCTTTTCAGTTGTCGGAGAAGCGAAGTTAGGCCAAATGATTTTGAAATGGCCTGAAACTTCTTGTGTACTCCTCTTTTGGCTGTCTTGAAGGATCTTGCAGTTTTTGTTTGATTCTGACAAGATTTGATTTTTTGGAAGTAGCATTGCCTATTTATGGGAGGTTGCGACTTCATGTAGCTCTTTGGATCTTGAAGAGGCAAAGTGACATTTTTGGTGTCAACAAATGCTCCCTTGAGGTACAACGACGAGTTACTTAACTTTTGTAGTCGATGTGCCTCGAAGAGATTTGTGAAGGAGAGCTTGTGACTTGACCAAGAGTCTTTGAGCAGTCTTTCTTTTTGGTATTTGTTGCCTTTTGAGCTTCCAGGGGAATTTTATTGTAGTGAAACGGATCACGTACCATCTTGAGGAAAAGTTTTGAAGATGACATCAGGGATGTGGATTTGGGTTTTGACCTTGTGACCTAACAGGCTGTATGTGGCAGGTTAGGGGGTCGGGTATGGTTTTGACCGTGTGACCCAACAAGCTGTATGTGGAATGTTGGGGGATCAATTTTGGTTTTGATCTTGTGACCTAACAGGCTGTATGTGGCAAGTTAGGGGATCAGGTTTTGGTTTTTGGTTTTGGTCTTATGACCTAACAAGCTATATGTGGCAAGTTAGGGGACCAGGATTTGGTTTGGATTTTTGTGGAATGTCAATTTCAAGATTTTGGCTCAATCTGGTAGATGAGGTTGGATGGTTTGATTTTTGGAAGCTCATGGGGCTTGGAATTCTTTTTGTACGGTCCAATCAACTCAAAAAAGGCATGGAACCATTTTTGTATACTCTTGGTAAGAGGGATTTCTCTTTGACTAAAAGCCCATATTTTTTTTAAGTGCCTAGGTGGTCAAACCTGGCTCATATGGGCTAACCCATGGGACCTTAAGCTTTTGAAATGGCTTAGATCTCATATGGTGTCATTTTTGTAAATAATATCCAAAAATATCTCCTTTGGATAGAGAATATCTAAGAATATCTTTACTTTGAGAGAATCTCTCATGTTCCCTTTATTTTGGGAGAGAATATCTCAAGATATCCTCCTTTGGGAAAGAATCCTTCATTGATCCCATCTTTTGGGAGAAAATCTCTCAATGATTTCTTTTTGGGAGAGAATTCTCTAGATATCTTTCTTGTGGGAAATAATCTTTCTAATCTCTTTCTTTTGGTAATGTTACTAATTAGTAACACTTACCTCTTTCTTCATTCCTTCTTTGGTTTGCTCTCTTCTATAAAAGCAAGGAGGAGGTTGGATCTCTTGCTCTTATTACTTTCTTTTGCAACAATTCCAAGAGGGCTTCAAGACCAAGAGTTCTTCTTCTTCAAGATCTTCAAGACTTTTCTTCTTTTTCTCCATCAATGGCTTTAAGTAAGTTCCCTTTTTCAAGAAAACCCCATTGTAGGAAAAAAAAAGGTTATTTCTCTTCTTTTCTTTTGTTTCTTTCTTTTCTTTTCTTCTTTTTTTTTCACGTGTTTGCTTCCTTTTTTTTAACGTTTTTTTTTTACTTTCTTCTCTTTTTTTTTGCATGTTTTTTTTGTGGGCCGTACGGCCACGTGGCCTGTGGGCCATCCCCTTTTTTCTTTTTTCTTTTTTATTTTCTTTCCCTTTTTTTGAGAAAGTTTCTTTTTTTTTTGCTCATCATGATAATGCATTTTTTTCGCAGACCAAGATGTTCATGCATGTATATATATATATATTTTTGAAAATTGAATTGTAGCATGATGTGATAGCATACCTGAAAGTTTCCGCGAATTTGGGAATTTGGAGCTCGCAGCGATGTTGAGCCCTTCCTGATTTTGCGGAGACTTTGAGGTTTCGAAAGTTTGGAGTTTCGGAGCTCGCAGCAATGTTGAGCCCATCTTCAAGCTTTCTATTTCTTTCGGGATAGTTCCTTTTCTTTGGAATTTCCCCGTCATCATGTCAAAATTTTGCCAGATTTTTTTTAGCGATATTCTGTCATTTTGATGTTTGATCTTTTTCTTTTCCATCCTTTGCAGGTGGTTCCTCTAGAATGAACAAGAGTAAAGAGCCTGTTACAAGCGCACTTCGTCGATCTGCTAGATCTTCTAATCCGGCCGTTCAGCAGGCCTTTGAGAAGGTCCAGTATGTTGAGAGAAATCTGGAAGAATGCGACTCCGTCAACAGAGATGAGATGAGGCAGCGACTAATCACTCTCAAGGGAAAGGAATTCTATAAGATCATGGTAAGCAGTCGTCCATGGGTGATGAAAGATCAGAGGGTTTTGCCCAAGCCTACCTTCTTCTTTGGTGATGCAGTCCCTGATGACATGACATACCAGAGGAGATGTTTTCAGTTCTCTTTCACAGCAGATGGTGAGAAGAAGACTGTTGCTACCCGGTCGACGTTTGATCGCACCGTCTCGATCATGAGCCTTGCCCCCATGTGCTCTAAAAGGGAAGATCCTCCAAGCTGGGTGAGAAGGACAAATGTAATCAAGACCGGGGTTTTTATTGGCGGTCCTCCTGGATATGCGGAGAAGTCGCCTACTGACTTAGACATGTTGATACCAGCTAGTGGTTACCAGGGCACGATTATCCATCAGTCGATTTGAGACCGGTGGGCCTTGTATTTCAGCAGTGACGGCGGCAATTGGATAAAGCCTTTTTCGACTTCGTGGCCGTTTCAATGCTGATTCCGAGTGGAAGTCGTGGACTGATCGCGTCCTGCTGATTGGTGGCGCCATTTTGAAGGAAGCCAGGATTTTTTATGCCGTACGCGCCTTTAGGGAGACCGTGATCTTTTCTGACGAGGCCTTCATGGCTATGTTGGAGTCATTCCCCCCACAAACCAATACCTTCGTTGTGACGAATGGTGAGATTGGTTTCTCGTTGAAGGAGCTGAGTGCCATTACTGGATTGCCGATCCTTGGCAAACTCTATGAGGAGTTTATGCCGATTGACAGCGTCCTTGAGGGGCAGTCTGAGGAGTTCAGGCTTCTGTATATCACCTTCTATGATTTTTTGAAGGAGAAGGAGGGTTTGAAAGTTAGATCCAGCAGTTGGAAGAGTTCTAGCTCTTCGTTCCCCAACTTTTTTTATAGCAGGGAGGCTTCTAATAGTGTGACCCAGGAAGCCAGGGCTCAGGATCTAAGTTCGAAGAAGATCTTGGCCATGCAAGAAGAGTTGAGAGATTTCTGTGTGAGTACATACGCCATATGTCCTGACATTGCACTGCGGAAAGATCTCGCTATTTACCTCACTTATTGGCTTGGTGAGGCTATTTTTGCTGGAGGAGATGGAACGCACATCAGGCCGCATTGTATTTTTCCAGCTTGTCAGATGGCATTTGGAGAGCAGCTTGCTTTGGTGCCAGCTCTTTACTCCTACCTGTGTACCGAACTGCAGGCTGCTGCTTTTTTGGTTCGGCTTGGGCTTCCCATGAACAGGGTATTTTCAGCCCACATCTTTTATTCATGGTACATGTACCACTGTCCTGGCTTCCACCGGCTGGGTGCTACACAGGATGATGATCCTCTGATGATTTGGCTGGCTAAGGGCAAAGCCGTGTCCGAATCACTTTTGTTTGCCCGCATGAGGGTCCGACGGTTCAGGGACGTCGAGATGGGGCAGTCTTCAGTGAAGCTTTCTCCGGAGTTGCGGAAGAAGGCTTTTGATTTTGGTGCCTCCCGAGACTCTACCAGGGCGGGGTCGGGAAGGCATTACTCCTTGACGAATGCAGAGAGAGTGGCTTTTCAGCATACGTGTCGGCACGATGGTGTACCGCAGACATCTTTTCGTCGACATCCAGCCGTATGTACCCTCTCGCTTTGCTTTGCAGCTGGGCTTTTCTCAAGGCGTTGTTGGAACGCCTTCAAGCATGGTGAAGCGCTTTGGAGGTTTACAGGACGGGAGAAATGCATCGGCATTCTATAGTGCTGAAGACACTACAGCCATGATCTCTTATCCTGTGTCGTTGACCTCCCGGACTGCCGACTTTGCGAAGTGGTTCGCGGAGAGCTTTTCGGCATATCGGGGGTTTTCCAAGAAGGAGCTTGATGTGAAGCTGGCATTTGGAAAGGGCCTTGGAAAGTCGGATGGCGTCCAGCGAGAGGAAGTTTGGGCCTTCCTTTCTGGAGAGAAGCACAAGATAGGCTTTCTCGGTGACCAGGGCGTCATTGGTTCTGAAGCTGTTCGAGAAATACCTGATCAGGCTTTAGAGCAGCGAGAACAGGTGGAAGCCGAACTTGGTGCTTGGATGCAAGCGGCATAGAGGCAAGCTTCCATGGAGTCTATTGGCAAGAGTAGACCATCCAGTGAGGAGTCAAGAGGGAAACCTGACTCTGACAGTGGGGCAGGTTCCTCTAAGAAGCGTGCCCGTAGGAGTAAGAGGAGGAGGAGTCATCATCACAGCAAGGGGCAGCATGAGGACTCTCCTGACTTGGAAGTTCCACTTACTATCAATGAGGATGTGCCAGTGGATGCTGACGAGCCTCCAGAGAAGAGAAGCCGAGAAGAAGAGACCGTCGGTGAAGGTATGATTCTTCCTTTCTCTCTTTCCATTTCTTTTCATGGGATTTTTCCAAGTTCTGATTTGCTTCTTGTTTCTGCTTTTATTTTGTTTTAGCAGAGGAAGACTTGGTGATGCCTGAGGTTCCAACCGATGAGGTGGTGACGGATCCTGTCGGGGCACCTGAAGAAGAACCGAGGGACTCTAGAATGAATCCAGAATCTCCAATTGGTATGACTTCTTTTGCTTTCTTTTTTTTGTGTCTGTGACTTGGTTTGCTCACATTTTTTTTGCCAGCTGACTTGACACAGGATTCCGATGACTTTGAACCATCGATGGACGCAAATGTTGATGATGCTTCCGATGAGTTCATGGAGGAAGAGAGTCTTCCGCCAGTCGTCGAAGAAGGTATTTTGTAGTAATAACCCTGATAATGATTTTCAAACAGGATTATATTCATACCTTTTTGTGTTTCTTTGGCAGGTTTTGAAGTGACAGAGGAGAGTCCGTCGCTTCCTTCAGAACCAGAGCAAGGGATGCCAGAGGTTGATCCAGAGGTAGAGACTCCTGGGACCAGTTCTGACACTGTTGAGGAGACACCTCGTGTTGAGATTCCTTTCCGAGCAGGAACAGCTTCAATTGGAAAGAGTTCTTTTGTTACTCTTCCAATGAGTGATGACATGAGAAGTCAACCAACGGAGTTGGGCGAATTTTTAGCTGGGCCATCTCTTCTTTTTGCGAAGAAGGTGGTGCTGCGAGTTTTGAGCTCTTGGATTGAGACTCTGCTTTCTGGGCACTTATATGCCGGATTTGGGATATCCAGCATGTACGTGAGATTCTCGGTGATGCCGAAGAGGCTGGTCTGGATGTCACAAGTGCCAGGGCGATCGTTGATACGATCATTGAGCTGGGTGACAGGTAGTTTGAGACCATGGGTTTTCTTGACGACCAATTCTTCAAGGAGATGTTCCTGGACCCTGCGGATAAGGCTCAGTCTAACCTGGATGAGGCTATACAATGCAGGAAGCAGGTAGTCCGAGAGAAGAACTTAGAAGAGCTAACCATCATTGGGCCGACACGTGACCTTAACATCCTTGATAGGGAGGTCGATGAGGCCAGGAAACATCTTGAGCATCTGCAGGCACAAGTCGCTGCCAAGTGGACTGCAATAACAGAGGCTCGTGACAGGGACAGTGTTCTGATTCGCTGGGTTGCAAATGCCAATCGAGTTCTTGAAAGGAAATCTCAAGAAAGCGAACGATGGCAAACTGCTCTGGATAAGCTTCCCGGTGCGAAAGAACGGTTACAGCCCACCCCAGCATCTCATGGCGAGTTCCTGAAGAAGCGTGCCTTGGAATCGCTGACGGCTGAGGCCAAAAGTTTGCTTGAGGAGCTGAACTCTTGGCTGGAGACCATTTTTGATTGAGCTCCTTTTTTTTTTAACAGAAAACATCCTTCTCTCTTTTTGGTACCACTTGTATTTTTTTGGTACTTTTTTTTTTTTGTAGTGCTTGTGAACACTTTCTCTTTTTTTTTGGTACCACATGTATTTTTTGGTACTTTTTACTTTTTTTTTGTAGTGCTTGTGAACACTTTCTTTTTTTGGTACATGAATTTTTTTTGGTACTCTTTTTTTGTTTTCCCTACAATCACTTAAATCTTTTTGTGATGAAAGTAATTGCTAAATGGGATGCTTTTTTTTTGTTTTCCCTACGCTTACTTAAATCTTTTTGTGATAAAAGTAATTGCTAAATGGGATTTGATCAAAAGCTTGTCATTTTGTGAAAATCTTTTGTCAAATGATTGTTTTGGCATGGAAGCCAGATTTTTGTTTGTGGCATGGAAGCCGATTTTGGCATGAGAGCCAGCTTTTTTGTGGCATTGATAGCCGAGTTTGTTTTGTGGCATCTATAGCCGGGTTTGTGGCATTAATAGCCGGGTTTTTTTGAAAGCCATTTTTTTTTTGTTTTGTGGCATTGATAGCCGGTTTGTTTTGGTGGCATCTATAGTCGGTTTGTGGCATTTATAGCCTATTTTGGTGGCATCTATAGCCGTTTTTGTGGCATTTATAGCCGGTTTGGTTTTCAAAAATGCAAGTATCGACTAAAAGTTGCCTCCCTGTTGAATGTTCTTGCAGGTGTCGATGGAATGTCGCATCCTTGCTCATTCGGTTGCGAGTATCGATGGAATGTAGCATCCTCACGGTTTGGGTACAAGTATCGATGGAATGTCGCATCCTTGTTTTTTAAAAATTTTGGTTTTGGGGTACTGACTTGATGTCGTTTCCCCACGATTTTTGAAATTTGTGGTTTTTTCGAAACTTCGGGTTATGGATATCAACTGAAATGTTGCGTCTCCATGGTTTTTTAGGTTTTTTTTTTTTTTGAACCTTTGAAATTTGGCTTGTGGATATCAACTGAAATGTTGCATCTCCACGGTTTTGGATTTTATAAGTATCGACGAAATGTGGCTTCCCTACAATTTTGGAAGTGTCGAACGTGGTTCGTATGCTTCCGATTTGTGCAAGTATCGACTAAGCGTCGCTTCCCCGCGGTTTTTTGAAAAATCATTTTTTTTTGTTTAAAGACACGAGGGTCATAAGTTTTGACCTAAAACCATTTAGGCGGTAAAAGGTAGGGTGGACTAGGGTGGAAATCCCTAAATCCGGATTTTGTTTCAAACCATGAATTTTGAGTTCAAGGGTTGAAAATTTTGGTCAAGTTAGGGAAAGGTTCCTAAACTTAGGTTTTTTTTTAACAATGAAACGATGAAAGTAAGCATTGTTTAAATTTCTAGAAATTTCAACATTTGATATGAAAATTCTAAAAAAGGTGGGTTTAGCAAGCGTGTACCTGGAAACCGATTTTGGCCGTACAGGTATTGCTCTTACCCAGTTTGGTAAGTCTTCAAGGGTAGTACCGCTTTAAGAACTTGCCGTTGATGGGCAGCATACATCTGTCACCTTCCATGTTTAGGAGTGCGTATGCACCATTGGAGAAAACCTTGTCGATGACGTAGGGTCCCTCCCATTTTGGCTCAAATCTGCCTTTGGACTTGTGAGCGAAGACCATTGGTCTTTTTACCGCAAAAACCAAGTCACCCTTTTTGTAGGCGCGTTGCCTGACCTTTTTGTCGAAAGATCCTGCCATGCATGCTTGGTAAAGTTCAATGCTTTGTTGAGCTTCGAGCCGTCTCTCATCGAGATCGTCCAGCTCATGGAGTCGCAATTTGACATTGCTTTCTTGAGTCATATCATTTTGCAAAGATATCCTCAAGGAAGGAATTTGTACTTCCAATGGCACGACAGCTTCGCATCCATAGACCAAGGAGAATGGTGTACTATGGGTTAGTCCTCGAACGATGGTTCGATAGGCCCACAAAGCTTCAGACATTTTGTCGCTCCAGTCTCTTTTGTGACTATAGACCATTTTTTTAGAATTTTACAGAGTGTCTTGTTGAAAGCTTCTGCTAATCTGTTTGCTGCCGGATTGTATGGAGTCGAAGGACAGCTTTGGATTTTGTATTTGTCGCGAAACCTGTAGAATTGATGATCCCGGAATTGTGGTCCGTTATGATGGACGAATCTTTTGGGTATGCCGAAACGACAAATGATGTTGGTGCGCAGGAACTGAAGGACTGATGAGGTCTTCATTTCGTTGAACGCAAATGCTTCTGACCACTTGGAGAAATAATCCGCAGCGGTGAAGATGAAGCGATGACCTTTGCTCGAAGGGGGAGAAATAGGACCTATGATGTCCATACCCCAGGCTTCGAAAGGCCATGAAATCGCTGTAGGATGCAGCCATTCTGGAGGCATGTGAATGTAATCTCCATGAATTTGGCATTATTGGCAGCGCTTAGCAAATTGCATTGCATCAGCTACCATGGTACGCCAGTAATAACCTAACCTTTTTATCTGATCATAGAGCTTAGGACCAGCCTGATGAGCTCCGCAAAGACCAGCATGAACTTCTTTGAGTGTTTCTTCAGCCTCTTGTTGTGACAAGCAGCATAGAAGTACTCCATTGAAGGATTTCTTGTAAAGGAATTTTGAAGGAATATGCAAATGGAAGCTTGTGGTTCGCCTTTGGATGCTTACCCGTTCTTTTGGATCTTCAGGTAGGATTCCGAACATAATGTAATCAATGAACGGATCCCTCTAGTCGCCGAAGTGTGAAGGATTGAAATCCGACTTCTAACCACTTGGTGGCATTCAGCAACAGCTTGGTGTGTGTAAAGAGGAGGAAGGATTCTTCTTTCGCACACTGTGATTTGCATGTTTTCCCCTTCCTGGATTGCCATGGATGCGGTAAGTCCAGCTAGGGCATCTGCACGTATGTTTTCACCTCTACGAATGTGGGTGATGTGACAGATGTCAAACTTTTACAGAAGCGATTATACTTTGTTGTAGTAAGGCAGCAAATCTGGCTTCCTGACTTCAAATTTCTGATTCATCTGGTTGACGATCAGTTGAGAGTCTCCAAAGACTTCCAGCATGGTGGTACCGGATTCGATGGCGAGTTTCAATCCTAGGATCAGAGCTTGATATTCAGCTGCATTGTTTGTGCATGGTTCCCGTAGCGAGAATGCGTGTGGGATTATGCATTTGTCAGGGCTAACAAAGAGGATGCCAACTCCCGAGATCAGCTGTCTTTTTCCATTTGTCCTGGTTGCACCGTCAAAGTACATGTCCCAGGAGGCACTTTGTGAGAAAGTCTCCACATTGTAGACTGATTTGTCTGGGAGATCATCTCTGAGCGGAGAATCTTTGGGCAATGGATGCTCTGCGAGGAGGTCCGCTAGAGCTTGCCCTTTGATTGCCTTTTGTGGTGCATACCTAATATCAAATTATGACAGAAGGATGGACCATTTTGCCAGTCGAGCATTGAGAGAACCTGCCTTTGTGACAAGGACCTTCAAGAGGTTGACCCTCGAGACCAGGTATACCGTGTTGGAAAGCAAGTAGTGACACAGCTTTTGTACGGCGAACATCACTGCAAGACATTCTTTTTCGACTGGAAAGTAGCGATGCTCTGCACCTACTAGCATGCGGCTGAGGTAATATAGAGCAGCTTCTTCTCTTTGATCATTTTCTTGCGAAAGCAGAGCTCCCAAAGAGTGATCAAGGGCTCTTGTGTACAAAATGAATGGTTTTCCAGTGGTAGGAGCAGCTAACACTGGAGGTTTTGTCTGGTATGACTTGATGTCTTGGAAAGCAGCTTCACAGTCAGCATCCCAGACAAAGTTTACACATTTTTTCATCGACCAGGAGAATGGAGGACATTTCCCTGAAAGATTGGAGATGAACCGTCTGATGTAGGCCAATCTCCCTTGAAGCCCTTTGAGTTCTCTCAAGGCTCTTGGAGATGGCATTTCTAGAATGGCTTTGACTTTTATAGGGTCAAGCTCTATTCCAGCTTTCCGAACTAAGAATCCGAGGAACTTACCCAACGAGACGCCGAAGAAGCATTTCAAAGGATTCATTCGCAGTTTGTGTTTGCGAAGCCGGAGGAAGACTTCTCGAAGGTCTTCGAGATGATCTTCTTTTCTTTTGCTTTTGACGGCGAGGTCATCAACGTAACATTCAACCGTCTTGTGCTGCATATCTTGGAATATTTTCATCATAGCCCTCTGATATGTGGCACTAGCATTTTTTAGGCCAAATGGCATGATAGTGTAGCAATACACGCCAAATGGGATCCGAAAGGATGTATGTTTTTCATCCTCAGGATGCATCTTTATCTGATTATAGCCAGAGAGACCATCCATGAATGTCATTCGCTCGAATCCACAGGTATTATCAATCATTACCTCTGGTATGGGAAGCGGAAATTCATCTTTTGGGCATGCGCCATTCAGGTCTCTATAGTCAATACAGACCCTGATCTGCCCATTTTTCTTTGTCACGGGGACATTGTTGGCCAACCATTCAGGATGTTGTTCCTCACGGATGGAGCCGACGCTTTTGAGTTTTTGAACTTCTTGTTCAATTTTATCCATCACATCTGGATGGAATCTTCTTTGGCCTTGCTTGACAGGCTTGATGTCTTCTTGAAGATTGAGTTTGTGAACCGCTATTTTGGGGTCTAAGCCAGGCATTTCAGCGTAAGACCATGCAAAGCAATCAACGAACTCATGAAGAAAGGCGATATACTCGGGTAACTCATCATCCTTTATATTCTTGCTTATGAATACAGGACGTGGGTTATCTGATGTTCCCAAGTCTATCTTTTGAACAGGATCTTCTGTTGGAAGGTTAGAAGGTGGTTCCTCTACAATATTTTCGGAGGCTTCCAGCTCAACGAAACCTTCTAGGGTTTCAAGGGCATTTCCAGACTAAGTTTTTGTTCCTTTCCACGGGTCTTCTTGATCGGTAATTTTCCCAAGGCTTGCTATGAGATGATCCCAATCGCCTGTTGAAATCGGGTCGAAGTAGGCTACTTCTTTTGGAGATGAGGGTTCTTTCGGGTCAGAAGACCACACATCTGTGCCATCGGACAACTCCTCTTCATTGTCAGAGAAATCGTGCCAATTGGATGAGCTTCCTGGATCTTTGTCAGGTGACTCATCAAAGAGATATCCGGGAGATCGATGTCTTCATGGACTTGAGATATTGAGGCTTGGTCAGTATACTGACTTTTAAGTCTTTGGGTCAACTGTCTCAGGGGAGTGTCGGGATCATTCCCTAACCCGTGTGAAGACTTTCTACATAGCCGTAGAGTCTCCAATCTTCCAGCTGGCTTTTGGTCAAGACGGGCCCCAATCGCGTGAGAATACCGCGTCCTTCTCCCAAACCAACTGGGTTTTGAGCGTCATAGCCCATTTTCTTCATAATAGCTTGTGCCACGGGACTATATAAGGATAGTTGAGGCATACCTTCATTTGGAAAGGTTCAAGCATGGAGTTTGATGAAGAAGCATCAGATCTATGGAAGAAGATCGGCTTTTTCCTTTGCTGAAGTTGCTGGAACAACGAAGGAAGCTGACGTAGGATCTTCTATGTCAGAAGTTGTCTCCATTGCAGTGAGAGCAGGGCTGAACTTGCTGAGTGTCAGCTTGGCTTGACGATGTGTCGTCTTCTGGCTCTGAATCCGAATCCGTGTCTTGCAAGATAGACACCGAAAGAGACAACAAATGTGCCCCAGGCTTTTGCTTTACCTTCTTCACTTTAGTTGTGATGACCAAAGGCTTTGAAGGTTTGAGGGGATATGATGAAGGGAGTTTGAATGCTCTCTTCGGTTTACCGGATGATTTGTTTTTCTTCCGGCGATTGTTGAGGAGCCTTGCCTTTATCTTTCGGGGGATTTTCGGCAAAGGGTGCTATGTGCTTCTCCTCTTCATCTTTTTCACCTTCATACATCTGTGAGTCTGCAAAGTGGACTTCTTTACCTTTGAAGGGTTTTTTGTCCGCAAAGACTCGATGTATCATGCAGTCGTCAGGCCAACAAACTTGATGCATTGATGTAGAGTTTAAGGGCACAACGCCATTTCTCGGGGATCCAAGGGCGTCCGAGAAGGATGTTATAGCATGAAGGGGTTTTTATGGCATACCCACGTGACCTCAGAAATAAGATCCACGATCTGCAACTTGAACCTGATTTTGGCCGATAGGCCTTTGAGTACTACCATCGTATCCAAAGATAGATATAGATGTGGTGGCTCAGCTTGCTGTGTGGGATGCCCCAACTCTCGAGAGCCGATGTGAGATGAGTTTGAGTGCAGAACCTGGGTCGATCTGAACTATGTGCATAGGCATTTCCTTGATGTACCCTGTGAATTACAGGGGGGGTCGGTTGTGCCTGTTTCGCCAAGTAGTAGGTCATCCTTTGTGAAGGCGATGGTTGCACTGCTTGCTTTTTTAACCGAGAGGCGTTCAATGCATGATCCCTCAGTTTTCTTTCTTTTCTCCCTTGAGGAAGCTTCTGAGTTTTTGACCCGGTAATCCATTTCAATTTGGAGGACTTGCGGGGCATGTTTATCGACATCCTCATTCAGCTTTTGTAATTCTGAAACGAGATTATCACGAGTGCGCGGAGACATTCGCAATAAATCCAGGATGTACAGACGTGCAGGTATGTGCTTGAAGTGTTCAATCAAGTCATACTTGAAAGCTTCCTTTGGGCCTGCATGATCATCATTGTTGCCACTAGGGGCGCTTACAACATCTTTTCCCGAAGGATTTACATATGTAAAGGAAGATTGTTGTAATTTTTGTGGTAGTCCCGGCCAGAGCGGGTGCCTCTACCAAGTTCGAGAGTTTCTTGAGAAGGGTCTTCGTTTGGAAGATTGTCTTCAGGATCAAGAGGCTGTCGTTTTTCATTCACTGAGGATGTATCAGCAGCAGAGTTGCCATCTTCAGTGATTATGTTGCACGGAGCATTTTCCGGGAACAAGTCCTCAACAGCATCCAGCAACCTTTCTTTTTCGTTAACCAATTCATCGTCCCAAGCATCAATGGCTGGGAATTCTTCAGCCAGGAAGGGTGTGAACTTTGAAGTCACAGTCTCAGGAGAAGAAACATGAGAGGGTGTCATCTCAGTGAAACTCACGTGAGATGAGGTGGCTCCAGAAGATACATTGCTAGGCGTCACCGGAGTGTAAGTGCTCTCATCAGACGATGCTTCGAAAGAGCTATAATTCCAAATTATTACATTACAGGAAGCTCTGAGGGAGACGTTGCCTGATCGGAGTCAGACTCATCCTCGGATGTAAGAGGATCGTCTATCCAGTAATTTTCTCCATTTTCAGGAGTTAAGGGAGGATGTACCTGATGGTCTACAAGGACTTCAGGCTCTGGATTGCGAGGAGGCTCGTTGACGCGGTCTTGCCCTTGTTCTAAAGCGAGACGCTGCAAGATCCTTGCATATTCTTCAAGATCAGGCATGGGAGCCAAATCTTCTTCTTCATCAACTCTTTGTGGCTCAACATGGTTGATTTCCACTGGAGCAATGAGAGGTACTGGGTCAGCAGCATTTTCTTGTACAGCCTCTTGGTCTTCTTCATCATCAGACCAGGATCCTTGTGGCTGTAGGGGGTTATACCAGATTACTGGCATAAGATGAGTCTCAGGAACCCATTCTTCATCGGAGAGATATTCTCCTGTTTCAAGGGACTCCTCCCACTTGTCAGTATAGTTGGATTCGAATCCATCATCGATGTCGCTGGACTCGTATCCATCAATGGAGAATCCAACTACCGAATTGCAAGAGTATGATGCCTCCTACATGGCTTCTTTGAATTGAGGTGGCATGAAATCACTGAGAGTGAATTTTCTAACCCCCTTTGAAGTCTCTGGAAGGGATGTTTTTGTTGCCTCCAGTGAAGCGGTAAAGGAAGCCTCTGCCTTTTCTTTGACTTCTTGTTTTGGCTGGGTCTTCCCTTGTCGTTTGAGCTTGAGGAGATGTTTCCTAGCCTGCCTTCGCTGTTGAGCTGTAGGCTTTGTTTTCACGACCTCCCAATTTTCATCTTCAAGGAGATCGGGATGTACCCATATGGGTTGTCCGTCTGGTGTCGGGTAAGGAACCAGTTCCTCGGACGCTTGGATTGAGTTTATCACCTTGAAGGAAGTAGTGATATTCTTCTTCGGTGATTTTGATGTTTGTCCACATGTCACCATGTTGACGGAGGCAGACCCATAGTTTTTGTCAAAGGTGATGACTTCGTTTTTCCACATCTCGTTTATTTTCTCCCTCACAACGAAGCATTGATTGAGAGGATGCGAGATCATCTGGTGGTATGGACAGTACCGAGGATCGTTGGTTTTGCCAACATCACTAGGTCTTTTTGGTTCAGGCAAGGTGAGCTTGTCGTTTGCCACAAGAGCCCCGAAGATTTCATCAACATCTTCATCAAACGGGTATTTCTTCTCTACTCGTTCTTTGAAGGCATCTGAGAGTTCAAGTCTCTTACCAGCAGCTTTCTTTTCAGCTTTCTTTGGTGGCTGAGGAGCTGACTTGGTCTGCACATTGAGGACCTCTTTCTTCTTTGGTTTAGAGGTTGCAATGGCGGTTGGCTCTTTTATTGATGATTTCTGACTGTTGAGGTCTTTAATCATCGTTTCAGCTTCCATGGAAGCTTCTAGGAGTTCTCCCAGGTTTTTTGATTTGTTGCCGATGATCATGGAGCAGATTCTGGCTCCCATGTTGTTTCGGCAGATGTCGACTAGCGACGCTTGTGGCAGTACATCAGAGCATTTGTACGCCATTGCTTTCCACTTATGAATGAAGTCATATGTTGACTCATTCTCCCCCTGTTTTAGGCTGCACAGCTGAGCCATAGTAGCGGGATGATCCTCACCTTTGAAGTGAGTCGGGAAGCGTGTCTCTAGCATGGCCCAGTTTTGGATGGAGTCCTCCGGCAGAGTGGAGTACCAATCGAAGGCCGTACCTTTTAGGGTACTTGCAAAGAGGCGGATCTTGAGTGCATCTTGATCCGCGATAGCTCCCGTCAGGATCTTAAAGTGGATGACGTGCTGTCTGGCTGATCCTTTCCCCGTATATGTTTGGAGAGTAGGATGCTTGAATTTGGTGGGGAACGGGACCGAGTCCATCCATAAGGGATATGGTGGCTTGATCCCATGCTCCTTGAGTATATCCTCTTCTTTGCTTTGGCAAGGATACTATCTACGTCCTTTTTGGTAAGGGCGCGTGACTCATTTTCTTCTCCATTTACCTCATCGTCTTGATGATTCGGAGGAGGTTCATTGTTCGCCTGATTTTGGAAAGCGAGGAGAAGGTTTTCCATCAGAGTTTCAATCCTCTGTTGGCCTTGTTCCAACTGCTGGATGCGTGTGATCGCATCATCTTGAGGTGGATTACGGGGTGGTGGCTCAGAATTTGTAGCCAAGACGTTCATCCTTCGTGATTCGAATGAAGAAACTGTCCTGGTGACTGAGCTGGGGCTCATTCTTTTTGAAGAAGAGCTTGAGGAAGGATCACTCTGCCTGTTGGAATTTGAGATGACTTGAGAAGTCTTATGAAGTATTGAAGTGCTTAGTATCTCAAGTAATCATTTTATGTTGGAATTATTGTCAACACAATGTCACAAGTGTGGTGTTGATAGTGTGGTATTGATAGAGCTTCAAAGAGAAAACAGAGCTAAAACAATTCAGGAATCAGAATTCCTGAAGTAGTGTGGCCGGTCGACCGAGGACCCCACGCGGTCGACCGGGCAAGCCAGAAAACTCCCAGTTATCTTGTGCCACAGTGTGTCGCCGGTCGACCGGGGACCCCATGCGGTCGACCGAGCACAGGAACCAGAATTGCGCAGAAATAGAAGTTGTGCACGAAAATTCAGGAATCTTATGTATTTCGTTTGGGACTCTTTCTAAACGAATCTAGCCTAATTTGAACACTCTTTAGGGTTACCATAACCTATATAAAGGCTTGATTGGTTCGTTTTCAAGAGTACAGAAGAGAAGAGAGAATAAAAGGAGAGAGTTTTGGAGAGAAGAGTGATTGGAGAAGAAGATGCTGCTGTGTGTTGCTGTGTTGCACGTTTCTACAACAAGTGTGGACGAGAATGTGCTCATGAAGATGGTGATTCGTCCATAGATAAGTGTCTCTTTTTTTATGCTTTAAATTTCAATTTGTAAGGGATTGAGAGAGAGAGATTGTAGAGGGGAAGGGCTGTAGAAAAGTTCTCTATTTTAATTCTGTAGAACATCAAGTTGGTGCTTGGTGTTAGGGGTTTGGTGATCCTATCTGTTGGTGCAGATAAATTGTAAAGGGAGTAGGTGCTTCCTAGATAGTTGGTGCTATCTGAAACTTAAGGGTTGGTGCTCTTTGTCGTTGGTGCGACTAGATAGATTCAGACATATTCCGGATCGGTGTTCGGACAGTCTTTGAACCGTGGACGTAGCCTTTTGGTGAACCACATTAAATCTGGTGTTCTTGTGTGATTTGATTTGCTTTTGTTGTTAAATTGGACCTGTTTTTAAGCAATCACTGATTCACCCCCCCTCTCAGTGATCGCGATATCTAACAACACGCTAAGGGTGATCTCTTGTCAAATCACATGGCATCCAATACAGGGAATAAGAAAGCACCTTTGTTTGATGGTTCTAATTACTCCTTCTGGAAGATCAGAATGCAGGCTTTCATCAAATCACTTGGCTATGATGTCTGGGAGACTGTCAGAGTCGGTTACAATACTGCCATCGTACCCACTGATGCTACAACGAAGAAGTTAGCAGACAACGACTCCAAGGCACAGAATGCACTCTTTAGTGGCCTTGTGGACAGCGAGCTGGTCAAAGTAATTGCATGCAAAACAACCAAGGAAATATGGGACAAGTTGAAAAGCATTCATGAAGGAGATGAGAAGATCAAAGAAGCGAAATTGCAAACTCATCGCTCTCAATTCGAGTCTCTTCGCATGGAGGAAAGCGAGAATGTTGACTCGTATATGCAACGAGTGAATGAAGTCACGAATGACATTCGTGGGCTAGGGGAGGAGATTAAAGAACCAGTCATTGTCAAAAAGGTTCTAAGATCTCTTCTTCCCCGGTTTGATTCAAAAGTCTCAGCCATAGAAGAAGCCAAGGATCTGAATGAATTTACCATGGATGAGTTGCATGGTTCACTCACTGCCTATGAGATGCGCATAGGTAAGACGTCTTCATCTGATAGAGAAAGCGGCCTTCAAAGTTCAGAAAAAGAGAAGAGAGACTGCTGGTCATGATGCTGATACTGATGATGATGAGCTTGAGGCTCAATTAGTTAGAAAGCTGAAGAAAGGAAGCAATGGAAAGTACAAAGGGAAGCTACCCTTTAAATGCTTCAATTGTGGCGGTGTTGGTCACTTTGCTACGAAGTGTCCGCTGAAAGAAAACAATGATGATGACTCTTATGTTGGTAAGAGTAAATGGAAGAAAGTTTTCAGAAAGAGGGGCAAAGCAAAAAGCTTCATCAGTCAATATAATGACAGCACGTCTGAAACTTCAGACGATGATGAATCAGCCGAGGCAACTGAAGCTCTCTTCATGGTTACTGTTGAAGAAGAAGAGGAGCAAGAGCTGGAAGAGGAAGAGGAGGCTGAGGTCAATCTTGAAGAAGAACTCATTGCCGCACTTAAGGAGCTTAGCATGGAACGAAAAACAAGTAAGAAAAATCTGAGACTTCTTCATGAATCTGAAAGTTCAGTTATTGCTTTGAAAACTCAAGTTGAAGAATATAAAAGAATAGTAGAAGTCCTAGAAATACAAATCAGTACCAAAACTGAGGAAGTGGTAAAACTTGAGAATGAAATCCTTGGAGCAAGTACTGAAAATATACAAATGAATCAAAAGCTCAAGGAATTCCAAGCAATCAATGGAACATTGAAGCTAAATGAAATATTGAAAGTTCAAAGGCCTTCTCACTTTAAATTTGGTCTAGGAATTGAGAATGGAGAATCCTCTAAGATTACACCTCCTGAAAAGACAAAACCTGTGAAGCCCACTCAGCCTAGAAAAGAGTCCATTCATGTGAGAAAGAAAATAAAGTCTAACCAGCCACAAAGAAGATTCAAATTTTATGGTTACTGTTATCATTGCAATAGATATGGACATAAAAGGGCTGAATGCAAATTCTATGTAAGAAACAGCCCATTTGTGACTAGAAACCTTTTTCAATCCTAAACATCCACAAAATTGAGTGCTATAAGTGTCATAATTATGGATACTTGACTAGGGATTGTAGGTTGCCTATTGTTAACCAATTTCAGGTTGAAAAGAAACCCAAGTTAGTTAAGGCATGGAGGGCAAAGAAAAGGGAAGATAATTTCAAGGAATCTCTCATTGTGCAAATGGCATTCAATGCACAAAAGAAGGCAGCACCATGGGTCCTTGATAGTGGCTGTTCAAGCCATATGACAGGTGATAAGGAAAAATTCGTCAAATTACAGCACTATGAAGGCGGATCAGTGAAGTTTGGTAACAATGATGGTGCCAAAATCTGCGGAAAAGGTGTTGTTCAGCTAAAGGCAAACAAGATCAGATTAGACGAGGTCTTATATGTGTCTGGACTGAGACATAACTTGTTTAGTGTGAGCCAGATCTGTGACAAAGGCCACGAAGTTGTCTTCACCAAGAATGGGTTTGCTATCAAGAAGTGTAGCAACGGCAAAACAGTGGCTACTGGATCTAGGACTGCTGGAAATCTCTATACATTGTCAGATGGAGCTGAAAAGACTTGCTTGATGAGTCGGACAGAGGAAAGTTGGTTGTGGCACAAACGCCCTGGGCATCTAAACTTTGATAACATGTCAAAGATTTGCAATTCAAAGGCTGTCAGAGGTATGTCTACAGTTGAAAAACCTTCCAACCCCATTTGCGATTCTTGTCAAAAAGGAAAGCAAACGAGGGTAATGTTCAAGTCAAAGGAGCATCATTCAAAGAAACCTCTTGAGCTAGTGCACACTGATCTCTGTGGACCGATGCGAACTCAAAGCACCAATGGAGATAAGTATTTTATGTTATGCATTGATGATTATACTCGTATGACATGGGTATTGTTTCTTAAGCATAAACATCAAGCACTTGATCGTTTTAAAGTGTTTAAAGCACAGGTTGAAAATATGCTTGGAAAACGTATCAAGATTTTAAGGTCTGATCGAGGCGGTGAATTCACATCTAAAGAGTTCACTAACTATTGTGAGCACCATGGCATTCAAAGACAATATTCAGCCCCTAGAACTCCACAGCAAAATGGAGTTGTGGAACGGAAAAATCGCACCGTGCAAGAGATGGCTCGCACAATGCTAACTGAGAGTAAGCTAGCTGACAAATACTGGAAGGAGGCAATCCATACGGCTGTATACATTCAGAATCGATGCTTGATAAGGCCACATGAAGACAAAACGCCTTATGAGCTATGGTTTGGGAGAAAAGCAACAGTCAACCACTTCAGAGTCTTCGGTAGCAAGTGTTACATCAAGCGTCTTGAATAAAATCCGGGCAAATTTGATGAAAGAGCTGATGAAGGTATATTTCTGGGTTACTCCTCCTCTAGTAAGGCTTACAGATGTCTTAACAAAAGGACCAGAAAAATCATAGAAAGTGCCGATGTTAGAATTGATGAAAACCGTGAATCAAAGAATGTAACTCATAATGACAGTCCAGTTTATGAGGACTCGAGTGAGACTGATGATGAAGTGGCTAAACCTAATGATTCTGAGAAATCAAAGGATGACTCAGAGGTGGGTAGAGCAACACCCTAAGGATCAAATCATTGGAGATCCTGAGGCCGGTGTTAAAACAAGACAAAGTGTAGTTAGCAATTACTCACTTGTGTCCACCATTGAACCTAAGACTGTGGCTGAAGCCAGTCTCGATGAAAGTTGGTTGAAAGCTATGCATGAGGAGTTGGAGCAAATTGAGAAGAACTCCACATGGGAACTAGTTTCTAGACTTACCGATAAGAATGTTATTGGTACTAAATGGGTCTTTCGGAATAAGCTGAATGAAGATGGTCAGGTCATACGAAACAAAGCAAGGTTGGTTTGTAAAGGCTATGCTCAAGTTGAAGGCATAGATTTTGAAGAGACCTTTGCACCGGTGGCTCGTCTGGAAGCCATTCGTATGTTTCTTGCATTGGCTGCATACAAAATCTTCAAGGTATTTCAGATGGATGTAAAGTCAGCCTTCTTGAATGGATTACTTGAAGAAGAGGTCTACATTGAGCAACCTGATGGTTTTCTCATTAGCAAAAATTCAGACCTAGTGTGCAAGTTGAAAAAGGCTCTTTATGGGCTGAAACAAGCGCCAAGGGCGTGGTATGCAAGGCTGGACCTCTATCTCCGCAAGATCGGCTTTGGAAAAGGACTGGTTGATAGCAATCTCTATGTCAAAACAGAGTTGAGCAAACAGCTGGTTGTCATTGTTTATGTCGATGACATAATCTTTGGTGGCAATGATGAGGAAATGTGCAGGAATTTTGCTGAAGATATGAAGAAAGAATTTGAGATGTCAATGCTTGGAGAACTAAAGTTCTTCCTTGGTTTACAAGTTCAGCAGCTGAAACATGGTATCTTCATATCATAGATGAAATACATCAAGGAAATGCTGAAGCGTTTTAACATGGAAGACAGCAAGCCAGTGAGCACACCAATGACAACGAACACAAAGCTAAGCAAAGATGATAAGGGTTCGTCCGTTGATCACACCACTTATCGTTCTATGATAGGAAGCTTGCTTTATTTGACTGCTACAAGACCGGATCTTCTGCAAGTAGTATGTATGGTGGCTCGATTTCAAGCATCACCAACTGAGACGCACCTTACAACAGTAAAAAGGATATTTCGATATCTGAAAGGTACCATGGAACTTGGCATTTGGTATCCTAAAGGCAAATCCTTCACTCTTGTTGCATACTCTGACGCCGATTGGGCTGGATGTATAGATGATCGCAAGAGTACAAGTGGTGGTGCATTCTATCTCGGTGAAAGGTTGGTGGCATGGCACAGTAAGAAACAAGATTCAATATCCCTTTCTACAGCGGAAGCGGAATATATTGCAGCGGCAACTTGTTGTACGCAAGTGTTATGGATGCGGCAAATGCTCTCTGATCTAGGAGTTCCGACAACGGATCCTACGCCGATCCTCTGTGACAACACAAGTGCAATTCACATCTCTAAGAATCCTGTTCAGCATTCTAGAACGAAGCATGTTGCAATCCGCTATCACTTTCTTAAGGAAAAGGTTGCAGACGGTGAGGTAAAGTTGGAATATGTTCCAACCACTGAGCAAGTTGCTGATATCTTCACAAAACCTCTGCCAAAGGAAGTCTTCGAGTATCTCCGGAAAAAATTAGGAGTTACTCACTCTCCTAATCCTTAGGAGTTGTGCTTGAAAGGGGGAGCAATGTATTCCTTGAATATCCTATTCGCTCCTTGGTTGGTCCCTTTGGACTTGTTGTCAAAGGGGGAGAAAGTGTTATGCTAGGAGAAAGCTATGCTAGGAGAAAATTATGCCAAGAAGTTATGCTATGATAGCTTGGGGGAGATTGGTATCAAGAATGTGAATGTAAATGTAAAGATCTTGATTCTGTTGTTTTTTTTAAGACAGGGAGAGTCTATCGTTCTGAAGAAGCTTCATGAAGGTCAACTGTTTCAAAGTGTTCCAAGTGTTGAAGTTCCAAGTGTTGCCAACAATTCCAAAGGGGGAGATTGTTGGAATTTGAGATGACTTGAGAAGTCTTATGAAGCATTGAAGTACTTAGTATCTCAAGTAATCATTTTATGTTGGAATTATTGTCAACACAATGTCACAAGTGTGGTGTTGATAGTGTGGTATTGATAGAGCTTCAAAGAGAAAACAGAGCTAAAACAGTTCAGGAATCAGAATCCTGAAGCAGTGTGGCCGGTCGACCGAGGACCCCACGCGGTCGACCGAGCAAGCCAGAAAGCTCCCAGTTATCTTGTGCCACAGTGTGTCGCCGGTCGACCGGGGACCCCATGCGGTCGACCGAGCACGGGAACCAGAATTGCGCAGAAATAGAAGTTATGCACGAAAATTCAGGAATCTTATGTATTTCGTTTGGGACTCTTTCTAAACGAATTCTAGCCTAATTTGAACACTCTTTAGGGTTACCATAACCTATATAAAGGCTGATTGGTTCATTTTCAAGAGTACAGAAGAGAAGAGAGAACAAAATGAGAGAGTTTTGGAGAGAAGAGTGATTGGAGAAGAAGGCGCTGCTGTGTGTTGCTGTGTTGCACGTTTCTACAGCAAGTGTGGACGAGAATGTGCTCATGAAGATGGTGATTCGTCCATAGATAAGTGTCTCTCTTTTTTATGCTTTAAATTTCAATTTGTAAGGGATTGAGAGAGAGAGATTGTAGAGGGGAAGGGCTGTAGAAAAGTTCTCTACTTTAATTCTGTAGAACATCAAGTTGGTGCTTGGTGTTAGGGGTTTGGTGATCCTATCTGTTGGTGCAGATAAATTGTAAAGGGAGTAGGTGCTTCCTAGATAGTTGGTGCTATCTGAAACTTAAGGGTTGGTGCTCTTTGTCGTTGGTGCGACTAAATAGATTCAGACATGTTTCGGATCGGTGTTCGGACAGTCTTTGAACCGTGGACGTAGCCTTTTGGTGAACCACGTTAAATCTGGTGTTCTTGTGTGATTTGATTTGCTTTTGTTGTTAAATTGGACCTATTTTTAAGCAATCACTGATTCACCCCCCCTCTCAGTGATCGCGATATCTAACACTGCCGTCCTTTGCTTGAAGGAGCGAGGGATTCTTCTGAATGTCTTCTTGTCCTGGAGACGCTACGGGTCATCGGACGTCGGACATGGATTTTTGTTGCTTACTTTTGGCGCCTTCTGGTTTTTCCAACCATATGGACGGCAGCAACTTGGTTGGGTCTTTCTTTTTTGACCCATTTGGGAGAGACTTGAAGTGTAAGAGGCTGGGTCCTTTGTTTCTCTAGTCTCTTTTGCCTATACGACGCGCGGCAGCGTATACGACGAGCAACTTGAGCTTCGGTCAGCTCTGGCTGGGCTTTGATGATGAAGGATGTGCTCCCTCGGGCGCAGCAGCCGAGCCTGTCTTATTTTTAACTGGGCAAGGACAGGATGCGAACCCTGTCCTTCGCCTGTTGCAACGAAGCTTTGAATTTTTCAAGCTCGGCCCCTGTAGAGATGAAGGGTCGAACTGCAGGTTTGTAGGCCTTAACAGGTGCTTGCGGAGGCCTTGTGATGCATGACTTGATTTTGGGCTTGTAGGAACAAGCCAACTCATGCTGGTTTGACTTGGGAGTCAGGTTAGAGATGGATCTCTCCTCTTTTATGTAAGCAAGAGGGTAGAACTGGTTCTCCTTGAGTGGGGCCAGGAATGCTGGCTTAGTAGATGTTTGGGACCTTCTCTGTTTTGGTGAAGGTCTTGGGGACCAAGTCTTGGGATAGACCTGGTCGTTTGCTGGTCGAGGCTTCGTGGGGCTGCCACGGGCTTCGGGCCTTCTGGTGCTCGCCTTTGGTGTCACGGTACTGACACGTTGAGAGGCGAGTTTCTGCTTCTTGGAAGGAGCAGCTTGTTCCTCGGGAAGTGGGAATCGTCCCAGCGTCCCAAAGACGATAGTCCGAGGAGTCGAGGTCGACCCGGAGCTTAGAGAGTTGCCAAGGGAGTTGACGCTTCGGCAGCTGATGGGGCGCTTGTAGGTGCTCGTAGTTTGCTTTTGTTGAAGCATAAGTTGGTGCTTGTTCTCGTCGAAGGTAATGGTTAGTGAAGCTGCCATTGTTAGTTTTCAAAAAGTTTCTAAAACAAGACCACATCCATTAGTAATCACAAGAATATAATGATCATAAATGGGAAGTTCTATGGTTTTTTCTTTTCAAATTGCTCGAGGAAGATGACCCAAGCAATATGAAGAAGGCAAAACGCCATAAATGGTACAATTGTTCTGATCACAGGTATGGTATGCCCAGAATGAGCGTCCCAGCGACTGCTAGAAGCAATTGTGAACTTAAATTCGACTTATCGAGAAGCAAAGCTTACTTGAGGTAAGAAGAATATAAAGTTGGAGCTACAAATGTGTCGGTCGCAATACAGTAGACCCTGAAAGGGCGTACTAGTACCGCTAGACACAAATGTTTTAAGACCGCATCCATGAGATGAGATTCTCTGTTTTGAAAGGTCAAGATTGGATTCATCAAAGAGAGCAGATGGTATTCCGATCTGAACACGGGCTCAGCGATTTCCGCGAGCGCCAGTGCTCAGAAAGAAATGAACCATAATTTCTCGGATCTGAATCCAAAAAATGACGAGTTTTTTTTTTTTTTTTGAAAAGGCCAATATCGGGTTCTTTAAAGAGAGCAAAAGGCACTCCAATCTGAACACGGGCTCAGCGATTTCCGCGAGCGCCAGTGCTCAGAAAGGAGAAGACCAAGATTTCTCCAATCTAAACCCAAAATGACGGAAGTTTTTTTTTTAATCTTTTTTTATTTATTAATTATTTATTTATTTATTATTTTTTTAAGATTTTTTTTTGAAATTTTTTTTATTTTTTATTTTTTATTTTAAAATTTTTATTTAAAAAAATTTATTTTTTTAAAAAAGAATTATTTAAAAGACGAGAGAGTACACATAGGCCTCCTAACCCGGTCTTATAAAATCTCGATTGATAGAATTGCCCCCAGGTAAGGGTAGGGTTACTTAATGAACCCGTTTGGAGGACCCTTGCCTAGAATAGTCAAGCTATCTCCACACTCTGGACAAGGCTTTTCTTGAATCAACCATGATCAAAGAACGCAGTTGGTTTAACCTTAGTGGTCTATGTCTTTTTTTGTTTTTATATATATATATTTTTTTTTAGATCTTTAATGAACTCATCGAAGAGATACGATGGCCCAAAACCTTAGTCGAACAGGATCAACATTTCTGCAAGCGCGATGAACGATAGGAACGAATCAAGGTTTCTCAATTTTGAGTCCAAACTGAGAAATCTATTTTTTTTTATTTTTATTTATTTTTTTTTTAATGAACTCATCGAAGAGAAACGATGGCCCAAAACCTTAGTCGAACAGGCTCAACATTTCTGCAAGCACGATGAACGATAGGAAAGGATCAAGGTTTCTCAATTTTGAATCCAAACTGAAAAATCTGATTTTTTGTTTTTTTTATATATATAAATATTTTTTAGATCTTTAATGAACTCATCGAAGAGAAACGATGGGCTAAAACCTTAGTCGAACAGGCTCAACATTTCTGTAAGCGCGATGAACGATAGGAACGGATCAAGGTTTCTCAATTTTGAGTCCAAACTGAAAAATATGATTTTTTTTGTTTTTTTTTTGTTTTTTTTTTATCTTTAATGAACTCATCAAAGAGAAACGATGGCCCAAAACCTTAGTCGAACAGGCTCAACATTTCTGCAAGCACGATGAACGATAGGAACGGATCAAGGTTTCTCAATTTTGAATCCAAAATGAAAAATCTGATTTTTTTGTTTTTTTTTTTTAAAAGAGAAAGAGTAGAAAGAAATTCAAAGAATTAGGAATTTCCAAAAAATCTAATCTCATTTTTTTAGATGCGGAATCCAACATAGGCCACCAATTAGAAAGTAGCCAAGGAATCGAGAAAAGAAATATACGCATAGAGCAAAAGATATGATATGCAAATATTTCATTTCTAGCATCGTGTTCTCAAATGAACGGGTCCCACCGGGTGTGCCAGCTTGATGGACCGCGCTCCTGCCTGGTTCTACCGAGGTCGGCGGACGTGGGAGTCCGTTGGGTCCGACCCTTTCGTAATCGTGGGGGGTAAGGGCATGCATCAACATTTCTTTTGCGTGGGTGTGCCATATTTTCTATTTTACTTGGAATTGCAAGTGGTGATCCGGAGATAAACCTTAACAAGTAAAAAAGAAATCAACTTCTTTCAAGTTTTCCATTGCACATATATTTAAGAAAAGAGACATTTTCTTGATTTGCCGTGAAAGGCGATTTTTTTGGCATTTATAGCCGATTTTGGCGTTTATAGCCGATTTTTGGCGTTTATAGCTGATTTACAATCCTTATCAATAATGAAAGACAAGAGTTGTGATTTTTGTCTCTTTTAAAAAATACAAACTACAATGAAAAGCAAGAAAAGGAGGATCTAACTTCTCAGGAGATTGTGGAGGACCCATTCAGATTGACGGTCGCAAGCCATATGTGGACTTCGCCATGCAGATGAGAACAGAGGATGCTATTGATTCGTTTGGCTTGGCTATAACCTCAGGTTTTTAGAGGACAAAGACCAAAAGGAGGTCCTATGTCCAATAAAAAGCCAAGTAGACGGGCTAAAAAGCCACGTCTAAGCCATTTGGAGGCAGAAGGAGAAGGCAAGGACCTTGGGGGGGTACCCCCAAGGGACTTTTGTCACCTTGCATCGGTGGTCGGTGTAGGATTTCCGCAGAGTTTTCTCTCTTTCCTTCTCTGAATTTCTGTGCTTTGTCTGTGTCTCTGTGATTTTTTTCGATCTGGAATTCTTTGGAATGCTCTCCTATTTATAGGCTTTTAGATAGCCATTTAGGAGGGTTTATGACCCTTAATTGTCATAAAGCTACATAAAGGGAGGAGTTACAAGATTGAATTCTTTATTTTGTAACTCCTTTTTCTTGGCTTTTTTATTGGCCGGAGGAGATTGAGGGCATTTAATCGCCTTTAATCGCCATGATGGAAGGAGTTTCATGGGTTAAATGCCATGAATCTCTTGACTTGTAACTCCCGGATGCTTGCTTCTGATTGGTCCGTCCAAAGAAATGGATTAATGACTGTAATAAAGCTAGTCAATTAATCGCATTAAGTGGTCGCCGAGCAGTTGAAGAGTCGCGGGCCGTGCCGCGTCTTTTGGGATTCTTCTGGCGATGATCATCGATGGATCTTTATGTAGATCGACATCGGATGACCATGTAACTTCAGGTGTTGGCTACCAACAGCGGGTCGGTGCCATCTGTCCTGTCGATTTCTCAATCGGTCGGGTAGAAAGCACACTTTTTTTTTATTGACCAGTTGGCGATCAATGTTGATTTCGATACTCTTGATGGTTAACCCGTGTTTTTTATGGATGTTAGAGGATTTGGTGTCTCAAAAGTATGAATTTTGGAAAATACCAGAGGCCGGACGCTTAGAATCGCGAAAAACGGCGAAAAACGGGGTTTCCGGGGCCCACCGGGCGATCCCAGGCCCCAGGGTCGCTGGCGACCCTGGCCCAGGGTTGCAGACCCTGGGGGGGGTTTCTCCCTTTCGTCCCGTTTTGTGTCCGTTTTTACTGTTTTTCGATTCTTTTTTCTTCTATATTTTTCCTTGATATTTTTGATCATTTATTGGCCTGATTTCCCTATAGAAAATATGATGAGAATCCTTGCATTTTATTTTGCAAAGTTTCCAATTTTCCGAGAAAGCCGAAGACTTTGTTGCGAAGAGCTGCTGATTTTCCGTCAGAAGCTGAAACTGGGTCAAACGATGTCGGAATGACCTAAAATTTGAGGTGAAGCCTCTTGAGCAATAAATAAGACCAACCATAGGCTTTTGTTTGAGTTTTGAAGCCATTTTGAAGTCTATCACCAATAGACTTACTTTTGTCGCGATGAAGATGTCGCGGTTTGATGTGCGGTCAACCGATGTCCGATTGACTTGAAATTTGACAGGGAACCTATTGGAGTCATTTTAAGATGTTCCATAGGCTCTGTCTTGGAAACCATGGTCCCGGGGAGCTTCGCCGTCAAGAGGCCTGATTTGGCTTCCAAGCGTCAAACTATGGTCAAATGTTGTCGAAATGACCTGAAATTTGACGTGTAGCCCTTTGTAAGCATTTTGAAGCCGTCCATGTGCTCTATCTGATAAGTGATGGCCTCGGTGGTTCTCGCCACCGAGAGGGTTGATTTAGCTGTTCGAGGGTTGATGTAGGGTCAAACGTTGTCGGTTTGACTCGGAACTTGACGTGAAGCCTTTTGGATGTATTTTGAGACCATCCATCGGCTCTGATCGAAGATTTAGTGTCTCCGATACTTTCGCTGCCGGGAGCTCCTTTTCAGCTGTCGGAGAAGCGAAGTTAGGCCAAATGATTTTGAAATGGCCTGAAACTTCTTGTGTACTCCTCTTTTGGCTGTCTTGAAGAATCTTGCAGTTTTTGTTTGATTCTAACAAGATTTGATTTTTTGGAAGTAGCATTGCCTATTTATGGCAGGTTGCGACTTCATGTAGCTCTTTGGATCTTGAAGAGGCAAAGTGACATTTTTGGTGTCAACATGTTTTCTCCTTACTATTTATTTATCTTGGCTGTTGGATCCATTATTGATAAATGCAAGCCTCTCACACCACATGCACCCCATCATGAAATGGTGTTCATTGTAATTTACTCCTTGAATATGCTCTGCTTTACTGGAATCTGTGCTTTATATGGTATGTTTATAATTATTGGTACCTAACTAGATGTAGATTTCTGATGACGCTTTTGTGAAGAAAGCCTTCTTTTCTGAAACCATTATTATGGAATTATGAGATGGAATATTCACCCAATGATTCCATTAGCAGTGTTTATGCATTAAATGAGTATTTTGAAGATAACGGGTTGAAATATTGTCTGGTGATTTTGATAATCTCATGCTTATAGAATCATTTTTCCATGAGATGTTCTTTTAAACAAAAATTGCATCAATCTGAAGTAAATTGAATGAGAGGTGCTTTACAAATTTAGAACATAACATTTTTTCCCCTCATGTACGTTGTGGTGAATCTGATGTTACTATTATTATATATGGAGCTTTGGCCGGAGGTCCCTCATAACATCACTTTGTTGCTAACAGTCCACAAAAAAAAGTCATGTTGCCAAAGGTCCCACTGACACTTTTAGATACCTGAAAAGACTAATTTTCCCCTTTCTACAATGTAGCGTTATTAATATAAAACAAGCGATGACTTCAGCCGATATGGATAGATATTCAGAAAACGCTTGGACTCATCTTCCAAATCGAGAAACCGACAAAGACAAAGGCGATTTTCGGCGATTGAGGTTTCATGCCGCGAAGAAGAAGCGATTAGGTCGGATTTTTGAATAGTTTCCATATATAACTGTTTCATTGGAAGTTAGACTCTGCATCTACGATATATTCCATTTCGAAGAGAAGAACTCCAAAGAAGAAGACATTCAAACCCTACTTGCAGACGTCGCTTATTTCACTGCAAACGTGTTTGCAAAAAAAAAAAAAAAAACTTCAAACAATCGATTTCCATTGTAAGTTGATTATTTCATCCTTTTCAAATCATCGATGTTTCGAAACCCTATGTTTCTTTTGAACCACATTTGCGATGTTTTTGCTTCATTTTCTCTCATTATTTTTCTAAATCCAAAAATCTATTCAGGAAAATGGCAAGAATGAAGTCTGCCATTCTTTTAGAACAACAGCTTAAAAAGAAAGAAGGAGAAGAAGGTCAGTAAACAATTCTCTCTGTCCCTTTTACTCTCTGTCCCTTTTACTCTATGAAATTTTTGAAGCATGCTTTTGTAAATTTCTGATATATTTAACCAAATGTCACACAATCACT
The DNA here is from genome assembly GCA_012931725.1 of Litsea cubeba. NCBI lineage: Eukaryota > Viridiplantae > Streptophyta > Magnoliopsida > Laurales > Lauraceae > Litsea > Litsea cubeba. Next base: position 40,299,764 of record CM022953.1, on the reverse strand, counting down.
ACTACTTGTCCAAATATAAATAAGTTTATCTGAGTTGTTTTAAGAAATATCATGTAACTGAATCTATCTGAGTTCTGGATGTATTTACTTAACTGAATTTATGTTGAATTTATCTGAGATTCCGTAATTGGAATGCAACTGAGTTTCGAATCAAAATTAGTTGAAATTATAATGTATTTATATCTACGTGCAGAATGTAAAATACACACATGTTCTTCAAAAATTTATCTGAGTTCTTCACAATTTTATCTAAGTTCTGAAAAAAATTATCTGACGTTTGAATAAAATTATATGATTTCTGAACAAATTTATCTAAATTTATATAATTTTATCTACATTTCTTCATTAGAACTCAAATAGATTTGATACAGAGCTCAGATAATATCTATATCTTTTACGTTTTCAATTATGTATATATGATTTTAATTGAGATTGTGAGTTCAAAAAATATATTTTGCCAATGCTTCTATAAATTTTTGAAATGTTTAACCAAAATGTCATAGAATCACTGCTACTTGTCCAAATATAAATAAGTTTATCTGAGTTGTTTTAAGAAATTCCATGTAGCTGAATCTATCTGAGTTCTGGATGTATTTACTTTAACTGAATTTATGTTGAGTTTATATGAGATTCCGTAATTGGAATTCAACTGAGTTTCGAATCAAAATTAGTAGAATTTATAATGTATTTATACCTACGTGCAGAATGTAAAATACACACATGTTTTTCAAAAATTTATCTGAGTTCTTCATAATTTTATCTAAGTTCTGAACAAAATTATCTGACATTTAAACAAAATTATCTGATTTCTGAACAAATTTATCTAAATTTATATAATTTTATCTACATTTCTTCATTAGAAATCAGATAAATTCGATACAGAACTCAGATAATATCTATATCTTTTACGTTTTCACTTATGTATATATGATTTTAATTGAGATTGTGAGTTCAAAAAATATATTTTGCCAATGCTTTTATAAATTTTTAAAATATTTAACCAAAATGTCACACAATCACTGCTACTTGTCCAAATATAAATAAGTTTATCTGAGCTGTTTTGATAAATTTTGCCGGCATAGTAATGTATATATTATGTCTCACTGTATCCATGTAACTGAATCTAGCTGACCTATGGATGTATTTACCTTAAATGAATTTATGTTAAATTTATCTGATATTGCGTAATTGGAATGCAACTGAGTTTCGAATGAAAATTAGTTGAAATTATAATGTATTTATAACTGTGTGCAGAATGTAAAATACACACATGTTCTTCACAAATTTATCTGAGTTCTGAACAAATTTATCTGATATTTGAACAAAATTATCTGAATTTTGAATAAATTTATCTGAAATTATATAAATTTATCTACATTTATTCATTAGAACTCAGATAAGTTCGATATAGAACTCAAATAATTTCTATATTTGTTTCATTTTCACTTATGTGTGTATGATTTTAATATTGACATTGTGTGTTAAAAAAATAAATATACGAGTTTATTACAATTTTTAACCAGTTCATAGTACATTTAACAGAATTCAATAGAACAGTTCAATGTTTTACTAATAGTTTAATTGAGTTTCTATGAACTGTGTCTGTCTGTATATGTATTTTTTTTTAATTTGCATTTAATTTATTTGAATTTTTTGTGCAAATTCTCTAACTTTGAATACACTTGTCTAGATTATATGTATCTGAGTTTTTTTACCGTATGCAGCAAGAAAAATAAACAAAAGAAAGAGGGAAAAGGAAAATTCATCAAAGAACATACCAGACAACAAGAAAAAGAAGGTTGAGAAGGATACAAGTCATTACCAATTCATATCAAACTTGGTGTAAGTTATCAGACTAGTTAATAGCATAAAGAATTTGACGTCAGAATTACATAAAGCTAAATTAAAAAAGACACCTTTCTGGAGCCTACTAGAGTGCATGCTGGATGGCACATTCTCAGAAAAGGTTTGCAGAAAGTATGACAACGACATTATGTTGATCCTTGATACATACAACAGCCAGAGGAGGCAATTCAAAATAGAAAAATCCTATGTACCATTCACTGCAAATGATATATCACACATATTCGGCATACCAAATGGAACAAGACCACTTGATCTGAAATATGCAAAGAGAAAAGGATCTGAATTCATATCTAGGAGATTCCAGGGTCCTGCGAGGGTGTCAGTGCCAAAGATTAAGGAACAGCTACATCTAGCATTGAGTGGAGCAACAGAAATTGACATTGCTGATGTTGCCAGGCTAATATGCCTGTATATCCTTGTGGTACTTTTTTTTTCAACCCACGGCAACACAATCGGGTGGGCGTACGTGAGCTATGTTGAAAACTACATGGATATGAAGCACTATGCTTGGGCAGATGAAATATCAAGATTTTTAATGGAGTCGGTACACAGTAGGATCCATGGTTCTGATAGAGTCATTGGCTGCCTTATTGCATTACCAGTACGATATACAACTCCATACTAAAAACATTTGAATTCAAGGTTAGAAATAATGAATTATTAACATATGACTTTTCTGATTTTGTAACGGTATTGGCTGTGTGAGCATACAACAATTGTCAACCTAAATGAGTCTTTGCATTTTCCAAGGATACTAAAGTGGAATCTAAGGGCTGTGAGTATGGCACTTAGGAAAAAACCCCTTCATACTTACAAGCTAATGAGGTACTCTATTATATAGATAGTAATTTGTTATCTTGGTTTTCACTATCTAATTTTATCTAATATCTTAATCTGACATGTTCAATCTAACACTATTACCAACTGCAGGTCCTTGGTGACACATTAGAGAGCATGCTGCTTGAAGCTCAGCGATTCCTGTCTTTGTTGGGCAGTGTCAGTCGGGCTGAGGGGGTTTAATGCAGATAGAAGGACAAGAAGAAGTAAAAGAAATAGAAAAAATTCAAAAAGAAAAGAAACTAGAAGAAAATGAAGAGGATGAAGAAGAAAAAGATAAAAATGGAACACATCATGTAGTTGTAGCAGAAGAAGAAGAAAGCAATGAAGGAGAGGAACAAGAGGAAGGAGATGAAGAAGAAGAACATCAAAAGGAGAAAGAAGTCCATGTAGCAGAAGAAGAAGAAGAAGGAGACAATGAGAATGAAGGAAAGGAGCAAGAGGAAGGAGATGAACAACAACAACAACAAGAGGAAAAAGGAGAAGAGGAATCAGATAATAAAATGAATGAAGCCAAACAGTCTGATACAGACATAATGATAGAGACATTGGTCGTATCCGAATTGGAAGAGCAGTGAGAAGAAAACAACAGTGAAGAAATAAATTTTGCTGGTGTAGCAATCCAGTCTGTCTCCTTTGGTGTGGAGATGACTAATTATGACCAGATGGCCCTAGAGACAGATCTGGTGGTTGCCAACATTTTAGCTGACATAATTGACAACGCCAGCAATGCAGCAACCAATGTGACATCTGAAACAATATTTGGAACGGAACAGGAAGCTGCTGACATCGTGCCTTCTCCTAGTAACCCGTCGCAGTCCACTAAAAATAACAAGCTACAAAATCTCACTGAAGAGCATGACAGGGCAACTTCATTAGCCAACCAACTGACCAAGGATAAGACAGAATTACAAGAATAGATTCAAAGGATGGCTATTGAACTTGAAAGGACATCAGTAAAAAGCAACAGTCTGAAAAAGGAAAGGCTTGAAAGTGAAAAAAGAATAGAAAGCTTGCTTAAAGAAAGAGACAATGCTCTATTGTTGATCGAGCAGTTGACAAATGAGAAGAATTCCCTTGAAACATAAGACGTCAAAACCAATCAAACTGTAGAAAAAACTTCTAGAATGGTCAACTCCCTAAAAGAGCAACTCAAACATACTATGAGTGTGTCAGATATACAGTCCTCAATATATGAGGGGAAGGAGCTTAAGAAAAAAATAATAAATTTGGAATCGAACAACATGAAATTGCGGCAGCTCTTAAAGAAAATGACACTTGATTATGCAGAGAAAGGATTGGAGTGGGCTAGAAAGACATTGGATGATATCTTCCAGTCTCCAAAAAAAATAAATTCAAAAGAAAAAGGGTCGAGAATGGCGCAGAAAGAAGCGGAGGGGGCTGCAGCAGATCAGAAAATTGAAGAGAATGCTGATGAGATAATTGATTTATACTTTCATATTTTTTTAGAAGATTATTCTTTGGATTGAAATGCTATCTTACCTGACCTTTAGTATGCAAAATATATGACTCTCTTTGAAATTATCTGGCTCTCTAACAAATTTATCTGAATTCTGAGTGAACTTGTAACATATCTCATCAAATTTATCTGTGTTCGGTGTGAATTTAACTGACTTTCCATCAATTTTATCTGATGTTAGATTGAATTTATCTCACCTTATATATATTCCAATTTATTTAATCTATATTTGTTTATTTGAATGATTAATTAGATCAACTCCTCCGATGCACAAATCAAGCCAGTTAAGGAGGTGGAACAATCCTCCATGATAAAAAGAATTAAAAAAAGAAGGGCAACAAGGAAAATGATTGAAACAGCTGCCCACTTCAAACTCCCCAAAAATACAATCACTAAGCAAATGACTGAGCCCAACATCGAAAAGCTGAAACAAATCTACGAAGCAGAAGGCAATGAGTAAGTAACAGTCCTATGCAACTAAGCAACACAGCTCTTGTTGTAAAAAAATTAATCAAAATGTCAACAACTTGAGCACTTTTTACAATTGCATTTGCAGGGCGCTAGTTTGGGGAGGTAAGAGCATAACTGCTATATCATACGAGGACATAATTGCAGTCCTCAACAAATCAGAATTCTCCAGCAACATAAACATCCAAACAAATAAACTATGCATACTATTGCTTCATTTTTTAAATATAACAACAATGGTCATATTCAATTAATATAACTAACATTATATGCTTCCAATTGAACAAGTTATTGACGGATATGCTGAGTTGTTATACAGAGAACAGGAAGAAATCCAACAACAACTCACGACAATCAATCAACAAGGCCTGCTGCTTCAAGAAAAATCAATCTTCGTATCAAGTTTATGCTGGGTAAAATACAATGAATTTTAATTAATAAAGTTACATTTTACTTTGTTTTATAATATAATATACAGTTACTAAACTAAACTTAATGCAAAAATTCGTTATAGCAAACACGTCAGAAATGTGAAAAAAGATTCTACACAAACAAATCTTCCCAAGCAGAACTACCAACCATAGATTCGTGCACTTTCCAATGAATTCAAATGGAAAAAGGAAAAATGCTGAACCATTTCATTGGACACTGTTGGTGCTGGATCAGAAAAAAGGGGATTGACTACATTATAATTCCTTAAGACTGAGATTAGCTAAAACAGTCGATCATTACTTTGAAGATGCACGAATTCTGGTATGTCTCATTGACATAATACATACTACTGCCCATAACAATAAACACACACCCATTAACTCTATCAATTTCTTTTAATTCTACAGAAACAATATGTGGAGAACTACAATTATGTAAATATTGAAGAAACTTAGTCATATGGAGCTCCATTGATAAGCGCTGAAGACGCCCCATAACAGAAAATGGGATCGTAAGTATCATTTTCCCAATACACCGATTCAATTCATTTAAGGGTACCAACATCATCTTCTTTTACAGGGTCGATTGCGGGGTCATCGTTTGCTACATCATGAGGTAAATTACTCACAAACAACCAATTGCTTCGAAGCTGCAACAGAACATCATTGATGGTTTGAGAAGAAAGATAGTTAGCAAATTCCTCAATGACACGCATCACAGCTGGTCCATTCAAAACTTCCATGCAAGTAGAGAAGGTGCTAATGATGATTTCAAACCGTGACAGCAAAATACAACAATGACAAAAATAAGTTATTTTGAAATAGTGTTATGTCAGAGTAAATATAAGACAAATTCATGTAATTCTCTGTAATGTGAAAAGAACCATTGCAACATACTTGTGAATGTATTCTTTTGATCAATTAATGTAAAGGAAACAACTTTGGCAATTTAATTGTCAAATTTGTGAATGGATGAATGAATCAAATTGGGAATGAATTGTAAAATCTGTGTCCTGATATAATTTTAGCTGAATCTCTTGAAAAATTTATTTGATTTCTACAGAATATTATCTGATTTTTCACAGATTTATCTGCGATCTGATACAAATTATCTGAGTTTAAAAGCAATTTATCTTAGTTTCAAATAAAAATATCTGAGTTCTGAAATAAATTATCTGAGTTCAGATGTAATTTATCTGATTTTAAATAAATTTATCTGAGTTTTGAAACAAATTGTCTGAGTTCTGAAACAAATTATCTGAGTTCCCAAGAAATTATCTGAATTCTAAAATAAATTCTCTAAGTTCATAATCAATTTATCTGAGATATGAAGCAATTTACCTGACTTCTGATACATATTTAATCTCACTTATAATACATTTTTATTATCAATTTTTGAAAACACATTTTACATGATATAAAGACTTTTGTAAGTGATTACTTATATAATAAACAACATATTAAAGAGTAGTAAAATGTCTGTCAATTTGAGTATTTATTCACTAATCAGAATTCATATCGTATCTTATATACATGCTAAATAATGGACAAATATTATACAGAAACTAAAGTCAAAATCTAATTCAAAGATTTGTCAAATAATAGGCTCCTTGCAAGACTTCTTATTGTGACTGCCAAACCGACCACAATGCCCACATTTTATCTGCAGTGTGATCTCCCCTCTTGACAATATCCTCTTTTTTTTGGGCATGCCAGCTGGGCGTTTTACCAGAGGTGGGAGAATAACAGCTCCAGCAACTGTTGCCTCCGGCATCCCCATAGTTGGAAGTGGGAATATCTGCTCGTCATATGAAGCCCTATATGGATCAGTGTGAAAATAATGATCCACATAAAAATTCAGGTCCTTTCCACTCTTTTGAATCGCAGCACAAGCATGGGCGTAAGGAAAGCCATTGATCTACCACTGATAACAGAAACATATATGGTTAAAAATGTAGACAGTCACTGACGGGTAAGAGTGAACATCGTAAATAGTTTCACTAGAACGCCTGACAGTCAACGTCCGTCCAAGCTGGATCAAAGCATCCAACCTCTTATCCATATCCGGGCAAATGACTGACTTCCATATGCTGGAAACTTCCCTCCTAGTAGCCATCTGCTCCATTATTTGAACCCTTATTGTGTCCACCATCTTTGTAATTGGAAGATGGCGAGCTTCTCTAATCCAGGAGTTGAAAGATTCAGCTGCATTTGAACACATCTCACCATACCACTGACCCTTAAAGTAGGCATTGCTCCATTTTTCACAAGGTAATTCAGAAAGAAATCTGTCTACGTTGCTACCACCTTAATGCCTCAACGCCTGCAACTTGGCATGGAATGCAGCTATGGTCGGGGCATATGCACATTCCCGAAGCATCATAACCATTCTCTCTCTAAATTCGTTAGTGTATCCACCTGAAAATTTGTCCCTCAGATTTGCCTTCAAGTGTTGTAGGCAAAAAGCATGATGAGCATAGTGAAAAACGCTTGAAACACCCTCTATCAGACCTGGATTTCTATCGGAAATAAAAGTAATAGTGTGATCTGAAACCAGAACTTTCCTTATATTCTGCAAAAACCACTTCCAATTGTCCTCCGTCTCTGAGTCCACAACAGCGAAAGTAAGGGGAAACAAACCTGTGTTATAAAAAAATAAAGTTTTATACTCCAAGAAATAAAAGAAAACAATAAATGGTAATCATTAATAAAAAAATGTCAAAAATATAAGAATCGAATGCAACTGCCCATACCTTGATTTCCATTCTTCCATGTTGCTGCCAACAAGTTTCCCTTGTATCTCCCTTTCAAAAAAGTACCATCCAAAAATAAAAAAGGACAGACATGATTAAAACCAGAAATTGAAGCATAGAATGAAATAAACAGCCGCTTAGAGCACATAGTTGATTGGTCATAATCTAGCACAAAAAGGCTTCCTGGATTCACATCCTCCACCACCTTAATGTACCAACGAAGATGGTCAAAAGATAGTGACGAATCACCATATAACTTATTTCTAGCCATTTCCACGCCCCACCATGCATGATGGTATGTAATTGTAAGTCCATAATTTGCCTTAAAGTGGTGCACAACATCAATTGGTCTAGTGAGCGGCTTCTCACGAATATGATTAATCATTAAATCAGCAACCGTGTCAGATCTCATACGGCTGTTCTTCGAAGTTCGGACTACTGCACCACATGTATGCTCATTATCTAATGTCCTAATATAAAAATGTCCAGACGACTTCTCAATCGATGCGTGAACACGCCATTTGCAACCCATCGAACGACTGCGAGAGCATTCAGCTGTAACCCTAACTTTATCATTTTTCACATATAGAAACTCAAACCCAACCTCCATTGAATATCTACATAGAACACTTCTAAACTCTGCAACACCGCCCTCAGACCTCTGTCCCACTTCTTTAATACCACTTGACCAGCCTGAAGACAGCAAAATCTTCTCCTTGTGTGTGCAGAACTGTGGAAGTAGGTCTGTCTCAATATCTGTGCCCTCATAACCCACTAATTGAATGGCATCTTCAACGAAATCATCAACGTTTTCCTCTTGATCATCATCATCTGATTCCTGCATTTCTAATACGAAAACATCCACTGTTCCCAATCACACTGAAGACGCCAACATTAATAAGCTCAACAAATCTGAGTCGCTGTCCAGCAAACACTTTGGGTGGCCAGGCAATGTGTAAGTCAGACAGACCATGTTTACTGCCAGCATCTTCCATTTGTTGCAAATTTGACGAATTAAATCATCAAATCTCATGCCCAGACTAAAATGAATGACGGCAGTAAACATGCCATACTTACAAAGAAGCATTAGCGGCTATGCCATCTTTGAATTTACAAAAAAAATCAACGGAGATCAGAAGTCATTAGCATCTTTAAGTGTGCAGAATATAAAAAAAACAACCATTTATCTAAATTTATCTGAGTTCTGTAGAAGTTTATCTGATTTCTGTAAAAAATTATCTGAATTCTATAGAATTTTATCTGATTTCTGAACAAATTTATCTGAATTTATATAAAAGTTATCTATATTTATTCATTATAATTCAGATAAATTCGATATAGAATTCAGATAAAATCTAAAGAACTCAGATAAATTCGATATTGAATTCAGATAATTTCTAAAGAACTCAGATAATTTTATAAAAAAAACTCAAATAATTTTATAAATCGCATATTTATATTAAAAAGATAGATAAATTTGATACAAAAAGTCACATATATTCGATTACATGACTCCTTCAACATTGCAGCTCTGAACAGAATTTCAAACTATTAAAGGATTTAATGAGAAACAAAGTAACTTATTTGATATCTAGATACATCAGGCTTTATCTATACGAATCCAATCAGATAAAAATGTTAATCAAAACAAAACTATGGAAATCTAACTATAATAAATAACAAAAACAAATAACAAATCTGAACAAACAGATCAGAATCCTATACAAAATAAATAACTAGTCAAATAAAAATGAAAATGAGTATCAGAAATATAAATCTACAATTTAAATAGGGGTGGGCTCCCCTGAGCTGCAGCTGAGATTACTCTCATCAGCTGCAGCGTGCGATTCACATGTGTGGAAGTCATTTGGTGGCCCGCCCATTTTTTTCCCTTTCCCTCTTTTTTCTTTCCGACCTAATCGATCCAGAAAAAAAATAAAAAACGAGTTGCCCAACGACTCCTTCCCTCATCTCCCATCTCCCTCTCTCGACCTCCCTTCCTGCATCGCAAGTCGCCCATCGTCACCCTCTCCTTTGCTCCTTCCGTCATCTCCTCTCTTCCTCTCTCAACTGCGAACCGCTAGAGATCTGCGCCCAGCCCCATCTGCAGCACCTCCTCTCTCAGTCATCGCCTGCCCAACCAGCCCCATCTGCTGCACCTCCTCTCTCAGCCATCCCCTGCCTGAAGCAGGAGATTAAGCTTGAAATACAACTTTTGAGAGAACCTTCAAACCTAAACAATTCCTTTTCACCCTTTGCAAGTAATTTTTTTAGAAGATGATGTGAGATTAGCAGGTGGTACACTCATTGGTTTGCAGAAAAAAAAGGCTTTTCAGATATTATAAAGGAGGTCTTGTGGGTCACCAAAACTTATATACTTGAAGCGCATGAACCCAACTTTATCTATAAGAAGACTTCAAACTGCTCTTGTTCATGTTCGTTATCCAGGGAAAAAAAAAGTTGATTTGCAAGCTGTGAGCCTCTTCTTAATGTATAAAGGACCTTGGAATTGGAACTTGGAAGTCTTAGTTTCTTTATGTAAGGCATGACTTGGCAATATCAATTGTAATTTATACACCATGAAATCAAGAATTGTCATTTTATCAGATGTCTTGAAAGACCAGATAAATATTTATTGCGATGATAACAACTGAAAGTTGATGAAGGCAGCATCCACATTATTGATGATTGAAAGCAAAGCTATTTCCTTGATTTATGAATGTTTTCATCGATTAACTCTATAGATGAATATCCAACTTGATTTCTAGTTTGGCAATTTCATGATATGTGTTGCCTTTGACAATGAAGATTGAAGTGGTCTGATATGAACATGCAAATTGATTGATTATTGATGTTAAAAAACTAAAGCCCTTGCTTTGATCATTAAGATCAGTTTGTCGTGCACTCAGGACTATTGCAAGCAATGGTGATTTTTTTCTGCAGCCAGTTGTTATCAGTGCCTTGGCACTCCAACCTCTTAAGTACTAAGCTTAGGAACAGCGCATCCAAGCTATTCTCAAAATTGATGTTACAATACGGTTTGTGACTTTTATATGATGTAGTTGGCCCATGTTTATCAATGGAGATAGTCCAAAAGGTTAAAGAACAACTCTCCGGGAATGGTTGTGCATATCTTAGTTTTTGCAAATCACATGTCTGTGAAAAATAGGTGAGCCATTTTTGCTGCATTGTTTTCTTTAGTGATTGATTTTTTGTGGATAATGTATACTGAAGCTTAATTGGCTAAGGCTTCATATGTTATTGTTTTATCACTTTGTGTGGCCGAACTTTTGTTTGCAGTTTGGTGTATTTCTAATTTACTTTGTAACACTGCAAAAGGTGGTTTTGTACCTCTTAGGTCTGAATCTGGGTTTAGAGGAAATTGTGAAAATTCTTTCACCTAGTAAAGTGAAACTCTTGGAAATTGTTAACATGAAACCAACTTCACTTGGCAACCTTTTTCATTTTTTGATGGATATGGTCTGCACAACCATTCCTGGACAGTTGTTTGTTTGGTTGAGGAATTATATGAATTCCTGGAAAGGAATCCTGTTTAGTGAGAAATTGATGTTCTATAAATGTGAATTTTTTCCATCTTGCCAATTGGAAGAAATTCCATTTTTACAATTTTTTTTGTTTTATTTTTTCCATTTCGTCTTATTCTCTTGCACTTAATTTTATCAATGTATTCAGGTTACCTATAATTCAAATCACCACAACTCAAATATACCCAATAAAAATGACATGAAGATGTTTACAGCATGTAAAGGAAAATAGATGAAATATTGTTCTTTCCATTCCATATGTTTGTATCAAAACAGAAACTCTTACAACCATGTAAGGAAATAGAAAAAAATTGAAACATTGTTCTTTCCATTTCATACGCCTGTTTCACAACATAAACTCTTGTAACGTGTCAATAACATTTAGCAAACAAACCCCATCCCAATATAACGATGCAGCAGATGGGGCTGGGTGCAGATCTCTGGCGGTTTGCATATCTCTGATGGGTGCAGTGGAGAGAGAAGGCGGTGCAGGAATCGCGGTTGAGAGAGGGAGAGAGGAGATGACGAAAGGAGCGAAGGAGAGAGTGACGATGGGCGACTTGCGATGCAGGAAGGGAGGTCGAGAGAGGGAGATGGGAGATGAGGGAAGGAGTCGTTGGGCAACTCGTTTTTTATTTTTGTTCTAGATCGATTAGGTCAAAAAGAAAGAAGAGGGAAAGGGGAAAAAAATGGGCGGGCCACCAAATGACTTCCACACATGTGAATCGCATGCTACAGCTGATGAGAGTAATCTCAGCTGCAGCTCAGGGGAGCCCACCCCATTTAAATAAGAAATCTTGCATATACTCTGCTATGAATATAAAACATTCCTTACCTCCGGTCAAAGTTGAATCTGCAATCTGTTACACACAAAAACTCAGATCTGGTTCACAGTGAATCTGCGAACTGCTTCAAAATGATGGATCTGCAATCTGTAATCTCTGAAATCTGCTCGCAATCTTCCCACATGAATTACAATCTGATTTGAAATAATCTTCCCATATGAATTACAATCTGATTCGATTCAGAACAGCAACATGCTTCCACAACGCTAGATCTGTAGCCTGCAATACAGAGACGACTGATCTGCAATCTACTAGCAATAAAATCTTTATCAGAAGTTTTCTAGCGCGACTACAATTTGAAATTCAAAATACAAGATTTGCGGTGAATTACAAGGGCATAGCAATAACAGGCGATGAGTTATGACCTAAATCCGAGGCTACATAATCGTAACACGTTGCTGAAAAAGTATTACAAGTTGAGGACCACTTCATTCCATGCTGCGTCAGTTACAGGGGTATTTTAGTCCTGAAAAATGAAAACATGTGTGCATATGGACCTAAGGCTGGAAAAAGTCTAGCTGAGTGGACGAGAGACCTTATAAAGTTTTTCCTTGGACTGGAGGCTGGAAACATGGACTTATAGGGACCTTTCGCTAATTTTTCCTATTATATATTATAGAGGTAGGATTAGATTTTCGAAATTGGACTCCGATTTCGAAATTGATTCAGAAATTGACTTCCAATTTTGCAATTAATTGAGAAATTGGCTCTCAAATTGAGATTGATTTTAACTAATCTAAAGAGTCCAATTTGGAGAGAAGTTCCTATTGTGATTCTATCGCTTTCAAATTTCTCTAAAAACACTCCTTCCAAAAAAAAGTTCTCCTTAATCTAATCAAGTTAAATCCCCTTTTCGAGTTTTTGAGAGTTCCCATTAAAATTAAAACATGAGTTGAAAGGAAACAAGTATGATTATCCTCATATCTACAAAATAGACTTTGGCTCAATCAAGTTTCTTCTCACCTATCCTGTCGTGTGCTGATTGACATCAATTGGATTGTTAATGTTGAAGGTTTCTTGTTAATCATCCGCTAGCAAAACATGCCCGTGCATAATATAAAAAAATTATATAAAAGTTTAAAATTGACAATTTTTTTATAATAGAAATCAATCCCTGTAACTTTAAATCAGATAAGTGACTAACTTCAAAGTAAGAGCCCCTTCAATTTGTTAACAATCAATTGCATTTGTTTTGCTTGAAATGTCTAATCCTCATCACCAAATAAGTAATAATAAATAAAACAATAGAAACGAAACCATATCCATTGATCATAATTATAAAAAATATTTCCTGATATATTTATATTCATTTATTATTTATTTTTCTTATATCTAATGGCCTTTTTTCACTTAAAATTTCTAATGTTCTTCACCAAATAAGTAACAATAAAAAAACATTCGATAAAAAAAAGAAAGTATACACATTGATTGGGATTATATAAAAATATTATTTGATATTAATTAGGAGAGCTTCTTGTGTACTATCAGGAAAGACATGCATCAAGAAAATACTAAATGATAAAAAGTTGCTTTACCTATAAAAAAAACCAATATAAGATTAAGGATGAAACAGACTTAAAATTAAAAAAGAGGTTTAATAACATAACCAAACAAATTTAAGAGGATAAGAGCTGAAAACAAAAAAAAAAAAAAAACCCAATTTTATATTTATGGTAGACATTACATGAATATATCTTTCCCTTAAAATATCCCTCAAACAAAGCAATGCCAAAATAATCTCAAATATTATGAGAAAAAATAAGCCACAACATCAAGGGCTTAAATTCTCAATAACGATGAAAAAGAAAAAGAAACTGAGATTCATAATAAAAAAAACCAAATGTAATTCATATGTTAGATTGTACAATGGCACTTCTTTTCTATTAAAAAGCAATATTTGAATCAAACATTAGAATCAAATTTTGGCATAGAGAAGAGGAAAAGGAAAAAAGAAAGAAAGACCTTCCATCAACAATAAAGAAATAACCAATTATCTATATATATATATAGTCAATATATACAGGCACATTTCATTGTACGTGCACATTGGGTGCCTCGGTATGCTTGAATGCGCGTGGTTAAACCAAGTGAAGGTATCATCTACAAAACTTTTACAAATAAATTAAATAAATATTAACTACGATATACACATAAACTACAAAACTATTGAGCATTGAGTGAAAGAAAATCAACTCACCTCCATATACACATCGAGTCCAAAACATGATGGAAGAAAACACAACACCAAAGAAGAAAACCCATCTCAAATATAATTAAATTAAAGTGGCTGAATGTACTGGAGAGAAAACAAAAGGATATTGATAAAATGCGAATCTTATATCTGAGATTCTTAAAAGGACAGAATACACAAAGCAAAAATAATTGAAGGAGACGGTAAATACCCATTTTGATGGCAAGCTAAAGTGGAAGTAGAGAAGAACGATGAAATCTGCAAAGAGTGCCATAATGCAAGAAAAATATTAGTACGAGAAAAATATTATTAAGAAACTTAACTAACGAGATCCATATTATTTAAAGAATGTTATTTCTTTTGACTGGATAGATAAGGGGAAGATTGGTAAAGAGGATTAGGTTTGTTGGAGGATCACCAGATCAATTTGCATTCCTAATTTGTAGGGAACACATGAGATTTCTAACATTTGAATTAAAAAGCCTAATTAATAGTTTGAATTAAAACCCTAATTAATAGGGGCTCACGAGATTTCCTTATAAGGAAAATGGAAGCTGTGCCTTATTAATTAATAAAATAGAGAATTGGTATGATCTTCCAACTTCGATTTTTTTTTTTTTTTTGTTCTAGTTGTGTGTACCTATGGTGTCAGAGAGAGGAGCTTTTGTCCCTCCCTCATCTGTTCATCTATTCTATTCTAGCCTAAATTGTAAATCTGTGTTATAGCCATTATATCATTATGTACATACGCAGCAACAGTTCCTGCCTCCTAATTCATCATCATCGTTAATTCATGTCACATTCACTTCTCATAAATGGTCCCATGGAACGATGCCAAACGGGCCCTAAAAGTGTCCAAACCAGAGAAGATATGCAGAAAATATCACAATGTGATTTTTATAAACGAAACAATTAAAACAAATACAAATTCTATCTATGTGATTGGGCAACAACACAGTTTAGATAATCATAGTATCCTATAAATGGCACCCTTTATCTATAAAAAATGAGAGACACATTCAGCCATATTGCAAGTTTATGTTTTTTTTTTTTTTTTTCAGGGTGCAATTTAGTTTATGCTTTATGGTCAAGGGAATGATTTTGTGTGATTAGGATTTTTATTGTTCTGTGTTTATTTTTCGGGATAGATTTTGCCTCATATGTTATGTTTTTTTAATTGTTTAATGTAATGATTCTGTGTGATTAGGATCTCAGTAGCTTCAAGCTCCATCTAGGTACGATTTAGTTAATGTTTTTTTTTTTTTTTTGTTCAGTGTAATGATTTTAGTTTATGCTTTTGTTTGCTCAAGGTACGAATTAGTTTATGCTTTTTTTTTTTTGTTCAATGTAATGATTTTGTGTGATTAGGATTTTTATTGTTCTATGTTAATTTTTCAGGTCAGCTTTTGCCGCATAGGTTTTTTTTTTTTATTTTTCAGTGCAATGATTTTATGTGAATAGGATCTTCGTAGCTTCAAGCTCCATCCAGGTACGATTTTTTTTTTTTTTTTTTTTTTTTTTTTTTTTTTTTTTTTTTTTGTTCAGGGAATGATTTAGTTTATGTTTATTCTTTATTCATTGCAATGATTTTATTTTATATTTCCTTTTGTTCAAGGTACGATTTAGTTTATATATATATATAATTTTTTTTTATGTTCAATGTAATGATTTTCTGTGGTTAGGATCTTTCTTATTCTGTGTTTGTTTTTCAAGTTAGATTTTATCGCGTAGGTTATTGTTGTTTTGATTCTATGTGTAACGCCCCAATTCCGAATACTGAGATTACCGTCAAGGTACCCGAAGTTGGCGCACTACCTCCCGGAAAAGCCGAGAACTTCCAAGATCGTAGATCCGCAGTGAGGTCCAATTTAAAACTTTTTGAACAATATAATAACCAACGATTGAATTGCGTAAGCATAGTAACTATAGCGGAAACAAATGTAACAATAGCGGAAGTATAAGGTATCATATAAACTAAATCAAGTGTAGCAGGGCTGAAGTTCAGCCTAAATCTCAAAGTATGAATAATAACAAGTTTTAACATATCAGACCACCTCCCTGCTCACAACATAAACTCTCAAAATCCCAAAAGAAGATACTCCCAAGCCCCGTGTATAGGCACTCCATCTTCCAGCTCGACCTCTTGGTCAGCTGGTCCCCAACCATAGTCTTCGGCTATGGGCGCCTCGACGAGCGCGTCGTCCTCATAATCGGGGTCAATACCTAAGCACCAAGAATGGGTTAGATCTAATAATCTGATAAGTCAAAGTATACAAGTAACATAAGATGTATGCATCAAAAGAGTAGAGACGATCATATAATCAATAAGAATATCAACAATACATATGCTAGGCAATTGAGCAAGATAAACATTTAGAATCAGGATAAATGAGTTATCTTATCTAACAGACAACAACATGGCACATTTACGCAAGCTGGATACCGCAGGATATTATGCCGTGGCCCTCCCATACTAAACACAGTCGCGTCGGTAAAAAGTAACCAGTGCTGGGGAATGACGAGCCCCGCAAATAACACTCATCAATCACAACACTCATCAAACACTCATCACTCAAAAGACCGGACTCGGTATCATACCGTCTGTCTAAACATAGCTCATCATGATAGCTCTCTCACACTCATAATAGCTCCTACCAGTGATGATCATTCAAAAGGCTGAGCTAAATACAACTGAGTGAATGCTAATGCCGACTCAAGGAAACGATTACAGGTCTGTGTCTGTCTAGGCTTACCTTACACGAGTAGGGTCCTAACAAGTCCCTAAGAGGTCCAAATACAAGTCCAATCTGATAAGTCCACAAAATTGTAGCTTTCATTTATCATTTTATATGCATTTGTGGACTTAATTAGATTAATTGCATAAAATTATACTTAATTTCATGATTTCATGGATTTGAGCATCAAAGTTGGAATTTTAGTCAAAATCATTCAAAATTATCAATCTTGCATGAATTTTATGAAATCATTGGTTTACATCATCTTAGTGTCACACAAATTAGCTTTTTGATTCTTGCATCATCAATTAGTTCATGGAAAATCATCCAATGGTGCATTCATATGCATGATCTCATTCGGGTCCCATGCATGACATTTATGAATTTTATACATATGATGGCTGAATTATTCTTTTTATTCTTGTAGGGAATCTTTTGTAATGGGATCCACTTGAAGATAAATTAAAGAAGGAAAGAAAGACTCACATGGTCCAACAAGCCATATCCCATTCCACTATACAAGTCCCACATGGAGGAGATTCACACGTCCAATGACTTACACCATCTTATCAAGAAGCTAAAATCTCTCCAAAAGTTGTTAAGAAATCCACCTTAGCCTGTCATCTAGGAGAAGAATTTGCAAAAGATTAGCAAGTCAAGAGAGAATCAAGGAAGTCACGTTGAAGTATCACTTAGGCTTGGAAAGTATGAAGAGAAACAAAGAAGGTTCCAGCAAAGTGATTCTTGGGAAAGTCTTTCTAAAAGCAATTATGACGGATCATTGGTGGGCCATGGTAAAATGAGATATGATTATATGAGTTTCTTGGTGGCCACTCAAAGAGTTTGATTTAGAAAGAATTGTAGCCAAACAAGGAAGACAATTCCATTTAGAATTATTAAGGCATGGAAACAAAAACGTGAATGGATGGCAAGTGTTGTAGCAAAATAAAGAAATTTGATTCTATATAATGGACGTCCATAGCCTCATGCAATGGATCCATTCTCCAGACTCCCACACGTCCAAACAACTCATCCCATCTTTCTTTATTAATTTATTCTCTCCTAGCCACACCTTCTCTTACTTACTTCTTTTCTCCATTATTTTATTTTAGTAGCCTTGGGCCATGTCAAGGATTTATTTTGAAGGAGAATCTTTGTGAAGGAGAAGTTGTAAAATTGAAGTTCTCAATGAAAATAACATCTTTTGCAATGGAGGAGTAGATTCTTTCGGATCGGAGCACAAAGTGAAGTTAGGTGATTTTATTTTCGTTCTATGTCTTTAATTTAATCTTTATGTCTCTATGATGTATGTTTAGTAGAATAATAGATTTGCCTTCGCGCCGCAGGCAAACCTCCGCTTTGTATTTTAAATAAATTTCTTTTTGATCAGTTAATCTTCTTTTGATAGAATATACTTAGGTTTTTACGCCTTTGATATTTTATGCTTAATTTGTTAATTGACGCTCAAAGTAATTTATATTTTATGAGGTGATGGAGATCTTGGGTTCTTCTGATTAAGAATTGAATTTTAAAAAAGAATATCTTCCGGATCAGAAACATTGAGTTGTTTCTGATCTGAGTTATTTGCAAGGCAAAAGACTAAATTAAAGTTTGTGGATTGAGAATTAAAATTAATTAATGGACTCTTTGTTGCTCTGATCTACTTTTTTCATTATTGTTATCCATTCATCTTGCATAGTAGCTTTATCTCTCATTCAAATCTTGATCTGTTTTTATATTCATTATAGAAAAAATCATATTTTAATAGAAAAAAAAGATATTTCAGTAGCGCTCCCTGTGGGATTCGACCTGTACTTACCGCTGTCTCAAAAAGACAGTTGTGCACTTGCAGTATTAAAAGATTGAATTTAATTTTACATCAAGTTTTTGGCGCTATTGCCGAGAAGCAAAATCTGATTTTCTTTTTTTTATTTATTGAATCTGATTTTTTTTAGGCGCATTCGCATTCGCCATTAGGTTGCATCATTAAGTATTTCATAATTTAGTTTGATTTCAAAACTTTGTTGCAATTAGTTGTAGTTTAGTTCCTTTATTTTTCTAAAAAAAATATTTTCTGATTTTTCTGATTTTTCTAGTATTTTCAGAATTACAAAATTAAAAAAAAATAGAATTTCTTTTTCGAATTACAGCAAATTAATTGAAAAAAAACTGATTTTTAGATTTGATTAGATTAGTTTTAGTTGAGTTTTAATTTGATTAGTTAAAATAACTCTGCAATCTCTAAGATTTTGTTTTTAAATTAGATTGTTCATATTGTATTTCTTTGTTTTAGATTAGGGTAGTACTTTATTTTAGGAATTACTAACAAGAATTTTTATTTTGGAAAGTTTGCAGTGTGTGGAGATTTGATCAAAAAAGGAAACTGTGAGGATTTGCTCTAAGCAAATAAGTTGCTCTCAGAATTGCAAAATTTGCCAAAAGAGGTTAAGCTTGCACAGTTTAAAGATTTGCGTGGATTTACTGTAAGATCTTCTTTCCTTAACCCACTAATTTTTTTCTGCAAGTGGGCTTGGATGATTTAATTTTTGAAAAGTGTGAATGCTTGATTGACACACCATCTAATTGGACACACACTTAGTTAAGGGCAATCCACCCCCAAAAAGATAAGGTCTGGATTTCATCACCGGATTCTTGCCCATTTAGGTTAACCATCTCTCACATTAGGATCCTAACTTTAATTAAAATCAAGTAGTAACGAGACCATAGGACTCGAGCTCAGTAGGACAAAGACCACAAAAGGTTGCATCAGTTGTGCTCTTTGGTCAAGTTGATGTCTAGGTAAGCCATGTCCCTCCAAAGGGTGGCAGTCTCTGTTCTAGGAGTTTGGTTCTTAAGCGGGACCCTTACCAAGTGCATTGTGACCCCACCACTCATCCTGGTGACTTACCTGGTCGATTTAGCTTCATAAGACCGGATTGGGGGCCTTAGTGCACTCTTCAAACCAGTTAGGAGCTATCTAGTGAGTTAGGTTAACCCTAGGATAATTTCTTGTGCTCAATCTTTGTTCTTGACTGCTTGTGCATCATCTAGTAAGACCATTAGGGCCCCACATATAGATTAAGCTTCCATTTCTTTAAGGTTGAACCCGATGCATGCGCTCTAGACTTGAGAGAGAGAAACTGTGGGTATGCAAGAGTAAAAGGTTAGTCAGGATAGAGCCCGAATTAGCCTTAACCGTTGTCGGAAAGTCTTCCATCTTTAAAGAAATTGTTAGGATGGCTAATCAAGTGGACCCGCCCATGACTTTAAAGGACTACATGTACCCCACCAGGACAACTCAACCGTCCTGCATCACCTTGCCTCAGACCAATGCTACATTTGAGCTGAAATCTGGCATTATCCAGATGCTCCCAATATTCCGTGGGCTATACCAGGAAAACCCATATCAACATGTTAGGGAATTTGAGGACATCTGTGGGACCATGAGAATCAATAATATGACTGAGGAGGCCCTTAAACTTAGATTATTTCATTTCTCCCTAAAATAAAAGGCTAAAGCTTGGCTTTATGCCTTACAGGCCGGGTCCATCACTACATGGGACAAGCTAGTCGAAGAATTTTACAAAAAATTCTACTCCAAACAGAAAACCGTTCGATTAGGCAGGCCATCAATGGATTCCATCAAATGAAAGCGGAGACACTTTGTAGTTATTTGGAACGGTTCAAGGACCTCTTAATCCAGTGTCCCCACCATGGATTTGAAAAAATTTGATTGGTCCAGATCGTGTATGATGGTTTGGATTACCCTACTAAGCAAATGGTGGAATCTTTCTGTAGTGGGAAGTTTACACAGAAGACAGCGGATGAAGCATGGACATTTTTTAAAGAAACCGTTGAAAACACATTGCAGTGGGCCCATATCAAAAGGGAGCCCATCAAACCCGCCATTCCTGAAAAAGGGGGGATGTTCAAGATTGAACCCAAAATTAAGGCAGAGGCCAAATTGGCCACACTGGTGAAGAGAATAGAAGCCTTAGAGCTAAACCAAAAGCCCAATCCAAACACTTTGGAGTCATTGTCAGGCCATGAATGGAGGGATTGACCCAACAACTTTGGGTCAGACCGAGTTTGTTGAGGAGGTGAATGCGCTTTATCAAAACACTCGTTTTGATAATCGTCAGAGGTATGACCCATACTCCAACACATACAATCCAGGTTGGAGGGATAATCCGAATTTTTCTTAGACCAAGGGTCCAACTCAGGGGCGGTCGACCGCGTACACTAGGAAGTCAAGATGTTGACTCCCAGGTCGACCCTCAATGCAGTGTGCCTGGTCGACCTCCTGGCCTGGTCGGTCGAACATGCACGCTGGGGACTGTAGTCAGACACCCGGCAGGCAATGGCCTGATCATGGAACTCCTCTGTGTGTCCGGTCGACCTCCTGGCCGGGCGGTCAACCGCACACACTGGAATTCTCAAATGAAAAGATATCCCAATTCTCAGGATTTTCCCTGAAATTCCTTTATGCCCGGTCAACCTGGAACAGGGTCCAGTCGACCGCACACACAGAATTCTGAGTCTGAGGAGAAAATCTAACTCCTAGTTAATTTCCTGAGTTTCCCTGTGTATCCGGTCGACCGGTTACACTAAACCTATAATTTTCACAAAGTCTTAACTAGGACTTGAATTTCCTGATTTTTAGTGTGGCCAGTCGACCCGACTACAGGTCGATCAACCGGGTACACGCGCCTAAAACAAAACCCAGATTTCTGGGATTCTTTCCTTCAATCCAATTTTCATCCCAATCATCTCCAATCAACACCACTCATCACATAAACATATAAAACACAAAAACACTTATATGACCCACCATCCATCATCAAACCGGGCCATTGATCTTCCAAATGAGAAAACTCATCCATCAATGGCCAAAAATCCATAAATACAAGCTCAAAGGTAAATCCAAGCATCCTAACATCATATGAATTGAAATTTCGGAATCAATAACAGTAAACATGCATTCTATGCTAAATAAGTATATTGCACTTGCCTTAATCCGAATTTGCAAAGGAAATTGACAAAAGAGAAGCAATCCAAGCTATCCAAGCCTCTAAGGGTCTTCCAACACTCAACCCAATCCAAACTACAGCTCCTAATACCCAATCCACAAGAGAATTGTAATCTTAGAAAGGAAATCTAAAGTGAAAGGGGAAATTCTAGAGAATTGAACTATAGTGAGAGAGAGAGAGAGAGAGAGAGAGAGAGAGAGAGAGAGACCTTGAATTGTAGAAGAAGAGATTAACAAGAGAGAATTCCTTAGGAGATTGTAGTTGCAATAGTAGTAGATGGCCTTCTTCTAGATTAAGGTTTGAGCTAGGGTTCCTAGAGTTAGGGTTCTTGTGAAATGAGAGATAAATGAGAGATGAGAGTGAATTAGGGTTTAGTTTCATTTCAAATGCAAAGGTTTAGCTTATATAGGTTAGGGTTAGGGATAATTACCAAAAAAGGGCCTTTTAGTTTAAGTAGGAATGAAGATAAGGAAATGGGCAAATAGGTCTTTTGGTAGAATTCTAGAATGTTCTCAAGTGGAAAACCACTCTTATAAAATCCTATTTACTAGCTAGGGCCTCAAACATCTAGAACCCGATAACAATTATAATTGGCACCCTATAGATCCTATAAAATACACAATAGGCCTAATTTCTAGAAAATAGGCTAAGACTTAAAAAAATACCTATCTACCCTTACTAATCCCTATTAATTAGTACAATTATACTACAATTACTATAATATATAATATTCAAATTCAAATGAGGGTCCACACGGAGTGGGGCCTCACACTATGTCCCTGTAATTTATTTTCTGTTCATGAATGGTTCATTGTAATTTTTTCTTTTTTTAATGTAAGTCATATATAGCTTTAAGAAAACATATGTTTAATTTTTTATTGTTCATTAAATTTTATTATTTTGTGTATATTTTTAGGGTCAGATTTTGCCTAAAATTGTCCAATTGGCTTATCTTCTTATTAAATAGTAATGTCCGCCCAACCTAGTCTAACTCTAAATCCATCAAAGGTGAACCCAATCTATACCAAGGATCAGATTGGATATCTCTTCCCTTTGTTAATTTCTTTTTCCCTTTTTATGTATTTTCCGGTGTCTTAATGACTTCTTTTTTTACTTTTTACCATTGTTCTATTTTATTTTTATTATTTTCGCTTTTGATGGGTTCTTTTAGTTTCCTTGGTGATAGGTTTTCATGGATTTATATTTTTTATTTTTTATCTTTTATTTCGAATTTTTGTTAGCACGGGCAATATAATTTATAATATAAAAAAATTATATAAAAGTTTAAAATTGACAAGTTTTTTTGTAATAGAAATCAATCCCTGTAAGTTTAAATTAGATAAGTGACTAACTTCAAAATAAGAGCATCTTCAATTTGTTAACAATCAATTGCATTTGTTTTGCTTGAAATGTCTAATCATCATCACCAAATAAGTAATAATAAATAAAACAACAGAAAAGAAACCATATCCATTGATCATAATTATAAAAAATATTTCCTGATATATTTATTTCATTTATTATTTATTTTTCTTGTATCTAATGGCCGTTTTTTCACTTAAAATTTCTAATGTTCTTCACCAAATAAGTAACAATAAAAAAACAGACGATAAAAAAAGAAAGTATACTCTTTGATTGGGATTATATAAGAATATTATTTGATATTAATTAGGAGAGCTTCTTGTGTACTCTCAGGAGAGACATGCATCAAGAAAATAAATACTAAATGATAAAAAGTAGCTTTACCTATAAAAAAAAAAAAAACTAATATAAGATTAAGGATGAAACAGACCGAAAAATAAAAAAAAAAGGTTTAATAACATAACCAAACAAATTTAAGAGGATAAGAACTGAAAACAAAAAAATAAAAAAGGAATAAAGCTTATTAAGCTCATCCTTGATTCGTTGATAACCTTGCAAAGCAATCATCTTTTGGCCCCTTCTAACATGTCACATGGGCAGTTAAAATTTTAATATAAAAATTGACTAACACTCTCATTTCACTGAGACACCGACTCAACCAAACTAAATGGTCATATCTCATCCAAAACCATAATCCATAAAAATAGATAAAGAACTAAAAGTTTGAAAGGACTTGTCTGTTGATTTTATGATAAGAACATGTTTGTAGTTTGTACCTCGTATAACAAATTGGGGGTGAGGGGTTTGGGGGTCGTCCAGTGATGCATTGATGAAATGTTGTAAATGAGTAAAAGCACTTACTGGTGTAACTAACTTGACAGTAACCTGAATTTCCTCTTGAACCCTTTTTTACCCTTTCTTATAGGGCAGCAAACGTGATGCTTGGGTGCAGGTACATTTACCTTGGACTGTTCGACATTGAAATTAAAGTTGCATAATATTGCACATAAGCTGTCTTAGGATCATGTGGGTAGTTGTGATGTCTCTGTCCATGTGGGTAGCTATGATATCTGTGACCACAGCTTTCGTCTTTGGAACCATGGTAAAAGTAATCTTGCACGATCTCGCACAAGCTGTCATGGTATATAGTGCCTTAACTTTTTTATTTTTTTTAGTTTTGTTAGTCAAATGGTCCTTTAATGTGTAAATCTGGATGGCAGGCAATACCCTTGAAAATGTATTCTTGTATTCGCTGGCTTATCCATTTGTAGGAATATTTTGTACACCAATTTTCCATACTGTCGTTGAATATGACTAATATATTCCGAAAGTTCAATTACAAACCAAGTGTTAACTACTACATAGAAATTTTCTAACAAGTGATTAACTTATCGAGCTCGTCCCATTAAGTGTCAACTTCGCTACAATTTTGTATGGGGATAATTACTTTTTTCACCTTGTGGTTTGGTCCAGAAAAACATTACCTCCCTAATGTTTAAAAAATACTCATAACCCCCTATTGTTTTCGGACCAAATTGAAACCGTTAGATTTTCGGTCCAAATTGATGGAAGATGTAGCACACTCGCCACACATATGACGTTGGTGTAGGAGGAAATTGTTTTCCTCCAAATTATTCATTTTTAATGACAAAAATGCCCCTTTAACAAAATTATGAGCCCCCATTCTTCTTTGAAGCATGGGAAGGGTACTGGATCGTTGAAGCAACCAAAAGCTGGAACCTAGGGGCGGTAACGAGTCGAGCTTCAAGATTCTCAAGCTTGGCTCATTAACAAAATGAGCTTAAAATAGGCTTGAGCTTGGCTCCTCGCAAGCCCGAGTCGAGTTAGCTTTCAAATAGAATTAAAAATTCAAACTTCAAATCAAAGCAACTCCAAACTCGAACCCTAGATCTGACCCTAAGAATCAACATAAACCATAGTTTCTTCTAATTGACACCTGATCTCATGTTCAACTACCAATACACTCATACACACTACATATACATATATAAAAACATATATGTGTATGTGTGCATGCACGCGCGCTTAATTTCATCTAATTGAACAATAAAAAAAACTCCCAAATTAAAAAGCTTGGCAAAGTCTTCCCTAAAATATTCACGCTCAAATCACTCATACAATCTTTAGTTATTGAACCTTGCATGCATGTGTGTGTAAATCTAATGAGTTTTCGAGCCGAGCGCGAGATGATAACGAGCCTTTTTTAAAGCTCAAGCTTGGTTCGTTAGTTCGAACAAACTCGAGCCGAGCCCGTCGATTACCAGTCCTACCAGAACCAGAACATGTAAACAGTAACACTTACCT
Source organism: Litsea cubeba (assembly GCA_012931725.1). Lineage (NCBI taxonomy): Eukaryota > Viridiplantae > Streptophyta > Magnoliopsida > Laurales > Lauraceae > Litsea > Litsea cubeba. Next base: position 40,273,896 of record CM022953.1, on the reverse strand, counting down.
ATCCCCTCTCTCATATTCTTAACAGGGAACTACCCTGTCCCGCCCCCCCATTGTCACAAGATGCACTACACTGTTAGCCATGGCGAGGTGTTGGGCATGATGTTTCGCGGTTCAATTCCTGCACTATTGAATATCCCAATAGGACAAAGAAGGAAATTTTCATGACTGGGATTTAAATCTTTAAAAAGACGAGTTTTGAAGTACACAACATCCAAATCTGAATCCAATATGTAGCTGAAAGCTTCTAAGCTCCTGATTTTTGTGTTAGGTGAACTCCTAATCACGACCAGTGGTCAATCTCAATCCACAGAAGCACCACCAATGTACCATTATACCAATCGATCTCTATGTTATTGTAACCCAATGGATAATGAATAAAAGAAGAAACTACTACTTTGCTGTGGCCACCATCTCCTTTTTTACCCTTATGACTGAGTTTTCCCTCTTCAATGGTGACAAATGCTGAAAAGAAGTCAAACCCAGTTTAGATGCTGCCATGACTCCACCTTCAAGCCCACAAGCGCCACTGCCTCTCCACCATGGTGGCACTGCGGTGCCACTGCTGACCGCTGTGGCGATATAAGTGAAACCCCTTGCGGTGTTATGTTTGAGTGGTGAATGGCGGCGCTTGTGAAAGTTTCTTTCTCTTGCGATGGATTCCTCATTTTCTCTCTAAAACTCCGTCTCTGTCTAAAATGTTTGTGATTCTTCTCTCTCTCTCTCTCTCTCTCTCGATTTGTCCATTAGTGGAGTAAAATATTTCACTGTGGTCCACAAACACAAGGAGGTTATAGTTATATTTTTAACTATTAAGGAGGTAATGTGTTTCCGGGCCAAACTACAAGGAAGTAAAAAGTAATTACCCCTTTTAGTATTGATTGGTGAAGTTATTAGACATGTAATTCAAAGGATGCATAGTTTTCTCATATGAATCTTGTGCCTGTGCCGATTGGGGATCTCATTTCTGTACCAACTCAAGATGTGCTGAGCACGAGCAAGAAACTAATGGCATTTGCAACATCAAATCCATAGAAAGAGGGAAGATAAAGATCATTTTTATATTACATACATCTACTACAGTGGAACCAATCCCAGCAGATAGACATTGGTACTTGTAAAACAGGTTCAATCACTACATTAAATTAGTGAAAATATTTTGTAATATAGTTCTTTGTAAGTGGAAGCCATTTTATGCCACTGCATTGCAGATGATTGAAACCTGAAAATCTAGCCCAATCAGTGCATATAAATGTAGAGAAGACATCACCAATACAGACTTAGTCATCACTTGGTAACAGATATATTGTAAAAAAACATGAATTGCACCAAATGTCTACAAACCTCAACAACACATGATAGAGAGACTAAGTTAAATACCTCAAAGTCGTAATCAGAGTACTGTAGGAACCACAACTATATAGTTAGACAACACTATGGAAGTCAATGTTGATAAAAACATATGTGAAATTTTAAAAAAATAAAAATTAGAAAAGAGAGAGAAAGAAAGAAAAGATAGGTAGCATGGAAGTTCCATGCACAAATTAAAGTTGGGGTTCAAGTATGCTAGAACATAATTGCAACAAACATTAAATAGATATAGATATGCATGCATATAAGGACTTTGTATATTGAAATGCAGTGGTCAACCTTAGAAATATGTAAACAGTTTATGCATGGCCAAGAAATCATGGAGCTATAGGATTATGGATAATTTAAACCAAAGATCACGAGCGCAATATCTTTTGTAGTTTGCAAAAAAAAAAAAAAAATCAACTGTGAGAAACATTACATAAATACAGATATGTGTGCATAGGAGGATTTTGTGATATAATACAATACTCAACCATGAAATACATAAAAACAGTTTTTGCACGAACAGTTTTTTTTTTTTTTTTTTTTTTTGTATAAGTGTACTAATCTCAGAAGTTAGGAAAACAGAGAAAATAATAGGTAACTTCGGAGTTTCGACAGATCAAGAATGATAAGCTCTCCATTAAAGGAACGAGTACTTCTCTATATACAACCTAACACTATAGATATGCTCCCAGATTCATATTCCAACAACCATTGGGCCTCATTCTGCATAAACCAAATCACATAGCTGCAAAAGTCAATGTTAATATATGATGTAACATATATGTGCAATTAGAGAGAAAAGAAGGAAAGAAAAGACCAGTTCACCTCTTTAATAATACTTCGTAGAGGCTCATTTCACCATGAATTTCCTACGTATTCAATTGTCTCAAGTTAAGACCAGCTATGGGTTGAGAAAAAGGTCGGACTACTTACATGGCATAGTCAAGTTGGTAATATACTGAAAAGTTCTTCTTCTTCCCTTTTTTTTTTCTTGCCGAATGCTGAAACCAACTAAAGGTTGAAATAAAATTAGGATACCCGATTTAGCTTAGTCAAGTTGATATTATATGAAACATAAGCTTTTTTTTTTCAAATATAGCTTGCCTTTTGTTCTAATAATTAATTATCAATAACTCATTTGACGCGGTCAATATGAAAAATCAATAAGAATTGCATATATATATATATATATATATATGAAAAAAGGGACTTATCATCATCCATTTAAAAAAAAAAAAAACCAACCAATTCCCAACCTCACTTTTTAATAGGCCTTCTTAGAAGCTCATTTCATCATGAATTCCTACGTATTCAACTGGCTCAAGTAACTATACACATTATACCAAATGCTATTACAATTTGTGGTTCTGTTCATCATTAAATCACAATCCAATATTTCTTTACTAACCACTTCATTGTTGGTCTTATTTGGTCTCTCCCTTCTTCGGGATTAAAATGGGTACCCAAATACCTATATATCTGATAGATGCAACCCGGGAAAAGTGGGCAGGGCATGTAACTTTTTTAAATTCAGGCAAGGTTGTTCACAAGGTTGATACTTGCACACAAGTATATCCCAGTAAATTGGTATCATAACAGCCTTCCCCCAAACAAAGATAAAGAAAAAGAAAAAAAAAAAGAAATTGTTCCTTTATTGTTAATTTTACATTTAAAGTAATTACTTTTCAAATTCTTATCCTAGTATGATAAGAATACACCACTTATAGATGCATGTACTACTTGATTATTCATCACAGAGTTTTGGATACAAGAAGCTTTTTAATTTGTTCGTGCACATTAGTGTTAAGTAGAAGAAACAATTTTGAAGCATTTGTGCTTGCAAAGCCTACAAGCAAAGAACCAAACACTAAATTCCACTGATGATTAAGGGCTCGTAGAATGGAATGAAGAAAGCAAAGTTGCAAAATTAAGGTTCATTATGAAACAAAACATAGATCTGCAAGCAATGAATATAAGCTTAGAGAAAAGAAGATGAACAAAACTAGAAACAACATACCCTTCAGGTTCATGTTTACATCTTAGAGGAAACACGTGAAGTTGTTCCTGCAAATTTCAAAATACCATTTCATTTGATGCTCTCAATATAAAAAATCAATAAAAATTGCGTTTGTATGTATATATATATATATATATTGGAAAGAGGGGCTTACCATCATCCAATAGAAGAAACAATTTTGAAGCATATTTTTTCTTGAAACTTGTGAAAACATATAAAGAAGGAAAGATGGTGCCCACCTTACATCTTACCATATAATACCATACAACATTTTTTCTTAATATTTGTTTTTACAATAGGAGCTGCATCACCTGCCTTTAAAAAAAAAAAAACTTTTCAAGACACAACACCTTTGAAAAAAAAAAGGAAAACTGCAACATATTGTATGAAGTTCGAAAAGAATTGAGAAAGAAAAATAAAGACATGCCATCAGAAGACATGAAAAATATGTTGGAATGCAAAAATCATTTATGACCCATTGACTTTTTTAAGGATACAAAATAATTTTATTGCCAATGACAATGTCTTGAATGACAGGGACTTATTGTTTGTGCACATAACGTCAAATGCCTTGGCTAGTTTTCCTAAAACATAGTTTCTATACAAGTTTAGAAGGTAAGGTCCCTGTAGAGGCGTCAAACACAAACATGAAGACGGCTTTCTGAAAATGAAAAAAAAAAAAAAAAAACAATTGGAGATGAAACAACGCGGGATGTTGGGTGAAACATAATCGGATCCTGGTCAAAAATCCCTGTCACGTTGTTGGAGTCGCCGTCCCCATTGATGAGTTAAGATCTCTATGCAAATCAAAGTTCTTCATTCACCACCTTCTAAAAGAGAGATCTCCAAAACCCAAGGCTCAAAGATAGAAGGTTTGCACGTCTGCACGCTAGAGAAAAGAAGAGAAGATGAGGAGTCGCGGACGCTTTAGAAAACCGTTGCAGAGGAGTTAAAGGGAATGGGGGAAAAACGTGAGATGTTACTCACAGGATGAAAAGGTGAGTCCAGTGGATGAAACTCAATCTTGTATTTTGGTTCACGAGAGCTGCGACCAAATGACCGCCCTACTGATCACAAGGAACAGGAACAACCAAAACAGTGCCGGTTATATTGAATGAGAAAATTCTACTGAACAATCAAATAAAAAAATTCAAGAAATCTCTAAGTTCTAAAAAAGAAAAAAAAAAAGGAAAGAAATAAATATCAAGTGTTTCTTATTCATTACTCTCAGAGGATATGCCAAAAAACAAAAATAAAAGTCAAGCCATTTAGTAAGCCAGAATCAAAATAAAAATGATGAAAATGCATACATTAGAATAACAATCGTATTTTGTTTTTCCTGTAAAGTATCCCTAATATTTAAATGGTCAGCAATCTGTTAGTTTTGGTGTTTAGGCCAAATATCTACAGCAACTGATGTGATTCAAATAGCCCTCATTTTCTTTGGTTATCTCAACCTCCAAAATTTCTCACTAGTTGCTGGTTTTTAGACTTATTTTAGCATTCAAAATGATATAATGTTGGAAGGGGAAGAAGAAGAAAAAGAAAACACATACACACTGTAATAGACGAAAAATCCATGTGAACATTTCTAAGATTAACAAAGTATTGCCCTAAGCATGGTTGGCTTTCCCTGATTCTGGGGTTAATGTAATACATATATAATTTTTATGTTCTGGGTCCAAAAATATATATATATATATATATATTCTGATGCCATCGTCGAGATTTAACCCATACTACGCTAAATTGGAATATGACCTTTTTTAAAGTAAATCATAGAAACTATATGATATCCAGCTATGACTTTCATTGCTTTTAAAGTAAATCATAGAAACTATATGTTATCCAGCTATGACTTTCATTGCTTAGAATCATAAGCACCCTATAAGAAGAGAAACCCTTTAAAGCAAGTGCTTTTTAAGTGCCACTGTTCACAACATCATTGTTCTATGCCAAAAACATAACTATTTCTATGAAAAGAGAAAAACCCACAAACAGAACATGTACTACAGCAATCAAATCGATGCCCCCATGGACGAAACAGTCATCAATCGAAGGTCTCCCATTAAAATTGGACAAAAACAGAAAACCCCATTTCTTATTTTATGATCATAGATTGATTGACATCTAGAATTTGAAAGAAATGGAAAGAAAAAGCAATGGAGATTGGGAATTGAAAGGGAAGAGGGGTACCTGTGTGAGCAGAGAAGATCTGCTCGGCCGAGTATTTGCTGAAGAGATTGAGAGAGAGAAGAAAGAAGAGGAAGGATAAAGAGTAAAAGAAGTTGCAAAACACATGCATTAAGAGGAAGAGGAAAGGAAAACTGTTGGAGAGCATTTAAAGTTGAAAAAATAAAATTGAATGTAGAAAGAGGAGAGGACCTGGGAGAAAGGGCGTGGAGAGGGGTCAAAACAAATTGGAAGAGTCAAAATAAATTCAACAACTAAACTGATTTCTCAATTGAAACAATCGCTTTCATATATAAGAATAGAAGATTTGAATTTATCCCCAAAACCTCTCCATCTCCGGTGAAAAAAAAGGAAGATAAGAAGTTAATTGATAAGGTAAGGACAACCAAAGATCTTTAATTGATAAGGTTAATTAAACTAACGTTAAGAAAGTTAATAAAAGTGGACTCTTGATGTAAATCTTAATTGAAATCCCAATTTCGTAATTGAAATCTTAATTGGAATCCGAGTTTCGCAATTGAAATCTCGATTGGAATCCAATTTCGCAATCAATTGCGAAATCGAACTCCAATTTCCAAATCGAATCCTACCTCTATAATATATAACTAGCGAGAAACCCCCGTGCTAAGCACGGGCAATGTAATTCGTAATACTAGATATTAAAATATATTATTAGAAATTTTAAAATTCCAAAATATAGAGTATCATTTATAAAATTAAAGGCTTAAAATAAGAAATCAAAAGAGTCAGTATAATATACCTCTAGTAAAATAAATAAATAATTTTTTATTAACTTCACATTTTTTTAAAGAAAAATAAAGTTGCAGCCACCTAAGTAGAAGAAAACTAATGTGCGAAAAGAACTGAGAAATTCAAATTGGAACTAAACATAAAAAAGGAGAAGCAAAAGACCTAGACTATCGAAGCAAATGCAGAAATATATAAATCGGTTTAAAAGGAAACAGGCATCTATAAAACAAAGGAGATTGATGTTCTCATCAATCAATTATTGTAAAAGTTGATTTTCATTTATACCTTTGCGTCGCTAGCAGCAAAAAAACATCTCCAACCCCAAGTGCATCCATCATTCCCTGTCAGAACATCATATAAAAGTTCGTTTTGCTGGGATGACGTAAGGAACTAAAATTAGTATTGGAAAATGGAAAAAAGCAACGATCTTCATTTATTGTTCAAATGCAATATTTTCTCTATAACTTTTTTCAGAAAACATGAAAATTTTATATATGTATGTGTAAGAAACATCAAATTAAATATATTGCAGGTCTTATTGCATCATTATATTCAGAAGAGAATAAATATATACACACAAATTCAATTAAAGCCCTATAAAACTAATGCAAAAGAAAATCAGTCTTATCAACCAATCAAGGAAGTGGAACTTAGTCATTCCAAAAAAAAGAAATTGGAAATTAGCATACAATCGAAATCAAAACTTAAATGCCTTGCAATATATGTCGACAGGTAAATCACCACGGATGTCTTCCAATGAGCCTTCTTCCAATTTTATTTTTATTGTTTGATATGCATCTTCTTCTATTACTCACATCTTCCAATGAGACATATTACATGCACATTGTCACCAAACTACAAATCCAATGACTATTTACAAACCAAGTCAATAGATTTTCTGAAAAAAGAAAGGGAAAAAAAAAAGACCTCAATAGATAGCCAACCAATGTAACAATGCTCATCCCTTCAAACCTGAAAGTTTTTATTCTTTCATACCCATCTTCCAGTATGCTATCTTCCATTTTTTTTCTTTTATTTGATATCAATCTTCTATTCCTCATACATCTCCCAATGGGCCAGATTATATACCCATTATCAGCAGACTATAAATTCCATAATCATCTACAAATATCAACATTACTTGTGATTTGGGGTGCATAAACATTCAAATGAATGCTCACTCAACTGCTGATGCAATTTGATAATCTACATAGAGCCACTCTTCCCTATTTTGGTATGTTTGTCCTACACAAGATTCGTTCGCACTCATAGTCTCAGTAGAAGTGCTCCCTGATAAAACCCACAATGAACACCCCCCCCCCCCCCCCCCAAACCCAAAAAAAAAAAAAACAATCCTATGAAATAATTTCACAAGAGCATTTCACTTCTTTATCAATACGATTTCAAAGGTGAGGAAACAAAGAGGACACCTGTAGCAGAGAGAGAATGATGGATAGAGAAGCACGTGGGTCACTAAGGAATTTATGCGGCAGAGCCATCTTCAACTTCTCCCTTTCTTCTCCTTGTCTCTATGTCTGGATTAGGGTTCAGGGTTTTGCAAAAACTGGAGAGAGAGACAGACAGAAGAGGAAGTAGAGGAGTTGCACATTAGAGAGATGCAAGAGTAAACGAAGAGGAGACGGCGAGAGATGGTGATTGGTAAATTGGTTTCAAATGCAATTATGCACAAACATTGGAAAAATGAAACGGTTCGAGCAGTGATGAGAGAAGGTGAAAATCAATTGTTAATCAATGGCTCTTTAAAAACAGTCAAAATCGATTTCAAATTGGCAATTGGTAGTAACGGCAAGAAGATAGAAGAGTTAAAATTCAAAATGAATTCCTTCTTTACGTCGATTCTAGAAACAGTAGTGGAGTTAATGAGATGGGGGAGAAAATGGCATTTGGAGGAATTGGGGACATCAATGAGTGAAAGAGAGTAATAGTTTGAATGTTTTATAAGAGGGTCAAAATGGAATGCGGAGTCAAAATCAATTGAACCTAATTTCTCAATTGGAACAGTCGCTTTCATATATATAAATTGAAATCGAGATTGATTTGAGATCCAATTTTTCAATTGATTGAGAAATTGGAGTCCAATTTTGCAATTGATTACAAAATTGAAGCTCAATTTCAAAATCGATTCCTACATCTATAATATATAATAATAAGAAAGACACATTCACTAGTTATTATATATTATAGACGTAGGCATCGATTTTGAAATTGGAGTCCAATTTGCTAATCGATTGCAAAATTGGACTGTAATCTCAAATCAATTAGAGAAATTGGATCTCAAATCAATTTCAATTTCAATTTTTTTGAGAGAATAGATAAGCTCTATTAATTCAACTGACGTATCCAACTCAAATCCAAACTCTAAAGTCTATCCAACTCAAACCCAAACTCTCGTTTCCAACTCAAACCCAAACTCTCAAGTCCTACGATTCCCCACTCAAACTCAAACTCACAAGTTATCTAAGTTTTCAAAGTAAAACCAACGTTGGAAAGAGTCTTCAACTACTTAACTATTAGTAGAGCAGATTTATGCCTTTAGAAAAAATCTTATTTGTTGAACCCAATCTATTCATAGTATTCTTTTTCCCTTTTTTAATTGTAAGTTTTTTTCTCAACAATACAACTTTTTTCTCAGTAGCTTCAAGTTCCATACAGGTACGATTTAGTTTATGTTTTTTTTAGGGTGCAATTTAGTTTATGTTTTTATTGACAAGTGAGTGATTTTGTGTGATTAGGATTTTTATTGTTCTGTGTTTATTTTCCGGGATAGATTCTGCCGCATATGTTATGTTTTTTTAATTGTTCAATGTAATGATTCTGTGTGATTAGGATCTTAGTAGCTTCAAGCTCCATCTAGGCACGATTTAGTTTATGTTTATTTTTTTCTTTGTTCAGTGTGATGATTTCAGTTTATGTTTTTTTTTTTTTTTTGCTCAAGGTACGATTTAGTTTATGCTTTTGTTTTTTGTTCAATGTAATGATTTTGTGTGATTAGGATTTTTATTGTTCTATGTTTATTTTTCAGGTCAGATTTTGCCGCATAGGTTATGGTTTTTTTTATTTTTCAGTGCAATGATTTTATGTGAATAGGATCTCGGTAGCTTCAAGCTCCATCCAGGTACGATTTAGGATTTTTTTTTCTTTTTGTTCAGGGAATGATTTAGTTTATGTTTATTCTTTATTCAGTGCAATGATTTTATTTTATATTTCCTTTTGTTCAAGGTATGATTTAGTTTATGTTTTTTTTTTATGTTCAATGTAATGATTTTCTGTGGTTAGGATTTTTCGTATTATGTGTTTGTTTTTCAGGTTAGATTTTATCGCATAGGTTATTTTTTTTTTTTTTTATTGTTCAGTGTAATGATTTTGTGTGATTAGGATATTTATTATTCGCATGCTTCATTAAACATCATCGAGCAGATGTTTCTACCCATTTATTATCACTAAATGCTTCATTGTGAGAAACTGCTTCCTATTGTCAAAATTTCTTACTGTTTATGTTTGAAACTTGTTTTCAACCGTTGGATTAGATCCGACGACTCTGGATGACTCGTGCAACACCACACCACACTTGCACCTGACACTTGCGCCCTTGAGAGAGTGGAGGGCGAGGGATCAGGTAAGTCTTCTTGTAGATGATTCAAACATATTTAGTTTGGAAAACATGATTTACAGTTTGCTGTCTGATGCAGGCTTTCTAAATTCTAATTAATCTCATAATTATTCCTAAAATCCAGCTATTACTAAAAATAAAACTATTGCATGATTTGAAGATCTTTTAATGGGCTTGGGCCCAATGGGCTACCAGACCAAGGATCTGGCGTGCATCAGTTAATCCAGCTATTACTAAAAATAAACTATTGCATGATTTGAAGATCTTTTTATGGGCTTGGGCCCAATGGGCTACCAGACCAAGGATCTGGCCTGCATCAGTGTCTGTATGGTATTTATGTCAGCATATAAAACCAATGTGAGAATCAGGGTCTGTAATGCGTAGCAATTTTGAGGGTAAGGCAACTTTGCCCGCAATTTTTACTTTTTTGGACCAACTCCACTGAGATGCAGAGAGTCTGGACTTGTATGCTCAGCTGAATCAGTACTTTGAGCATAAGGAATCGGGGGGTATGACTTGGTTGTTGAATTTCCCAGTGCCTAAAATGCCTTCTGCTCTCATTCTTTCCATGCATCTACATAAATGTTACAAATTAAGGTGTGATTGCATGTTTTAGTTATTATATATTCCTAGCAAAAGATGCCCGTGCTCAAGCAACCAACAACATTTGCAATACAGAATTTGTAGACAAAGATAGAGAAAAGATTTGATTCTTTTAGTGCATACTTCTGATACAATGCAGTTGATTAGTAAATCGATAATATCCCACGCTTATAGAGATAAACATTAAGAAATATTTGTAAAGTAATTGTACACACTGCCCTACTACCAATCTTTATCCCAAACATGTGCTCCTTTCCTTTTCGATCATTATAAGACAAAACATATAAAAATGGAAACCTTTATCTAATCCATGAATTTCTAAATCTATCTTAATTAAATAATGAGGCGAAAAGAAAAACTGGATATATCCATAGAGTTAATAAAATTATGGTACTGGACACAGTGGCATGACAAAACTCAAAAGATGCCAATGTGAGATCAGTTATTTACAACATTTATACTTAAATTTGTTGAGCCTTAAAGCATAAGGCCACACGCACAGTTAGTTGGCCAAAACAATTGTATTCAGGTCTCTATGGAATGAATGAATATGCAATAATTTGTAAAATGAGATATTCAGTATGGTTATGGTCCTTCCTACTTCATTACTCATTACACTTTTCCAAATACTCTATTATTTTTCAAATCTAAGCTAAGAGATTAAAAAGCTAAGGAGAATCCAAAATTAAGAAATCAAAATCCATCCAGGGAAGAAAGAATTTGATGATAATATAGAAGCAATTTCATATTGGAATGAAGGCAAATTAAGCACTCATATTTTAACCATTCATAAAATGATACTTGATTATGATAACTCTATGCAGAATGCTGTATAAGAAGACAAATTACAAAATGAAATCACCAAAAGATCCATTTCCCAAAAGATCAATTTCCTAAATGCATTACTCTAGAGATGCAATAGATATAACAAAAATAAAAAGTAAAATAAAGGATACAAACTTTCCATTACTCCAAGACCATGTCTCTGCGGTATAGGAAAGAAGAATAAGCTTCCTTTGCCAACATTATGATAATGAAATTCACCATCAAAAGGGGGGAAAAACACCCTGATAATGAAATTTGCATCAAAACTTTCCACTGCTTGGCCAACGACATTTTCAATGCAAAATTTGTAATGGGATGTAGAGAAAAATCAGTGCATACTGATGGAATAAGCTTCCTTCACCAACATTATGATAATGAAATTCATCATCCAAAGGGGGAAAAACACCATGACAATGAAATTTGCATCAAAACTTTCCATTGCTCGGCCAACGACATTTTCAATGCAAAATTTGTAATGGGATGTAGAGAAAAATTAGTGCATACTGATGAAATTAATAAGTAACATCGATGCTATTTTACGCTTAAAGGGATGGTCATTAAGAAAAGTATCCAAAGCAACAGTACACACGGTGCTTCCCCTTTCATTGTCCAAAATGTTACTTCAATGCTATGGTTTGCTCCCCCACCAGTCACCTCAGCAAGCACCTGGTAGAACCCAAGGCATTTCAAATTACTCAACTTTCTAAAATATTAATATACCAATTGAAGATGCACATAAGTGACAAATATTGTATGAGAATATGGTCTATTACTCTATTTAGAAATAAACCTCTTGAATCGGTTTCTTGTGGTCTTTTGGGTTTACGAATTCAATGACACAACTTTGTAGCTGGTAAAAGAAGAGAAACATTAGCATTCATAATCCACTTCAAATAATCAAATCATCAATTTAGAGTGGCTACACAAAATAACCCTCTCTAATATTAAGAAGAGTCTCAGTACAGTAACTCACCTTAATGGAAATTACTTGAGTTCACATCAACACCAATGAGGCTTGAAGCCCTCGACAATTCTTGCTCCTTTTGCAACCTAATCACATAAAACCAAAAACAACAATTTATTGTCATCACAACCTCGTCACAGCATGTATGACTATTTTCATTTATGTTTTTCTTTTCTTTTCTTTTTTTTCTAATGGAAAACTTTTGCCTATGAGATTTGGGAATGTGGCTGAAAATTAGCATGCTCATTATGTTATTTTTGCGCACAAAAGGAGGGAAGTCACTTCAATCTAATATGGAGCTCCCTTCCCTCTTCTTGTTTTTTGTTTCCCCTCCTTTTGGGAGGTGGCTGTTTTTGGGGGTTTATACCCGGCCGCTTCTCAGTATAATTCTTTTATACTGTAAAGCTCTTTTGTAAAGCTCCTTTTTCTATCAATACAAGTTACCATTTCAAAAAAAAAAAAAAAAAAGCAGTCCCCAACTTAATATAAAAGAAAATGATGCTTTTTTTCTTTTTTTCTTAGGGAATGGGAGTTTAGGCTCTAAAAAAGGAACATTGGTTTGAACTCCCTTTATAATTGTAAGAATGTAACAAAGTCAACTGCAACTCTTGAAGACATTTACATGGAGAGGGATATCTAATTTTTTCCGGACCGTGTTTGTTGAGGTCTTAAAAGGACACAAAATCTTCTTGGTTTAATTCTTTAAAAAAGTGCAACAGTTTTGAAATCCATCATGCATGACCAGTTAGTCGAAGAATGTGATAATGTGATATATTGACAAAAGTAGATTTGTATACAATTTTTTGGAACATATGAAAGCAGAGCCACCATTTCACAGAAGTAGCTTTGTAACTGTGATTCTTAGAACACATGGAAAAAGAATGACAATTTCCTTTGGAAAATCTCATTCAACCGCTTTTATTATTTCAGAGCTGCTTACCTTTCATGATTTTTAGTAATAGATGGCACTGTTTTCACTTTCATTTGACCCTACAAAAGGAAACCAGCCTAAAGAACACTCCATAATCATTGAAATCCTCTGTTACGTCTTCATTTACTTGAAATCTCATTTGGGAGCATTCACCGTATACTTAAAATAATGTTTTATCACTTTGTTTTTATTTCATTGATTTTTCTCAATATGCTGGATTTTACTGGGAGAAAATGGCAATGCGATGACTTGAGAAGTGATTTGTTTCAACCATATCATAGATAGACCCCAATATATTCCTAAAACATTGATCAGATGAACACATTATTTTGTACATTCTATATAGTTTGATTTATTTTTATTAAAAGTAACAATATGATCTCATTTGTATAGAAGTAAAGCAACACAGGAACGTGCAACACAAAGGTCAGTACCCATTTATTCATAGGCCCGATGTGGGCCATGTCAAACATTGAATGAGTGTTCCATAATACTTAATTTACTAATCTCTCTTTATATGGCATCTGGACACCTAATTTGTAGTGGGATTCATTTCAATTTTCCATAAATTGGTGAATTTATTTCCAAGTAGGTTAGCCTTTTCACCAAAAACTCCTTAAATCATCTTAGTTCAATGCTCCTACTTTTGTGATGTGAATAAGTGCATAAACAATTAGAAAGCAATCAAAAGCATAAAATAAAATAAAAAAGATTTTTATGTGATTCACATCTGAAAGCTACACCCATTGGTGAAAGGAAGATGGGCTACTAATCCACCATGTGAGTTGAAGAGAGAGAGAGAGAGAAGAAGAGACTTCAATCATGCCCTATGCATACCAAACCTTAAAACCTATTAAACCAACTCTCATAGAAGAAAGCCTCTGACAAAGCTTCTCAAGTCTACCACAAAAGACAACTCAAAGAACCTTGATTTAGATAACAATATAACAAAATAGATAAGGTGAATGAATTTTGTAGAGAACTGCAATAATGGAGAAATTCGCCTATATGAAAGCATGTTCAAAACAACCCAAAAATGTCAATTTGAGGCCCAGGAAATAAAATACTTTGTTTTAATTGGTGATACCTTATCCACTATACATGTCGTGAATGTTCTGTGGAGCTAGGTCATTTGACCCAATGAAGATGATAAAAAATATCTAATGGCCCTCCTTAAACATCACATTTTATCAAGATTGGCATCATCATCGTCAGAAGCTTGTGGCAGAAATGTGGGGTTCAGTAAAATATTTTCTTCAAATTGACATTTGTTTCATAGAAATGAGCAGAATCTGAACAAACCTGGTGGAGGGATGGTTCTGTTAGTGCAAGGTGAATAGCTGGAACAGTAAAAGATCAGAGGTTTGAAAAGGAATGGTATAAAATTAGGAATCCCAATCTTCTGAATTTATACTGGCTTCCTTGATGTTGCACTTTTCTGAATTCTAATTGACATACCATAATTATAGTAGTTTCCTTGGTTTATTACATATAAAGAAAAACAATATGTTCTAACCTTGGGGTTTGTAGGTTCTGAGTCATGTTATTAAAACAGAAAAAAGAAAAACCAATCAACAATAATACACAGCCCTTAAAAAGCCCAACTTGCCATTGAACATGAAATCCAAAAGAATATACATATATATATATATATATCCAAATTTTAGTTTTTAAGAGGGGGGAAAACATCTACATTATTTTTTTCTGGAAAAAAAAAAAACCCACGTTCAAAATCATTACAGTAAAAGTGGACGCCTGCCTAGGAGGAGCCCAACAGTAAAAGGGATGCCTAGAAATTCCCTTCCATCATCTTTCTACTTATAAGATCCAATTCAGAACCCATCTACAGTACACAATAAAAACACAAACCCAATGTGAGATTTATACATACCATGATCATTTTTTCCATTCATGACAAAATGTAAGAAATCCATTAAAACACAATTTTTTCTTTTCATTCATTTTGAACAAAATCAACAGTCTGCATAATGAAGAGGATGAGAATTGAGATACCATGGGCTTCAAGATAAGGATGATCTTGCTACCAGAAATGCTCTTGACCTAGGTGATTCTATGCGAGCCATGAAAAACGATGCCTATCCGAAGAGTGTCAATCCCCTCTTGGAGAACTTGCAGATATTCTCCTCGGCCTGGAATAGGATAAAAAAAAAAAAAGGGGATTTGGAAGGGAATCAGTTGAAATAAAAGGAATGAAGGAGCAAAATGTGTTTTGATAGGAGGAGAAAGATGATACTGGAGTTCGATCTGAAGAAATACCTTTTTTGTGTTGAGAATGGAGGTTGGAAAGATTAGGAGGCTCTGCAAGTAAGAGAAGAGCCTCTCCAGGAGAGAAACCAAAGGCGAGGGAGAGAGGAGAGAGGAAAACAGAAGGGCAGAAAACCCTCTCCATGTAGATTGCTTTCTTCGTTTCATTTTTCTCTTCTTCTCTCTGTTTTAGGAGGTGCACGAGCATGGGAGATGATGTGAAAGTCTTTTTTTCAGCACATCGGTTTGTGAGAGTGTTTGTTTTGGTTCTCTTCTCTCTCTTTTAGGGCCTGTTTCTTTCCAAGCATTTCTGACAGGAATTTAGGCTGTCTGTGAATTTCTGAATTCCAGTCAGAAATGCTATGTTCATTTACTAGAATTCGCAGCATTTGAGGCAAATAGTATTTTGGAATTCCAAAAAAGTGAAATTCCCAAATGCTAGCCCTTGCTCCAGCATTTATAAATTCTGGCATTCCGGGAGGCTTCCTTAGAACTCCGGCTCTCTCTGACGGTGCAAGGTCATCTTCTCCACTGCACCTCTAAAAAAAAATCAGCTCTGGTTATCTTCTTTCTTTCCACTCCTTTCATATATCTGGTTCATGAAACCCAAAACCTCCCAAATCCACACCTTTCTTTTGATCTAATTTCAATTTCATTTTCATCTGACATCTTTCAAAACCATACCATCCTCCTCAATGCTTGTACAAGAAATCCATCTCCTCCTACATCGAGACCGAATAAACTCCAGAATTCATGTATCCAACCTCTTTGGACAGAACTGAGATGAAGATCATTACAATGTACAGAGATTCTCAGGCAGGAATTCTAGGTATAAAAGAAACGGAGAATTTAGGAATGCTAGAATTTGTAGCATTTCAAAATTCCAGCTTCTCAAATTCTACAAAATCCAACAGACATGAATTCCAAGAATTCTTCCAAATAAACAGGCCCTTAGGAAGTGCACGAGCATGGGAGATGATGTGAAAGTCTTTTTTTCAGCACATCGGTTTGTGAATGTTTTTTTTGGTTGAACTACCTGAAGAGTTGGGGAAATTCCACCACTAGTTTTGATGAACAGAGTCATATTGTAAGTTCACCACACCCATTTTATATTTAAAACTATTTTGCTGGGCCCACCCACCAAAATACCCAAACTGCTCAGCCACATACCCTTTCCTTGTTCATTCCCTCGTCAACGATTTTCAAATTTGGCAGCCAACGCAACCGAAAACTCTCTTCTTCTCCTGTGACGTTTTCTCCACTGCTCTCATCACCTTCTTCTTCTTCTTCTTGTTCAAACAAGGTAAGGTCGTTGTCTTCATCTTCTTCGTTACAGCTTTCCATTCATTTTCACCTTCTTTTTAGGTTTTAATGTATGCATTTAGGTTGCAATTTATGCATTTAGGTTGTATTTTCGCCTACTTCGTTACAGCACTTGTATGGGAATTCCCTAATGCATGATATGGATGGGAGTTTTGGATTCCATTTTTTCCCTTCCCATTTTTTTTCTTCTTCTCATTCGCGAAGTGCTCGGCAAACCAGAAGTGTGCAGGTCTATTTTGCACGACATATCGATGCTGTGCATGTAATATATGCACGGCTAAGATATGCCGTGCAAATAGCGAGCCACCTAGAGTTAGGATGAAGATTGGTGTTGCAAGACCGCCGCGTCACCGAAGTGTACATGCTAATACCTCGACTGCCGGCTGTCAACGACCAACGGCATCTGAATGAAGACGTAAATTGCATCAGGATCCACTCCCGAAGTCGTCAGAGGAGGAGTCAGGGGAGGATTCCTCAGAGGAGAAGGCACAGCCGTCCACTCCTCTTGCAACGGCAGCAAGGGAGGACCATTCATCAGACCAAGAGGCACTGCCATCCAGTCCTCCCACAGCGGCGGCAGGGGATGGTCCTATCCCCAGCAATCCGGCCGATTTATCTGTCCTACCGAGTGTTAGGATGCACGTAGCCATACCCATATGGGACGGGGAGGCACACTTGCATTTTGTTAATGTTTGAATTAATTGTTTTTCAAATAAGATGTGTTGAAGTCTATAATAACATATATTAATGAAGCTTGATACTTGTAATGTGTAGGAACGTGAGCCGCTCAAGTGTATCAATCATTGGCGAGGGTTGAAGGATTGGTATGTACCTCGGCCCTGGGATGGGGCCGATGTCGAAGTGCCTCGCTTTCATGCGATTATAGAAGAGTCTGGATTGGCAGAGCTGAAGGATTTGTCGTACAGATATATCTCTTGCCCTCTGGTTTCCAGCTTCGTTGAGAGGTGGTAGCCCGAGACAAATACCTTCCACGTGCCATTTGGTGAGATGACGATCACCTTAGACGATGTGAGTACTCTCCTGGGCATCCCAGTAACGAGACTGCCTGTCCACGCATCGACCAGTATGGGATTTACCGAATAGGTAGATCTACTTGAGCGTGTACTGGGCGTGGATAGGGCGACTGCGTCTCCTGAACTTCGAGTGGCGCGATGTGCGGCGATGTGAGTCCCAGGTTGTCTGTTAAGCAGGTAGAGTGTGTAGCTAGAGGCTATCTTCTGTATCTGTTAGGCTGCACACTCTTCACCGATAAGTCATCCACCCGAGTCCCCATTGCGGACCTATCTTTACTGATGGACTTGGGACAAGTCCGTCATTACTCGTTATGCATGGGGGGCTGCCGCGCTTGCATATCTCTATCGCCAATTGGGGACCGCTACGATGGCAGATGTGAGACAGATTACTGGATATCTGACCTGGCTTAGGGTAAATGTTTACACCACACTAATATTACATATGCATGTTCCAATTTCCTTATCTCTGAAATAGTACTAATATACTATTTAAATTTGTATAATTAATAATCCTTATCTTTTGTAGTATTGGGTTTACGAGCACTTCTCATTTGTCCGTCCTCCTGCATCATGGAGATTTATGGCTGCATTGCCTCATGCAGCACGCAGGAATCCTGGTCAGGATTCCGGAATTGCGAGGGAGAATGTAAAGCTGTTGCTGGAGAGACTGGATGACTTAGATCCGAGTGAGGTGAGCATCCAATAGACATGTTCGTATCTATTTAAGGATTTTTTCGATGAACTTATTTTTTTTTTGTAAAATTAATTAGTTGTTGAATTTACTTGGCATAGATGACTTGGAACCGTATACTGGTGCCAGGGCTCAGCATCCATTCCACCAGAGTTTTTTCTTCTGTAGTTACTTGAGAGCACTAGACGTCATTGAACCCTATCACCCACAGAGGGTTCTCCGTCAATTTGGGTATGTCCAGACAATCCCACCAGCACCATTCGCGCCCCTACATGCATCTCGAGGATCTACTACTCGACAATACAAGGTCTCCTATAAATTCCTTGACCAGTAATAGGAGTCTTAGGAAGATCATGTATTTTCCCTAGCGCACCACGGCCATCGAGTGCAACATGCATGGGAGTGCTCACCAGACTACCTTTAGTGGTTTGTTAGGATCTCACACCCTCAGGTACAGAATCTCAATCGTCACTCCCACTATCATCCTGATGAGGATCGAGATGATCCGACTCCAAGAGTGGTGAGGGTTTGAATTTGAGTATGATAATAACATGTTGCATCAATTTAATTGTTATGATTATCTTAAGTATTGACACATCTAATTATTTCTTACAGATATGTTGAGCGAGTGACCATCTTCGTGCTATGGTTGCACAAACGGATCATACCGCTGATTTCTATTACCGGGCATTGCAGACCACGCTCGAGATCCTGGAAGGCTTGCCAGTGACATATCGACGACGAACGCATCCATGATATCACTTACTGTTATTGGATTTTATCTTGAGAATGTTCATAACTTGTTGTTGGATTTTGTAACTTTTTGTTGGAACTTGACGAACTTGTTCAAGACCTGTTCATAAGTAAATGTTGGAACTTAATAGAATCATCTAAATTTGAGGATACTTTTTGATACCATTCCTTGAATGGATGAATTTTAAGTTTTGTTATGATTGTATCGTTTGCATTGCTATGTTTTTTGTGGGCTTTATCAGACTTAGAAGTTGAGCTAAATGGAGTCAGGGGGACAAGTCTGCACAACCATTATGTGCTGTGAATAACATGGTCTGCACGACCATTATGTGCCGTGCAGAATATGATTTACACTATACTTTTAAACTGAGCATATATATTTCATTAGCCATTAGTTAACACATAACACTAACAAATAAATTGAGCATCGAATTCATCAACATTCAATTATACAATACGTTTGGTTACATCAAATTTCTCTCAGTTTAAATAATCAATCGCTGTCAAGATTCATTGACTCCTGTGTTGCTACACTGTTTCCAAGAATTTCTCTGAATTGCTCGATGCTCTTTGATATGGGAGCTGTCATCCGTATGCATCAGGATCGTGGTGTCTATGCCAATTTGTTGCAATGGGAGGCATGGGTGCTTCTGGTTTCATGAAGACCTGAACATAATGGTTTCCATTGACGAAACCAATCGCGATGATTTTGTGATCACTTGGTGGAATCAGGGATGATATCAAAGGCAAGAAAGTCAGGCATTGCTGCAATGAAAGAAGGACCCATACTGTTGGGATTGGTGTGTGCCCTAAAGCCCACTAGCTGCACTCTCATCTTTTGTTACTGGATATTTACTGGAATGACTCCTTTCTGCTTAAACATGTATATATGTATGGTTGTGTAAGGCCCATTGTTTCTAGTAAATGAATTAGGTGTGTAGTGTCTACACACAGATAGGTCTAATTCATGGACACTGGAAACAACATATTTGTTTATAATTGAGAGATGGAGCTGGGCACTTCATCTTTGTATAAGTTATAATGAGAGACTCTACTATATTCAGGGTGACTTACCTAAGTCATGGGAGGGCTTTCCCGAATTTATCTCATTAGTGCATATGCAATGCATTGAACAGGACCATGGTAGGTGTGATCTCTAAAATAGTACTATCACTGAGAGAGATCAAGTCACCTCATGCTACTGAGTAACCGGTGCTCTTAATCTTGAGCATTTGTGGATGAACTGACGAAGTCAAGTTCTTGTACTTTAATTCACTATGGGTGAGATTCTTTTCATGGGTCAACAGCTCTGTGTTTTGGGTACTTGGACTTGATCAGTTGGGACGTACAGATGCAATAAAGAATCTATTCCATCTAATGATGGAATGATCGTCCCCTTAGAATTATCCGATTGATCATCAAAATCTAAGATCTTAGTATATGGATGTTCCATATGGATATTGAACTTGTGGGTCGCTCCCTGGACCAAGAGAATGATATCCGGATGATGATTATGTTAAGGATATGAAGTTCTAAGGTTTAGATGTAATCGAGAAGGTTGATAGTACATGTGATAACCTGACTCGATTATGGATGTTACATAGAGGGGCATTCAGGTCATTACACTTAGTAGGTCGAAGACAACTGTCATTTTATGACGAGCTTATTATATTATATATTTGTCCCTGGAGTTCAACCATAACTCTTTAGTAGAATGAGTTAAGGTTAAAATGGTCTTTATGTTGCTATGGGTTTAGCATCGACATTTTGGTCATTTTGGGAGCCAATGACAAATATGTCTTTTGGTCCCTTCTCTAGTCACTTTCCAAGATTGGCATGGTTTCCTAAGTTGTTTAGATGACATTTGGATGAATTATTTTAGTGGAAAAATAATTTTGAGTTTAAATTCAAATAGGCCTTTGATGGCATACATGAATTTAATTCTAGATAAATTATTAGTGGGTCATGTGTGCATCATCATGTGGGACGTCCATAATGGGAATTCCATGGGTAAGGTTTCCAATTTTGAGTAGGTCTCTCTACTTGGAAAGTTGGAATCCTCTTTGGATTAGTATTCCTATAAGAAAGTTTCCTTTTTGGATTAGAAACTTAAATTAGTAAGTGTTGTGCAACTAGGATTACTAATTGCTAAAGTTTATGGGAAGTTCCTTAGTTTCCTTTTCTAATTGGAGTCTTTCTAAAAGGAAATAAATCTTTAGAATATACTTTCGTTTTAGGACATCTATAAGAATTAGAAGAGATAAACTTTTAGGAAAGGTTTCCAAAGTTTCTATAAAAGGGAGAGTGATCTTCCCCTTGGACGTCCAACACTAAAAGGAGCAAAGTCTCACACGCCCAGCCCTTGGGTGCTTTGTTCTTCATTGAAGAAAGTTTAAGGTCTGAGATTTTTCCTTAGAAAATAGTTCTCAAAAACCTAGATTAAGATCCCACCATCTTAGCCAATCAGATTTGGAAGTGAGATAGAGAAGAAGATCAAAGGCAATACTTCTGCAGAAAATTCCAACAATTTGTTTGCTAATTGTGAGTCTGAGTTCAGCCCTTTGGATCTATTATTTCAGAGATTTGAAGTCTACAAATCTTCAAGGTAATAGTGTTCTTGGTTCTCCTTAAATTATACACTTGTTGGTTATGAATTCATGGAGTTATTAAGCGATCACTATGGCTGATTTATGTTGCCCAAATCAGATTTTTTAAAATCTGTCATATTACAAATTAGCCATGAATGTCTTCCGCTAGTGATGTTTAGATCTGAATCGCAGTTTCTTTCACATACAACGTTATAATAGGAAGATATCAAGTGACCCATATCCGGCATTGTTATCCACCGATCAAATGAAGGATTGCTTTCAAAGTAAGACAATGTGTAGTACATCTCTCCAACCCGGTCATCTCCTCCATAGACCAATGCATAATAATTCTGATACCTCTGCAATTCACTGCTCAAATCCAACCTCACCAGCCTCCAACCATCCTCGTCCATGCATAGAAGACCAGCTATAGCTCTGAATCCACAGTTACCATCAGATGCTACATCCTTAACAGTGAGGATATAGGGTCCCAGAGACTAAGGAGCGAATGCAAAAAGGTACATGACCGAGTGCGACGGACACTAATCTTTTCCTTCTTCTTCATTACAGCTGTACTACTTAATATAGCAGGAACACTCTCTTTCATCCATAGTGCATATTCGAAAGCAGATGGCTCACGAGTCGTAGACCGATCTAACTTCTTTTTTTTCGATGATGATCGACCCTGGGTATTTAATTTAACGTTCAGTTCTATAAGAGAGGTAGATGAAGGACAACCTAATTCTCTCAGTTTTTTCAAAATTTGTATTTTACCCGCCTGATCACTACTCTGAAATTTCTTAGCGATCAACTCGAACTCAGAAGTTATAGTCAACTCAGGGGCTTCTTTCATCTTAGTGGCCTTTAAATTGAGCTTCCGCCAAAAGTGGTATACATATCTCAACAGTATATGAGAGCCTTCCTTTATATACTCTCCAATTTCGTGTGCACATGGTAAACCATGGGTCCGTCGTACTACGCACCCACATGCCTCCGAGTTTGAACCAATATCACAGCTCTTATCGACTCATTTAATACTATATCCAAAGCATTCCTTGATAGAAATCCTCTCAACTCATGGAACAAAGCCGGTCTGAACTTATGTTGCATGATGTTCAAACTCTTTTCAAATAAAGCCTTTACTTTGGTAAATAACAACTCAAGCAGGGCATGAATAACCTGCCAGGACGAATCAAAAGCTACAACTCGATGTACCTAGGTGTCTCTTTAATTTTGCATGTACACTCTCGGCCCTGTTAGTAATGGCGTTCCCAAAGTGCATATTTTGATCCGTCTAAGCAGCTACAAATTGCTCCTTATGCCTATTCAACCATGAGTTCTTCACATAATCAACAGCATGTGGATACCCGCAGAAATTCCGTTCCAAAGCACTTAGAAGTTGAATGTAGTCACTTTCAGTTAGAGAGACTACTAACATGTTCCAACAAGAGATAAATGCATCCCATCTGTCGTTGGTCTAAAAAAACTTCTTACAACTTGCCAAGATGTTCCTAGAAATATGCCACCTGTATAATAAGTTTGCTGCATTCGGAAATATGACTTTTATTGCATTCATGAGTGCAAACTCTCTGTCTGTGACAATCACACGGGGCAAAATGCATCCATCCATTAATTCCTTAAGCCTCTCCAAAGCCCATCTATAATTGGCCTCCCTCTCTGATTCAAGGTTAACAAAGGCAACGGAGAACGTCAGTTAAGTAGATGTGACTCCAACAATCTCAAGCAATAGAAGTAGATATCTATTGGTCATGTACGTGAAATCCATTATCAAAACTTCTGGAAATGCATGTAATAACTGAATAGATGATGGATGTGCCCAGAATAGGTCCATGATAACATCTGTAGCGTCGTTGCTAGTGTGATACTCAATATACTTGTTCTCCTCCAAATGCATCATGAGTTGCTGCATCTGTGATAGACCGACCATCTCTGTCACGCTAAACTTCTGGCGAGCAATATAGATACTCTTCATCGTAGTGGTGTTGTGCACATCCCTTTCCTACAATGTTCAAAAGATGTTCATTGGCTTCACCAAACTCTTAGACATATCAATCAAAACATTGATATCTTCCGTAGAAAACCTCCCAGCAAACGAGTGCCCCTCGAGATATTGTGCGTTTGAATGATTGTGCACCCCACAAACCACTGTTAACATCTAATCATCGTCAGTTGCCAACTTTCGACCCTTCAAAGCGAAAGGGCAATTACACTTCTTCGTTCCCGTTGGCTTGGTAGGATTTTTCTTTTCAAAGACCTTCAATGGACCCCTGTAACTACCACTTCTCTCACAAGATAAAACTATTCTCGGCTTCCTACCATCTCCACCAGCATCTGAAGTTTTGATTACAATTGCTAAGCCATGTTTCTTTCCAACATCTCGTGTCCATTGGATTAGACCCTCTCGGTTTCTGAATATCGTGTCAGTGGTGAAGACATTTGTAAAATCCAGAGAGCACTGACTTGCACCGGTTGAATCAATCTCCTGAAAATATGATCACAAATTCTTAGTTTATCAGTGCACGGTCCTCTACAAAACATGCATAATTATACCGCACGGTCTATATTGGCCGTGCAATATTATAATGCACGGTTCCATATAACCGTGCAATATTACATTGCAGGGTTTAATTCGGCCGTGCAAAATAATAATGCACAGTTATAATTTGCCGTGCGGATTTGATATGCACGGTTCTGGAATACCGAGCATATCACGGGAAAAATGAATGACGAGCTAGAAATGAAGCCAAAGAGTATACCTCCTCTTTGTAGATTGTTAGTTGCTTGTCCATGTTAAAAATGCCTACTTTCAATAGACAACGTGCCCCAGGGAGATGAGTACTTTCAAGGGTTAAAGAAGATGATGAGACTTGAGGATACTTCAAAAGGGTTGAAGGAGATGAACATCAATGGTCATGAAGGAGTGCGGGGAACGGTTACGAAACAATGGATGAAAGGGAGAATGAAGAAGAAGAGGAGATGAGAGTAGAGAAACCGCTCACCCCCACTGCAGACAAACCAAAGGAAGAGGAGAGGAGGTTGATGGTGAAGGGCGATTTCGTCCTTTCACTTGGGGGCAATTTGGTAATTAATAAAAAACTTAATTGTGGGTATGTTCATCAAAAGCCATGGTGCGTTCAGAATTTCCCGAAGAGTTGGCATATGGTGGAGACGAGTTACCGCACCGTTTTAGAGGATTAACCACCCCCAAAGTCTAACAATTTTCCACAGCCAAAATTAAATTTAAATGAAGCGACTGATTTTTCAATCGAATTCAATAATAGAAGTAGCCATCGATATTGAAATTGGAGTCCAATTTGCTAACTGAATGCAAAATTGGACTCTAATCTCAAATCAATTTGAGAAATTGGATCTCAAATTAATTAAAATTTCAAATTTTTTGAGAGAAGAGATAAGCTCTATCAATTCAATTGACGTATCCAACTCAAACCCAAACTCTGAAGTCTATCCAACTCAAACCCAAACTCTCATATCCAACTCAAACCCAAGCTCTCAAGTCTATCCAACTCAAACCCAAGATCTCAAGTCCTACGATTCCCCACTCAAACTCAAACTCACAAGTTATCTAAGTTTTCAACTACTTAGTGTGTGTTTGGGAGATCTAATTTTTACATCTATTTCTCTATTTCTCTAAAATGGATAGATGTTTGAAAAAATAGAGTGCTTGGCACCGCCTTTCAGCCTCTACATATTTTATAGAAGTAGAGGCAATGACTCTACTTTCCACAGCCCCCTTGACGAGGTAGTTGATAAATAGAGGGAAAAAGAAAGAGGCGGAGCTACAGTGTTTATGTATAATCACGCCCAGTCCGGTTTCTTCAATTGTTTTCCAAATTTGAGAGGCCCAATCAAGATCCAAACCGTTGAAAATGCTCACAAGGTTAAACACGGCCTTGTAACCAAATTTCAGCCATTGAATCATCACCAATCTCGAGATATGTGCCACAAACCATGAGCCATTTGATATAATTTGTTATGATCTATGGGCCCCAAACACAAGATCAAAATCGTTGGGTATGTTTGGGAGGCTAAAAATAGTTATGTGGTCAATTTTGATTACATAATACTTTATGAATCTCAAGAATGTGCAAAACAAAAATAACCATTGATGTATTATGCTCAATATTGCATTTGTCCATAGCAGTAAACTGTTTTATTTTTTTATTATTATTTAGAGGCGTGTAAAATAGAATCTAAACTGTTAGTAATGTTCACAATATCAAACATGACAATGAGACCAAATCTCACCCGTTGGATCATCACCGATCTCTATATATGTGTAGAAAAGTGAGCCATTAGGTATAATTTTGTGGATTATGTGGGCCCCAAACACAAGATCCAAACCGTGAGATCTCTTTGGAAGTCTGAACAAGTCCATATGGTCAATTTTCATGGACTAATACCCTGTGAATCTCAAGAAATGTGTGAAAAAACTCTCAACCAATGATATAAAAATGTCTGTTTAACATAGACCCTTGCATTACAAACACCTCTTTTGTCTATGGCTCTTTTTTATATGGGTCTATATTGAATGGTCTTTGGGTCAGTTTGGTAACTCTACTAAATCGAGTCAAGTGAAGTAAAGTTGATTTTGAAGAAAGAATAAAATATAAGTGAGTTATGATTGTATTTTATTTTTAGTTGTTGAAAGTCCGAGATCCTTACCCTAGAGGAGGGGGGGGGGGGGGGGGGGTGAATAGGGCGAGCTTCTAATTAGTGACCAATAATGACAAATTTTAACTTCTTAAAAATTAACTAGTCACAAGTGCTGATTATAAAATTAAATGCGGAAGCTTACAAAAACAATCACCACAAATCGTGCACAATCACACAAAGAGTTATAGTGGTTCGGCCTCAATACCTACTTCCACTACCGGCTTGTGATCCAACACCTTACCGGATTTCCACTATCTATGCTTTTCAAAAAGGCTAAACAATAACCTCTAACAATGTGCTTTTTAAGGCTAAGCAATAACCTTTACAAGATGCTTTTCAACCTCTACACAATGCTTTTCTTAGGCTAAGCAATAACCTTTACAAGTAGAAGATTTTCTTCTCAAGGAAGTGTCTATACAAACACTAGATGAGAAACAATTTAAGCTCAAATACAAAGCCTCTTAAATATGCGGATATTAAAATGTAAAACAAACTCACACAGACACTATATGAATGCAAAGATGAATGCTAATGATGTGTGTGTGTGAAAACTTCAATCAAGTTAAAAAGGTAAGCTCAATCAATGTATGCTTAAAGCATTTAAAAGTTTAAGGCACATAAAAAAATTTGATTGAAGTGAAATGCAAATCACATGTATAAATACTAACTTGTTAATGATATAAAAATCAAAGGTTCACAAGTTGTATGAAACTATTTAATTCTAAACATGTGATGCATGTGCTATGTTATTTTAAAAAACAAACTAGTTTAACTAATGTTCTAAAGTGATTGAAAACAACTAATGAGGATTCAACCAAGTAAATGAATCATGCTATAAAAGAAATCAAAGATTTTGGCAAAGCATGATTAATGAAGTTTTTAAAACAAACTTGATTTGAATTAACGTGAAGAATCCAACATAAATAAATCCAAAATTAAATATGATAAAGGATTCAACAATCATAGTTATCATGCTAAAATTCATTTACCAATAATTAAAACAAAGCATGATATAATTAAAGAAAATGGAGCATACCCATTAGAAAAGATTCCAAGATTGAATCAATGGAATAGGCCCACAATCCCTTCAATAATGCTCTTAAAACATCCTCCTTTTTTGGCCTCAAAACTCCTCAAAAGTTCAACTAATTTTTCCAAAGAAAAAGCTCCTTTTTATAGCCAAAAAGGTTGCCAAGGGCTCGTAAAATATGCTTTTAGCGGGGGCCGGTGTCGCCGGTAAAAGTGTATATCAGCCGCCGGTATAAGTCCTTCCAACGGTCATATTTTTTTGAAAATATGCTTTTAGCGACGGTCGTAGGCGCCGGTAAAGGTGATATATTGGCCGCCGGTAAAAGTCCCGTTTTCCCCAAAAAAATGTATATTTTAAAGAGATTTTCTTGTGGGGACTTTAGGCTATGGAATCAAGCATGGAAACATGATTTAAATCAATCTAAGTGTTTTAAAATCATGAAACAAAAAAAAAGTCAAATTTGATTTGAAACTTTTAAAACGTTGGCTAACTTGATTTATAAAAATTCTTTTCAAACTAAATGCATCCAAGTTTAAAATACAAATATGCATGAAACATGAATTCTGAAAGTTTTAAAACCATACAAGTGAAAATCA
The DNA here is from genome assembly GCA_012931725.1 of Litsea cubeba. Lineage (NCBI taxonomy): Eukaryota > Viridiplantae > Streptophyta > Magnoliopsida > Laurales > Lauraceae > Litsea > Litsea cubeba. Next base: position 40,245,651 of record CM022953.1, on the reverse strand, counting down.
AGATTTCAAGATTTTCTAAAACAATGCATGTGTGAAACTTCAAATGATGATTAAAATGAATAATGCATCCATCAAATTACAATATACAAAATCCCTAACAGTTGTTTGTTATGAAATCTTTTTTTACTTTTTGCATGAGAAAGTTGAGGTTTTTTTTTTTTTTTTTTGTATTTTAGTGGATAAAGGTGATTGTTTTTTGACTTTTTTTTGAAAAAGATGGAGGGAGTTTTTAAATTAAAGTGCTTTTGATGCGACATCTTGTCTAAAACCTGGAGGCTTTACTTGAGACATCCTCGTATTTTTTAATCCTGTGAAGTTCATCGTCTCATATTAACATATGAACGGCTCTCGGAATCACCTTTGCCAAATAACAATCCACTTGGAGTTGCTTCTTACCAAATTTACATACATTATTTTTTATTTTATTTTTAGTTTCTAACAATGCACCTAATTTTATATCAATCCACTTGAAGTTGGGCCCCATCATATTGACATACCTTTTTTTTTTTTGCTTGGTGTTTTTTTTCCTTTATGATTCATCAACCAAGATTCACTAAATCAAAGTAAAACGGCATGAACTGCATATACAATGAATTTGTTTCATTTTACACCACATGAAAGAAATCATTGTTTGTGCAATCACATGTTAAAAATGAAAGTTGACTTCTTTTTTATTTTAATATTCTATTAAGAATACATGTTCAATCTCATATTTTAGAATGCTTTAAAAACAATCCCTACATCCTAAATTTGAACCCTCTCAAATATGAAAAAATATATGAGGCCTAAGTTGGCGCCTATGGGATACCTTAACCAAATAAAACTTGAGCCCATGCCATATTTGCTTTATTATTTGCTAAAAATGTGTAACATATTTTTGTTATTACATCACTTAATTATTTGTTAAAATGTGCGTTATATTTTTTTCCATTTAATAGCTTAATTATTTTTTTTCATATAATATATAATGGAGTGGTGATTTTGGACTATTTAGATCATAGATGTGGGCCATTGACAGACTGTTTGGGCTATAATGAGTTTTATTGGTTTGTCTTTTTATAAATATTATTATAATATATTGGAATAGAGAGGATGAGTGGGGACAAAACCCAACCTCATCTACCCAAGTTGCACCACTTTTTTTAAGTATGTAGGTCTCCAGTGATTAGAATGGTAAACTACTGCCCTTTAGAAGGACATTAGAACAATTTCATTTACTTTATAAGGACATGTTTCGGCTACTTTTCTCAAACATTTTTAACTGCTAGATCAAGCAAGGATCTTTGGCATTTTGATGCACTAAATGATAAATGTATTTTCAAAGGGTAGGTACAATCATTAGTTAGCTGTTTTGGCATTTCCTCCACAACCACAGATGACGGCTGGAAACAAGATCTGAATAGGATAGAAGATTAGGAAAAACAAACATCAATAAACAATCAGCTGTTTTGTTTTAGACATTTAGCCAACCAAACCTGATTACAACGGAAGAAGGAAATCAAGAGAAGAAACAAGCATGCAATCACACCTTAATTTGTAACATTTATGTAGATGCATAGAAAGAATGAGAGCAGAAGGCACTAGGAAATTCAACAACCAAGTGATATCCCCTAGTCCCTTATGCTCAAAGTACCGATTCAGCTGAGCATTCAAGTCAAGTCTCTTTGCATCTTAGTATAGTTGGTCCAAAAAGGTAAAAATTATAGACAAATTTGCCTTCCCCTGGCCTCAAAATTGCTACGCATTTCAGTCCCTGATTTTCATATTGGTTTTATATGCTAACATAAATACCACACAGACAACAAAATGTATACCATATTTTCCAAACTAAATATGTTTGAATCATCTACAAGAAGACTTACCTGATCCCTCCCCCTCCACACACTCTCTCTCTCTCTCTCTCTCTCTCTCTCTCTCTCTCTCTCTCTCTCTCTCTCTATTTATATATATATATATACTCTAGACTCCAACGAAAAGGGTTTTGCTTGGAGCTCTCTCCCTCCCTCCCTCCTTCAGGCCCAACTCCTAACTCCCACAGTCCCTCTTAGTTAGTTTTTCTTATAACCTCCTGATATTAAAAGGGCGCAAGTGTCAGGTGCAAGTGTGGTGTGGTGTTGCACTAGTCATCCAGAGTCGTCGGATCTAATCCAACGGCAGAAAACAGGTTTCAAACGTAAGCAGTAAGAAACTTTCACAATACAAAGCAGTTTCTCACAATGAAGCATTTAGTGATAATAAATGGGTAGAAACATCTGCTCGATGATGTTTAATAAAGCATTTACTTAATGCTAAATGAGGGTGGTGGAGTGGACATTAACGGGCCGTTTGTCTTTTACGAATGGGATATATAAATACAATTTACACATGTAAATGATGAATATTCAAGTTTTAAGTATGTAACGTTTACACATACATTTTTTTTTACAACGTTTGTCTAATAACACCATTTTCGCATCATTTATATATGTGATTTATTTTACCATGTTTGTTTCAATGCTATATGTAAATGTACGAGATGATTATGTAAATGATACTTATTATTCATTAAATTAAATTCTACTATAATGATTTGAAAATTAGACAAAATGGTCCATTTTATATCAAAGTTTTCATTTGCATTTTAGATACTTCAAAAGGAAAATATCTTTCAACATGAAATATACTTTAAAAAAAAATACATTTCTATCAATGATCACCTTTACAAAAATGAATTCCAACATGTTTCGTTAAGAAAATATGAATTTATATTCTGATGGTTAAGCAAATAGAATTATTATTAATATTTTTATTAATTAATATTTAATTCAATATCGATCTTAATTCATTATTCAATTTGCATAAAACTTAACCCATGCATCTCACAAGCTTTATGCTAATATTAATCAATTATAGAGAGTTATTAAAATGAGTATTTTGTGGCTAAGTTCAATCATATTAAAAGTGTCACAAATTTATTATGGTTAGATAAAATCACATTTATACATGATTTTTGAATGATGCCATAATGCTATATAAAATACATTCTTCATTCTCTCTTACATTCATATATACATGTTTAGATTTTTTAAAGAATTACAATAATAAATAACTTTAGAAAAATCATTGAGATATTAGAAGAAAAATGAAATAATAGGGTAATTAACTAGTTCAAAGTTGATATAGAAAAATATTTGAGATATTTATCTTATAGATTGTCCCTTAAAATTCTTACTATCAATATTTTTTTTGACCTATAGATTTTGTCCCTTAAAATTATTAGAGCCACTCTCATTTTTTGTTTTTTGTTTTACAAATTTTGTCCATTAAAATCATTCATTTTGAGAAACTCTTTTATTATTATTTTTCTAATGCGTTGGAGGGGAGTTTCGAACCCGAAACCTGTTTCACGGAAATGCCCCAACTTTGAGACCTCTTTTATTATTATTTTATTTTTCCAAATGCATTGGAGGGGGTTTCGAAACCAGAACCTCTTTCACGAAAATGCTCTAACAACCAACCGTCTGCCTCCAACGGGTATTCTTCGAAAGCGCATGTGTTTTAGTGTTCAAATTTTGGTGTGAAAATGGGCTCATTTTTATACCATTTACAAATTTGATTTACACACAATATGCGTAAATAATTATAGACAAAGATTAATATCCATGAAGGTTCAACAATAAATCAAATATATATATCGGATTTATTTAGGTGGAGCAAGACTGAGCTAACCCTGGGGTGACAGGTTAGGATAGTTTGCTCTTCTATCTCATGTAATGGAGATTTAAAAAAAAAAAAAAAAAGAGCAGAAATTCCATCAATAAAAAAGATGTAGATATAACAATCAATATAGATTACCTTAATAGAGTTGCTCAGAACTTATAGATGTAGGCATATATGTAACAGATGGAATTGAAAATAGTAATACTATTGTTCTTGTTCATGGAGCTCTTGATGATCCCTTGTCCAAGCCTTTCAATTTTTCTTCTAAACAAAGTAAAGAGAAACACTATTGTAGGTGAAGAAAAATAATGACCCACAATAATCAGGGTGCCTTACCGGACTTATCCAAATGTAGAAGTTAACCCGCTGCCTAAAAACCTGAAACGAAAGAGCGAGCAGTCAGAGGACCCTGGCCTGAATGGCGCAAGGCTCTCCGATGCCTAAGTCAGTAGGTAATCAAAGGAAGGAGAGGAAGAAGAGAGGCAGAGTAACAGCTCTGGTTTCTTTGGTGTGCTTACCTGTAATGGAGAGTGTTGTTCTTCTTATAGAGGAAGATGCCTACGTTGCATGGGGGAGGCTAATGATGACGCCTTGACATGTCTAGGGGCGTCATCATGTCAGCCCACCATTCATTAAATGAGGGTCCGATCAGCCCACAAAGTAATAAATGCCAGTCGGGTCAGCCCACAGCGCATTTAATGCATGTCGTGTTGGGTCAGATCATGTTGGACGCCTTCGGCGGTAGGGATATCATCGGATCCTCCCTCGGGCCTTGCCCTGATTTGGCTTCAGCCGTTGGATGCCGCCCTGTCAGCGATCTGGCGAAGATTGTGGACGGTTGGATGTCACATCTGTCTCATTGGCTCGCGCCCCTACTCCTCCACGTGTCCGATGACGTAGGGGGCGAAGGTCGCAAGTGGAGTCTTTTCTCGCTTCGGCTTTCATCCCGGCATCTTCAGCCGAGGTGGAGCTTTTAACCGAGGTGGGCACCTGGGTAGCCGAGCTTGGTGCCAGCGGCTCGGGCCTGTCCGACTTCGGCTGAGACCTCTGTCCTGATAGCCGAGGTGAGTTTGAGGCCACGTGGTCAGCACGTGGATGGCACGTGAGGCGCGTGAGAGTGCTTATCCCCATTTGATGACTATGATTGGCATAATCCCGGAGCTTTGGAAATCTCCCCACACAACTATAAATCAAGAATCAAAAGAAACATTGTTATTAAAATATTATTGAGATAAATAGAGAAATTGCAATAAGGATGTTACATCGAAGGAATTCTATGTTTTTCTTTGAACTCTTGTGACTTTGGCCAAACACATCATGGTTGCATCACACATCATGCTATCATTAGCAAGATAGGGGGTGAGTATTGAGTAACTCGATCATATCTCAACAAAGAGTCTGGATACTCTCAGACTTTGAAAGAGAGATTATAGGAGACTCTCATCCAAAGAGTCTGGATACTCTCAGACTTTGAGGGAGAGATTATAGGAGACTCTCATCAAAGAGTCCACCTCATCTTCTCACTAATTACTCTCAACCTCATCAAAGCGTGAAATATTTTATAGAAAAAAAGCGTGAAAGATTACATAACTGATTGGGCCCTTATTAATTTTCTCACTAATTACTCTCATCAAAGAGTAGTCAAAGGTTATAACCAACTCAGTCCCACTTTAGTAGATATATTTAATCTCACTTATTAATCTTTACATTAAGAAACTAATAAAAGTAAATCAAACTAAATGAAAGATTTAAGATTTTAATCCATTTAGTAATTTTTTAATCTTGGTAAGACGTTTGCTGGGTTATCCCTTAACACAATTTTTGTAAATCTTGATCTCTTTGAGAAATTAAGAGGTAGCACCAATGGGGTCCGTCAGGTTATTTTATATATATAAGATAAAAAAAAATTCTTAAAAACAGATGGGTCGGGCAGGTCGCGGGCCAATAACCTCAGCCTGACCTAGCCCAGAATCTCAACAGGCTGAAAAACATGGCCCAGGCCCTTCTTAAGGGCCACGTCACGATTTATGGTCCTTCCATGGATAGCCCTAGCCCTAGCGTGAGTTATATATTTACGGGGGACAATTACCGTACGGACGGCACAAGACCCGAAAATTACCCCATTAAAGATAAAAATTACAATTTACCGGATCAAAGATCGTACACAAAAAAGGCTCAAAATGGGACAGAAATACCCTTTTTCGTGCGATATCCTATAGGGGTAGGATATCGCATAGTTCGATATCCCAAGTACTTAGGATATTGCACAGTTCGATATCCTACACATGTAGGATATCACACGGTTCGATATCCTGGACCTGTATGATATCGCAGAGTCACCTACTCCCATCCCATCACATACCACAGTTTTTACCACAAAAGGTATGTTTCATCTTCTCCGTTTTTTCACTGAGGAGGTCTGTTTCATCTTTTTTTTCGCTAAAGACCTCCGTTTCCATCTTCGTTTCGATTGGATATTACCATTCCATCTTTTTTCATCCGCACTTTATAGCATCTCACAGTGCAGTTTTGGCCATTCAATAGCATCTCTAATTTTAATCACCTTACGTCATGTTTTATCTTTCTCCTCCTAGTGTTTTTTGCCTTGTTTGCACTTTATCAATAGGTATTAGAGCTTGTGCTATCACTTGGTAGGTGGTGCTTCATTAACAGGCATGAATGTGGGACATGGTTGTTGTGGCTAAGTTTTTCACGTGGAGGATGTGCTACAGAGTAAGAAACCTTCAAAATTTATAGACTAGCAAAAAGACACTAGCCACATAAAACGCAAGGAAACCATTCAAATCATAAAAAAATTAAAAATGGTCAAGGATTTTTTAGTGAAAAATGTGGTATCAACATCCTTTTAAGGATTGACATTGATGACATGAGAGGGATGAGGGATGTAGAGTGCGTCAGCCTGGTGCAAGTCTCGCTATAGCGAGACCTGTTCTCGTTATAGCGAGAGAGATCTTGCGCATGTAACTGGTGATTTTTCCCCCTTGACTATGGCCGATCCTTTGGCTAGCAGAAGAAAAATGGGGTTCTTTTCTTCATAACCTATCCAAGTGGGTCCCCACTAGATGGCTGTCTCTGCATTTTGAATGGTGGCCTTTACAGCCACGATCTGTATGGAATAGCTGCCTCTAACAATCAGTGTTTGTGAAATGGAAAAAATTATTACACCTTTGTTTCGAAGGTGAAGTTAAAAACTCCATTGTGCTGGTCTGCCTGGTCTAATCTTCATGTAGTTGGTACTGGCTGCCTGGTTCAATCAGTTTCTAAAGCAGAGAGTTGGATTTTCTTTTTGCCTAATTGTCCGCATTGTTATGAGGTCAGGACTAGCAACGATCACCTGTGGCTATTTGCCCCTATTAATGGGGGTGCCAATGGAAACGAAGGTGGTGACATCGAAGTTGTGAGTGCAAACATGGGTAATGGTAGAAATAACAATCCAGAGAAACACAACCAAATCAGTGGATACTTAAAAATAATAATAATACACATGATAAGAAGAGAAGAGGATCATGAGATAAGTAAATGGGGTTGATCTTGAAAACAAGTGATGAGATTTGAAAAAAGTAAGAGAGGAGAAAACCTTTGCAAATGAATGAATGAAGGGGAAGAAAAAAAGGAGAGTATATATTGTATTGGATACACAATGGGAACGTATTTGTACACACAGGGGGCCGAGATGAATAGGTCTCACTATAGCGAGAACAGGTCTCGCTATAGCGAGATTTATACCTGAACAGGTCTTGCTATAGCGAGATCTGCCTCTGCAAGCGAGACATTGAAGAGGAAGAGGGTGAGGTAGATGGTCGCGAACATAAATCCAGAAAGCAATCTGATCTCGCTATAACGAGAATAAATGAAAGATACGGGAAAAAAAGACGAGAAGAAACATGGAGTAGCAAAGTTTTTTCATCGCTGGAAAAATGGGCTTAGGATATCGAACTGTGCGATATCCTAAGCGCGTGGGATATCGAATCCTTGGATATCGCTGGAAAAATGGTATTTCGGTCCCATTTTGGGTGGTTTTTTTATACGATCTTCTATCCGGTAAATTATATTGTTTCATCCGGTAAATTATATTGTTTCATCCGTCTTGGGTAAATCTCGAATTTAGTGTCGTCCGTACAGTAATTTTCCCTTTTACGGGGCAGGGGCGAATGAATGTGCTTGTGAGAGATATGTTGTGCAAGCAGATTTGGGATCGATGAGAGAAGGGGGAGAGAGGTTAGGGTTCCGAGAACGAGTAGGAAGGAAGGAAGGGGGCACAGGGAATTCGAATTCGATAAACAAATTTTGAAGAAGATGGCGAGGAAGGAGTGGTATTTGTACGTGCAGTCGATGGAGCTGTTATTGCGTTTAAATCTGAGTGACTTATGCGAAAGTGGCTCTTCTTCTCGGCGGCCTGATTTGGAAGTTGCGCATGATTATTCCGATGGTAGAGTGCCGATTGGAATGGGATGTATGGTTGTGGGTTCCAAAATATATATGGTGGGGGGTGAGAATACCAAAGAGGGCAGCAAGCTGCTTGATCGGGATGAAAAACATTGCCTCAATTCAGATAATGTTTATGCCTTCGATCCCACGAAGTCAGAGGATCGATTGGTTCTCGTCCGTGATGGTGCCGTTTCCAGACCTGTCCTCTCGTGGTCACTCTTGAGGGGAAGTTCTATCTTCTATCCACACAACCATGCCTGGGTTGCCTGAACGGAAATTTTGATCCCCTGAACAGAACTCATCGGCCCATTTTTGAGTGTTTTGATCCCACCCTCCCAATCCCATCGTGCAAAATCCTCCCTGATTACCCTCCTTACACGACAACTTATCCTATTTCTGCTGATGACCACTTTGCTTGTGGCCACAAGCTCGTATCGGCGCCACGCCAAGGATAAGGAATGGACGAATGGGCACTGGCTTCTAAGACAGTTTGCTGACAAATCTGCGCCTTATCCGCATGGTGTTGCCGTAGAATTCAAGGGCATTTTATTTGCCGTGTCCAATGACATCAAAGCTGTCGTTGCTTATGATTTGGACACAGGTGGGCACCTCAACGATCATTGGGTGCTGGATGAGCTTTCTGAGGTGTTCCAGGGTCCTTCTTTACTCTATCCTTGTCAGGGCTTCCTCACCGATCTCGGTGGTGGCCGTATGTGTTTACTGTTTAACGGGCTAGAGGTCATGCAATGGACTATCCGTGTAGAGGTCTTTCAGGTTTCCATAACCACAGTTGGCGACCGTCCGGGAGTCTCCACCCTTATGGTATCGGATCATGGAATGATTATACTGCATTGATTTACTCCGTCTTCGTGTAAGCAAATATTTATAACACTCGTACCCTCTTTTATGTTCTCTTTGTATTTCGAAAATTATTTTTTTTTTTAAACTATGGTATGGTGGTGGTGATGATGTATAGCTTATTGTATGGCATGTGCTTGCCCATGTGTCCCTCAATGTTATTATGACTTGGGTAGGATTAGCAGTGCAAGAAATTATGTGCAACATTACATCCCTCTTGTTATCAGGACGCCGATTTGCATTTACGAGTGCAATTAGACAACTTTGTCACTCTATTGGTTGTTTGTTGTTAAGCTATTTTATTGTTGTGATTTAAAGGTGCTAGCTATCCTTTCTCAAAAGAGCTTCCACTATTATTTGGTATGCATTTGGAAGCTTTTCTGCCAAGTGTGAACTTTAACATAGCTGCGAGACTGTTTTGTGTAGCTAGCACTTAGCAGGAATGTGAAAGATAAGGATAGTTAGAAAGGAATAAAATGCTATCATATTCAGGAAATCATCCAAATGAAAGTTAATAGCTAAATTATTGCTTGCAGCAAGTGCTTTTGGCTGCTAAATGTTAGTATCCTTCTTGTTCTATATTTTCACCTCCTTTTTCAGGACATACTTGGTGAAACCTGAGTAATTTGAATCTGGTTTTATAATGGTGAGCACTCTCTTAATTGAGCCTACTTGATGCAGAACAAACTACTAGAGGAAGTGAAGCTGCATACAAGTTTATTTATTTATTCTTTTAAATAAGCAAAGCTACATAGAAGTTTTATGTATCAAAAGTCTTTTTGATTGAAAAAGTTATGTTGGATTCATCTGACCACTCTCTTAATCGAGCCTAGAGGATGTGAAGCTACATAAAAGTTATTTTTTTTTAATTTTTTAAATAAGCAAAGCTATGTAGAAGTTTTAATGACGCAATAGTCTTTCTGATTGTTTTGATTGAAAAAGTTATGTTGGATGCATATTTGTTGTAATTTTACGTCAACATAAACTTCGGATCTCCTTTTCATTCAACTTTGTTCGCCCTCTCTTAGCCTCTATCTTGATGAGCATTGAGACTTTTTTTTAATAGGTGTGATCATTCAAACAAGAGTGATATTGAGGCTGATGCAAGTTCCGAATCGTATAGGTCTGTTCTCTGTAATTTCGTTTATTAGTGGTCATTTTAGGCATTGTTAGATTCCATTCTGAATTTTATAATATTGTTATGAGTATGCAACCTATTCGTAATTCGATAATTATCTTCTATGTGGCATTCCCCTTGTTTATGAAATACTAACATAGACAAGCTTGGATAGGATGAGCAATGGAAGAAATTGTGACTGCATCCCTCTTTTGAGAGGCATTTGGTGGTTATCTGGGCTTGCCTTGTGTTTACTTTTAGGTTGTGCACAATTGTGTTTGATATAGCATTTATTACTGCCATAGATATTTTTGTGAGCGGATCTTTTTCTAACAAGTGATTAACTTATCGGGCTCTTCCCATTAAGTGTCAACTTTGCTACAATTTTGTATGGGGATAATTACTTTTTTCACCTTGTGGTTTGGTCCAGGAAAACATTACCTCCCTAATGTTTAAAAAATACTCATAACCCCCTATTGTTTTCGGACCAAATTGAAACCGTTAGATTTTCAGTCCAAATTGACGGAAGATGTAGCACACACCACATGTGATGTTGGTATAGGAGGAAATTGTTTTCCTCCAAATTATTCATTTTTAATGACAAAAATGCCCCTTTTAACAAAATTATGAGCCCCCTTCTTCTTTGAAGCATGGTAAGGGTATTGGATCGTTGAAGCAACCAAAAGCTGGAACCTAGGGGCGGTAATGAGTCGAGCTTCAAGATTCTCAAGCTTGGCTCGTTAACAAAATGAGCTTAAAAATAGGCTTGAGCTTGGCTCGTCGCGAGCCCGAGCCGAGCTTGACTTGAGCCTTACTGAGCTTTCAAATAGAATTAAAAATTCAAACTTCAAATCAAAGCAATTGCAAACTCGAACCCTAGATCTGACCCTAAGAATCAACATAAACCATAGTTTCTTCTAATTGACGCCTAATCTCATGTTCAACTACCAATACACTCTTACACAGTACATATACATATATACAAAAACATATATATGTGTATGTGTGCGTGCGCGCGTGCTTAATTTCATCTAATTGAACAATAAAAAAACTCCCAAAGAATCAACATAAACCATAGTTTCTTCTAATTGACGCCTAATCTCATGTTCAACTACCAATACACTCTTACACAGTACATATACATATATACAAAAACATATATATGTGTATGTGTGCGTGCGCGCATGCTTAATTTCATCTAATTGAACAATAAAAAAACTCCCAAATTAAAAAACTTGGCAAACTCTTCCCTAAAATATTTACGCTCAAATCACTCATACAATCTTTAGTTATTGAACCTTGCATGTATGTGTGTATATGTAGTCTCTCTAATGAGCTTTTGAGTCGAGCCCGAGCCCGAGCCGATAGCGAGCCTTTTTTAAAGCTCAAGCTTGGTTCGTTAGTTCGAACAAACTCGAGCCGAGCCTGTCGATTACCAGCCCTACCAGAACCAAAACATGCAAACAGTAACACTTACCTATCCCCTTACATCTAAGAAGCACAGACACGACACGACACAGACACGCCGACACAACATTTCTCAAAAAAGTAGGACACGGACACATCGGGGACACATTAATATTTAATAATAAGAAATCTAATCATATACTAAAAGATATTATCATTTTAACTTTGTAATCAATTTAGCAATCAAATAAATAAAAATCCAAGTACCAGTATACCACTTTAATATTTCCCCATCCTTCATTAAGTTTCTCAAACTTGGTTACATATTTCCATAGAGGCTTATTTATATCTTCTTCATTGGAGGGGTGTGAGCTAGAGCCAAGAATGGAACTCATATTCCTAAATTCCAGAGGCAAAGAAGCAATTGATAAATAAAAAAAGAATTATTTGATATAAAGAACAGCAACAAAAAATAAAGAACATCAGCAGCAAGGACATTTGCAGATTTGCATATTCGCAGTGAAAAAAAAAAAAACAGCATCAAGGAAGTTTGCAACAACACCACAGCAAAGAAGTAAACAACAAAAACAGAACATCTAATGATCAGAAAAACAACAGCAGATTACAAAAAAATAGTACAGAAACAACAAACAGATTTGATAAGCCCAAAAAAAAAAAAAAAAAAGCAGCAGATTACAAAAAAATAGTACAGAAACAACAAACAGTAAAAACAGATTTGATGAGCAAAAAAAAAAAAAAAAAGAGCATGAGCAAAAAGAAACAAAAAAGTGTTTTTCGCAGCAAAAACTGAAAAAAAAAACAAAAAAAATGTTTTTCGCAGCAAAAATTGAAAAAAAAAAGAAGCAGCAGAAAAAAAAACAGCGTACCTGATGAGCAGAAGTAGTACCATAGCAGATCTTCTTTTCTTTTCTTCTTCCTTCCTTCCTTCTTCCTTTTCTTTCTTCTTGTTCTTTTGTTAGGGTTGGACGGACGAATGGGGTTTTTTCTCTTTCGTTTAGGGTTGGACGGACGACTGAGGCTTTTGTTTTTCTCTTTCGTTTAAGGCTGGAGCTGGATGGACGAATTAAAAGAGCCCCCTTTTCCTCTTAAGTTATAACTTTTTACAAACATCCCCCTTTTCTTTTCTTTTTTTTTTTACTCTAATTTTAATTTTTTTTCCAATTAAAAGAGGCCAATGTGTCCCCCAGCGTGTCCGAAGAGTGTCCCCAGTGTGTCTGGAATATAAAATGTAAAAAAATAAATAGGATACTCTTTTTGCCGTGTCCGACACTGACACGACGGCCCCGGAGAGGTGTCTGTACTTTCTAGCCTCACATATTCTTAACAAGGAACTACCCTATCCCGCCCTCCCATTGTCACAAGATGCACTACACTGTTAGCCATGGCGTGGTGTTGGGCATGATGTTTCGCAATTCAATTCCTGCACTATTGAATATCCCAATTGGACAAAGATGGAAAATTTCATGACCGGGATCTAAATCTTTAAAAAGACGCAGTGTTGAAGTACACAACATCCAAATCTGAATCCAATATGTAGCTGAAAGCTTCTAAGCTCCTGATGTTTGTGTTAGGTGAACTCCTAATCACGACCAGTGGTCAATCTTAATCCATAGAAGCACCACCAATGTACCATTATACCAATCTCTATGTTACTGTAACCCAATGGATAATGAATAAAAGAAGAAACTACTACAAGAAAATGATTGAGCCCATGTGAACAGATCAATAAACTTTGCTGTGGCCACCATCTCCTTTTTTACCCTTATTACTCTGAATTTTCCCTCTTCAATGGTGACAAATGCTGAAAAGAAGTCGAACCCAGTTTAGATGCTGCCATGATTCCACCTTCAAGCCCACAAGCACCACTGCCTCTTCACCGTGGTGGCACTGTAGTGCCACTGCTGACCGCTGTGGCGATATAAGTGAAACCTCTTGCGGTGTTATGTTAGAGTGGTAGAATGACGGCGCTTGTGAAAGTTTCTTTCTCTCGCGATGGATTCCTCTTTTTCTCTCTCCAAAACTCCGTCTCTGTCTAAAATGTTTGTGATTCTTCACTCTCTCTCTCGATTTGTCCATGAGTGGAGTTACATATTTCACTGTGGTCCACAAACACAAGGAGGTTAGAGTTATATTTTTAACTATTAATGAGGTAATGTGTTTCCCGGCCAAACTACAAGGAAGTAAAAAGTAATTACCCCTTTTTAGTATTGATTGGTGAAGTTATCAGACATGTAATTCAAAGGATGCATAGAAAGGAAAATGAACCATATCTTTTTTCCACAAATTATCCAATAATGGAAAATTAGTTTTGCTCCTGGAAATTCTTTTTTTTTTCAGAAGCTACTTTTGGTGGGTGTTGGGTGGATATTGCTGGAGTGAGATGGAAACTTCGTAAGGCGAGGGGCTGGTTGATGAGAGATGCTAGTCATACTCACAAGCTGCTAATCTAAGGGGCTGGTTTGGACTCTTAATTTGGGTTAGGTGGTGTCCTAACTCAAGCTTTTTGAGGCCTGTTTACGTATGTTTTCTCATATGAATCTTGTGCTTGTGCCTATTGGGGATCCCATTTCTGTACCAACTCAAGATGTGCTTATTGGATTCATGTATAAACAAGCGCGGCTTGTCGAGGTATTTGTGTAAATAGGTATAAGTTAGAACATGCAAGAATAGGCTCCACTATCCTAGAGATGTCTGTTGGTGGTGGGGATTCTAGCGAGGCACGTGCACCTGCACTAACGAAGGAGAGTGCAGAGGTGGGTTGCCCGTAGTTGGGGGTTTCAGCATGGGTGGCTGTAATGAAGGGTCCAGATCCTTTTGGGTTCTAAGTATGGCTAATTTCACTGTAGAAATTAAAATGAAAACACTGATTTGACTTGACTTATTTTAGTTATTTTAGGTAACTCTAGATTTTGTATGATTTGGTGATATTTGGTTTTAAATACTAGTAACCACATGAGTTTTCTTTGGAGGTTAAGTGACTGAACAATGCTAGGGACACTGACACTTAGCACCGAATGGTGCACCTACGGGGACACACCGACATTTGTACCGTCAGTGCACCATTCGGTGCCCCCCCGCATTTTTCTAAGTGACTCTATCACCAAGTTATTTCTGGTGTTTTGGCTGACTTATTTTTATGCAGGCAGTGAATGGAAATGATAATATGATAGCTATCACTGTTGAAACTAAATATTTACGCTTCTCTTATACTTAGATAATAATTATTCGTCAAGTAGTTGATATGCGTAATAGAACTTCTAAAGCCTGAAGTCCAATGAAGTTTTTTGGCAGGCCTCGGTGTTGAAACATTTTAGAGGAATTCCATTCTTTTTTATTCTTTTGAATTGGAGGGCCGTTGTGAGTTGAATACCAATGTATTTTGCAAGGTTGTAGCTTGTAGTGATGTTGGAGGACTTATTGTTCTCCATTCCTTTGTACTCTTTCCATATTTTATTTAATAAAATTGTCGTTTCCTATAAAAAAATGAAGTGTTTTTGCTGTATGTATTTCAAATTTCTTTTGGTCTCTTGTATTCTCTTTCTCACTCTATATCAGAATGAGCATTTAAATGTGGTGCTTGTTTTCTTGACAGTTGTGAAGACCTGAAGCGTGCTGAACATGCTGTGGAGTATGTCAAGGGTGATTCCAAGAAGCAAAAATCTACATTGCCTAAATAGGTTAGTTATTTGAGATCAAGCAGCCATACCTCTCTCTCTCTCTCTCTCTCTCTCTCTCTCTCTCTCTCTGCGGGCGTTAATGCTGAAGTGTTCCTGAGTCCTGACACCATTTTCCAATAAAAGTAAATTCTTTGGATGCTTGTACTCCCCTGTAAACCATTTTGAATTGAAAGTAAATTCTTTGGGTGCTTGTACTCACCTGCAAACCTCGTATGTGGGGAAGGTGGGTCTCTCTCTCTCTCTCTCTCATGCAAGGCATAGCTTAATGAAAAGTTAGGGATAGCTTTGATTAGTGAAATATTACAAGTAGTATTTTGATGTGTGTTTGAATTTTCATCGTTTTTTTTTTTCTGTTTTTTTTTTTGTTAATTTCAAGAAGAGATCTCAAGGCGGGAAAATCTCTGGTTTACTGATTTGTTTTTCTGTTCATCTACCTTTGATAATTAATGTTTCTTGCCTTTTGTCGGACATCAAGCAAAATCTTAACCTGACAACCTGTAATTACCATGGACAGTTTTTCTTGGACAAATAATTTTTGGATTGGATTGAAGCCCAAAGAGGTTGTTATTGGCTTTGTCAGAGGGTGGGAGTTTCTAACTGGGTTGCTATAGCTATATGTATACATGTGTGCATCTAAGTGTGCATGCTTCGTGTGCTTCTTTTCTTCTATTTATTTTTGTGATGCATGTTATAGGTTTTTACATTTTGTTGTTGTTGCCTCATTAAAAACCATTTTCAGTGAAATGTTTGGAGAAATGTTTAAAAACCATTTTCAACAAAATGTTTAGAGAAGGAAATTACTTATGGAATGTACCAAACATGCCCCAAACTCTCTTAGTTGCTCAACTAATTATGACTTATTTACTGTCCTTTTTTGGCTAATCTGCCATTTATATATATATGGGGGGTATTCTTATGCATCCATCCCTCACCAGCTGGTGAGGGACAATGTCGTCGGCACACACTAGTGGGTGGAGAGAGAGAGAGAGATGTTTGAGCTGCTCAAAATTCCAGAAAGCCCGCCAACATTGATTTTGAAAAGGCCCGCCCAAAACGAGCTTAAAGCCCAAAGACGAAATTTTTCAAGAAGCCCGCCCACATTCCTTTCTTCTCTAGAATGGTGCCCAGGCAAATGGTATGCAGGTCCTCCCCCCCCTACCCCCCCCCCCCCCCCCCCCCCCCCCCCCCCCCCCGCTCTCTCTCCACACGAGCTTCCAGCTCCATCCCAGGTTGGGTTGGACTTCAAATTTTTTTTTTTTTTTTTGCTTTTTGTTTCTTTCGGTTCATCCCAGCTTTGCTCTGGATTTCTCTCTCTCTCTCTCTGCAAAATCTTCACACGAGCTTCCAGCTCCATTCGATGTTGGGTTGGACTTCATTTTTTTGCAATTCAAGAACTTCTAGTTCATCCCAGGCATAAGAGAAAGCAAAATCATTGGCTTCTCGCTCTCCTCCTCTACCCCACAATCTCCACACGAGCTTTTTGTTGTTTTTTTCTTGTTTTCCTTTTTTTTTTTTTTTTTTCAGGTTGGGTTGGAATTTTTTTTTTAGTGATTCTAGGTCATATATTAAGAGAAAAAACAAGTTTCTGGTCCAGCAAGTTTTTTTTTTTTTTTTTTTTTTTTTTCTGACCTGTTCTTATTGTTGTTGTTTTTTTCAGGTCATGTGTTGATGATGCCCAAAAGACAATTGCTGAGGAGCCCAATTTTAAAATAAGAAGATCCCGCCCAGATTTTCGCCAAAATTCTTTTTTTTTTTAGAATTTGGAGAATGTCCTTATCTACTTCCTCAAGTTCTGAAATAGTTCCCAAGTGTCGATGTGGGAACGGCGACATGAGACTGTTCACCACCCATACGAAGGTCCAATCCAAATCGAAAATTTTGCGGATGCCCAAAATGGATTGTAAGTGCTAATTTTTTTGTCTTTTTAGGAAGAAAATATATTACTGACTTGAGTATAATCTCAACTTATTTTTTTCAAAAACATATTGTAGGATGGATATGGTTGTGGCGCATTTCTATGGAAAGATAGAGCTTCAAGAGAAGCTAAGGCAATGCCATGTGTCAGAGGTGACAAAAGTAAAGATTTGCAGAATCTTGGAGAGTTTATCGAAGACTTGAAAAATGAAATTGGAATGCAGAATTTGTGTTTACAAAAAAATTATCATGTGCTGTTGTTTGTGGCTTTGATAATGTGTTTTGGATTAGCTTGTCTGTTGAACCTGTAGTGGAAAGTAGGGTGGTCAGGTATATGTATGGAGGCTGTTGAGGATATATGATTGTACAAACAAATTATGTAATGGATTTCATGTTGTAGTTGCATCAAGATCTGATCCGAGCCTTGACTTATTTGTGAATGTAATGGGCTCAAAATTATGTAAGGGCTACATTCAGTGAAGGGTTCTTTTCTAGCAAAACCTCATATAAATTATAAGATGTAGCAGCCAACCATTCATTCTTTTGGTTGTATTTTCTTGTTCCTGTTTGGATGTGTGCATGGAATGGGTCATTAGGCATGTGGTTTCCAACAAATGGTAGTGGACTTCATGTGGCCTAGACTGTTTTTCCTCTTTTCTGGTGTTGTTTTATGGTGTTGTTTTATTTCTGTTAGGGCGGTTTTCAAGCATCAGCACTCTCTTCAATCTCTAGATAGCGCCTTCTTTGACCATTAATTGATCCAGTCAGGTTGGATCTACATCAGTTTGGTATTTTGGCCAGATGCTTCTGATTGTTCTCTTCTTTTGACCCGTTTCATTTCCAAGGAGATGCTTCTTGTGATGAGCTGCAATGAAAGGGATGTGGTGAAATAATTAGGGAAGGACATCCAGAGACCTTAGGGCCTGTTTGGATAGCCTAATAATGGAATGAAGTGAAGCTAAGTGAGCCAAATTTTAACTCATGGGTGTTTGGATCGGCCCGACCCGACAGGTGAAGTAGTCATGTCGGCCCACGTGGATCCAATTCCACTTCAACCCAAAACACTTCCGTTCCCCTGGCTAAAAACCGATTCTACTCCTGCCCGCCCCTCTCCTCTCCTCTCCGCTCGATTCAACTCCTGCAACGTCTCTCTCGCATTTACATTGAAAGAGTCAGAGGCACGAAAGCATAAACAACATTTACATCTCGATCTCGATCTTGGGTTTGCCGATTCATCTCGATCCGCAGCTTCAGCTTCAGGTGAGTTTCGTCCTTCGTCTTTTTTCGGATCTGTTCTTGCTGATTTCTCCTTTCTCATCTTTCTTTACAAATTTTTGGGGTTTTCTTTGGCTTGATTTTGTGTTGAATCTTGTTTTGCCCATCCAGATCTCCTTTGTTTTTACATGTCATTGGTCTGTTTTGGGTTTTCGATCTTGTCTTGTTTTTTGGGTTTTCGAAGGCCGGTAGAAACCATGGGAGAATGGTGGTTATGGAGTTGGGCAAGGTCCATGAGAGTCAAAGCTGAAGGCTGGGATTGCAAGTGAAAGAGATTGACAGGCGCGTCTGCTGTGGTGTTCATGGCTTCTCTAACCCTCTTACGTGGATTCACGCCAACTGCAACAACAAAAAAAAAGACCCAATTCAGCTTTCACCCAATTCGTCTGATAGAAAAAAAAAATTGAAAATTGAAGATGGAAGGAAGATTGAGAAATACCCATTCCACCTCCATTGCCATAGAACATTTGGGAGTGATGGAGAACTTCCTCTGGTTGTGATTGCAGAGCGTAATCACCTCCTTCAATCGTGTTCTTCTTCCCCTCCTGACCTTTCCTACAACAATTCAAAGAAACAACAATAATAATAAAAACTACAGAGAGAATATAAAAGAAAGATTATAGATAGTTAGATAGAAAGAAAGATAAAGAACCTGTTTGGATTTAGAAGCAATATATTAGATGGGTATTGTGCTTGGACTGCCATTGAAGATGTGAAAACAAAGGAAATACAAAAGGATGGACAGTTGGTGATGAAGAGGAAAAAGGAGAAAGAAAACCAAATCCAAACAAAAGGATCTCTGTCCAATTAATCCTCTATCCGTCTCTTGTTTTCACCACCATCTCCTTTTTCTTCTTCTCTTTCTTTCAAACGACAGCTTATTCTATCAGACATCCTCTACTTTGAGAAAGAAATAATTGATGTTAGATTAATTGAAATGATGAAATGTTTCTGCAAATTTCGCTTTATGACATGTTGGGGGAAAATCACATCTCTGATGTTTGTAAATAGTTCTATCATAGGGACAAAATCTGGGGTGGTGGTTTTTTGGGGAGAGAGATATTGAAAACGAAAGTGGAGAGGTGGGTCTTGGGGGCTGCAGGGGTGGGAGGAGGAGAGGATCTTCAGGGTGTAGTGTAGGAGGCTTTTCCATTAGTGGTGAAGAGATAGATGGAAAGCATGGACTACATAAAATTCCATAGAAGACCAATGAATGGATGCTGGACTTTGCAGTCTGGAAGATTTTTTGGGACATCATCCAAAGCTGAGCCAATCACTATGGTCTGGCATGGATCATCAGTCCAAGTGTCCTGCACTAACAGGATAGTGAAGCCAAAGTAGAATGTACATTTGCAATGTTGCATGTTCATCTCTCTCAGCTGTTATTCTTGTAGTGCTGGTTCTATTTATCATCATTTGTTGTGTTTCAGCAGCTTGTCTGCAAAATCATTGTTGTGGTCTTACTTCTGTACCACCAACTTTAAATCTGTACATACTTATGTTTCTATTCACCATTTCAGTGAATGATCACAATTCCACCAAAAGGATTGTGAGTCCATTGCACCACCTATTGGGGCCTTTTTTTTTTTTTTTTTTTTTTATCTTTTCCAGATTTGGTGCCAAATTAAATATGTGGTCCAGATCCCATGATTTGAAGGATCAACAGATCATCATCTTTTTCCTTCATAGTATAAGTATGGCCTTCAAACACTAGAAGACAAAAAGTACTGTAATCAAAGGAATGGGACTGGTCAATCAAGGATTGGAACACAATCAGAACCTGGCAGATAGATCATCTCAGCAGTAATGATATATCATCTTCATCATCATCATCATCATTCATGGCATGCATGGATGTCTTCATTTGATAATAAATAATAATACATGCATTCTCCATAGACATGTATGTAGTGTAGTAGTGGTGGAGGTGCCATTAACCACATCATGAGCAACATCAGATGCATCATGAGCAACATCAGATGAGAATGTGAGTGGGAGATTGAGCTTGAGGATGGGAGATGTGAGGGCAACAAGACATCAACTTTTTGGAGGGTGTGGTCCCCTTTTCTCATTGAGATGCCAAATGTCTAAAAGACATGAAAAAGGCCAGGATACCAAATTGTCCTGTTCTTGTCTTGTTGCCATAGCAAATCTCTTACTTCACTCTTTCTGTATAACGATTTGGATTCATTGTAGTAAAAAGGAGCTAGGACACCAGCCCTTTGCCCCCATTGTTTTGTATCTACTTTGAAAATCCCCAAAACGTTTTTTGGTTCTTGGTTGCTTTATTAATTCTTTTACTTTTATTGTTATTTTTGTCGGTATATTTGACATCTAATTTAATTCTTTTCGTGGGGGTCCACAGAAAAACTTCTCGAGGCTAAAAATCACTTGAGGGAATTGGAGGATGATTTGGTTAAGGCCTTAGCAGGTATGGCTGTTTCTTTGACCTTATAATTGAAGCGTTGTGTGTGTGTGTAGTTCACATTGGTATGTGTTTGCTCATGCCATGCATGTTTTTAATATATCACCTTAAAATGCGTTTCTTGTTGCATGGGTACTTTACATGTGCTTTTCTTTCATGGATCTCATCTTATTTTCATTTGAATCTCTATCTTATATGCACTTGAATATGGATGGTCATGAATAGAATGGGTGGTAGATGGTTTTATCTTTGGAATGTTGTTTGGTGTTGTAAATGAATTTGTGTTAATGAGCCGGCATTGAGAGGTTAAAGAGAAGTGCATTTTTATGAAATGAACTTTTGCTAACATGGTTGCTGTTTTCTTTTTTATGACAAAGGTAAGACAGATTTTTGTGATTTTTATACATGGATTTTCATGTATTAATCAAGTAAAAGATCAATCACTAAGTTTTAAACACTACTACAGTTGAATGAGTGGGTAGAAGTTTTTATGGTAGTATAATGGTAAGATATAGCCAAAGATAACCCTGTTTGGCCTCTTATACCATTTGATGAATTTTCACCCCAAACACTAGTTCTGTACCATGTATATGATAATGGAGTCTTGGAGTGGTGGACTCATCATCAAAGTGTTTCCACTTTGGTGAACCTTTTGTCCTATACTCTCAAACACACAGTGATGACGATTTCAATTGAATGTGTAGTTTCAGTTTGACTATCTTGAGGAATTTGACTAGCCCCAACCTGATGCATGAATTGCACCCAAAGGAAAGCTTTTCCTAACCAAACAATCTTGGTTGTTTTTTGGTCAAGTAGGTTTGGAAGTGCGCTATCCAAACAAATTTTTTCTGGTCAAGCCTAGAAAGTTAATTTTAAAAAGCAGCTTCTCTACTTTCAGGAAAACACTTTTTACTTCACCCCTCAAAAGTTTTGTACATGCATTTATTTTTGTTTGATCTTAAGATTTTAAATCTGTTGAGGTTTTTGGATTTTAAATCAATGTTTTGCATGAAAATATCAATTAACTAGTGTTTAGGTTATCAAACGAAGATTATGTATTTTTAGCTTTACTCAATCGAACAAATGCACTAGTGTTGGATCCACTAGAGATAAATATTCCCCTATGAAAGATAAGTTAACTTAGTAAACCATGGATTACAATCTCAATTAGCCCTTGGATGAAAAATTCATGTTTGTTATTTCAACTGTCACAAGACAAGAATAATTCCTTACTGAAGACGTATTTATTTGTCTTTGGACAGAATGAAGACATCATTTATGAGCTGATCACCAGATGGGCCAATTGGTTCTGATGGGTCTTGTGAATTGGATGTGTGGCCTGAATTCCAAAATCTCACTGGAGATGTCATCTCTAGGACTGCATTTGGTAGTAGCTACAAAGAAGGGATGATAATATTCCAACACCAAACAGAACAGGCCAGGCTTCTTATCCAGTCTCCTATGAGTACAATCATCCCAGGCTAAAGGTATTATTTTTATTTTCTTAGTTAATGGCATCAATGATTTTAAATGAAACATCTAAAAAAAAGCGCACTTGCTAATATCTACTTCTCTGTTTTGTTCTAAGTTGATTTGAATGGCATTTATAGTTCAATGTTATGAATTACAGTAAAATTCATAGTCTAATTACTTCTCATCTATTTAAGGTTCTTTCTGACTACAGTGAACATTAGGAGAAACAAAATTGAGAAAGAAGTGCGCTCTCTGCTGAGGCGTATGATAGAGCAGAGAGAGAAGGAAATGAATGGGAAACTCTCATGGACCAAGCGGCTGTTGATTGATTTGAAGTTGCTATGTTCCAAAATTCGGTATGGTAATTAACTCAATATCTAATTTATTATGTATGCAATCTGTTCATTTTTTAAATTAATTATAAGCTTATTAGTGCACTTGGTACAGTATATGCATACCTTTTTCTGGTGGTGGCAATATATGCATACTGTTTAGATGAAATTCCTGTTGATGCATCTTTTTGCATAAGCCTGAGTGGGTGAGCTTTTTGTGTCCTGTTCATGAGAGTGTTAAAGTACTCTATGATTGAGATCTTGATGCAACCAGATAGGAAAATGATACAATAAGAGTCAGCCATAATATCTTTTTGCAGGCCCCACCTGCAGTCAACCAAACCCCCAAGCATTCGCCTGCAGCACTACACGAGTGTGTTGGCAGTGACCTAATATGATCCTGATTGGAATGGTTCTATCTTCTGCATTTAATCATCCAAGTTCACATTTCTAATCTTTGTGTTGTGTTGTGTCGTAATAGATTAGATGCTTCCCTTTTTTATGTCTAAAATCCATGTCCTTGTCATATCCATGTTGTGTTTAGTCATCATAGTCCCAATGTACAAAATGCAAGCATGTATGGTACAAAAGCATACTCTGAAAATGTTAAGGAGATGAGTAAACTTTTTTTTTTTTTCCTTTTTTGGCACTCATGGCACCATTGTAACATGATGGTCTGACTGGTCCCAACCGGCAGGTAAATTTGAAAAAATACTTTGGTAAGATATTGTTAATTATGCATTCTAGAATTTGGTAAGAATTTTGTTGGCAATAAATGAAGAAACTAAGTTTCAATGTTTTATCCAAGGAAAAAAAAAGGGAAAAAGAAAATCTATGCGCCAGCTGCCTGACATTTTTATCCCCCATGCATTCTGGCTGCTGCTGCTTCTGAACGTATTTTTGAGAACTGTCACTTCCCTGCTTCCACTAATGAATCCAATCCTAAGTTCCTAACAATGAAGTCATATAGTGAACTTAAAAAACATGAGAGGGGGGAGGAAAAAAAGAAAGAACAAAAAAGAACCTCATAATAGAGAGTGCTGGTTTGACTTTGATTTTACACCTTGTGCAGGGAAGAGGCAAATGAGTTATGCCAAACTTTGGAGGACAATGAAGAGAGGTCTCGGACAGCCTTAGAGATGGCAGATGTTCTCTATCATGCCATGGTGCTACTAACAGTTAGGGATGTAAAACTAGAAGAGGTTATTGAAGTCCTTAGAATAAGATTCTCTCAGTCAGGTGTTGAGGAAAAGAAGAGCCGGAAATCAGGCAACCATAGCTGAGTCTGGATGCTATTGTTGTATTCACTACTGCGTTTAGGCAAGATTAGTAACCTCAAATGAATGGAAAGCAGACTGAGAACCCTCTGATATGTGGATATGCTACATACGCCTCAACAGAGACTGGTTCTTATTGTTAACCACTCAAATCACCACGAGTAACCCATTTATTTTCTATAGTCTTTCTGAATTCTAAATTGCATTTTTTTTGTCATTTTCTTTCTACTTAAGATTTTATTAAATTGTGGGCTTATACAACAGTTTTGTTCTTATTGCTATTACTACTGAAATCACCATGTGTAACCCATTTATTTTTTGTAGTCATGCTAACTTCTAAATTGGTCATTTTCTTTCTAAGAATACATCCAAACCCAAATTATGCATTCACATACCTCTACAAGTATGTAATTAATTATAAGGTGGTGTTGTCAGCTACAGGGAGATAACTTGAGGCAGCAGACCCTTCATCAAATTAACCAGATTCTCACCATGCGCCAGGCTGGTGCTAGCCATAGCTGATCAGTATTTCCACAGGCTCCCTCAGTTGTATGTGGGTGGCTGGTCCAAGACAAGAATAACTTACTCTTTTTTTTTTCTTTTTCTTTTCTTAATATTGGGTTATGGATTTTGCTTTTTACTGGCTTGGTATTTGTAGAATTTGGGATTTGTAATAGAAATAACTTGGAAATTCTTCTAATTCTATCTTCTTCAACACTCTAGTACTCGCGATCGCAAGCAGATAGGACATGGTGGGTAGGATAGAGTGTGTGAGTTTGAATCGCAAGGAGGCAAAAAAAGAAAAAGAAAAAAAAACATGTACTCACCTTTTTTCCAAGTTTTTATAAGATGGCCATTTGGGAATGGAGGAAGGATTATTCCCACTCACTCAGTTGAGTGGATTCTGTTTAGAGGATGGATTCACGTGATTACCAAACCTGAAGTTGTTGCACTTAGACCATTTCATAATGGCTGTAATAGTTTTTTTTTTTTTTTCGTCAAATGGTTGACTTGGGTCAATTTCTAAGTTCCCACAAGCAACTTTCCGGCTTAGTGCTATGTGACACAGTCATGTTCCTTCTTTTTCTAATCTGCAGATATGATGGGCCCATGTTATATGATGGTCAATGAACACTTGAGGGCCACTTCTGATGATTAAGAAGATAAAAGTAGAGAGAGCTTGTTTTTCTATGTGTTCCCATTTTTACTTTACTCATAGGTATCCAACACATACAAAGTATTTTAGATTTCACTTTACACAAAGCAACCAAACAGAGTGAAGTCAACCCACTTCACCCCAGTTCACTTTTCATTTGAAATTTACTCCACTTCACTCTTCACCCCACTTCACTTTTCATTTGAAATTTACTCCACTTCACTCCACTCCTGCCCTTAGAAAAAGTGAAGTGGGGTGACTTCACTCCGTTTGGTTGCTTTGTGTAAAGTGAAATCTAAAATACTTTGTATGTGTTTGGATACCTCTGAGTAGAGTAAAAATGGAAACACAGAGAAAAACAAGCTCTCTTTTTTATTCTCTCTGAACACTTCCTGGGATAGTTTCAACAGATCCTATATAATATTAATTTTCATGGACACGCCTAATATCATCTTTTCTATGCCTCCATCAACATTGACCCAAGCAGGTAACAAAAAGGCTAGAAAAAATTAGAGAGAGATCCTTCAATGACATTGTCTGAGAGACCATCAAGCAACAACAATTAATAATGTCACCTAAAATATCAAAATAACCTTCAAATTCACACACCCCAATATGAGAAAATAATCAAAATATATTCTGAGGGTTCACTTGCATTAAGTCAGAAAGACATTAATATTGTGATAGAGATAACACAGAAATCATGATTCCTCTAAGAATCAAAATGACCGTAGGAAAGGAAAAATACAAATGCATAGGTAGTTACCATCTACCAACATATATGTATAGCTATAGAGAGCAAGGAACAAACATCTGTTACATCTGGCCTTGTGCACCCATGGCTTGGTTGATTTCAGCCACAACAGTTTGTAAATGTAAAGAAACAATCATGTAAGATTAGAGACAAATAATAAAGTAATAGCCTGTCTAGATAGTAGTAATGAAACAATAGTCTGTTTACAAGTGAAAAAAACCAATATCTGGTTTAAATGTCACCAACACAAAAAACAACAGAATACCATCAACCAGAGTCCATTGTTGCTGGGGAAAACTGAAAAAGAATGCCATAAGAGTTATTATGATCATAATGAACTAAAAACTAAAATCAACTCAATCTCATGGTATAAATGTGCTGTTAAATAAATCCCATCTAAGGAAAGGATGCAGCATGAATTCTATGCAAGCGGGGCCGGCCCTGGCCAGGGGCGGGAAGTGCGACCGCCCCGGGCCCTTTTTTCACGGGGGCCAAAAACTCCAAGTTTTCAATTAAAAAAAACCCTAACTCATATCCAATTATCTACCACCTAACGGTAAACACATTAACCACATTAATCAACCAACGCCAAATCCAAAAAAACGCATTAACCATCTGCAACTGCAACGCTTCGTTCTCCACAACCCACCCTATTTATCTCCTCTACCCAATACCCATTGTTTTATTCTCCATAAACTAGCAAACAACAACCCAAAGCCAAAAAAGAAATTGCTATCTGGTAATAGCCATCACTGTCCCCCAAATTCCAGCCCCCCACATCAAATCGAGCTCTTCAGGCCCGCAGATCTGAGAAGCAGCGGCCCAGCAGGCCAACACCGCCGCCGACCTCCAGCCGCTTCTTCAATCTTCTCCATCCCCAATCCCCATTCCCCGGACCCCATCATCGCATCACTCATCAGCACGGGGCCATCATCAATCCATCAATCATCATCATTCATCATCATGCCTTTGGGCTTTGGCATCAACAGTTCAACACCATCTCGCCGATCTTAGCCGGTCAGCCCCTCTTCTCTGATTGAATCAAATAGTAAAAAAAAAAGGAAAGAAGAGGAAGCAGCAGCGAGGCGGAGAAGGTACCTGGCACCGGACCGGAGGAGCACATGCTGCCAGGCTGCCAGCTGCCGTCGTCACCAGTCACCACGTCCACAGCCCTTACGGCCTTGCCCTGCCGCCTGCGCTCTGCCGCTCTTCAGTCTTCACTCCCGCCAGGCACCATCCATGATCCATTGAGGGCTGCCAGCTGCCGTCGTCAGTCAGTCCACAGCCCTTGCGGCCTTGCTGTGCTGCCTGTGCTCTGTCGCTCTTCAGTCTTCACTCCCGCCAGCGCCATCCATGATCCATTGAGGCATTGAGTCATTGACATAGAAAAAGAAAAGTAAGAAGGGTCAAGGGTTTTGAGTTTTAACCCTTTGTTCTGCAATCTGGGCACAGAACACGAGTTACACTTACACAGTTACACGAGCAAGAACTGTGGTGTATTGGCCTACATCACTTGGACCTTGGAGGCTTGGACTTGGGCCTAGTTTCTAGATCTGGGCCGGAGGCCAGTTTGGGTTGAGTTCAGCTGTTCAGGCAGTCTTTCTCTATCTTTTTTCTCCAAACAACCTTGTCTAGGGCTGCTGTTGAGGGGGATTTCTTAAATTCCAGGTTATGTTGTTCTTTATTTATTCTTTTAAGTATTAAAATTGCATTTGTTTTATTTTGTTGGTTGCTTATTGCTATATGAAAAAAGAACTATTGAATTGTTACAACTTACAAGTATTTGTCTTGTTTATACATTATAGCATTTTATTTTGAATGTTTATATATTGAAGTTTAAATTTATATGCTTTGAATGTTAAAATTTTAGTTAATTTTGACAAGTTAGATATTGGTTGAAAAATGAATAAGGCCATCACTAAGTTTATATATATATAGAGGCCTAATTTTTACTCTTGCCCTGGGCCCTGAAAAATTCAGAACCGGCCTTGTATGCAAGCGTCTTAGTATCCATTCCTTCTTATCTCCATGCGACAAAAAGACTGCAGCCATCTCCTTTCTCATTGTTAGAAACTCATGTGTAACATCTATGTCATCTCGAGTAAGACCCTCGATCTTCACCAGTTCTCTGTAAACTTCGTCACCTATTCGCTTATGTGGCTCTGAGTTCTTAATGCTATAGCAAGATTGTCCAATGCATGTTGCACCAAAGCCGCGGATTCTTTCATCCCCGTTACAAGTACTTCTACATCTCTTTCCCTCTTTCGTACTTCCTTCTTCTTCGATGAAGATTCCTCACTTGTTTCCCCACCTCTAGAATCAAATTCTAAATCATCCACGCGAATTGGGACATCATCAGAGTTACTATAATTACTTGACTCCTGCATCAAGTCAATAGACGGTGCACTACTTGAAGACCGAGCAAACTGTCCTGCTGCCATATCATTGCCACAAACCAATCCCATCTTTTTATAGTCAATACTTTTAGTCTTCAATGGTCTTGCTGTTGGATGTCCCTGTACCATAACAAAATAATTGTAAGAGCTATTGATAATCAGGCCAAAATGTATAGAATATAAAACAATTGGTATCTAGTTTATTGAATGAACATGAACACAGTGGAATTAAAAAGAAAAAGTCAGAAGCAGCCATGAGTGAATAATAGTACTTCCAAGGTCTGACGCGATATATGTTCCATGGAGGGAACAGAAAGTTGGAGCCACATGCACATCACAATCTCTTTACTAAATCTCCCTATCACAAGCCCATAAATATAATTCGACCAGTGGGACCCACAAACCCCCAATTGCATTCTGATCTACTATTTAACTAACACTTGACTTAAGTAATTAATCAAAACAATCAAAAGAAGAGTGATCATGTCATAATTTCACTCCTCATTTTACACAAAGTAAATCTCAAACTTAATAGAAAACATACATGACACACCTACACTATGCAAAAGAGGTACATGGTACATTGTTTGGGAAAAAGAAAGTTTTTGTTTACTTGTTGTTCACAAGGTCATGAGTTCCAATAAGATGTTGTTGGCTTTCCACCCTCTATATAGCGTGAAGGTGATTAGCACTTATCTGAAACGGAACCTTGAGAAGAATTGAGAGCCTTCTCTTTCTCAGAGAATTGAAAAGGCACTTCACTTTCTAGTAACAGATCTCCACATAAAATGAAATTGCCACAAAAACCAATATTTGTGGAAATGGATGGACTCGGCAGAGACAAATTAATGGTCGAGTTGCACATTTCTCTCAATTTCTGTAATTTTGTTGCTATCTATCTCCTTTCCCTTTAAAAGCAAGTATGCCATTCATGGAGTGCTCATCATCAGGATCTTCCAATATGTACAGATACACACTAGCTCTATCATTAATCAACGTCTATCATTTGGATTCTTTTGCATGTAAATGGGATTTTGTATGTCTTTTCCTATTTCTTCTGGTTTTGAATACCACGATGCATGATCACAATTGAAACTTGAAATGTAGATGAAACTTTCAGAACTGAACCAATGATATCAAGTAATTTGAGCCATCACAGCAAAATACTCTCTCTTATAACATTGGGTGCAAACAAATTTGACAGAATTTCTTTGATTAGAATTTGCAATTTTTTTTCATTTGATATATTATAACAAAAAAAAAAAAAAAAAAACTACTACTTAAGCATGTTTTCAAAAGAACCATGCCTTCAACCATTCATCATAATTAAGCGCAACTGAACTCGCCTTCAATTCGGTTTACAGTGACAACTGACAACAATATCAGGATTAAAAAAAAAAAAAAGAAGCTTACATGAATTTCTGTAATCATTTAAAAAGTCCAAATTGATGTCCAATAAGCAGCTGCTGCAACCTGATTTTCAAAAACTTTGGATTCGCGAAAAATGCCACTGTGATCCAGAAAGGTGGCAGAATCCAGAAATTGCAGTTAGTGAAAGATTGAAAATGCAAACATACAAATATTGCATATAAGCTTCAACATATCACGTTAAAATCAAAACATGATAACTTGATGTTTAAATTAATTAAAACGCTGCCGACGCAATTTAAGTACCAGTTTTTATGACCAAGATGAAAAAGTACATAAAAAATTAGCATTAAACATTATAATACCTCCAACCAGGTGTTCCATAGTGCCTTGTCTGCAACAACTCGTTTGCTCACTGGATCGTATTCGAAACCAAATGCATTCATCATCTCCTTCATCGCATAAAACAGCTGCTTCAAGTGTTTGTATCTATTCTTAACACTGGATGATGTCATGACATATGCACCATTACTACTTTCAGTCATAGCTGATGCAACATCATTATAGGCCTCTTCTTTAAAGCCTCGATCCCCCCCTTCTTGCCTATCTCGATTTGTTCTTGTAATAATGTGAGCATCTCATCATCCATAACAGCATTGAAGACATTATTCTTTTTTGTTGACATAGCTACAGGGAACAAATAAATCAAACACACGATACATAATATCCAAAGTGCAAATTGTCAAATACATGATACTTGAACTATGACAGTAGTATTCAATTAACATTCTTTACAATTAGAGAAAGCTAAATACAACATTCAATCAACATGACCCATGTGTAGAGCTTGTTATTCTACTAACTGCAATGAGTGTTACGAGGATATTCGTTCCAAAGTTTTTCCTTCAAGTTCTCTCTAAATCGACTCCATTCATCTTTCTCTCTCTGTGAGAATCTACACATTCGCGATGTTCCCGCCTCATCGGCTGAAGCAAGTGCACTATTGAGATCATTTTCCTCATTCAAATTTACATCATCAAGGTGATTTCCAAGAGCTCTTCATCGAAAGTATGCCCATCATTCATTCTAATAAAGTTGTGAAGCACGCAACATGCTATTACAATGTCAACTTGTACATGAATATCATATGGAGGTGCTGTCTTCAAAATTCCAAACCTATTTTTCAAGATTCCGAAAGTCCTCTCAATAACATTTCGTGCTTGTGAATGCATTTTGTTGAAGACCTCCCTTGAATTGACAGGATTCTTCCTTCTAAAATCAGCAAGATGATATCTAGCAGTTCGATACGGAGCTAGAAATGCAGGTTGGTTTGTATACCCTCCATCGTCTAGATAGTATATACCTACTCCCCATGGTTTTAAAGCATTAAGAGTTAGTTAAAGATGAACCATTTTCAAATAGAAAAATAAGCGAAAAAAATCAAATTAGTAGACTTCATTACCTCAAGGAACAACAAGTGGATCGGGTCGGGCGAGCGCATTTTGTAGTACACGAGCATCGGTTGCTGACCCCTCCCACCCCGGAAGTACGTATTGAAAGTTTAAATCAAAGCCACATGCAACCATTACAGTTTGTGACAATATGCCCTTTCTATTTCGAAATGTGCTTTGCAATTGAGAAGGCACAAAAGCAGGAATGTGGGTCCCGTCAATAGCTCCAACGGCACCCTATTAGAATACAAGAAAAAATAAAAATAATTCTTTATTTTTGTTGATTTATGAAAATGACTAGTGTGATATAATACGTACCTCAAAACCGACTGGCCCTCTAGGTGCATCATTCCCCACTTGTCATATAATATCAAGAGCTAAGGCATTAATCGCTCTTAGTACTCGATGGAATTGACGACTTATGGTTTCTCCACTTCTAAAAAACCGCACTACAATTGTTCTATTCCTAACATTGTGTGCAACAGTGTGCAAGAACAAAACAACTTGCTCCTCCACTTTCACTCCACGAGTGTCTTGCAAAAACCCTCTATTTCTCAAATGACCGCATAGTAGATCAAAACAATCCTTGTTCATTCTCAACTGGCTTATGCAGTGGGCTTCTTGTCCTCTCATCAAGGTAGATATATAAAGTTCTCGATCTCTTTCTCTATCTTGCCTTTCTATTGGGTTTCGAAGCATTGCATAGTATGCAACTGTTGTTGTCATCTGGTTCCGCCATATTTCCACAGCAGCAGTTGCTGCCCTAAGGATGGCAACATTTCTATGGCTAAGTTCCTCTTCCTCTTCTTCCTCCTCTCCACGATTCGAAGTTGACCCATCCATCTAATATTACAAGGCAAAGTATATAATTATACATACAACCATCTTCACAAATTATCTTCATAATTGTATATTAACTCCAACATTCTGATCTTTCCTACAATTATTTTGAGTTAAGGAGATGAGATGCAGAGTTTTTGTGACTCATATTTGCCAAAAGAGAAAATATTGAATCCTTTTTTTTTTTTTCTACTGGGGAGTGGCCTTAATAGTTGTAGCTCAGATATTTTTTGTTAGTGACTTGATTGTTGCTTTGTTTTATTTTTAATTTGTGGTTTCATTTGTCAGGTTGTCACCTTTCTTTTCAATTTTTCATTCTCTGTTTTTATATTGTTGTTGAGTTGTAAATTTTGATTCCTTGGGATATAACTTTTGATACTTTACTGTGCTTGCAAATGCTGTTAATGAAGTCATAAACTAAAGATAAACGCGGCTGGATCTTGGAAGTTTTCAGACTATGAGATTTTCCAAAAAAATGATGACTGCTGCATCCTCACTTATGCCATGGGGCAACAGTTTTAGAAGTTTTCAGACTCAAATTTCTGTTTCCTCCTCTTTTTGAAATAAGCAGCACTTTTGTTGGTACACTACTTGATCTAATTCAGGCACAAATGCATGCATGAAAATTTGTGGGAAGCATACGAAAGTCATACACAAAAAAAATTATACACAACGGAAACAAATGGTAGTTCAAATGTTGGTACAAGGCTGCAAACACCACTGGATCACTATGCTAGTGAAAGAAATCAAGATATAATTCACCCCTGTTCAACCCACATCCGTAAGTACTGGTTTCCAGAGAACCCAATTCATGTAACTCTCAATCACTTAATGCAACTAGTCCCACCAATTCACCAACTTTGACACTCTTCACATTTAGTGTTAATTCATTTGTTGGCCAAACATGCTTCAATTCTTATTTCTCAGCATGTTATTCAGATCTTCTCAAGTTCAATTACCACCATGTGAAGCATTGAGATTTTTGGTCAGTTTTTTTTTTTTTTTTTATATATCATTCTTGAATTATGAGTCCCTGATGAACTTAGTGAAATAAAAATTAGTGAACTAAGAACTGTATTTGGGTGAATGTTGGGTTCATCACTTGGAAGTTAAAGAGTACTTAGTTATCTCTATGAGATGCTTGGTGTGGTGTAAAGAAGTGCCTGATTACTAAAATGGGGAGCCCCATATCAGCCAGTTATTATTTGGGCTTGTACCCACCTGCACTAGCTACCTTCTAAATCCCATTTTCTCCCTAAAACTCTTGGTCATTGTCCGTTTGTCACCCACACAAAAACATTATTGTTCCTCCTCCTCCTCCTCCTCCTCCTCCTCCATCACCACCATCATCAAAAGGGCAAAATAACAAAGCAATTTATACTCGTTTAACCTATCATCATCATCGTAGTCGATATTACTTTGTTATCCAGGGAAACCGAAGTGTTTTGGGTTGAAGTGGAATTGGATCCACGTGGGCCGACCAGTCTACTTCATCTGTCGGGCCGGGCCGATCCAAACAGCAGTGAGTTGAAATTTAAGACCGTTGTGGCTCACTTAGCTTCGCTTCATTCCATTACTAGGCTATCCAAACAGGCCCTTAGAGATTCAACTTATCAGAATGTTCCTCTCATAAGGACATTTCTGTCAGTTTGAGTAATTGCTTGGGTTCCATTTTGGAAAAACTCCTTAGCAATGCAACATTCTATGGAAGTGACACCAGAATCCTCTTGAAACAAGGTTCAATTTATGTGAGCACAATGTTCCCTGCCAGAATCCAATGTTTCTGTGACGCCAGAATCCTCTTGAAACAAGATTAAATGAACACAATGTTCCCACCCAATGTTCTATGAGCACATTCACAAAGAAAAAACAGTCACAAGAAATCACAAAACCATCATCAACAACAAAAATAACCACCAGTTGATATCACTCCATTACATTCACAAAAAGAGAAATAATCCATAAGCTTAAATGAACACAATGTTCCCTACCAATGTTCTATGAACAAAATCCATAAGCTTAAATGAACACAATGGTCCCTGCCAATGTTCTATGAACAAAATCCATAAGCTTAAATGAACACAATGTTCCCGGCCAATGTTCTATGAACAAAATCACAAAGGAGAAATTGTCACAAAAAATCACATAACCATCATCAACAACAAAAATATCCATCAGTTCATACATCCATTCACTCCATTACATTCACAAAAAGAGAAATTGGTTGACAGCCATAGGTTGAACTATTCACTTTAAAATGAAACATCCTCCATCAAGATAGGACTTCAAACTTCAACATCCTCCATCACCTCAAGCTTTATTGTATGTAGAATGAATTGGAATTTCAACATCCTAACAACAACAAAGCTAAGAAAGAAAAGACAGTCAGAAAGGTTAGTATCACTTTAGAAATAAGGTTTCTTCATAATGTACATTTAACTAACATAAAGTTATACCTTAACGTTCCTCATCGGAACTGAACATGTCCAAAGACGCACCATACGAGTCAGAGTTTATGTTATCTTCTGTTCTGTGAACTTGGGTTGTGCACCTAAAATTAGAATAAGACAATGTAATAATTAAAAAAGAAGCAGTGACAAGAGAATTGCATTGGAAATAAAGTAGATTTCTATGTGCTACCTTTTTCAATAGAATAGGACAATTGCACTGATCATACGAGTCAGAGTTTATGTTATCTTCTGTTCCGTGAACTTGGGTTGTGCACCTGAAATTAGAATAAGACAATGTATTATTTAAAAAAGAAGCAGTGATAAGAGAATCGTATTGGAAATAAAGTAGACTTCTATGTGCTACCTTTTCAATAGAACAGGACAATTGCGCCGATCATGTGACACGCCTCGCCTATTACACCCACGGCATAGTCAGTCTTTTTTTGTGCCTTTTCCTTAGAAGATTTAATCCATTTTGAATGACCCTTCGTATTAGCATGCGCTGGTGAATAAAATTGCATTGTATTTGAACCGACCTTTCTCCTTTCTATGTAAGCCTTCTCCCTAATTGCTTCCTTCTCCCCAATTATTTCAGATTCATTTATTTGACGACATTCCTTTTTAGGTTGTAAAATTCCCATTCTAGCATGTTCATATGTCTTCCTAGACATACAACCCTCATCAATAAGCAGTGTTACACAATCTGATAACTCACTGTGTCTTCCAACCAATGTGTCACCACTAGTGTTTTGTACATTGATAATGACCTCATTGTCATCGGGCGCCACTCTTGCATTCCTACTCCATCTCTTCAAAATGAAACCGAATGGCAATGTGTAAACTTTCTCTTGCCTCAAGACACTAAAAACATGAGAACATGGGATCCCCTCAAACTCAAACATTTGACAAGAACAATTTGCAAAAGTGGGATCACTTTTTAATTGAACCATTCGTTCAGTTTCTATTCCATTTTCAATGTCTGAGACGATATAACTCCTCTCTCCATTAGCTTCACCTACACACCTTGCACTACTTGTCACCATTGACATTGCCTGCTCTTGAAACTCGTAGAATTTCTTTCTTGTGTAGATCTCTGAAATCTACTTCTCCATTGGCATCTTACTCTTTAGCTTTAGCCTTCCATCTAATGTTTGATGTTGTTCTATTAATTCTTGTTGCTTCTGACGACTAATGCCACGCTTCAAGTTTGTAAAAAATTCAAATAAAGTATATCTCCTTGTAACATACCCCTTGACAAACGAATTCATGCTCTCACTTCTTTGACTTGAGATCATACCCCCAAAGAACACGCCTCTACAGAATATTGGAACCCACATTTCACGTATTTCATACATGTCAATTAACCAAATATGCTCGGTGAATTTATATCTCTCCAAAAGACTATTCCACATAACTTCAAATTGTTCATTTGTGACCGAGTTATATATGCAATCTTTCATGTCTTCCAATTTTTTTTTTCGAAATTGACGGCAATCTCCGCCAACTTTACCGGGACCTTTTCCATGATATGCCATATACAATATCTATGGCTTGTGTTTGGCATAAACATATTTAATGGCCTTCGTCATTGCCGGATCTTGATCAATTATAAACGCCTTTGGTGGTCTTGCCGGCATTATTTCGAGCCATTTTTTAAACAACCACACAAATGTTTCAAACTTTTCATTTGAAATGAGACCACAACCAAATAGAACCGAACCACCATGGTGGTTGATGCCTGTGAATGCACCGAAGATTAAGCCATATTTGTTTGTCATATAGGTTGTGTCAAACCTCTCCGAAAACACGATAAGACTACTGGAAAAGGTGCTCAGCCCAAAAAATGTGTTATATTTTGTTTAGAAGAGGATTGTGGAGTAATCTTGTGATAGTGGAAGACATCTTCTGGTTATTTGTGATAAGACTTGAAGACTTCTGAAGTCGTTAGAGGACTATTAAAGAGACCTTTCCGGAACTGCAATTCGTGCCACAATACTGCTTCCAGAATAGTCTTGCTATAGCGAGACTGAAGCTCGCTATAGCGAGATACGTAGTTGGTGCAGACGTGCAGACAGAAGGTGGTCTCGCTATAGCGAGCTGGGCTTTTGTGTCTGTTCAAGACTCTATTTGCTGAATCTTTGCAACTTCTTCTTAGAGTCCTTTTATGGTTCCAAGAGACTTGTGCACGAACCTTGGGCTATATATAGACCCCTTGCAGCCACAAAATATTGACTTGAGCTATCTTATTCTCTCAAGCTTTGAGCATTCATCTAAGAGAGTTTTTGTGGGCTAATCTTGCAAGGGAGATTGCGCTAAAGATATATTCTTTTTCCTTATTCTCTCAAGCACCTTGAAGGGGCATTCAAGGTGAGTTTCAAGCTAGCACGTGGAAGGTGAATGGCGGGTCGTCGGCAAGTTCTTCACAGTCCTTTAGGTCGAGTTTCGGCTGCGTCAAAGGTCTAGTGAGTTCACCTGTAATCTTCGATTTATAGTGCTTTGCTTTCGATGGTCTCTACCACCCGTGGTTTTTTCCCAAGTAGGGTTTTCCACGTATAAATCTTGTGTCTCTTCTCGTTTGTGGTGATTGATTCTTATTTGGACTCAGGTTAATTGATTACATTAATTAATTGGGTTTGAAATACATATTATAATCTGAGAAAGGACCTTAGCCTGTGTTAAGGCTTAAATATAAGGTTGATCTCGGTTTAGTCAAACCTTCAATGTCGATCAAATTTTTCCGTGCAGTACGTGGGGGGCACTTAACATATGAGTATGCTCTTTGACAAACTTACAAACCGAATAATAAGATTCCCCCCTTTTTTTTAACCTGAAACTCTGCACTACAATTTTCTCGCGTCTCCATAACACGCCTTTCATAGTCAGTGTTAGAGCCTGACTTCTCTACACTATGACCTTGTTTCGAGCATACAAATCTCTTCCAATAGATATACTTTTCCTTTGATGTTGCATCAATTCTCTTTTTTTTTTCGAGCTTTTTCTTACACTAAATCCCGCGTCTTTAGCGTAAGTATTATAGAAATCGAACGCTTCATCTATTGTAGAAAAAAGCATTCCTAACTTTGAGCATTTCTCATCGTCAACATTTGGAAGAAATGATTTAATTTCTGAAGAGGTAGCTGGTTCCACCTATATTTTGTTTTGAAACAAATTCATAGCGTCAACAACACCTCTACGGATGAATCAATCATTTATAATTCATGGAATGTAGGATGCAAAACAGAGTTAAATAATTGGATATCTCATGCATATTTCAGAAATTTTGTTGAAATTAGTGACATTGTACTTTATCTATAAAAATAAAAGGTTACTCCACATTAAATTGAGCAAAGTGTTATGTACTAATTAAACATATTGGCAGGAAATTAACTATAAGTTTTGACAGAATTTAATAACAGTAAAACCAGAAAGCTGCCCATATTTGAATTTTGCAATTCAAGAGCCCAGTTTGCATCTCTCGATCTTCATCTCAAAAGCCTCCTTCATGAGTTCATTTCGATCACACAAAATGTAATATTGGCCTCATATTGGATCTAGGGCGAACAAGCCCTTGGACAATCAACTAACTGAGAAATTAAAAAGATAGAAGAACTACTTATCCTGATCAGAATTCTACAATGAACTCACTTGCAGCAACTGAAAGTATGCCAGAACAGTAAAACAGTAAAATATATATATATATATATATATTGGAGTGCCAGAACAGTAAAAAAAAAAAAGGGTCTTCTGGAAACAAAATGGAGATTGCCAAAACAATAATAACAAAAAAGGGTCTTCTGGAAACAAAATGAAGATCAGGTTTACCTCATATCAACAGTAAAACGGTAAAAAAAATAAAACAGGAAACAAAATGGAGATTGCCAGAACAGTAAAAAAAAAAAAAAAGGCTTCATGGAATCATTGTAGGATGGAAAAGGAAAAAAAAAATGGAGAGAAAGAGCGACTCACTCGGAGAGGGCTGCCAGATGGGTCTTCTGGGTCAGATGCAGCAACCATTGCATTCTCAGACGTGGAGAAAGGCAATGAGAGAATTAGTTGGAGATCTTCTACAACATCCATGAAGATAGGAAATTGTTTTCGTCCGAGCAGGTAGAGGGGTCTGAAATCGTCCGATCGATGGTCTGGGAGCAGAGCCCTCTCTCTCGAACTAGAATGATGGTTCTGAAACCCTTTCTTTGATAACTAGAACTCGAAAAATAGAAATGGCTGAGCAGAGGGACTCCTTCGATGGCCTTCTGGGAGCATGCAAAGAACCTTCGAAGAAGAGGGGGAGCCGGAAGATCCCTCTGGAAAAGATGGGACGGGATCGGGATCGGGATCGGGATCGGAGAAGAGAGGGAGCGGGAAGAGGAAAAGGGGGAGTGGGATCGGAGAAGAGAGGGAGCGGGAAGAGGAAAAAGGGGAGTGAGATCGGAGAAGAGGGGCGGCGGGAAGAGCAAGGAGGAAGAGCGGATCGGTGAAGAGCTTCCACCGGAATCCTCGCTTCCAGCACACGATGCCTCTTTTTTTTTGGGTTCGTCTCACATGCCCTTACGTAGGGAGTATAAAGGGTCATTTAAAACCGTCCGATCTCCAGACCTTTTGAACGGCCGTGATGATTTCACGTCATTGTCCCTCACCAGCTGGTGGTGAGTGATGGATGCATAAGAACACCCCCTATATATATATATAAATGGCAGATTAGCCAAAACAGGACAGTAAATACGTTATAATTAGTTGAGCAACAAAAAGATTTTGGGGCATGTTTGGTACATTCCATAAGTAATTTCCTTCTCTAAACATTTCGCTGAAAATGGTTTTGAAACATTTCGCAGAACATTTCACTGAAAATGGTTTTTAACGAGGCAGCAACAACAAAATGCAGAAACCTATAACATGCATCACAAAAATCAATAGAACAAAAGAAGCACAGGAAGCATGCACGCTCAGACGCACACATGCATACATAAAGCCATAGAGACCCAATTAGAAACTCCCACCCTCTGACAAAGCCAATAACAACCTCTTTGGGCTTCAATCCAATCCAAAAATTATTTTAGTCCAAGAAAAACTGTCCATGGTAATTACAGGTTGTCAGGTTAAGATTTTGCTTGATGTCCAACAAAAGGCAAGAAACATTAATTATCAAAGGTAGATGAACAGAAAAACAAATCAGTAAATCAGAGATTTTCCCGCCTTGAGATCTCTTCTTGAAATTAACAAAAAAAAAAAAAAAAAACAGAAAAAAAAGGATGAAACTTCAAACACACATCAAAATACTACTTGTAATATTTCACAAACCAAAGCTATCCCTAACTTTTCATTAAGCTATGCCTTGCATGATATATTTATATAAGCTATGCCTTGCATGATATATATATATATATATAGAGAGAGAGAGCGCCCCACCTTCCCCACATCCGAGGTTTGCAGGTGAGTACAAGTACCCGAAGAATTTACTTTCAATTCAAAATGGTTTGCAAGGGAATGCAAGCATCTGAAGAATTTTTCTTTATTGGAAAATGGTGTCAGACTCAGGAACACTTCAGCA
Organism: Litsea cubeba; assembly: GCA_012931725.1. Lineage (NCBI taxonomy): Eukaryota > Viridiplantae > Streptophyta > Magnoliopsida > Laurales > Lauraceae > Litsea > Litsea cubeba. Next base: position 40,205,764 of record CM022953.1, on the reverse strand, counting down.
TTAACGCTGTTAGATCTCGTGATCACTGAGAGGGGGGGGTGAATCAGTGATCTCTTTTAAACAGGTCCTTGCTAACAACAATTCAAATCAAACCACACAATTTGACACCAGATTTTACGTGGTTCACCAAAAGGCTACGTCCACGGTTCAATCCCGTCCGAACAACAATCCGGTACAGGTCTGAATCTTATTTAGTCGCACCGACGACAAAGAGCACCAACCCTTAAATTCAGATAGCACCAACTATCTAGGAAGCACCGACTCCCTTAGGTTTCAGATAGCACCAACTATCTAGGAAGCACCGACTCCCTTAGGTTTCAGATAGCACCAACTATCTAGGAAGCACCGACTCCCTTAGGTTTCAGATAGCACCAACTATCTAGGAAGCACCGACTCCCTTAGGTTTCAGATAGCACCAACTATCTAGGAAGCACCGACTCCCTTAGGTTTCAGATAGCACCAACTATCTAGGAAGCACCGACTCCCTTAGGTTTCAGATAGCACCAACTATCTAGGAAGCTACAACTCCCTTTACAATTTGTCTGCACCCACAGACAGGATCACCAAACCCCAAAACACCAAGCACCAACTTGATGATTACAGCAAAGAAGATAAACTGATCTACAGCCCTTTCCCCTCTACAATTCTCTCTCTCTCAATCCCTTACAAATAGAAATCTAAAGCATAAAAGAGAGACTTATCTTATGAACGAAAATACCATCTTCATGAGGCTTCAAATTCGTCCACACTTGCTGTAGAAAACGTCAGCACATCAGCACAACAGCACCACAACAGCCACAACACTCTATTCTCTCCAAACTCTCTCTTTTTCTCTCTTCTTTCTCTCTTTCTGTTGTGTACATAAAAACGAGCCTAACATGCCCTTATATAGGTTTTAGCAACCCTTAAGAGTCTTCAAAATAGGCTACAATTCGTTTAGAAAGAGTCCCAAACGAAATACAAAAAGTTCCTGAATTTTCGTGCAAGTCTTCTGTTTCTGCGCAACTCTGATCCCGTGCTCGGTCGACATCATGCTTTGCTCGGTCGACATCATACACTATCTGGAAATAGTCACTTATCGAGCTCGGTCGACATCCTGAGGGCTCGGTCGACCGAAGACACACTGTGTCACGAAAATAACTGAGAGCTACCAAAATCTGTTTTCTGCAGGTTTCTTCTTGCTCGGTCGACCGCATGAAGAGCCCGGTCGACCGCGTGCTCTGCTTCAGGAATGCTGAATTCCTGAACTGTGTCAACTCTTATTTTTCTTTTTAAGCTCTATCAATTCCACTCTTTCAACACATGATTGAGACATAGTGTTGACAATAATTCCAATACAATTTGATGCTTGAGACACCAAACACACCAATGCTTCAAGATTCAACTCAATGCATCTCAAATTCCAACAATCTCCCCCTTTGGAATTGTTGGCAACACTTGGAACTTCAACACAGACACTTGGAACATGTTGACATCATAGAGCCTTTTTAGAACAATAAACTCCCCTTGGATCATGATCTTCTCATTCACTATCTTGATACCAATTTTCATTCCAATCTTCCATCTTCCTCATGCTATCATATTTCCATCTTCTTAGCATAAGACTAACTTCAACATGCATATAGTCTTTCCTTGCATAATCTTCTCAGCATAACTTGATACCAATCTCCAGATAACCTTCTCAAGATGACATGCATATCAACCTTTCCATGCATAATCTTCTCCCCCTTTGACAATAATTCCAAAGGGACCAATCTAGGAGCAAATAAGATATTCAACGAATTCATTGCTCCCCCTTTCTGGCACATCTCCTAAGGTGTAGGAGAATGAGTAACTCCTAATTTCTTTCGGAGATACTCGAAGACTTCCTTTGGCAATAGTTCCCATGTGGAGTTTTTCTCAATCTGCTCCAACTCCTCATGCATAGCTTTTAACCAGCTTTCATCTAGACTAGCTTCAGCTACTGTCTTGGGCTCAATGGTGGACACAAGTGAGTAATTGCTAACTACACTTTGTCTAGTTTTTACACCGGCCTCAGGATCTCCAATGATTTGATCCTTAGGGTGTTGCTCTACCCAAGTACTTTTCTTTCTAGGAGAAGTATCCTCTGAATCATCTTTTGCCTTTTCAGAATCAGGTTCAGCCACTTCATCATCAATCTCACTCGAGTCCTCATACACTGGACTGTCATTATGAGTTACCTTCTTTGACTCATGGTTTTCTAACATCAGCACTTTCAATAATTTTTCTGGTCCTTTTGTTAAGGCATCTGTAAGCTTTACTAGAGGATGAGTAACCCAGAAAAATACCTTCATCGGCTCTTTCTTCAAATTTGCCCGGATTTTGTTCGAGCCGCTTGAGGTAACACTTGCTACCGAAGACTCTGAAGTGCTTGACTGTAGCTTTTCTTCCAAACCATAGCTCATAAGGTGTTTTATCTTCATGTGGCCTGATCAAGCAACGATTCTGAATATAAACAGCCGTATGAATCGCCTCTTTCCAATACTTATCAGCCATCTTACTTTCAATCAGCATGGTGCGTGCCATTTCTTGCACAGTGCGGTTCTTGCGCTCAACAACTCCATTCTGCTGTGGAGTTCTAGGGGCTGAGTATTGTCTTTGGATGCCATGATGTTCACAATACTTAGTGAATTCATCAGATGTGAATTCGCCTCCACGATCAGACCTTAGCGTCTTGATCTGCTTCCCTAGCATGTTTTCAACCTGTGCTTTAAACACTTTGAACCGATCAAGTGCTTGATGTTTATGCTTAAGAAATAATACCCATGTCATGCGAGTAAAATCATCAATGCAAAGCATAAAATACTTATCTCCATTGGTGCTTTGAGTCCGCATCGGTCCACAGAGATCAGTGTGTACCAGCTCAAGAGGTTTCTTCGTATGATGCTCCTTCGTCTTGAACATTACCCTCGTTTGCTTTCCCTTTTGACAAGAGTCACAAATGGGGTTTGAAGGCTTTTCAACTGTAGCCATACCTCTAACAGCCTTTGAATTGCAAATCTTTGACATGTTGCCAAAGTTTAGATGCCCAAGGCGTTTGTGCCACAACCAACTCTCTTCTGACCGACTCAATAAGCATGTCTTTTCAGCTCCATCTGACAAGGTTGTAAAGATTTCCAGCTGTCCTTGACCCAGTAGCCACTGTTTTGCCGTTGCTACTCTTCTTGATAGCAAACCCATTCTTAGTAAAAACAATTTCGTGGCCCTTATCACAGATCTGGCTCACACTCAACAGATTGTGTCTCAATCCAGACACATATAAGACCTCTTCAGATCTGATCTTGTTTGCCATCAGCTGAACAACACCTTTTCCAACAATTTTGGCACCATCATTGTTACCAAACTTTACCGAACCACCTTCATAGTGCTGTAACTTGATGAATTTTTCTTTATCACCAGTCATATGACTCGAACAGCCACTATCAAGGACCCATGGTGCTGTCTTCTTTTGTGCATTGAAAGCGGTTTGCACAATGAGAGATTTCTTGCCTTTTTCTGCACTTTTCTTTGCCCTCCAAGTTTTGACTAACTTGGGTTTCTTTTCAACCTGAATTGGTTTAGCAGTAGGCAGCCTACAATCCCTAGCCATGTGTCCAAAATTATGACACTTGTAGCACTCAATATTGTGGCTATTTAGGATTGAGAAAGGGTTCCTTCTCACAACTGGGCTGTTTCTCACATAGAATTTACAATCTGCCCTTCTATGTCCATACCTATTGCAATGATAACAATAGCCATAAAATTTGTATCTTTTATATGGCTGGTTAGGCTTCATGTCCTTTCTCACTTGAATGGGCTCTTTTCTAGGCAGTGTGGGCTTCACAGAATTGGAAGGTGTAGTAACTTGCTTTACAAACACCGTCTCTACAGAAGGTGTAACCTTAGAAGATTCTCCATTCTCAAATCCTATTCCAATCTGAAGTGAGGGGGTCTTTGAACTTTCAAAATTTCATTCAGCTTCAATGTACCATTGATAGCTTGAAACTCCTTGAGCTTTTGTTCATTTGCATATTTTCAGTCCTTGCTCCAAGGATTTCATTCTCAAGTTTCATCACTTCCTCAGTTTTGGTACAGATTTGTATTTCTAGGACATCTACCATTCTTTTATACTCTTCTAATTCAGTTTTCAAAGCAATAACTGAAATTTCAGATTCATGAAGAAGTTTCAGATTTTTCTTACTTGATCTTCGCTCCTTGCTAAGCTCCTCAAGTGCAGCAATGAGCTCTTCTTCAAGATTCACTTCAGCCTCCTCTTCGTTTTCCAGCTCTTGCTCATCGTCTTCTTCAATAGTAACCATGAAGAGTGCTTCAGTCGCCTCGACTGATTCATCATCGTCCGAAGATTCAGACGTGCTGTCATTATGCTGACTGATGAAGCTCTTTGCTTTGCCCTTCTTTCTGAAATTATTCTTCCATTTACTCTTATCAACATAAGAGTCATCATTATTGTCTTCTTCCAGCGGGCACTTCGCAGCAAAGTGGCCAACACCGCCACAATTGAAGCATTTAAAGGGTAGCTTCCCTTTATACTTGCCATTGCTTCCTTTCTTCAGCCTTCTAATAAATTGAGCCTCAAGCTCATCATCATCAGAATCATGACCAGCAATCTCTTTTGCCTTTTTCTGAACTTTGAAGGCCGCTTCTCTATCCGATGAAGACGTCTTACCTATGCGCATCTCATAGGCAGTGAGAGAACCATGCAGCTCATCCATTGAAAACTCGTTCAGATCTTTGGCTTCTTCTATGGCTGAGACTTTAGAATCAAACCGGGGAAGGAGAGATCTTAGAACCTTTTTGACGATGACTGGTTCTTTAATCTCCTCTCCTAGTCCACGAATGTCATTCGTGACTTCATTCACCCGTTGCATGTAAGAATCAACATTCTCGTTATCCTCCATGCGAAGCGACTCAAATTGGGAGCGATGAGTTTGCAATTTCGCTTCTTTGATCTTCTCATCTCCTTCATGGATGCTTTTCAGCTTATCCCAGATTTCCTTGGCTGTCTTGCATGCTATAACTTTGATCAGCTCGCTGTCAACAAGGCCGCTAAAGAGTGCATTCTGCGCCTTAGAGTCGTTGTCTGCTAACTTCTTCGTTGCAGCATCAGTGGGTACAATGGCAGAATTGTAACCGACTCTGACAGTCTCCCCAGACATCATAGCCAAGAGATTTGATGAAGGCCTGCATTCTAATCTTCCAAAAGGAGTAATTAGAACCATCAAACAACGGTGCTTTCATATTCGCTGTGCTGGTTGCCATGTGATTTGACAAAGATCACCCTTAGCGTGTTAAGCTTATCAAGGGAAACCTGGCGCTGATACCAATTGTTAGATCTCGTGATCACTGAGAGGGGGGGGTGAATCAGTGATCTCTTTTAAACAGGTCCTTGCTAACAACAATTCAAATCAAACCACACAATTTGACACCAGATTTTACGTGGTTCACCAAAAGGCTACGTCCACGGTTCAATCCCGTCCGAACAACAATCCGGTACAGGTCTGAATCTTATTTAGTCGCACCGACGACAAGAGCACCAACCCTTAAATTCAGATAGCACCAACTATCTAGGAAGCACCGACTCCCTTAGGTTTCAGATAGCACCAACTATCTAGGAAGCACCGACTCCCTTAGGTTTCAGATAGCACCAACTATCTAGGAAGCACCGACTCCCTTAGGTTTCAGATAGCACCAACTATCTAGGAAGCACCGACTCCCTTAGGTTTCAGATAGCACCAACTATCTAGGAAGCACCGACTCCCTTAGGTTTCAGATAGCACCAACTATCTAGGAAGCACCGACTCCCTTAGGTTTCAGATAGCACCAACTATCTAGGAAGCTACAACTCCCTTTACAATTTGTCTGCACCCACAGACAGGATCACCAAACCCCAAAACACCAAGCACCAACTTGATGATTACAGCAAAGAAGATAAAACTGATCTACAGCCCTTTCCCCTCTACAATTCTCTCTCTCTCAATCCCTTACAAATAGAAATCTAAAGCATAAAAGAGAGACTTATCTTATGAACGAAAATACCATCTTCATGAGGCTTCAAATTCGTCCACACTTGCTGTAGAAAACGTCAGCACATCAGCACAACAGCACCACAACAGCCACAACACTCTATTCTCTCCAAACTCTCTCTTTTTCTCTCTTCTTTCTCTCTTTCTGTTGTGTACATTAAAACGAGCCTAACATGCCCTTATATAGGTTTTAGCAACCCTTAAGAGTCTTCAAAATAGGCTACAATTCGTTTAGAAAGAGTCCCAAACGAAATACAAAAAGTTCCTGAATTTTCGTGCAAGTCTTCTGTTTCTGCGCAACTCTGATCCCGTGCTCGGTCGACATCATGCTTTGCTCGGTCGACATCATACACTATCTGGAAATAGTCACTTATCGAGCTCGGTCGACATCCTGAGGGCTCGGTCGACCGAAGACACACTGTGTCACGAAAATAACTGAGAGCTACCAAAATCTGTTTTCTGCAGGTTTCTTCTTGCTCGGTCGACCGCATGAAGAGCCCGGTCGACCGCGTGCTCTGCTTCAGGAATGCTGAATTCCTGAACTGTGTCAACTCTTATTTTTCTTTTTAAGCTCTATCAATTCCACTCTTTCAACACATGATTGAGACATAGTGTTGACAATAATTCCAATACAATTTGATGCTTGAGACACCAAACACACCAATGCTTCAAGATTCAACTCAATGCATCTCAAATTCCAACAAACGCTCGTAGAGAGAGAGAGGGAGGTATGGATGCTTGATCTCAAATAACTAACCTATTCAGGCAATGTAGTTTTTTGCTTCTTGGAATCACCCTTGACATACTCTACAGCATGTTCAGCACGCTTCTTCAAGTCTTCACAACTGTCAAGAAAACAAGCACCACATCATTCTGATATAGAGTGAGAAAGAGAATACAAGAGACCAAAAGAAATTTGAAATACATACAGTAAAAACACTTCATTTTTTTTTATAGGAAATGACAATTTTATTAAATAAAATATGAAAATAGTACAAAGGAATGGAGAACAATAAGTCCTCCAACATCACTACAAGCTACAACAGTACAAAATACATTGGTATTCCACTCACAACGTCCCTCCAATTCAAAAAAAAAAAAAAAATGGAATTCCTCCAAAATGTTTCAACACCGAGGCCTGCAAAAAATATTCATTAGACTTCGGGATTAGAAGTTCTATTACGCATATCAACTACTTGACGAATAATTATTATCTAAGTTCAGTATAAGAGAAACGTAAATATTTAGTTTCATCAGTGAGAGCTATCATAGAATCATCTCCATTCACTGCCTGCATAAAATTAAGTCAGCCAAAACACCAGAAATAACTTGGTGATAGAGGCACTTAGAAAAATGCGGGGGGCACCGAATGGTGCATTGATGGTACAAATGTCGGCGTGTCCCCGTAGGTGCACCATTAGGTGCTAAGTGTCGGTGTCCCTAGCACTGTTCAGTCACTTAACCTCCAAAGAAAACTCATATGTGGTCACTAATATTTAAAACCAGATATCACCAAATCATACAAAATCTAGAGTTACCTAAAATAACTAAAATAAGTCAAGTCAAATCAGTGTTTTCATTTTAATTTCTACAGCAAAATTAGCCATACTTAGAACCCAAAAGGATCTGGACCCTTCATTACAGCCACCCATATTGAAACCCCCAACTACTGGCAACCCACCTCTGCACCCTCTCCTTTGCTAGTTAGGTGCGCGTGCCTCGCTAGAATCCCCACCACCAACATACATCTCTAGGATAGTGGAGCCTATTCTTGCATGATCTAACTTATACCTATTTACACAAATACCTCGACGAGTCCCGCTTGTTTATACATGAATCCAATAAGCACATCTTGAGTTGGTACAGAAATGGGATCCCCAATAGGCACAGACCCAAGATTCATATGAGAAAACATACGTAAACAGGCCTCAAAAAGCTTGAGTTAGGACACCACCTAACCCGAATTAGGAGACCGAACGCCCCTTAGATTATAAGCTTGTGAATATGACTAGCATCTCTCATCAGCCAGCCCCTCGCCTTATGAAGTTTCCATCTCACTCCAGCAATATCCACCCAACACCCACCAACAGTAGCTTCTGAAAAACAAACACTTGAATTTCCAGGAGGAAAACTAATTTTCTATTATTGGATAATTTGTGAAAAAAAGGTATGGTTCATTTTCCTTTCTATGAATCCTCTGAATTACATGTCTGATAACTTCACCAATCAATACTAACAGGGGTAATTACTTTTTACTTCCTTGTAGTTTGGCCGGGAAACACATTACCTCCCTAATAGTTAAAAATATAGCTATAACCTCCTTGTGTTTGTGGTCCATAGTGAAATATGTAACTCCACTCATGGACAAATATATATATATATATATAGCCTCCAAAGGAGAGGGAGAAAGTGAAGAATCACAAACATTTTAGACAGAGACGGAGTTTTAGAGAGAGAAAAAGAGGAATCCATCGCGAGAGAAAGAAACTTTCACAAGCGCCGCCATTCTACCACTCTAACATAACACCGCAAGAGGTTTCACTAATATCGCCACAGAGGTCGGCAGTGGCACCATAGTGCCACCACGGTGGAGAGGCAGTGGTGCTTGTGGGCTTGAAGGTGGAGTCATGGCAGCATCTAAACTAGGTTCGATTTCTTTTCAACATTTGTCACCATTGAAGAGGGAAAATTCAGAGTCATAAGGGTAAAAAAGGAGATGGTGGCCACAGTAAAGTTTATTGATCTGTTCACATGGGCTCAATCATTTTCTTGTAGTAGTTTCTTCTTTTATTCATTATCCATTGGGTTATAGTAACATTGAGATTGGTATAATGGAACATTGGTGGTGCTTCTATGGATTGAGATTGATCACTGGTTGTGATTTGGAGTTCACCTAACACAAACATCAGGAGCTTAGAAGCTTTCAGCTACATATTGGATTCAGATTTGAATGTTGTGTACTTTCTTTTTTTTTGAACGGTAACGAAAGATTTCATTTAAAGAACAGAAGGAACAAAGTACAAAAAACCAAAAAAAAGAGAGGAAGGGGATGTGCAGGAGAAATGCACCACCTCTAACTCTACTAACAAAATCACATCCACCCAAAGAAACAACATAACAACCACTTACATAATCACACCTACCCATGGAAGCAACCTATCAACCCCTTGCTTGGCTAACACATTTGCCATGGAGTTAGCTGATCTAACCTCATGACGAAAGGAAACATTGATTCCAATAGATAACTCTCTAATTTCATTCAGGTGGAAATGAAACTTCTAAGGATTAGTCCTCCGCTTAGACACCCATGCGATCGCATTAGAGGAATCACTTTCCATAATAAGAGTACCGCCATGTCTACTAGAAAACAAACGAAGACCTTCAAGAATGGCTATCACCTCTGCTTCATTGGAATCGCGCACACCCACATACTTGGAAAACATCATTAACACCTCCCCCTTACAATTGCCAAGCACCCCTCCAATCCCAGCCGGACATGGCTTACCCCTCGAAGCACCATCCACATTAAACTTAAAGACCCCTAAAGGAGGAGGATACCAAGTGATTATTCTCCTCTCCTTGAAAGAGCCACACCCCATGCAAGCTCCCCAACTAGAAATAATATTGCTAAAGTTAAAATTAGAGAATTCCTTTCTAACCAAAGCCCATTTTGCAATCCTAAAGGTGATATTGGATATCAAATATGTTGTTGATGATGAGGAACCCCTAAAAATCCCATCATTCATTTCCTTCCAAATTGACCATAAGATAGCAAATGGTATCATTCTCCATAAGATTTGGCCACACCCCACAAAACACCCACCCAACCAAGACTCTGCCACATCCACAATACTCTTTGATCAGCACCATGAAAAACCCACTTGCCAATAAAGCTGCTCCAAACCATGAAGGCCACCTCACACTGAAGAAAAAGATGATCTATGGACTCCTCCTCCTTACCGCACATCACACAGGTATTTGAAATGTTGTTAGACGTCAATCGTCTCCTTCTTGGATTATCAATTGTGGATACTTTTCCTGCAATTGCCAACCAACAAAAAGCCTCGACCCGAGGAGGAGCCAAACACAACCACACAAGGGAAGAAGGGCCCTATGTGAATGAGTTCCCTCCAAGGCCAAGTAGAAAGCTTTAGTGGAGAACTCCCCAGAAGTGGAAGGCTTCCAAATCTGAGTCTTTAGAATCCCTGCAAAAAAAGGTGTTAGCAAAAATACTCAACAACTCATACTTAACCCCTTCCAATGGCCGGAGAGTCCTCCTAAAAGACACTCTCCACACTATGCACTCATTCCTCACCTCAAAGCAATCACTAACAGAACATTCTTTATTGACTGCTAATCTAAAAGGCCTAGGAAACAAGCGACACAAGGATCCTATCCCCACCCAGTCATCCAACCAGAACCTAACTGCTTGACCATCCCCCACCAGAAAACCCACCTCCCTGTACAAAGTTTCCCCCTTACATTATAATCATCCCCAAATGAGGCAATTGCCCTCCAAATTCCCGATCTACGGTAACTAGGCCCAGGTTTAGGCCACCATCCCCATTTCTCCTCACCATATTTAGTAGCAATCAACCTCCGCCAAAGAGCCTCCTTTTCCTCCCCAAACCTCACTACCATTTAGCCAACATAGCCCAATTTTTGTTCTCCAAACTACCAACACCGAGACCTCCGTTGGATTTAGGCTTGATCACCTCACTCCACTTCATTAAGTGTAATTTCTTCTTCTCCCCGTGGCCCTCCCATAAGAAGTCCCTCCGAATGCGGTCCAACCTCTCAATCACCACCTTTGGCATTTTGAAGAGAGACATGTAGTAAACCGGAAGATTGGACATACATGCTTTAATAAGGGTTATTCTCCCTCCTAAAGACAGATAAAGCTTCTTCCATGATGCCAATTTTCTCTTAAAATTTTTAATCACTGGATCCCATAAAGATTTAGATCTAGTCTTAGCTCCAATAGGCAACCCAAGATATATGATGAGAAGCTTCCCTAACTCACACATAATAATATTTGCGAAAGACCGAGTGGTCTCCTCTGAGCATCCTATTCCAACCAGCAAACTCTTGGAGATATTAATCTTCAAACCCGATACCAATTGAAAACAACGAAGGATTCTCCGAAGAGCTAGAATTTCATCCCTCCTTGAAGAACTAAAGAGAACGATATCGTCTGCGAACTGAAGATGCGTGATAACCTCACCACTCCGGCCCGTCTCAAAGCCTCTAATCAACCCCACATCTTTCGCTTTCACCAAAAGTAAACTCAAGGCTTCTACCACAATTGTAAATAGGAACGGAGATAGGGGATCCCCCTGCCGAATACCTCTTGAAGCTTTGAACAACTTTGATGGAGAGCCATTAACCAAAACAACAACTTTGATGTTATGTACTTTAACACTGTGTCTTTTTAAAGATTTAAATCCCAGTCATGAAAATTTACATCTTTGTCCAATTGGGATATTCAATAGTGCAGGAATTGAACTGCGAAACATCATGCCCAACACCTCACCATGGCTAACAATGTAGTGCATCTTGTGACAATGGGAGGGCGGGACGGGGTAGTTCCCTGTTAAGAATATGAGAGGGGATAGGTAAGTGTTACTGTTTACATGTTCTAGTTCGGGTAGGGCTGGTAATCGACATGCTCGGCTCGAGTTTGTTCGAGCTAACGAACCAAGCTTGAGCTTTAAAAAAGGCTTGTTATCGGCTCGGGCTCGGCTCGAAAGCTCATTAGAGAGATTACATATACACACATACATGCAAGGTTCAATAACTAAAGATTGTATGAGTGATTTGAGCGCAAATATTTTAAGGAAGACTTTGCCAAGCTTTTTTGTTGTTCAATTAGATGAAAGTAAGCGCGCGCGGACATACACATATATATATATATTTTTGTATATGTATATGTACTGTGTATGAGTGTATTGGTAGTTGAACATGAGATTAGGCGTTAATTAGAAGAAACTATGGTTTATGTTGATTCTTAGGGTCAGATCTAGGGTTCGAGCTTGGAATTGCTTTGATTTGAAGTTTGAATTTTTAATTCTATTTGAAAGCTCATTAAGGCTCGACTCGAGCTCGGCTCGGGCTCGTGACGAGCCAAGCTCAAGCCTATTTTTAAGCTCATTTTGTTAACGAGCAAAGCTTGAGAATCTTGAAGCTCGACTCGTTACCGCCCCTAGGTTCCAGCTTTTGGTTGCTTCAACGATCCAGTACCCTTCCAATTATTCAAAGAAGAATGGGGGCTCACAATTTTGTTAAAGGGGCATTTTTGTCATTAAAAATGAATAATTTGGAGGAAAAAAATTTCCTCCTACACCAACATCACATATGTGGCGAGTGTGTTACATCTTCCGTCAATTTGGACCGAAAATCTAACGGTTTCAATTTGGTCCGAAAACAATAGGGGGTTATGAGTATTTTTTAAACATTAGGGTGGTAATGCTTTCCTGGACCAAACCACAAGGTGAAAAAGAGGAATTATCCCCATACAAAATTGTAGCGAAGTTGACACTTAATGGGAAGAGCCTGATAAGTTAATCAATTGTTAGAAAAAGATCCGCTCACAGAAATATCTATGGCAGTAATAAATGCTATATCAAACACAATTGTGCACAATCTAAATGTAAACACAAGGCAAGCCTAGATAGCCACCAAATGCCTCTCACAAGAATGATGCAGTCACAATTTCATCCATTGCTCATCCTATCCACGCTAGTCTATGTTGCTATACTGCTCAAAATCATAAACAAGGGGAATGCCACATACAAGATAATTATCAAATTACGAATAGGTTGCATACTCATAACAATATTATAAAATTCAAAATGGAATCTGATAACTCCTAAAATGACCACTAATAAACGAAATTACAGAGAACAGACCTATATGTAGGTGCAGAAAATAATGACCCACAATAAGGAGGGAGCCTTATAGGACTTATCCGATGATGATGATGACTGGGTGCCGTCCGGAAGCCTGAAAGGGAAGAGCAAACGGTCAGAGGACCCTGGCCTGGGCGGCGCAAGGCTCTCCGATGCCAAAGTCAGTGTGGGAACTGGAACAATGGAAGGAGAGGGAGAAGAGAGACAGAGTAACGGCTCTGTGAATGAAATTGTGCGTACCTTAGATGGTGGTTTGAGCCTCTATTTATAGAGTTTGGAACGTATCTTTGGGAGATATTGTGGTGTGGGTCCCGTGATTCGACTGGGAAGTCACGATCAGCCCACATTGCATTAATTGCGGTCCAATCCAGCCCACTCTGCATTAAATGCCCGTCGGGTCAGCCCACGTCGCATTTAATGCACATCTTGTTGGGCCAGATCGTGTTGGGCGCCTTTGGCGGTAGGGGTACCAGCGGATCTGCCCTCGGGCCCTGCCCTGATGTGGCCTCAGCCGCTGGATGCCGCCCTGTCAGGGATCTAGCGAAGATTGTGAGCGGCTGGATGTCGCATCTGTCCCACTAGCTCGCGCCCCTATTCTTCCACGTGCCTGATGACGTGGGGGATGAGGGGCGCAAGTGAAGGTTCTCTCTTGCTTCGGCTTCTGCCCCGGCCTCTTCAGCCGAGGTAGAGTTTTCTGCCGAGATGGGTGCCGGAATGGACACAGGGGTAGCCGAGTTCGGCGCTGGCGGTCCGGGGTTGCTTGACTTCGGCCGAGGCCCTTGTCCTGGTAGCCGGGGTGAGATTGGTGCCACGTGGATGGCACGAGGATGGCACGTGAGAGTGCTTAGCCTCATCCGATGGCTGCGATTAGCTTAATCCTGTGGTTCTGGAAATCTCCCCACACAATTGCCCCCTAGCTTTTGACCTCTGAAGTGTGCTAGCCTTTAGGGGTTGAAAGCTAGAAGAATCCGTCTGGGGATGCGGTGATCATTGCCTGGTGTCGCTTCAACCCTTTAAAGCAATAAATGCCCTGCCCTGTTCGTCTTGGGAACCGAGTTGACGGCTGCACGCGTAGCTTCTGCGCCGATTGCGTTGTCTTATTGATGGGACGGGTGCGGATCGCGAAATCCGTCCTTTTGGATTTCGAAAGCAGCACGCGCCGAGGGTTGCTTCTCCATAAAGAGGGTCGTCTTCTTTCCTTCTTGTTTCTGATTCCTTTTCGCCTTTGCCTTCTTCTCCGATTTCTGCTCTGCTGCTGCTGAAGATCTCTCTAGCGAGGACGACCATAGGGTGTGCCGGGATCTGTATTCGAGTCGCCCCTTTCGTTTCTGTAAGTTGCTTCACGCCTCTGTGTAGCTTTTTCCTAGGGTTTAGCAACCTTTAGGGTTTTTTCTTTCGCTGTCCCCTTCTTCTCAGGCATGGGCACCCCTAGGTTTGATCTAGATACCGAGGAGGGCATAGCCAAGTTTAGGGCTGCTTTCAAAATTCCAGTGGGAGTCCTCCTCAGGCCGGCGGACGCCGTTGACTATGCCACGATGCGCTGGTCTGGCGGCTGGATGCCGTTCCCTCTGATCTCCGTGATCGAGGGCGGGGTCAGATTTCCTCTGCACCCCTTGCTTAGAGCCTGTCTGAGTACCTGGTCTCTCACCCCTTGCCAGCTGATGCCCAATGGCTATAAGGTCATCATGGGCACGGCGGAGCTGAATGAGATTTTGGGGACCGACCTAGGTGTCCACGATATCGAGGACACCTACGATATCTGCAAGGCTGGGGAAGGGAAATATTATCTCCGGGTGAAGCCGCAGCGGAAAGGCTTCGTCTTGGCCTTGGAGGATTCGAGTAAGAATGCCGAGGAGACCGTCTTCTGTGTGTCGGGGGACTGGGAGTTCGGCGATGGCGAAAGCAGGAGTCTGGCGGTCCCACGTCGCCCCGGGACTGTCCCAAGTAAACACCGCTTCTTTACTCTTTGTGGCTTTGCTTGATCTCGGCGATGCCGAGCTGACACTCTTATTGCTCGTTGTGCAGAGGTAGGTGCTAGACGACGCCGAGCTGCAAGCGAAGGCTGGAGGAAGAACGCTGCTGACATCAACAAGGTTGAGGGATACAAGGGGCACGAGACAAGGTCGGCCTGGAAGCTGCTCGGGTACGAGCCAAGGTATCGCGGTCACTACAGGAGGACCGGAGTTGCCGAGGAGGACGAGGCGCATCCCGACCGTCCGACCGTTTCTGTCGCCGTGCCTGCCGGGATCCCCGTGACCGATCCAGTTGCGAGCCGAGCTGCATCTGGTTCCGAGGCGTCCACTTCAAGTTCAGAACCGTCGAACCTGAGGCAAATAGTGGA
This sequence comes from Litsea cubeba, assembly GCA_012931725.1. NCBI lineage: Eukaryota > Viridiplantae > Streptophyta > Magnoliopsida > Laurales > Lauraceae > Litsea > Litsea cubeba. Next base: position 40,190,471 of record CM022953.1, on the reverse strand, counting down.
CGCTTATTCTTCCGATCGGGAAGAAGACATGGCGGGAAGGTCGAGGGAGCCGGTCGTTAGGGACCTAGCGGCCAAGTTTAGGCGGGGGTCTTCTTCGTCTTCGACGCCATCTTCTGCCAGCACCCTCGCTGCTTCGAGCTCGGGAGGTGCTGGCGCTACTTCAGCTTCTGCTCCTGCTCCTGTTCCAGCTTCTGCTCCTGCTCCTGCTCTAGCTTCTGCTCCTGCTTCTGCTCCGAGTGCGGGACTGCGGCGACGCTCGCCGGAGCGCCCAAGGGAGGGGTCCCCGCCTAGAAAGAAGTCCAAGGCCGGGGAGAAGGACTCGGGGGCTGAACAGCCTCCGAAGAATAAGGCCCCTGCGCGGGCCCCCGGAGCCAAGGCTCCTATTGAGAAGAGCGCGCAGGTCAGCAAGCCGACCGGTGGAGCGACCCGCGAGCTGACGATCTCGGTGGGGCAAGGGTCTGGATCGGCCTCCGGACCCCGGAGTGCCCCAGCGCCATGGAGGCCGAGGATGGAGACTCAGCCCGGTAAGCCTCTGAACGTCGAGGACCGGCTGTTGGGGAATGCCGAGGTGATCGGAGCTCTCGCCAAGGTCTGTGCTCTGCCAAGAGACATGGAGACGCACGAGAGGTTCGACGATGAGAGCCTAATGGTCTCGGCGATCCAGGATAATCTTCTGGTAAGTGTTCGCAACGCTTCTCTTCATTCTTCAAGTGTCTTGGTCGAACCTGACCCTCTGTTTCCATTTGCAGAACGTGCAGAGGCTCCTGACCGTGGTGGGAAGGAGCGATAAGAACGCGACGCGGGTCACTCGGCTGGAGTATGAGAGGGACAAGCTGAAGAGGGAGCTGAAAGAGTCGCGGAAAGGAATGGAGGGGATGAAGAAGGCCAGCGCTGAAGAGGCTGCTCGGCTGGCATCGGCTCTGGCTGATGTCGCCGAACTTACGTCGAAGGCCAATCATCTGAAAGGCGAGGTCTGGGCGAGGAACAAGAAGACCGCCGAACTGGAGTCCGAGCTGGCCAGATTGAAGGCTGAATCTACTGCTGAGGGGACGAGGCTGCGAGGGGAAGTGCTGGCTGGGCGCGCCGAAACGGCAAGGTTGAAGACGGCGAACGCCGAGCTGGAGAAGGAGAAGGCCTCTCTTCTGTCCGAGGCCCAGTCCGCCTTCCAGGATGGGGTGGATCATGCCTCTGAGCTCTATGAGAGGCAGGTGGAGGAGATCACCACCATCCTGTTCGAGGAAGGTTGCCTGGCCGCACTGAGACGTGCGGGGGTCCCCGAAGACCATCCTGTCTATCGGGACCTGCCGAAGTACTCCGACCCGGCTCCTGAGCCGAGCTCCGTGCCTACAGCCGAAAGTGCCCCAGTTGAAGCTCCTGCAGTCGTTTCTGCTCCGGAAGATGCTCCAGCTGCCCCGGTCTTGAGCGATGCCCCAGTTGCCAGCGACGCTTCTGCCGTGCCTCAGGGTGAGGCCTCTTCTGTCCCTGGTCCAAGTGAGGCCCCGGTCAAAGAATCTCTTGCCAGCGACGCTCCTAGCAAGGTCGCGGTTTCGGCCGAATCCCCTGGTCAAGCGGACACGGTGATTGACCTAGTGGAGTCGCCGAAACCACAGTAGCCGGGCTCCTCTTTATTTCTGTCTTCTTGTCTGTAGTGCTTTTGCTTCTCAGCCTTGTAAATATTTTCTGCAATCAATGAAAAACGGGCTTCTTTACTTGTGAATTTTCTCTTTGCATTTGTCTCTCTTTCATTTCTGGAGGTGCATCGAATGGTATTGAATGCCTTTACTGTGTGGCGTGGCCCTTGAGGTAGAAAGAGTCAAACGGTCCTCATAGCTGTCAGTGCTGACTCTCCGTATTCTGGAGACCATAAATAGCAATAAACATGGTGGCACGGCTGACGAGGGAACCGGACGGATGTCTCCACGTGGCGCCATAGGGATCGCTGGTCAACAGTCGTGCATCCCCAGTAACGCGTGGGAGACTTCGCCCTCATAACTTCTTTCGGAGACTGAGCCCTTCTTTCGGAGACTGAGCCCTTCTTCTTCCTATAAATAGGGATGGCAAGCTCGCCATGGGAGAAGAAAAGAAACGGAAGTAGGATGGCTTAATTCACCTAGCTGTAGGAACCATGTCTGACAGACATTCTGTAATCTTCGATCCGGGGGGAACCCTTGCGCCTGTGGACGGCTTTCTCCAAGGGGGAAGTCCGTCGTGGTCTGCGCGCTCTCTGAAGGAAACTCCCCGTGGACCACGCGCTCTCTGAACGCGGGTTCATGGCCATCCGTCCCTTGGCCAGACAGAGTGAGGATGCGCTGCAACGCAACCGGGGGACGGTGGCGCATTCTCGTCCGACACGGTCCTGCGCGACGGTCCTGCGCGACCGTCGTACGGAAGGCGGGATTGAGGCCCCGCTGGACCTGGGGTTTCTTCAAGCTTGGCTGGTCTCATTGACCGGAGGGTGTTGAAGAGCTCAGCGAGGTCCAGGGCCTCCGAATTGGAGGGGCTGTGCGATGCTTTGGTCTGACCAGCCAAAGTGTATTGTACAGCCCGGTGAAATTCAGGATCTCTGGGAACCTCCAGGCAACGACCCGGCGTCTTCGAGCCTGCAGCCTGAAGAGTCGGTGAAGATCAGTCTCCCAGCTTTTCTTCATTTTCTGTTTTTAGAGGACTGTGATCCTCCTTTCTATACTTTGCTTTCTGTTCTGTAATTCTTGTGATGAAGCAGTTTACAATGAATAAAATGCCAAACTGTGTACAATGCTCTTGCATCGTCTTCTGTTTTTCTTGCACTGTTCTGGAACACTGTTTCTGTGCTGTTTGTGTTTGAGTGCTGGCACTGACCTCGGCCGAAATGGTTGGCCCTGCGCCGAGGTGGATCCATACCTCGGCCGAATTTACCTGCGCCGAGGTGGCCCATCGTTCCGCTGGCCTCGGCTAGGCGAGAGCGAGTTCGGCAATGGCCTTCTGAGGGGTGTATGAACCCGATCTTCAGGAAACTGACCTTGGCCGAACTGCCTTGCGCCGAGGTGTGAGGGGTTTATGAACCCGGACTTTAGGAAACGGCTGGGTGTAAGAACTCCTGACCATTCCCAGGGCGGTAGACCCTTGTAGAGTGGGATGAACCCCTGATTTTAGGAATTCGGCCGAGTGTCCGAACTCGAGGCCTTTTCCAGGGCTGTTAACCCTTGAGTGTGTTCCAAACACGGGGCTTTAGGAAAGGCTGAGTGTAAGAACTCCAGGCCATTTCCAGGGCGTAGAGCCTTGAGTGTGTCCAAGACACGGGGCTTTAGGAAAGGCTGAGTGTAAGAACTCCAGGCCATTTCCAGGGCGTAGAGCCTTGAGTGTGTCCAAGACACGGGGCTTTAGGAAAGGCTGAGTGTAAGAACTCCAGGCCATTTCCAGGGCGTAAAGCCTTGAGTGTGTCCAAGACACGGGGCTTTAGGAAAGGCTGAGTGTAAGAACTCCAGGCCATTTCCTGGGCGTAGAGCCTTGAGTGTGTCCAAGACACGGGGCTTTAGGAAAGGCTGAGTGTAAGAACTTCAGGCCATTTCCAGGGCGTAGAGCCTTTGCTGCCGGAGTCGACCGGAGAGAGACGACAGATTGATGACAAGGCAAAAGCTGCTTTTATTGATTCTGAGATTCATTACATCTTTAGAAATAAAATTTCTTCAAGTGGGATGCATTCCACGGTCTCGGCAGCGGCTTGCCTTCCATGTCTTCGAGCTTGTAGGCTGACTTTCCTGCCAGTGAGACTACTCTGAACGGGCCATGCCAGTTCGGGGCAAGCTTCCCCTCGTTTGGTTCTTTGTCAGCTGGCAGGGTTTTCTTTAAAACGAGCTCTCCCGCGGTGAACCTTCTTTCTTTGATATTTTGATTGTATCCCCTGGCCAACCGCTGCTGATAGTCGGTCAGTCTCAGGGCTGCTGCTTCTCGTCGCTCGTCTGCCAGTTCCAGCTCCATTGCCAGGTTCGTCTCATTTCGGCCTTGGTCGACCAGCTCTGTCCTCAGGGTAGGAAGGCCGATTTCCAAGGGAATGACCGCCTCCATCCCGTAGGCCAGAGAGAAGGGTGTTGCCTAGGTGGACCTCCTTGGAGTTGTTCTGTATGCCCACAGCACGCTCGGAAGCTCCTCTGTCCATCTGCCCTTTGCCTTGTCCAGTCGCTTCTTCAGGCCGTCCAGGATCACTTTGTTCGAGATTTCTGCCTGGCCATTACCCTGCGGATATGCCGGGGTGGAGTAATGGTTTCTGATTCCGTGCTCTTGGCAGAAGTCTCTGAAGGACTTGGAATCGAACTGAGTCCCGTTATCCGAAATCAGGGTCCGGGGGATGCCGAACCTCGTAAGGATGTTTTTCCAAACGAAGTTCCTGGAGTCCCTGTCCGTGATGGAAGACAACGGTTCAGCCTCTATCCACTTTGTGAAGTAGTCCGTAGCCACATCAGCCATCTCTTGTTCCCTGGAGCTCGGTGAAGAGGCCCCACAATGTCCAGGCCCCATTGAGCGAAGGGCCATGGGCTGGAGAGGGGACTCAGATCCTGTGCTGGCTGATGGAGGGAGTGGGAGAACTTCTGGCATTTCTCGCATTTCCTGGCGTAGACCTGGGCGTCCTTCTGCATGTAGGGCCACCAGTAACCCTGGCTGATTGCTCTGTAGGCCAATGACCGACCTCCTATATGGCTGCCGTAGATTCCTTCGTGGATCTCATACAGGAAGTCGTCCACCTTGGTCGGGTGGACGCATCGGAGGTATGGACCTGTGAAGGACTTCCTGTAGAGTTTGCCTTCGGGAGAGAGCCAGAACCGAGCTGCCTTGAGCCTGATCTTGTGGGCTTCAGTCTTGACCTCGGGGAGCTGGTCGTCCTTCAAGTAGGCGACGATTGGATCCATCCAGCTAGGGCCGAGGTCAGCACAGAGGACAAGCCGAGATGAATGGAGTTCTAGACTTGACCTTGATACTGACCCGACCTCGATGGTCCTCTTCTTTCCTGCTTCGACAGCGGAGGCCAGGTTTGCAAGCGCATCTGCATGCGTGTTGGTATCTCGGGATATTTGCCTGACCTCGGCTTTCTGAAAATGGGAGAGCAGTTTTTTCGCAAGGGCTAAGTAGGCCGCCATCCTGTCGTCCCTGGCCTGGTAGTCTCCAGCGAGCTGGCTAGTTACCAGTTGAGAGTCGCTGAAGATCTCCACGTGCTGGGCTCCGAGGATCTGGGCGCTGTTCAACCCTGCAATCAGTGCTTCGTACTCTGCCTCATTGTTTGTCGCTTTGAAGTCCAGGGTGAAGGCCTGCTCTATGACCAGTCCCTCTGGCGATTGGAGAACTATGCCGGCGCCAGCTCTCTTGGAGGTGGACGACCCGTCGACAAAGATCTTCCATGCCGAGGTGGGAGACTGCTGGACCTCTGTTTCTACTGGCTCGTGCCCTGTGCCCCCCAGTGCCGTGCCGAGCTGGGTCGGAGCCGGGTTGGGGGAGACGAATTCGACAATGAAGTCTGCCAGGATCTGGGCTTTGATCGCAGTTCGGGGACGGTACTGTATATCATACTGCCCCAGTTCAACTGCCCACTTTGATATGCGCCCTGAAAAGTCAGCCTTCTTGAACACTGAACGGAGTGGGTGCTCCGTGATCACCACAATGGTGTGGGATTGAAAATAATGGGAGAGCTTGCGGGAGGCGGTGACGAGAGCCAACGCAAGCTTCTCCAATAGGAGGTACCTGGTCTCGGCATCGAGCAGGGTCTTGCTCGTGTAATAGATCGGCTTTTGAACTCCCTCGTCCTCCCTAATGAGGACGGAGCTCACTGCGTGATCCGAGACCGCAAGGTACAAATACAGAATCTCCCCCAAAGTTGGGGTGGAGAGTAATGGTGGTGACATTAAATAAGTTTTGAGTGCGGCCAATGCCTGGTCGCACTCGGGGGTCCACTGGAATTTCAGATTTTTCTTTAGAAGCTGAAAGAAAGGCCTGCACTTATCTGATGACCGGCTGATGAAGCGATTGAGTGCGGCGGCCATTCCTGTGAGCCTCTGAACTTCCTTCGTGGTAGAGGGGCTCTGGATGCCCTGGATGGCAGTGATCTGGTCCGGATTGGCCTCTATCCCCCTCCGCGTTACCAAGCTGCCGAGGAACTTGCCAGAGGCTACGCCGAAGGCGCACTTGGAAGCGTTTAGCTTGAGCTTGTATGCGCGAAGGATGCTGAAGACTTGGCCGAGATCCGCCAGATGGTCGCTGGAGCGCACAGATTTGACGACCATGTCGACGATGTATACCTCTACCGATCGGCCGAGCTGGGCCTTGAACATTTTTGTGACGAGGCGCTGATAGGTCGCCCCCGCGTTCTTCAGCCCGAAGGGCATCACCTTATAGCAGTAAGTGCCGCGGGGGGTGATGAACGAAGTTTTCTCCTCGTCAGGCTCGTAGAGCGGGATCTGATGATAGCCCCGGTAGGCGTCAAGGAAGCTCATTCGGTCGTGACCAGCGGTGGCGTCGATCAGTTGGTCAATCTTTGGGAGGGGAAAACTGTCCTTAGGGCAAGCCTAGCAACGGTGCTCGGACCTCCGTGAGGTCTGCTTCAGAGAGCTTCATCCTCTTGAAGCAGTCGTAGTAGAGGACCTCGGAGGAGCTGCCGGAGTCGACGAGGATCCTCTTCACTGTGAAGTCTCTCAGCTTCATGGTGAGGAGCAGGGGGTCGTTGTGAGGGACCTGGATTCCCTCTAGATCTCGATCCGAGAATGAGATGGCGGGTCGGTCGCGGCGGGCTTTCTTGGATGCCGGAGCGAGTTCGGCTTTCATTACTTCTTTCCCGTGCGAAGCCCGCCTGGCTTCGGCACGGGCCTGAGAGCTGCCCCGGGACGAGGAGGCGGGAACTGAGGACGCCAGATGGATCACGTTGATGATCTTCTCTGAATCCTCGCTGTCTGGAGCCTGGGCTGCGCTTTGGTGAATTCGGCCCTCGCTGCTGCCGGCATCACCTGCCTTGATGAACTCAGGGATGTGGCCCTCTTCGGCCAGCTTCTCCAGATACCCCTGCAAAGTCTTGCATTCTTCGGTCTTGTGCCCGTTGCCCCTATGGAAAGAGCAGTAGAGCTTGCTTCGGGGGCCTTCGGTGGGTTCATTCTTCATGGGCTGAGGATACTTGAAGAACGGCTTGGACCTGATCTTGGTCAGGATGCGGTAGATCGGCTCCTTGAAGACGACGTTGACGCTCTGACTGGCGCTGGAGGGAGGTCTGGGCTTCCAAGTGCCCCCAGACCTGGACGACGAAGGCTTCGCCGAACTGGAGACCCAGGCCCGCTTGGGCTCCTGCTTCTGGGAGGGCCTCCCGCCTCTCTGCCGAGGTTGGCCACTCTTCTGTTCGGGCTCCGGATGCCCGTCCTGATCCCTGGCCCGGATCTCGTCCTCCTCCTGGGCGATGAAGCGCTTCACCCGGGACATCAACTGTGGCATGGATTCTGGGGGGTCCCCGGCCAAGTCTTTTCGCAAGTCGTTGCCGGGGATCAGGGCATGCTGGAATGCGTAGATGGTTATCCCTTCCCTCGCGCCCTCGATCTGGCTGTAGACCGCACAGAATCGCTGGGCGAACTTGGCGAGGGTTTCGCCCTGCTTCATTCTCAGGGCGAGGAGGTCCCCTTCCTTCTTGGGGACGACGGTGTAGGCTTGGAACTTCTTCAGGAAGGAGAGCTGGAGCTCCTTCCAACTGGAAACCGACTGCTCCGGGAGAGAGCAGAACCATTTCAGGGGGAGGTCACCCAAACTGGAGGAGAAGATTTTGCAGTTTAGGTGACCCTCGTTCCCCCAGATGGACATCTTCTGGGAGAAGTGTCGGAGGTGTGCGGATGGGTCGGACAGTCCGTCGTAGGGGACGAACCGCGGGACGGAGAACTTTCTGGGCAAGGGGGTGCGCTCGATCTCTTTTGTGAAGGGCGAGCCTCCCAGATCAGTGTGACCACAGATCTGCTTCTGGTCCCGTATGTCCAAGTTGTGCTGGAGAGCCAATCTGACACGTTTGTCAAATCGCTCCTGCTCATCGTCTTTCTCTGGAGTCTGAGCTCTGGGCTTTCGCTTGGGGTGGCTCGGGCTACGACGGCTATGAGTTCGGCCGTCGCGGCTATGGTGACTTCGGCTGTTGCTCGAGCCTTCGTCACGAGCCTGACTCCGTTTATGGTCCAGATGACTTCTGAGGTCCTCGCGGGGAGGCTGGGCTGCCCTGCTGGGGGCGTCCCTCTTCTTCCCTTGAGGCTCAGAGACCTGCCTCAAGGAGGCAGTTTGTGCTGCCCTCAGCTGCTGCTGGAGCTCGCGAATCAGCTGCTCTTGCTTCTGGAGGAGAGCAGTTTGGGCTTCGGGAACCCCTCCAGTGGCGGGGGGTTGAGCGTGGCGCGTCTCTCCTACGGCCACGGCTTTGTCCTTCCGAGGACGCTCATGCCGACGCTCATCGCGTCTGGGCGGCATGACTTCTTCCGCCGAGATTGAGGCTTCGAGTCCCTCTTGGAAGGGGAACTCGACAAAGAGCTGAGAGCCTAAGCGGCCCTCGCCTGCAGACGTGCCTTGCACCGTGCGGGACCGCCCTTGAGGGGGGACGTCCGTTGACGGCATTGGTAGCTCGAGGACTGGCCTCGAGGATTCTCCGCCCTTCCTAGCTTTCGGAGGCATGGCTTCTGGAAGATTGAGGTTAAGAAGGTTGGGAAGGTTGGGATATTACTTCCCCACAGACGGCGCCAATTGTAGGTGCAGAAAATAATGACCCACAATAAGGAGGGAGCCTTATAGGACTTATCCGATGATGATGATGACTGGGTGCCGTCCGGAAGCCTGAAAGGGAAGAGCAAACGGTCAGAGGACCCTGGCCTGGGCGGCGCAAGGCTCTCCGATGCCAAAGTCAGTGTGGGAACTGGAACAATGGAAGGAGAGGGAGAAGAGAGACAGAGTAACGGCTCTGTGAATGAAATTATGCGTACCTTTGATGGTGGTATGAGCATCTATTTATAGAGTTTGGAACGTATCTTTGGGAGATATTGTGGTGTGGGTCCCGTGATTCGACTGGGAAGTCACGATCAGCCCACATTGCATTAATTGCGGTCCAATCCAGCCCACTCTGCATTAAATGCCCGTCGGGTCAGCCCACGTCGCATTTAATGCACATCTTGTTGGGCCAGATCGTGTTGGGCGCCTTTGGCGGTAGGGGTACCAGCGGATCTGCCCTTGGGCCCTGCCCTGATGTGGCCTCAGCCGCTGGATGCCGCCCTGTCAGGGATCTGGTGAAGATTGTGAGCGGCTGGATGTCGCATCTGTCCCACTAGCTCGCGCCCCTATTCTTCCACGTGCCTGATGACGTGGGGGATGAGGGGCGCAAGTGAAGGTTCTCTCTTGCTTCGGCTTCTGCCCCGGCCTCTTCAGCCGAGGTAGAGTTTTCTGCCGAGATGGGTGCCGGAATGGACACAGGGGTAGCCGAGTTCGGCGCTGGCGGTCCGGGGTTGCTTGACTTCGGCCGAGGCCCTTGTCCTGGTAGCCGGGGTGAGATTGGTGCCACGTGGATGGCACGAGGATGGCACGTGAGAGTGCTTAGCCTCATCCGATGGCTGCGATTAGCTTAATCCTGTGGTTCTGGAAATCTCCCCACACACTATACGTTCCGGAACTTGCATCAGCCTCAATATCACTCTTGTTCGAATGATCACACCTATAAAAAAAAAAGTCTCAATGCTCATCAAGTACATGCCATACAATAATCTATACATCACCACCACCATACCATAGTAAAAAAAAAATAATGATTTTATGAAATACAAAGAGAACATAAAAGAGGGTAGGGGTGTTATAAATATTTGCTTACACGAAGACGGAGTAAATCAATGGATCATAATCATTCCATGATCGGAGATCATAAGAGTGGAGAGTCCCGTGATGTACCACATGACGGTCGCCAACTGTGGTTATGGAAACCCGAAAGACCTCCACACGTATAGTCCAATGAATGCCCTCATTCAGGCCGTTAAATAGTAAACACATACGGCCACCACCGAGATCGGTGAGGAAGCCCCCCTGGCAAGGATGGAGTAAAGGAGGACCCTGGAACACCTCAAAAAGCTCATCCAGCACCCAATGAGCGTTGAGGTGCCCACCGGCGTCCAAATCATAAGCAACGACAACTTTGATGTCATTGGACACGGCAAATAAAATGCCCTTGAATTCTAGAGCAACACCATGCGGATAAGGCGCAGATTTGTCGGCAAACTGTCTTAGGAGCGAGTGCCCATTCGTCCATTCCTCATCCTTGTTGACACCAAAAATGTCACTTTGCCTTTTCAAGATCCAAAGAGCTACATGAAGTCGCAACCTGCCATAAATAGGCAATGATACTTCCAAAAAAATCAAATCTTGTCAGAATCAAACAAAAACTGCAAGATCCTTCAAGACAGCCAAAAAAGGAGTACACAAGAAGTTTCAGTCCATTTCAAAATCATTTGGCCTAACTTCGCTTCTCCGACAGCTGAAAAGGAGCTCCCGGCGGCGAAAGCATCGGAGACATCAAATCTTCGATCAGAGCCGATGGATGGTCTCAAAATACATCTAAAAGGCTCCACGTCAAGTTCCGAGTCAAACCGACAATGTTTGACCCTACATCAACCCTCGAACAGCTAAATCAAGCTTCTCGGCGGCGAGAACCACCGAGGCCATCACTCATCAGATAGAACACATGGACGGCTTCAAAATGCTTACAAAGGGCTACACGTCAAATTTCAGGTCATTTCGACAACATTTGACCATAGTTTGACGCTCGGAAGCCAAATCAGGCCTCTCGACGGCGAAGCTCCCCGGGACCATGGTTTCCAAGACAGAGCCTATGGATCATCTTGAAATGACTCCAATAGGTTCCCTGTCAAATTTCAAGTCAATCGGACATCGGTTGACCGCACATCAAACCGCGACATCTTCATCGCGACAAAAGCAAGTCTACTGGTGATAGGACCCCAAACGGCTTCAAAACTCAAACAAAACCTATGGTTGGTCTTATTTATTGCTCAGGAGGCTTCACCTCGAATTTTAGGTCATTCCGACATCGTTTGACCCAGTTTCAGCGTCTGACGGAAAATCGGCAGTTCTGCGCGACAAAGTCTTCGGCTTTCTCAGAAAATTGGAAAATTTTCAAAATAAAATGCAAGGGTTCTCATCAGGTTTTCTACAGGAAAATCAAGCCAATAAATGATCAAAAATGTCAAGGAAAAATACAGAAGAAAAAAGAATCGAAAAAATAGCAAAAACGGACACAAAACGGGACAAAAGGGGGAAAAACCCCCCAGGGTCGCCGGTGACCCTGGGGCCCGGGATCGCCGGGAGGGCCCCGGAAACCTTGTTTTTCACCGTTTTTTCGCGATTCGAAGCGTCCGGCCTCTAGTATTTTCCAAAATTCATACTTTTGAGACACCAAATCCTCTGACATCCGTCAAAAACACGGGTTAATCATCAAGAGTATCGAAATCAACATTGATCGTCAACTGGTCAACCAAAAAAAAGTGTGCTTTCTACCCGACCAATCGGGAAATCGATAGGACAGATGGCACCGACCCGCTGTTGGCAACCAACACCTGAAATTACATGGTTATCCGATGTCAATCTACATGAAGATCCATCGATGATCATCGCCAGAAGAATTCCAAAAGATGCGGCACGGCCCGCGACTCTTCAACTGCTCGGTGACCACTTAATGCGATTAATTGACTAGCTTTATTACAGTCATTAATCCATTTCTTTGGACGGCCCAATCAAAAGCAAGCATCCGGGAGTTACAAGTCAAGAGATTCATGGCATTTAACCCATGAAACTCCTCCCATCATGGCGATTAAAGGCGATTAAATACCCTATTCTCCTCCGGCCAATCAGAAGCCAAGAAAAAGGAGTTAGAAATTAAAGAATTCAATCTTGTAACTCTTCCCTTTATGTAGCTCTATGACAATTAAGGCTCATAAACCCTCCTAAATGGCTACCTAAAAGCCTATAAATAGGAGAGTATTCCAAAGAATTTCAAATTGGAAAAACAAGACAGATCCCAGATCAGAAAAAAATAAAGAAATCCAGAGAAAGAAAGAGAGAAAACTCTGCGGAAGTTCTACACCGACCATCACTACAAGGTGACAAAAGTCCCTTGGGGGTACCCCACCCCCCAAGGTCCTTGCCTTCTCCTTCTGCCTCCAATGGCTTAGACGTGGCTTTTCAGTCCTTCTACTTGGCTTTTTATTGGACATAGGACCTCCTTTTGGTCTTTGTTCTCTAAAAACCTGAGGTTATAGCCAAGCCAAACGAATCAATAGCATCCTCTGTTTTCATCTGCATGGATGATGGCGAAGTCCACATATGGCTTGCGACCGTCAATCTGAACGGGTCCTCCACAATCTCCTGAGAAGTTAGATCCTCCTTTTCTTGCTTTTCATTGTAGTTTGTATTTTTTCAAAAGAGACAAAAATCACAACTCTTGTCTTTCATTATTGATAACGATTGTAAATCGGCTATAAACGCCAAAATCGGCTATAAACGCCAAAAAACGGCTATAAACGCCAAAATCGGCCATAAATGCTAAAAAAAAAAAATCGCCTTTCACCGCAAATCAAGAAAATGTCTCTTTTCTTAAATATATGTGTAATGGAAAACTTGAAAGAAGTTAATTTCCGTTTTACTTGCGAAGGTTGATATCCGGATCACCACTTGCAATTTCAAGTAAAATAGAAAATCTGACACACCCAAAAAAAAAATGTTGATGCACGCCTCTGCCCCCTTCCCGGTTACGAAAGGGTCGGACCCAAACGGACTCTCATGTCCGCCGACCTGGTAGGACCGACCCAAACGGACTCTCATGTCCGCCGACCTGGTAGGACCGAGCGGATGCGCTGTTCCATCAATCCTTGGCAGCTTGTGGCCCAAGCAAAGTAGTCATCGGCAGAAGTAGGATAAGTTCTCGTGTAGGGGGTGTAATCAGGGAGGATTTTCCACGATGGGATTGGGAGGGTGTGATCAAAACACTCAAAAATGGGCCGATGAGTTCTGTTCAGGGGATCAAAATTTTCGTTCAGGCAACCCAGGCATGGTTGTGTGGATAGAAGATAGAACTTCTCCTCAAGGGTGACCACAAGAGGACAGGTCTTAAGAGCATTCAAACTGGGAACGACACCGTCACGGACGAGAACCAATCGATCCTCTGACTTTGTGGGATCGAAGGCATAAACATTATCTGAATTGAGCCAATTTTTGTCATCCCGATCAAGCAGCTTGATGCCCTCTTTGGTATTCTCACCCCCATTATATATATTTTGGAACCCACAACCATTCATCCCATCCCGATGGGCACTCTACCATCGGAATAATCATGTGCAACTTCCGAATCAGGTCGAGAAGAAGAGCCACTTTCGCATAAGTCACTCAGATTTAAACGCAATAACAGATCCATCGACTGCACGTACAAATACCACTCCTTCCTCGCCATCAAATTCCCTGTGCCCCCTTCCTTCCTTCCTTCCTACTCTTTCTCGGAACCATAATAACTGATTCTCTTTATCGATCTCAAATCTGCTTGCACAAAATCTCTCTCACACACACATTCATTCGCCCATACCCCTGTAAATATACAACTCACGCTAGGGCTAGGGCTAGGGCTAGGGCTATCCATGGAAGGACCATAAATCGGGGCGTGGCCCTTCAGAAGGGCCTGGGCCATGTTTTTCAGCCTGTTGAAATTCTGCCCGACCCATCTGTTTTTAAGAATTCTTTTTTATCTTTTATATATATATTTTAACCTAATAACCTCAAAGACTCAAAGACTTTACCTGATTCCTCGCTATCCACTCTCTATCTCTCTAGTCTAGACTCCTACGAAAAGAGTTTTGCTTGTAGCTCTCTCCCTCCCTAAGGAGTTGGCCCAAGCCCGACCCGAATGGAAATGTGTAAGCCCGAGCCCAGCCCGAGATTAATATATAATTAAAAAAGAAAGCAAAATTACAGGGTTTTCAAGTGGTTTGGACTTCACCATTAAGGTGAAAGGCCACTGTTCGAAATCCCCCTCTCCACATTTTACCTATTTAGACTTTTTTCCAATCGGGGTGGGCCGGACTTTGGGCTCTCTACAACTGAGTCCAAGCCTGGCCCATCTATTAAACGGGCTGAAATAAGAAGCCCGAGCCCGGCCCAGTACTAAATTAGAGGTCCCAAGCCAGGCCCGGGCCCAGCCCGGTCGATGAACGCCCCTAGATATTATTTCAGCGCATTCTTAACATTTCGTGTTTTAGACAAATGTTTTCGATATTTCTGTTATCAGTTGCAAGTAACTACGACACTGTCAAGTCATTTTGTTGCCCTGTAGCATAACGATGTAAAAATCTGATGGGGACACGTGGAGTTGTTGCCCTGTAGCATAACGATGTAAAAATCTGATGGGGACACGTGGAGTTGTTGCCCTGTAGCATAATGATGTTAAATCTGATGGGGACATGTGGAGAGCCCAACCGTCGCAAGCTTCCAAGTTCTGTTTACTTGAAGAAGGTGAGCTTATCAATTCCAAGCGCACATGCATGCTTTCATATCGACCTCATTTTGAAACCAATACATGACACTTCATCTTTAAACGCCAGAGACTTGCTTTCATTAATTGCCAGCCATGATAATGGACCCCAAGTCTCTCAAGTTTCTAATGAGAAAGTCAAGTCACGAACCTTAAATAAAGCAATAAATGCATTCCTAATTAGGCAAGGTTGTGCTTCCAAGCTCAAGTGCATTTCTTGAGATTGGTCTTGCAATCATTAAAAATTCCTGCTAATTTCAGCTAAAAACTCGAAGAAGAATTCAACTTTTAGGAGGGAAAACCTGGGATAAGGGGTTCGTTGCTGGTATGTAACCTGGCATCTGTTGAAGGGGTGGGGCAACGGCACACCTCTTGGCAGTCCATGCAGCAGATGTCGGAAATTTGCAGTCATGGGCATGTGCTGCATTGCAGAATGCACTGGATCAAACCTAGCCCCACCTGGACCCACCTGGACCATTGAAAGGTTGAGGGATGATATTTGGTGGAAAAGAATGCTGTAGATTTTGATGAATGCGTTCGAGGGCAAGAGGATGCTGATCTAGTGGGTTGAAGGGAGGCACTGCATTATTCATCTGATGAGGAAACTGAGGCGGCCGCCCATGTAAATGCTGGTACGGACCCACAGACTCCAATGGATCATACGGACCATGGAGTACTGGCGGACTTTGCAAAAGGCACCAAGCACCGTGGGTCTTTCATTTTTTAAAAGGGTATTCAGAGCTGTCATCTTATCTACAATCTCAACCAGCGGCTCCAAGGATACCCAAGTAGCACTCCCAACATGCATGAATTGGGTTGTTTCTGTAAGAAGTAAATGGTCCCCATGACCACATGTCTAATAGTTGAAGGGCCTCACTCCAAGTCAACTAATTAGCTTTCCCCTTTAGTTTTGATATAATTAAATCTTTCTTGGATTCAATTTGGGAAAGCTCAATCAATCAAGATTCTTGGTTGACTAATCATTAAGGAAACTAAGGAAACTTATTGCTAATTGATTTCTTTGATGGGAAGAAATCTCTCTTGGGTTATTTTAAAAAGGGTTTCCAGTCCTCTCTCTTAAGTCACGAAAATTACAAAGTACCCATTGACTCTCATGCATCTTGGAGTGAGTGACAAGGGAGAAAGGAGAAAACCCAAAAGCTGTCGATCTCGCAGTGGAGAAGGCTTTAGATCAATCCATACCGCTCATCGTCAAGATCATGGCTCAATGTATGCTTTTAGTATTTTAGATTATCCATTGTTAATGCATAGATCAAGATCCATAGGTTTGATTTATATTGCAAATCATATTAGATCTTACAATTGGTATCAGAGCAATGAGTTGTAATTTATGCCTTCAACATTCTTTAATCGGATAATATTTTATCTCTTTGCTGTCGTTTGCATCTGATCTAAGACGCCAAGGCGTTGCACATTTTTGAGTTGTCTTTACATTTTTCGTGCATCCGATGCACTGTGCTGAGTGCTCCCTTTAAGCATGGTCGCATCATCATGGTTCTTTTAGATCTCAACTGGATGAGATTCTTGATGCCGATTAATTAATCTGTGTAACTATGATTCATTGTCTTGATGTGATTTCTGGGTATGGTCATGATCCTCCATGATCAATGGAATTAAAGGCCCATTTTTAGAAAGACCTTTTGATTTCCACTTTCATTACTCTGTGTACAGAATGTGGCATATTATATTTACTTGATACACATTGATGGTGACACCTCATGCACTACTCAAAAACATGGACCCAGAAAAGTAACATCATGGTTGGTCCCTAACTATATTTAAGATGAGGTCTGGGTCCGCCTAGGATGATGGCTCTGATCGAATAATTTTTAGATTTTTAGACTTGCGATCCTAAATTATGAAAGTAAGGATCGGCCCAAAGATACGATCGCCACTTAAATAATTATAAGAACGGAATAGGGTAATTTGATATATGTACCTAATTGGCTTTGGTTCCTATACCCAAAGATATCTATTATATATTGTATAGCAGCAGGTTTTTTTCTCCGGGGAGCGACACGTGGCGGGGGAGGTTGCCCGGGAGGACGACAAGTGGCGCGTCCTCGTGCTTTTTGCAATGTGGCTTCCCCAATTGCCCTTCCCTCCTCTTATTTCCCTTAAATCCCCATCCCTATCCAATCCCTAAAATCTCTCACCCGAAAATCTCTCCTCCTCTCTCCCTTTACACACTCGTATATGCAATGCAACAAAAATCTCTCCATCTTCTCCTCTCCCTGCTCCCTTCCCTCCTTTTATTTCCCTTAAATCCCCATCCCTATCCAATCCCTAAAATCTCTCATCCCTAAAATCTCTCCTCATCTCTCCCTTTACACACTCGTATATGCAATGCAACAAAAATCTCTCCATCTTCTCCTCTCCCTGCTTCACCCTCCCCATCTACCTCTCTCCCTCTCCGCTCGGCGCACTCCATCTCCTTTCTTTCTCTCTCATCTCTCCCCTCCTCTTCCTTCTCCCTCTCTTTCCTTCCTCCTTTCCTCTTCTCCCTCCTCTGCTCTCCCTCCTCCCTTTCTCTCCCACGCCCTGCCCAGCCCACTGCGCAGGCGCCCTGTATTGGAGGCCCCATCGGGGGTGGTAGTCTCAATGGCCCTCGCATTTTCAACTTGGAAGCGGAAGGGGTTTCGGTGCGGGCAGGGGTGTCAGCAGTGGCAGAGGTGGTGCTGCACATCATGGCGGTAGGAGCTCTAGCTCTATTGGCGACCACAGTGCTGGTGGTGGTGTTGGTCTTGGTGGTAGGAAGGGTGGGTTTGGTGGTTGGCGTGGTGGTGGAAGAAGTTTTGATAATGAGCGTGGTGGTGGGAGCGGCGGCGGCGGGCACGGTGGTAGGGGATTTTATTCTGGCCGAGGAGGCCGGGGTGGTAGTGGCAGTGGTGGAAGAGGTCTTAGTGGTGGGCGTGGTGGTGGCAGTAGGGGATTTGAGGCAGGCCGTGGTGGCTGTGGTGGTAGAGGGTTTGATGGTGGTGGGAGAGGCGGGAGAGATGGTGGAAGGTCTAAAGGTGAATTGAATGGCATTACTCTTCCAAAAGTGGATTTCAGCAATATTATTCCTTTCAAGAAGAACTTCTCTGTGGAGAGTGCTTCTGTGCAGGCGATGTCTGAACATGAGGCAGATCTCTATATAAGAAGTTGCGGAATTACTCTTGAAGCTTCTTCTGCCATTACCGGTCCACTTCCTTTGGAACCTAAACAAGCGGGGCCCATCGGATGGGGATCTCCACCGTTCATCCCAAAAAAAAAAAAAAGGTGGATGTGCATTTATTGGGACCGTTCATGTTTTTTTTTTTTTCAATGAGACCATGTAGAAATTGCCATTTTCTTTTTTTAATCTACTTATCCCTCATTTTTTGGGATTGTTATTCTTTTTCTTTTAATTAATTTTGATTTTTAATGGTCTTCACCTGTTTGACGCTGTCTGTGCAGTGGGATGCTTTAATCCTTGCTTGGATTATCAATTTACCAGTTGGCGGTTAATTATGAGAGCCCGTGTTGATGTTAGACGGGTGTTATGGCATCCTAAAATAGTTAATGAGAACATTTATTAATAATTTGTCAACTTTTTATTATTATAAACTAACTATGATGGTGATTCTTTTTGAATTTTTTTTAAAGTGTGTGTGAATGTAATCACATGATCCCATCAGTGTGACCTTAGTAATTTTATTTTCTACTTCTGACATCAAACAATATGACAATTATTAAACAAGTGGAAATTTGAGACTTAGTCTAATTTCTTTTACATTGAAACGAATGTCAATATTTTTTTATTTTTATTCAAAGTGGTTAATGGGATTATATTCTCTGTTATTTTTTTCTTCATGCAATGGTTGGCTCTAACAGAAGTAGAAGAATGTCAATATTTATGAATAATTATTTAAGTTTTAATTTAACCATGCGTGTCCTCTATCACCTAATCTTGGAGACCATCGCAGTCCAAGAAACGACATCTCTATTTGACATTTCATCAAATACATAACGTGCATCATCAACAAGGCCACACTTTTATCATCACCAATATGAAGATTTTCCCATGGAATCTCCCATTCAGCAATACCATCCAGCACGGAGTATTTAATACCATAATACTTTCATATGTTTCCTTCTTCATAAATATCCTACACCTTTTCCATTATCCAACTACAAAATAATATTCATTTTGATTATTTAATCATTACTACTATTTAAAATTATAATAACTCTTTAAACAAGGCCCGCGTTGGGCGCGGGCCCCGAAGCGCTAGTTATATAATAAAAGACAGCAGGTGAATTCGCGGGGGAGCGACATGTGGCGCGTCCTCGGACTTTTTGCATCCCTTTATTCCGAAATTGCCCTTCCATACCCTAAAATCTCTCTCTCTCTCTACACACATCCACTAAAATCTCTCATCCCTAAAATCTCTCCCTCTACATATACCTACACACACATCCAAATAAAAAAAAAATCCATGCATGGGCCCCATTACACAGTGCATTGCAAGATCCACCTCCACGAGAAGTGTACAATGATGAGAGTGCCCCACTATGCACGTATGGCCTAAACATCACCTTAATTGGATGATCATAGCCAACTTACTAGGGGCCCCCAATCATGTCTGGGAGTCAGAAAATCCATAAATGGGCCCCATTACACAGTGCATTGCAAGATCCACCTCCACGAGAAGTGTAGAATTTTTTTTATGGATCTTTTTTATTGTAGTTCTTTTTTGTAATTTTCTTCCTTTTATTGTGGTCAGATTCAAGTAGTAGAGGTATGATTTTCTTTTCTTTTTTTTTTTTTTACTTTTTTTCTTTTCTATTCTTTTTAGTAAATGTTTTAACGTGAAATTACAATTTTCTTTTTAAAAAAGTTGTGTTTTGCATTGGGATTTTTGTGACGATCCATAAATTTCTTTCACTTTATTTTTCATTCGATTTCTATTACTCAGTGTTATAGTTTTAGTCCAATCACAATCAATAAAGGATGACTCAATTAGATCATTTTACTTATTTTTTTACTTTAATTTTTTAAGTTCAGTTTTAAATGTATTTGTATTATCAATTATATATTAATTTTTATTTATAATTTATTTAAAAATTATAAATATCTCTAATTAAACTATTATGTACTTTTTATGATGGCCTGCGTTGGGCGCAGGCCTACTCCACTAGTATTACTAAAGGGATGTATACACTTCATGAGACTTCCTGGAGGAGGACGCGTGGCATGTCTTCAAGAAGGATACCTGGCAGCAGCCAGCCTACAATAGTATTCTGCTAGAAAATAGAAATTGCTTGATTAGAATTAGAATTATCCTAAAATCTCTCAATGATATCCCTATTACCGATAATAATTATCATAAAATCTCTCAATGAGATCCCTATTACCAACCATAATTATCCTAAAACCTCTTCATAATTAGGGTCCCACTTAAAAATATTTGGTCAATTTTTTAGGTCTACGATCATTTGATCCTTTGATCTTTTTAAATCAATTCATGGGTTCCATCCTGCATAATATGGTTTTATGGATGGTTAGAATAGAGGTGGTGGACCCCATTCATCTGGGGAGTTCCACTTAAATAGGTTATGTTTGGTCAATTTGTGAGGTCTATGATCATTTGATCCTTTGACCTTTATCAAGCAATTCATGGGTCCATCCCACATCATATTGTTTCATGGATGGTTAGAATATAGATGGTGGACCCCATTCATCTTGGGGGTCCCACTTAAATAGGCTAGGTTTGGTCAATTTGAGAGGTCTATGATCATTTGGTCATTTGATCTTTATCAATCAATTCATGGGTCCCGGCCCGCATCATTTAATTTTATGGACGGTTAGAATAAAGATGGTGGACCCCATTCATCTGGGTCCCACTTAAAAATATTTGGTCAATTTGTTAGGTCTACGATCATTTGATCATTTGATCTTTTTAAATCAATTCATGGGTCCCGGCCTGCATCATTTGATTTTATGGACGGTTAGAATAAAGATGGTAGACCCCATTCATCTGGGTTCCACTTAAAAATATTTGGTCAATTTGTTAGGTCTATGATCATTTGATATTTCTTAATCAATTCATGGGTCCATCCCGCATAATATGATTTTATGGACGGTTAGAATAGAGATGGTGGACCCCATTCATTTGGGGGTTCCACTTAAATAGGTTAGGTTTGGTCGATTTGTGAGGTCTATGATCATTTGATCATTTGACCTTTATCAAGCAATTCATGGGTCCCAGCCCGCATCATATGGTTTTATGAACGGTTAGAATATAGATGGTGGACTCCATTCATCTTTGGGGTCCCACTTAAATAAATTAGGTTTGTTCATTTTATGAGGTCTATGATCATTTGAACTTTATCAATCAATTTATCGGTCCCGGCCCGCATCATATGTTTTTATGGACGGTTAGAATAGAGATGGTGGACCCCATTCATCTGGGTCTCACTTAAACATATTTGATCAATTTGTTAGGTCTACGATCATTTGATCCTTTGATCTTTTTAAATCAATTCATGGGTCCCATCCCGCATAATATGATTTTATGGACGGTTAGAATAAAGATGGTGGACCCCATTCATCTGGGGGGTTCCACTTAAATAGGTTATGTTTGGTCAATTTGTGAGGTCTATGATCATTTAATACTTTGATCATTATCAAGCAATTCATGGGTCCCAGCCCGCATCAGATTATTTCAAGGACGGTTAGAATATAGATGGTGGACCCCATTCATCTTGGGGGTCCCACTTAAATAGGTTAGGTTTGGTCAATTTGAGAGGTCTATGATCATTTGATCTTTATCAATCACAAGTTTACTAATTAATAAATTTATTAAAAATAATTCATATCAGTCTGTGCATTTGGTGGTTTCGTGGTTATCCACGGGGTTTTGCTAGTAAAGCCTAACGAATTGTGTTCATACTATCTCATTAGCCCTATGGATGGATAGGATTCCTCCACGGGCAATCCTATTACATGTTATAGTCTCGACACAAAGGAGGGACTACGATGATGAATTGAATCACTCGCCAGATATGCTTCATTTATGCAACGAATCATTCTGGATTAGTGTTTAGCGTGAACTCAAAGCATTAAAGTAATTGAGCATTTTTCCCTTTATATTTCAGCATTGACTCCCGCTGCCTTGAATGGACATCTCTCGAGCATACCAGTGTTGAATGGCTCGAATTTTACAGATTGGAAAGATGAACTTTTATTAACCTTGGGCTACTTAAACTTGGACACTGCAATTATGGAACCCAAACTTGCTGATCTTACTGAAAATAGCTCTCAAGCTGTGAAAGCATTTTATGAAAAATGGATCAAGGCCAACCGTCTAAGTCTCATGATGTTCAAAAGATCCATAGCTACAAATATCCGTGGTTCTATCCCGGATAATGAAAATGCAAAGGCCTATCTCGAATCTGTGGAGCAGCAATTTCAAGCATCTGATAAGGCTTTGGCAGCTACTTTGCTTGCCAAATTATCTTCAATGAAATATGATGGATCCAGTGGTATCACGGAACATATCATGGAGATGAGGGATATATAGCGGCCCAACTCAATTTTCTAGAAATGACAATTTCTGAGAATTACATAGTCCAATTTATTTTGAACTCCTTGGCCCCTCAATTTGGGCCTTTCAAAATTTCATATAATACTCATAAGGAGAAATGGACTACGAATGAGTTGGTCTCAATGTGTGTCTAAGAAGAAGGCAAACTTAGGCAGGAAGGGCAGTTACACAAAGTAAATTTCATTTCCAACACCCCTTCGAATAAGAAACCATATTCCAAGGGTAAGAAATGTTTGAAAAATAAAGGTAAGAAACCTGCTTCGACTGATCAAGTCGGGAAGAAAGGTACTGAACCAAGGTGCTTCTTCTGCCGCAAAAAGGGACATCTGAAGAAAGACTGCTTGAAGAGACAGAAATGGTTTGAATCTAGAGGTATAAATAATTCTTTTGTTTGTTATGAAATAAATCTTTTAGATGGTCCTTCAAATACTTGGTGGATTGATTCTGGTGTCACTGTTCATGTGGCAAATTCCATGCAGGGCTTTCACTCAAGCCAGAGTCCAAGTAATGAACAAAGAAAAATTTTGATGGGCAACCGGCTGGATGCTGATGTGAAAGCCGTGGGGACTTGTAGACTGATTCTTGATTCCGGATTCCAGTTAGACCTTAATACCACCTTTTATGTTCCTACGATTAGTAGAAATTTAATTTCTTTATCTAAACTTGATTTGGAAGGTTATACCTTCTCTTTTGGACAAAGTACTTTGAGTATTTATAAGAATAAAGTTTTATTGGTGGTGGTATTTTATGTGATGGTCTTTATAAATTGAATCTGGATCCATGTTTTGCTAGTTCCTTACTTACCTTGCATGAGAATAATGTTATGAATGTTGGTGGTAAGAGAGGAATAGTGAATGAGAATTCCTCGATCTTGTGGCATAAAAGGCTAGGACACATCTCTCAAGAGAGATTAAAAAGATTAGTAAATGATGGCGTATTAAGAGCCCTAGATTTTACTGATTTTAATGTCTGTATGGACAGCATAAAAGGCAAGCAGACTAAAAATGTTAATAAACATAAGGCCACAAGACATTTAGAATCACTTGAATTAATCCACACAGATATTTATGGCTATTTTCCTTCGCCATGTTATAGTGGTCAAAAATACTTTATCACCTGTATTGATGATTTCACTAGATATGGATATGTCTACCTGTTATATGAGAAATCAAAATCTTTGAAAGCCTTTGAGATTTATAAGGCTGAAGTTGAAAAACAGTTAAACAGAAAAATAAAGGTTGTGAGATCTGATAGGGGTGGAGAGTATTATGGGAGGTATGATGAATCGGGTCAAAATCCTGGCCCATTTGCTAAATTCTAGGAAAGTCATGGCATTCGTGTTGAATATACATTGCCTGGCTCCCCGCATCAAAATGGTGTGGATTGAAGACGTAATAGAACGCTTATGAAAATGGTATGGAGTATGTTAAGTAATTCTAAATTACCTGACTCTATGTGGGGAGAAGCCCTAAAAACAGCTGCATATATCATAAATCGTGTACCCACTAAGGCCGTTCCTAAAACTCCTTACGAGTTATGGACAGGTAAGAAGCCAAGTTTAGGACATCTGCATGTTTGGGGTTGCCTAGCGGAAGCTAGAATTTATAACCCATAAGAGAGGAAATTGGACCCTGGGACTATCAGTGGGTATTTTATTGGATATCCTGAAAGGTCCAAAGGTTTCAGATTTTACTGTCCTACTCATACCACTAAAATTGTTGAAACCGGAAATGCCAGATTTATAGAAAATGATGACATTAGTGGGAGCAATGCACCACGAAATGTGGTATTTGAAGAACATCGGATACCTATTCAAGTACCGATTGAAACGATTAGAGTTGGTATTCCAAATGACTTTGTTCAGAACGATACAATGGAAACACAACCTATCATACCAGATGCACCACTAGATGAGAATGTCACTCATAATGATTTGATTGAAGATATTATTCATCCGAATCAAAATTTAGCGGAACCAGAAGCTTTAAGAAGATCACAAAGATCTAAGAGGTCTGCTATATCGAATGACTAGATTTTTTATCTTCAAGAATTTGATTTTGACATAGGCATTAAAGAAGATCCGGTAACTTTTTCACAAGCCATTAAAGGAGATGATTCGAATAAATGGATTAATGCCATGCAAGAAGAGTTAGAATCCATGTCAATAAATAAAATCTGGGATCTCGTTGAATTGCCTCAAAGGTCTGCTGCTATAGGATGTAAATGGATCTTTAAGACCAAATGGGATCAAAGGGCAAAATTGAACGATTTAAGGCCAGACTTGTAGCTAAGGGATTTACTCAAAGGAAAAATATTGATTATAAAGAGTCCCTTTTCACCAGTTTCTTCGAATGACTCTTTTCGAATCATAATGGCATTAGTAGCTCATTTTAATTTAGAGTTACATCAAATGGATGTGAAAACAACGTTCTTAAATGAGAATTTATTTGAAGAGGTATATATGAAACAACCAGAAGGATTTGAGGAAAAAGGCAAAGAAAAACTAGTTTGTAGATTAAAAAAATCTATATATGGGCTTAAACAAGCTTCAAGGCAATGGTATATTAAGTTCAATGATACCATTACCTCCTTCGTGCTTAAGGAAAATATTGTTGATCAATGTATATACCTGAAGATCAGTGGGACACTACAACAAATGAGTCTTTTTGCGACTTTTTCAAGCGTAGCAATAGAAACAAAAAGCGTTGCAAAAGATTATCAGCAACGGTTTTGGAAGCGTCGATGTGCGGTTGCAATAAGTGCCGACGCAGAAGATAACTAACGACGCTACAAAGCGTTGCAAAAGTAATATACATCAACTACGTAAATAAGCGTTGCTAAAGTACTAAAAGTGTCGCTAGTTTTTTTTTTTTTCTTATTTTGATAATTTCCATTAAAATATGTTTCCCGACACTTTTAAGAGCTACAAAAGGTTCACTAACCGCAACGTTTTTGCATCTGTTGCTGATTGTGTACTTTGGCTACGGTCTGTAAGCGTTGGTGATGTTATATTACTTGCTACGCTTTCTTATCGTTGGTGAAGTATTATTATTTGCAACCCTTCTAAGGGTTGTAAAAGTACCATTTGCATGCACTAATATTATTTTCTAGAGAGCGTTAGCAACACTTATAAGGGTTGTAAAAAGACCATTTGCAGGGTATAACTGTTTATGCATTTACAACGCTTTTAAAAGCATAGCAATCACTCTTTTATATTTGCAACCATTTGAATGTGTTGCAGAAGACCTTTTCTTCTTCCCTGTTATAATTTCATAATTTGCAGTTTTCATACATTCATTTAACAGTAGCCTAACACTCAAAAACATTTAACTAACAAAATATTTAATTTCATAGGTTCCAAATGTAGATTAGTGTCACAATATCCAAAATAATATCCACATAGCCTTGCTATTGATGTAAGTTTACATTAATCGCATCCTTCCTGAGCTTACAAAATATAGTTCAAAATTACAAAATATCATTCAAAATTCAGGGGCTAAGTATTGCATTTACGATCATCTTCCATCCTTTTCAACCCCAACGGTCCATCTTTGCAAAGTACTCATGATGTTGAACCATTCTGCAATTTCAAAAAAGAAAATTGGTTATATATGAAGGCGGCGCCAAGAAACGACAAGTAGAGTTTAAGTGACAATATCAATTCAACATGTCTACGGTAATACTTGTGCACCACGAAATATACAATCAAAAATGATTTTTAGTTCCACACAAGTTAGGTTATTGTTGAGAAACTTCTATTAGTTTTCTTAGCAATGCATGCACTTGTCTCTAAAAAAACAGGTGACATTTGCGGAATATATTTTTGGGTTAGAGTAATTATAAGAACTGAAAATTGAATCTATAAGTTCTAGCAGTTCATAACACTACAGTCATGAGTTCCCTTGCAAGCTGTTCCGGTTACCCATTCTAAGACAGTTTTGCAAAAATAAAAAAAAATTAGTTTTTTCTTCTCATTTTGTCTTGTGTTTTGAGTCCGCAGTCCGAATCAATGGCTTCCTGTCACCAGCATTCTCCATTTCCATTAATAATTCATCCTCATCTTCCAAAAAAGAAAAAAAAATCAACTGTGTCCATTTCAAACAGACCAACATAATGTGCTACTACACTGCCAAACACAATCAGCTCTTACACACCACAGATCTGTTAACTTTTGCAAAGTTATCATAGAAAACTCCATATATCAGTTCTCAACAAACATACATCACTACAAAACCACGACACAACCTAGTTGTTCAAACTCAAAACCATTACTTGCATTTGGAGTTAACAGAAAAGCAAAATGCCACAACCCGAATAACCACTAATGACTAAACCATATTTCAGAAAATGGATCTAGCTAGAGCTTTTGTATATGAATTCTAGCTTCTAATCAGAATTCAGCTTTAAGACTCAAGTAAAATCCCTATTTTACAAATATCACCCCAATTAATCAATTTTTTTCAACTTCCATAAAATCAATATACCCGAACCACTTAAATCCCAGCGACTGTAAATGTATAAATGTGGACCATCAATTCAGTTGGAACTTGGAATAAAATGCTGCAGTATTTTCCTAATACAAGATCCAGGGTGAGCATATTGTTGCTAGCCTTGAACTAATTTGCATTAGTGATGACAATTATAGAGAATGGCAGACTAAGCAAACAACTTTTTATAGATCAACCACCAAAGGCAATATCAGGTAACAGTAAACAAATACCAAGATAACAAAGATTAAAAATGAACTATACCAGAACAAGCAGTACTTTTTTTCTTCTTTTTAAGAATTCTACATGTTCCCTGTTATAAACAAGTAAAACATCCAAGTAAAGCATCCAACGTATGAGGTAAGATGTTTTGTATCATATCCATGATAACTAAAAACTATCTGTTTTACACTAGTCATCATACGGTTCTGTTTTTGATTGCTAATTTGGTAAGTGATTCCATTCTCATATTAACACCAAATCCTCATCTCATTAATTGTTTTACATGGGTAGAATAAATATTCGCATTCTTAATGTGTTAGATCTAATTGGAATTAAGCCTATTTGGGTACCTCTACATATGAAAGAAAAACTTCAAGTTTTCATTATACTAAGAAGAATGAACACCCACAGCGGTAGCCACTGTGATCATAGAGAAAGTACTACCTAACTAAAATGGAAACAAAGGGTGTGAATGAAACATCCATTTTTTTTCAACTAATTTCAAACTAATGCTTGAGAAAGAAGTCTAGAAGTGCACCTTGGTTGTTATGTGCAATGGAGTGTCTGAAGATGACAAAGGACAATAGAAGCCCCAGTAATGCACTTCTAAGCCTTCTTGGTACCATATATGTTTTTTTTTTTTAATTCTAAAGTAAAAACAAAGGGTGTGTGAATCAAACATTCATATACTTTTTCTATAAGGAATCCACAGCCGCACCAAGGAAAAGAAATTTGCACCAAAATTTAATTCCTAAATTTTATGGAAATTCTTTTCCAAGGGTTTCATTTTTATGAATTAATTTACTAATGTTGCAATTTTTCCTTTCCATGAAAAGGGTGTGTATACAAACATGTCCTTAGGATGCATTCATGTAACAGTGAAATTCTATGGCACTGTAGATTCATTTTCCTCGACATTGTGCAAAAATGTTTCCTACCCCCTTTCCTAGGAAATTGTTTTCTTAAATTTGAGGAAAAATCATAGGCTTCTCGAGCTCGGACCTACCAAATGGAACTGCTCTCTTATTTCTTTTTTTTAATACATTACAATTTCTCCTCATCATCTAAGATCACATGGATCTAAGATGAATTCTATTTAATTCTACATAGTGTTGGGGATGTGCAACCAAAGTCCCACATCGGCTAGAATTGGGAAAAATTATGGGCATATAAGTTGGACTAAGTACTCCATTGGTATGAGGCCTTTTGGGTAGAACCCAAGAACAAATCCATGAGGGCTTAGGCCCAAAGTGGACAATATCATATCAATGTGGAGTTTGTGGTGGTCCACTGTCCCAACAAGTGGTATCAGAGCCTAGGCCCAGACTTAGCCCGGAGAATCCTCTGATTGCCAAACAAAAGGTGGTGGGCCTAGTGATGCGCAGGAAAAGCGCAGTACTCACGATTGGTGGATCCGTGGTGAAGCTCTCGAGTTGGCTCTTCTCGATGGAGCGGACGGATGGATGATCGTTTGAGGGGAGGCCCGGTAAAAATATCCAAAGAGATATGGTCCTTTGTTTGAGGGGAGGATTGGATTGTTAGGAAATAATATAGGGTAAAGCACGCGTCAATCAATCACAAGCACACAAGACACAAGAGATTTACGTGGTTCGGCAATTGCCTACGTCCACGGGACTATGAGCGTACCGCTCGATTTCACTATGCAGGAAATTGGGCAACTCGTTACAAGGATAAACCTCTAACACTTAGCCTACTCTCTCCCCCAATAGATCTCAATCTTGCTCTCACAGTCTCTCCCCTTACAATGCTCTCTTGTTCTCCCTTGCTTATTGTGATGTATCTTACAAAGAATAACCCTAGAGAGTATATATAAGAACTTTGCCCTAGTTTACTTAAGCCCTAAGTAAACTATCCATCAAGGCCCAATGGACCTTTTGAGCCAAATCCAACAATCTCCACCTTGGCGAAAAATGTCCGACCTTATTAAAGAATTGTTGTGTTGTGTTTATAACACCTGTACCGTGTGGGAAAGATCTCCCACCATATCTGCACCTCACCGAAGATGAGATGCACCTTCAATCTCTAACAAGAGGAGAGATTGAGCAAGTCCAAGCAATGCCTGAACTTCTCTGTAGTGACTGGCTTAGTGAAAATATCAGCTGCATTTTCATCTGTGTGAATCTTCTCAACGGAGATCTCACCTGTAGCAACCCAATCTCGAATTCTGTGATGCATAACAGCAATGTGCTTTGTCCTGGCATGATATACCTGATTCTTCGCCAAACATATGGCGCTTTGACTATCACAGTGTATTGAGATTGATTCTTGCTTAATCCCGATTTCATTCACCAAACCTCTCAGCCAAATTGCTTCCTTAGAAGCCTCTGCAAGTGCCATGTATTCTGCCTCTGTAGTGGATAATGCTGTTGTAGACTGAAGCACCGATCTCCAGCTTATCGGTCCGCTTGCTAATGTGTAAACATAGCCTGTGGTGGATCTTCTTTTGTCCAGATCCCCTGCAAAATCAGAATCTACATATCCCACTACACTTTCTGGTCCCTGTTTTCTTTCAAACAATATTCTCAAGTCTTTGGTGCCTTTTAAGTATCTCAGAATCCACTTTACTGCATTCCAATGCTCTTTCCCTGGATTCGCCATGTACTTACTCACCACACTGACTGCTTGAGCAATATCTGGTCTTGTGCAAACCATGGCATACATCAAACATCCCACCGCATTAGCATACGGTATCTTGGACATATCTTCAATTTCATCGTCCGTACTTGGAGATTGACTGGCACTTAAATTGAAGTGACTTGCAAGTGGAGTAGACACGGGCTTGGCATTCTGTATGTTAAACTTCTCAAGTACTTTTGAGATGTATTTCTTTTGTGATAACCACAGCTTTCCAGCCTTTCTGTCCCTCCTTATTTCCATACCCAACATTTTTGTGGCCGACCCAAGGTCTTTCATGTCAAACTCCCTTTTCAACTGAGATTTCAGTTCTTCTATTTTTGACATGTTCTTACATGCAATGAGCATATCATCCACATAGAGTAGCAACATAATAAATGAATTATCATCATGCACTTTAAAGTAAACACAATGATCATACTCACATCGATAGTAGCCAATCCGCAACATGTAGGAGTCGAAGCGCTTGTACCATTGCCTTGGTGATTGTTTCAGCCCGTACAATGATCTCTTCAATTTGCAGACATAGTCTTCTTTTCCGACTTCTCTAAATCCTTCAGGTTGCTCCATGTAAATTGTTTCCTCCAAGTCACCATGAAGAAAAGCTGTCTTTACATCTAACTGTTCAAGCTCCATATTGAACTGTGCTACTAATGCCAGCAACACCCTGATAGATGTGTGCTTCACAACTGGGGAAAAGATCTCATCATAGTCAACCCCTTCTTTCTGTGAGTACCCCTTTGCTACTAAACGGGCCTTGAACCTTGGTGTTTCGTTTTCATGTGGGACTTCCTTCTTCCGAAACACCCATTTGCAGCCAACTGATTTTCTATCTTTGGGTTTTGGAACTAACTCCCAGACGGAGTTCTTTTCGAGAGATTCTATCTCATCCATCATAGCACCCATCCAACCCTCCCTATCACTGCTGTTCATAGCTTCTTGGAGTGTGGTTGGATCACCACTACTGGTGATAAGAGCAAAATGGACTTCATCCTCATCCCATCCAAACCTTTGAGGTGGTTTGATGCTTCTCTTTGCTCTTCCTTGTGCTAGACTTGTGGGTTCCTGCTGAACCTCTACTTCTTCCTCACCACCAGATGTACTGGCCTCTGTTTGAATCTGCACTGATTTCTTGCCTTTATTATCTGTAAGAGGAATAATTTCAACAACTACTTTCTCAGCACTGTGCTCTTTGACTTCACCATCTTGTTCCCTGTGTAGCATAGACTTTTCATCAAACACTACATCTCTGCTGATGATCTTTTTCATGTTTACTGGATCCCATAGCTTGTACCCTTTCACTCCCTTCTCGAATCCGAGGAATATGCATTTGAGTGACTTGGAATCTAGCTTGGATCTCTCATCACTGGGAATGTGTGCGTATGCTGGACATCCGAATAACTTGAGTGTGGAATAATCAACTTCTTTACCTGTCCAGACTTCTTCTGCAACTTTGCAATCCAAAGCTGCTGATGGTGACTGATTAACCACATAGCACGCGTGATTAACTGCTTCTGCCCAAAAGCTTTTAGTTAACCCTGCATGTAGTCTCATGCTCCGAGCTCTTTCCAAAAGAGTTCTGTTCATTCTTTCCGAAACTCCATTTTGCTGAGGAGTCTTTGGAACTGTAAAGTGTCTTGTGATGCCTTCATCCTTGCAGAATTGTAGAAAACTTTGACTTTTGTATTCACCCCCATTATCTGATCTGAGATACTTGACTTTCCTTCCTGTTTGATTTTCAACTTCTGCCTTCCATTCTTTGAATTTTTCGAAGACCTCAGACTTGTGTTTCATGAAGTAGACCCAAACTTTCCTTGAAAAGTCGTCAATAAAAGTCACAAAGTATTCAGCTCCACCTTTTGACTTAACCGGGGATGGTCCCCACACATCTGAGTGAATGTAGTCAAGAATGCCTTTACTTCTACAATCTTTTCCTGCAATTTTAAAAGACACTTTCGTCTGCTTGCCATAAACACAGAATTTGCAAAAATCCAGCTTGCATGTTTTCACACCCTTCAACAACTGTCTTTTATGAAGTTCTAACATGCCTTTCTCACTCATATGCCCTAGCCGCATATGCCATAACTGAGACTCATCAATGCTGTTTTTGTCTTCCGTGGAGACTGCAGCTCCACCTGCAACTGTATTTCCCATCAATTTGTAAAGGTTGTTACCCACTCTGGTACCTTTCATTAATACCAGAATACCTTTACTCACTTTAAGCAAGCCATCCTTTGCACTGAATGAACAACCTTTGGATTCTAGTGTGCCTAAGGATATCAAATTCTTCTTGAGTGAGGGAACATGTCTCACACCACCCAATGTTCTAACAACTCCATCTGCCATTTTGATTTTTATGGTTCCCATTCCAATGGTTTTACATGCAGCATCATTACCCATTAGAACACTACCACCATCACATGGCTCATAAGTATCAAACCAATCACGATTAGGACACATATGATATGTACAACCGGAATCTAAAATCCATGTTTCAGATAGATTGTTACCTTGCGAGATCGATAGGAGTTCCACTTCCTTTTCTGAGGCAACGCTGGCGGAGTCAGTGCTATCTGATTTGTCCCCAGCTTTATTCTTCCCATCTTTGCTCGCCTTGTAATGCCGGCAATCTTTCTTCCAGTGCCCTTTCTTTCCGCAATGAAAGCATTCTGAATCTTTCTTGCTTTTGGACTTTGATCTAGAGTTGTTTCTTCTTGACTTACCCCTGTCTTTGGACCTGCCTCGGTTATGCGAGCCTTCCTTTGCTAGAAGTCCCTCTGCATGTGAATTACCTTTGCTAGGTTTTCTTCTGGCAGCATTGGAGATGATATCTTGAGTAACCTCCTCAAAATTGAGTGTCTCCTTTCCATATAGCAGGGTAGTCACAAAGTGGTCATATGGGTCAGAGAGAGAATTCAACAATAACAGTGATCCTGTCTTCATCATCGAATTTCACATCGAGCCTCAACAAATCACTGATCATCCTATTGAAAGTGTTCATGTGCTCCATCAGATCACATCCTTCTTCCATCTTCAACCCATACAACTGTTTCTTCAGGTGTAGCTTGTTTGTCAGGTTCTTACCCATGTACAGCTTCTCGAGCTTTTCCCATAGGTCCTTTGCAGATTCCTCTTCCACGTTGAACATAACTTCGTCAGAGAGGTACTGCTCAATAGAGCTCATGGCTCTTTCATCGATGTCCGCCCACTCATCATCTTCCATCTTTTCAGGCTTCTTTGCCTTGCCAAGCAATGCTACTTTGATTCCTTGTTGAATCAAGATATTTTTCATTCTCCTTTGCCACAAGCCAAAATTAATTTTGCCATCAAATTTTTGAATTTCAAATTTGATACCTGCTGCTGTAGCCTTGTTTGCCATTATGTCTGAAATCTGCCCCTTTTTCAGAACTTTAAATGGTCAATCCGATTCGTTAACTTCGTAGATCTCGTCGACGCGAATCTATAGGAAGAAACGGAGCTCAAATCGGAGTCCGGATGGCTCCGAAAACTGAGAATGAAATCTGACCGTTAATCTGGTCAACTATGTGGTTTGACCTGACGAACTGCTGACGTGCTGCTGACGTCAGCGCTGCTGGCTGCTGCTGCGCTGGGCTTTTCCTGCACAGGCTGGGTCAGGTCAGAACTGACCCACGACCTGAACTCTTTTAGCTGGGCTTCCTTAACGAACTGGGCCAGGTCAGAACTGACCTGGACTGGAGACTGACCCACAAACAGACTTGCTGTGCTGGGCTTCTGGCGCACGGGTCAGGTCAACCTGATCTGCAAACTGACCCAGAAACTGGGTCTGTCTTCTTCGTTGAATGGGTTCTGCAACCTCAAAGGTTCAACGCAGCGTCTTGCTGCTTCTTCCTTTTTCAACTCCGGTGATGACGCAACGGCGGGGACCGGCGATGGCCGGCGACGGTGCTGCAGCGCGGCGGCGGACCGGTCCGGCGAGATTTGCTCAACAGCGGCGGCTGGATTCCTTTTTTTTTTTTTTTTCAGAGACTGTAGACCGGCGTGCTCTGCTTCCTGTTCCGGCGATGAGCGAGTCCAGATCCTTATGGTGATCCGCGGCCTGAACACTGATGGTGATGATCCGGCTGATGATCTGCGTGGCCCACCTTCTGCAGGACCGGATTCAAACTGCTGTCAGGCAGCAATTTCAGGGAGTATTCCGGCGACGGAGACAACGCGTGGTGCACGGACAGATCTGGCACCGATCGAATCTGCGGATTCACTGCTATCTCCTTCTGATTCGCGTGGCCCGCCTCGGGTGATCGTCTGATCACACAGTAGTCTCCAAACCTTGATCCTCGTGCAACCCTAACCCTAGGAAAAATCCTAACTTCGCTCTGATACCAATTGTTAGGAAATAATATAGGGTAAAGCACGCGTCAATCAATCACAAGCACACAAGACACAAGAGATTTACGTGGTTCGGCAATTGCCTACGTCCACGGGACTATGAGCGTACCGCTCGATTTCACTATGCAGGAAATTGGGCAACTCGTTACAAGGATAAACCTCTAACACTTAGCCTACTCTCTCCCCCAATAGATCTCAATCTTGCTCTCACAGTCTCTCCCCTTACAATGCTCTCTTGTTCTCCCTTGCTTATTGTGATGTATCTTACAAAGAATAACCCTAGAGAGTATATATAAGAACTTTGCCCTAGTTTACTTAAGCCCTAAGTAAACTATCCATCAAGGCCCAATGGACCTTTTGAGCCAAATCCAACACATAGGGACAAAGAAAGACATCTGAAATCGGCTATCCATGTTCACATAGGCAGCTCTAGTGAGGAACATAATCTTTGAAAACGATTTGCACCAAAAGGACAAAGGCATTAGGCTGGAACATAATCTTTGAAAATGATTTGTACCACATCCAGACATCCTCTACTACCCCATGAATAATTAATACAACTTACAGATGTTAGTAATGGAATATAGGACATAGGTTGGATGGGACACCATGTGAAGATTCTGTGCGCAACAACCCAAACTTTCCATTCTATAAAATATCGTTACTATAAATATTAACCAGTTGCCATTGAGCAAAAAAAATATAAAAGATATATTAACCAGTGATTTTGAGTTGAATTATCTTCTTAGAATGTTTAAAGGGATAGAGTTGAAAGTTGAAACCCATGTGAAGAAACAGAAGACAAGATTGTTCCAAGAAAAAGTACCAAAAGCGATGAACTGTTTTTTGTCCTTGTATAAAGGGTTATTTTCGCTTTTTGGAAAGAATACAATCTCATCTATTGCATCCAGGCCTGGGCTTCTGCTTAGTTACAGGAAGAAAGAAAAAAAAAACTAAGAGAGAGAGAAAGAAAGAAAAAAGCAGGGGCTTTCTAGCAATCTCCCTTATAATAAGAATCTATATCCGTGGTTGTTTGATATTTCCTGCCTATCCTAATCTTCTAGGAGGATTTGACGACTATATAAATGGAGATCCTATTTGCTTATTAGTCATTATTGACCTAGAAGAATACTCATGGGAGAAATGCACAATTTGTTAGCTCTTTGTGTAAAATTTTTTAGTTGTCCCAATTCCTTTAATACTGTGGTTGTTGTATTGTCTACTTACAGAGTACGTTCATGCCTGGAGGGAGTCTGTACGATTTCTTACATGACTATATAATGCACTGTGAAGCTTAACCTCTCCATCAATCAGTTTTATAGAAGGGTAACCCTACAACCCATCCTCCAAGTATATACTTTCATACCACAAATAAAGATAAAGATGAAGACATTTTTATATGTAAATACATACCACAGAAAATTTGGCCCCAATGTGCGCCATGAGAAAGTTCAACTTAGCTTTAGAAGCTTCTTTCCAGTTTTGTAACTCCTCTACATTTTCCTTGTTTTCATGTAAACGCGTTGTGAGCTCTTGCGCTTGTCACTCATACTCCTCAGCCTGTCTCTCAGCTGCCTCGACTCTCCTCTTAAGTTCCTCAACCTCTGGATAATAATAGGAGGAGGAGGATGACATTGGGTCCACGCCGTGACCAAGACCACCGATGTAACCTGGTTTTGCACCTAAGACTTTAATAGCAATGTCGTCTTCATTCATGGCAGCAGAACCTTCTTCTAGGGACTCAGCCTGCAACTCCAACATCTTATCCTGTAATTTTAAATAAGAGGCAAGTATCAAATAAAGATAATATTTTAGACGATAAACCGTAATTTCAGACAAGAAAGAGAAAAGAAAACATGATCCTTACATAATTTTCTTGAGCAGAGCCGCTCCAGCCTTTGCCCGTATTATAATACATCATGCGATAAAATTCAATCCTGCCGGGCTCTTGTTGTGTTTGTGCATCACGCTGTAGCAGATGTAAACATCATTCTAACCAAGCCATAATTCAATAAAATTCTAGATAACAAAAAAAAATATATTCAAGTTAAGAGAGCTGGCTTGGGCCCACAAAGGGTCTGGACCGGATCCAAATCAAGGGCCAAATACATGTATAAATATTTGTTAATACACTCGATAGTATTGAGTATTCGAGTCCCTTTAATTGGCCCATTGTCATCCTAAGCTGGATCTGGGCCAAATTTTTCTATCTTAATAATTAAGTAGGGCAGATTGAGCCTAAAATGAATAAAGCCCAGTTCCACCTTGTATATGCAACACAATGAGGCACGTACATTTTGAAATGTTGGCGAGGCCTGTGCGTTAATTTCAGGTGCATGGGCTGATCTGGGCAGAATACTAGGCCGTTTAATAAACAGGTCGTTTATGAAGTGGGAGAGAACTACTGTCATTTGATACTTGTTATGCGTAGGATTTCGTTTCTTTCTATGCTATCGTCTCACTTTTTTGTTCTCACTCACTTCCTCTGTTTGCACTATGTTTCTCCCTAGTTGAGTATATAATTTTTTCTACAAGAAAAATGATAAAAGCATCCACTTTTTGAGATTAGACTCCCCTTACCAATGGGGTCAATGACAACCAAAGTGCGATTCAGCTCCTAGAAAATCTAGTGTTCTATGCAAGGACCAAGGACATTAAGGTTTCCCTTCGCTACCAGCTGGTTGACTTTTAGGCTAAGGCCTATTTGAATGTAACCCATGTGAATAGTTTCCTCAACCTCATTTTCCTCTAGTCTCATCCAAACTAGTCTTATATTATCATAAGAATTGTAACAAACCGACATCTAAGTTACACTCCTTTTACCAACACATGGCAAAATCAGACACGGAAAATTATAAATATATAAACTACCTTATCAGCTCGATGATTCAAAAATGATCTTGAACCACCACGGTGGTTAACTTTTTTCTTTGCACGAATGGCCTTGTTGATTGTGCTAAGTTTCTACAATAGAATTTTGTTGGTTAGAAGTACAACAGAAGAGAGTTAAAGTTTGAATAATAGCATTTTTTTTTTACCTTGAACTTGTCTGTTTCAAACCAATCACAAAGCCGTTCCCAGTCCTCTTGTGTGACATTGTCATATGGCTTCCGTCTGCGCTGATCATTTGAGAGAGTCTTGTAATAAACATGCAACCTGCACCTGAACTCTTTGAGGTGCTGTCCTAAGTACTTATTGATAGCCCTTTCGACATACGGGAGATGATATCAATGTCAAAGCTCTTCTGCAAATAATTTTTGCAATGCGATGTTAAGAAGAAATCGACTCCATTAATAATAAACCAACTAAAGAAAAATAATTTTATTACCAAAATATGTTTGTGCATCGTCTGAACTTTGGATTTGTATTCCTTCTTCACCTTTCTCCAATTATAAAGTGACAGAGGTGCATATTTACGGCAAATTATGCCAACTTCAGAAGCTAATTGCTGACTCCAATCTCCTACAGGCTTTGACTTCCCTGGTGGTATTTCAATCCTCGGTTTCTGACCTCGCCTTGCTATATGGTTAATGAGAGTGTTGTCCTTTGCCCTTCCACTTTTGGTAACTGATGATGTTGAACCCGTTTTAGACATAACAATATCACAAATTAATAGCTGATCAAACACTTTTTACAAATCCATCAATAATATGAAACTATGACTATGGAGAGATTACAAAGGTAAGTTTAGCCTATTGGACGTACCAGGAGTCGACCCATTAACCGATTGTGTAGAAAAGTTGGGCACATTATCCGATTGTGTAGAAGAGTTGGGCACAGACGAAGGCACTGCATTAGAACTTGCGGATCGTCCACCTGTTGCCATGCCTATACAAGAATCAATAAATTCAAAACAAGGATATGCAAGGTATGAGTGGGAATAAACCAAAGTTCTAAGTGTACATAACTAAAATTTATGAAGAGATTGGACTGAAATCAAAAGTTGCAGGAAAGAAGACTATCTTAGCAAGAAGAGATGCAACACCCGGTTGTGTGCTTGGCTCGGGCTCTGGCAGCGTTTGAGAACTTCTAGTGGATCGTCCACCTGTTCCCATGCTTATACAAGAATCAATAAATTCAAAACAAGGATATGCAAGGTCTGAGTGGGAATAAACCAAAGTTCCAAGTGCACATAACTAAAACTTATGAAGAGATTGGACTGAAATCAAAAGTTACAGGAAAGAAGACTATCTTACCGTGAAGAGACGCAACACCCGGTTGTGTGCTTGGATGGGGCTCCGGCTGCGTTTGAGAACTTCTGGTGGTTCGTCCACCTGTTGCCATGCCTATACAAGAATTAATAAATTCAAAACAAGGATATGTAAGGTCTGAGTGGGAATAAACCAAAGTTCCAAGTGTACATAACTAAAATTTATGAAGAGATTGGACTGAAATCAAAAGTTGCAGAAAAGAAGACTATCTTACCAAGAAGAGACGCAACACCCGGTTGTGTGCTTGGCTGGGGCTCTAGCAGCGTTTGAGCACTTCTAGTGGATCGTCCACCTGTTGCCATGCCTATAAAAGAATCAATAAATTCAAAACAAGGATATGTAAGGTCTGAGTGGGAATAAACCAAAGTTCTAAGTGTACATAACTAAAATTTATGAAGAGATTGGACTGAAATCAAAACTTGCAGGAAAGAAGACTATCTTACCAAGAAGAGACGCAACACCCGGTTGTATGCTTGGCTGGGGCTCTGGCAGCGTTTGAGAACTTCTAGTGGATCGTCCACCTGTTGCCATGCCTATACAAGAATCAATAAATTCAAAACAAGGATATGCAAAGTCTGAGTGGGAATAAACCAAAGTTCCAAGTGTACATAACTAAGACTTATGAAGAGATTGGACTGAAATCAAAAGTTGCAGGAAAGAAGACTATCTTACCACGAAGAGACGCAACACCTGGTTGTGCGCTTGGATAGGGCTCCGGCTGCGTTTGAGAACTTTTGGTGGTTCGTCTACCTGTTGCCATGCCTATACAAGAATTAATAAATTCAAAACACGAATATGCAAGGTCTGAGTGGGAATAACCAAAGTTCCAAGTGTACATAACTAAAATTTATGAAGAAATTGGACTGAAATCAAAAGTTGCAGAAAAGAAGACTATCTTACCAAGAAGAGACGCAACACCCGGTTGTGTGCTTGGCTGGGGTTCTGGCAGCGTTTGAGAACTTCTAGTGGATCGTCCACCTGTTGCCATGCCTATACAAGAATCAATAAATTCAAAACAAGGATACGCAAGGTCTGAGTGGGAATAAACCAAAGTTCCAAGTGAGCATAACTAAAACTTATGAAGAGATTGGACTGAAATCAAACGTTGCAGGAAAGAAGACTATCTTATCACGAAGAGACGCAACAATTGGTTGTGTGCTTGGCTGGGACAGAGGCTGAGTTTGAGAACTTCTAGTGGTTCTTCCACCTGGACCCATGACTAGACAAAAAATATATATTTGACAACATAAACTAAACAAACTCCCCTTGAGCATAAATCACATTTTAAAGTGTAATGCAGACAACAATTTAATCATGTCTTCTACAAACAAGTCAAAATAAATTCAATAATAAGTAACATGATTAGGAAGGAATAACAAATTACACAAAATATTTCATATACTATCACTTATAGATAATATAAACCAACTTTTACATGACCATTCAATCTATGTCAGTATCATCATCACTTGATATGGCAATCTCTTCTTCTGAACTACAATAATCTATCCATGTATTATCTTCTTCATCAATTTCATCAGCATTAATGAACTGATCCTCTGTGTGTACTTTACCCATATTGGTCAGTACCACATGTGCATCAACTTCAATTGGGTTCAAATCTTCTCTATTTAGATGTAGAGGTTTAAGTTCTTCATTCTGAATATTATCACCATTACATTCTTCAAGAGTGTGATCATGTTCGACAATGCCAATCACAGCGACATGATCCTTTTGTTGAAATGCCTCAACACCATGCTCTACTACAATCTCTTCCTCCTTCTCTGAAACATCATATACATTTCTTGGCTTTATTTTTTGCACAACTTGCCAACTACCATGCAATTTAGTATCGCTCATATAAAAGACTTGACTTGCTTGGGCAGCAAGCACGAATCGGTCATCTTTGTACCAAGTTCGGGAGACATTAACACTAGTCACCTGGCCATCTGTTTGAATACCCGTCCTTCGGTTACCAACATCATACCAATCACATTGAAAAAGATAAACTCGATTGGAATTTAAGAAGTTTAACACAATGACATCGGTTAGAACACCAAAGAAATCAATCTCTTTTGACTGGTGACACTCTTGCACAGCGACACTACAGTTTTGAGTACGGAGATTTACTTCTCTGTCCTTCGTGTGAAACCTAATCCCATTAACGATGCAACCATTATATCGAATGACACGATGATCAGGCCCGCAAGCTAATGAATATAAATCATTGGTAGCTTCTGGAGAATTCTGGGATCGCAATTCTTGCATCTACGAGTAAAGTGTGCAAAGTCAATAGAATATACAATATAAGTAGGACAAACAAGTACTTTACTTTTGGGGTCCCTAAGAAACGTTCTTCAAACCATTCAGCAAAATACATTTCTTGCCTCTCTTCCAAATTATTTGGACTTTTCCTTTTAAGCTCAATCAAGTGTTGTCTACATAAAGAAAATGTCAAGAATATATATATAAAAATCAACTAGAAATATATATAGCATCTTAGTACATATGGGTGCACTCACTCGAGATATGGCACTACTTCTTCTGTATTATTTAGCACATAATAATGAGCCTTGTTGTGATCTTTTAGATTCAAGCTAACAATTTTAAAAGCTCCTAATGGTCGCACATTCTGTGAGAAAACATGCAACTTAGTAGGTTGTTTCTCCTGACCACGATCAAAATTTCACTCTTCACGGTTGAAGCGTATTTCAATTCCTTGGAGATACATGGAACAAAACGTCAGACATTCGTTATCAATGTATGCTTCAGCATTCAGCAATTGAACCTTCCGGACGTGCCTTGTTACGAACGTATTGTTTCAAATTGTGCAAAAACCTGTTTAAAGATTTATAATTATTATATACTAAATAAAGTACAACTTTTTAAACTTTTAAATGCATGTACATGTTACCTTTCAATGGGATACATCCATCGATACTGCACAGGTCCACCAAGAATTGCCTCTTGTGGTAAATGAAAAGCTAAGTGAACCATTACATCAAAAAAAGATGGCGGAAATATTTGTTCAAATTTACTAAGTATCATGGCAATGTCTTTCTCCATATTCTCGAGCACTTCCAACCTTAAAGTCCTCGAACATAACTCTTGGAAGAAGAAACCCAGCTCAATCAATGCAATGGATACATCATTGGGCAAGAAACCACGTACGGCAACCGGGAGAAGTCGCTGTAAAAGTACATGGCAGTCGTGGCTTTTCAAACCTGATATTCTACTGTCATTGACATTCACACACCGATATATATTGGATGCAAAACCTTCTGGAAACTTTATAGATTTCAACCATTCGCAAAATGTCTTTTTCTCGGTCGATGACATTGTATAGCACGCAGATGGTACAATAAACTTATCACCCCTAGGAATTAGATGTAATTCTTTTCTTATACCCAAAGCTGCCAAATCTAATCGAGCTTGCATTGAGTCTTTTGTTTTGCCATCAATACTCATCATAGTTCCTAAAATGCTCTCACAAATGTTCTTTTCAATATGCATCACATCAAGGATGTGACGTAGCTTAAGGGTTCACCAATATGGTAATTCAAAAAATATACTCTTCTTTGACCAATTCAACTCAATCTGCATACTCTTCCTTTTCTTATTATTCGGATTCTTTCCAAAGTCCCGTTCGTCAACCAGTTCAAGTTGTGATACGATATCCTCCCCGGATAAATCCTTTGGTTTTGGCCTGTTCTCAACCATCCCATCAAATAAGTTTTTACCATGACTCCGCCAAGAATGTCGTGGTTGCAAAAAACGATGCTTGCCCATATAACATAACTTGTGACTATTCTTTAGATACATAGAAACCGTGTCTTTGTTACAACTTGGGCATGCCATTTTGCCTTTAGTGCTCCATCCAGACAAGTTAGCAAATGCAGGAAAGTCATTAATAGTCCACAATAATGCAGCGTGCAACTGAAATGTTCGCTTGGTCACAACATCATATGTCTCCACGCCATTCTCGCACAAATCTTTTAATTCATCTATCAACGGCCGTAAATACACATCAATGTCATTTCCCGGTGATTTAGGACCAGGAATAAGTAGTGACATGAAGATGAAAGGCTCTTTCATACATTTCCATGGTGGCAAGTTATACGGCATGAGCATTACTGGCCACATGCTGTAAATGGTACTCATGTCACCAAAAGGATTGAATCCATCGCTTGCAACGCCTAGGCGGATATTGCGAGGTTCATTTGAAAACCACTCATTCTCCTTGTCGAAGTCTTCCCATACTTTGGAATCAGCTGGGTGCCTAAATACATTCTCCTCCCGAACTCGATTTTCTTTGTGCCACCTCATATATACAGCAATCATCCTTGACATAAACAACCTTTGAAGTCTTGGTTTAGTTGGAAAGTATCTTAAAACCTTTTTTGGTATTTTCTTAAACTTGCCTTCAACAACTTTGTACCTCGACTCCCCACATACTGGACAACTTTGAAGATTTTCATATTCCTTCCCCCAGAAAAGTGCACAATCATACTTGCATGCATGAATTGCATTATAACCAAGCCCTAGTTCTCGCATTAATGTCTGCGCCTCATGATAGGACTTTGGTAGCGTCTCACCCTCAGGCAAAGCCGCTTTAATCAATTGAAGAATCATATCAAATGATTTGTTACTCCAATGATTAATTACCTTCACATGAAAGAACTTCACCAGATAATCCAATTTAGAGAATTTTGTACAACCTGGATACAAAGGTTGCCGCGATTCATTCATGAGTTTCTCAAATAGAGTAGCATTTCCTTCTCTCCTATCAAGACCACTAAATGTTTCTGCTTCTCTGGTTGTAAAATTATCTGCATAATCATGTTGCATGTCTGGCACTGGATTATCCATAGAAGTATGTGCCCCTAAATCTTGAAGCAAGTCACAAACACCATAAAAAACAACCCCTTGATCAGCACCAGCATCATCGTCGTCATCATCATCAGACAACACTTCATATTCTTCACCATGATGTACCCAACGAGTGTAATACTTGTCAATTCCATTGTCAAGTAAATGATCTTTTACTTCATCGACTTGCTTATAGTACCTATTATTGCAAATCGTAGGACAACGAATCCTACCCGTGATGTCAGTATGATTACTAGCAAGAACAATGAAACCCTCAACACCTTCAATATATCGAGTTTCAAACCGATCTTGCAAATCCATCCAACTCTTATCCATACTTGTGTGGAATTCTATACAATTTAAATGAAAAGATATGTCAATTATATAGGCACATAGTGCAATTTCACTACATTTGGAATGATAGAAGAAATAAAAAAAAATAAACAATGGTACAAATCAGCATTTGTAAAACAATAAGACAAACTGAAAGCAAACAGTAAGAATGAGTCATGATATTCTTATAATAAAGTTAAATGTAAGTCATTATTCCTGGTCATGTCTACACATCACAGTACAATATAACAATCAAACAAACACAATGAAAAGCTTCAACATGCCCATATACCAAAAAAAAAAAAAACCAAATGTGAAAAGTCATGCAGAACATAGAATTTCATTGAAACAAAAATGCTTAATTAAAAGTTTGATATGTTACCAATCAAATTAGAGATCAAGTAATTAACCCAACCAGCACTGAACGAGTCAAGGCCTATGCATATTATTAATTCAAACCCAACAAACAAGTGATAAAAAAATAAAAAAATAGTCATACAAATTAATTACAAAACTAGCTTGCTAACTCATTTGAGTACTTCATACTAACTTTGTTAACTCATGCAACCAAATATACATACTCTAATCAACAATAACAAGTATAATAAACAAGAAAAAAATAATTACCTATATCAACAGACTAAAGCTTGAACAAACTAAGCCGCACAAAATTCTTCTGAGACAAATACTTTCAGCTGAGCTACAAAAAAAAATAAAAAAATAAAAAATCTTATCAAAACCTCAAAAAAATCACAACTTTAAGAAAAATCTCAAATAAGAACAGCTTACAGTTGCGAGCCACTGTAACAATTCTCGATTTAATTAAATATGTTCACAATTCCATCAAAATGATTACAAAAGTTCATAGTTTTCATACAATTCTCACAATGAGCAAACAAAGTTCACATCAAAATGTCTTATTAACGCTATTGGAAACACCAATTCAAACAGAAAACCAAACACCCGTATTTACAATTGTCGGATTTCACAAAAATTAAATTGCATGAGCAGAAGAAAAGTACCCT
Organism: Litsea cubeba; assembly: GCA_012931725.1. Taxonomy (NCBI): domain Eukaryota; kingdom Viridiplantae; phylum Streptophyta; class Magnoliopsida; order Laurales; family Lauraceae; genus Litsea; species Litsea cubeba. The sequence goes on along the minus strand of CM022953.1, from coordinate 40,146,173 downwards.
GCAAGTGGCCAAAAGAAAGGCATAAAGCCATCAAAAGCAAGGTATAAAAACCATCAGAAGTTAAGCACAATTATCATATTAAAAACAGAACACACCTTATTATACTAGTAGTAATAAACACCACAAACATCAACTTCTTTCCCTTCTCTTAGATTGTACCTTACAAAGAGAAAAATCAAATTATAAAGGCATCACTTCATTTTTTTTTTAATACCCAAGAACCAAAAGTGTGGGAATTTATTCACTAAAATATTTCGAACAATAATTCTCTCAGCAAGAAGAGCTATCAACTTAATTGTCAATACAGTGTTTGACAAGTAATACTTGGATAACAATCCCTTCACTAAAATCCCAATTGTCAACATGACAAATTAGAATCTGCTTGTGCCAAAAGAGAAAAAAAAAGATTTCTCATAAATCTGAAGTCATGAATTTAGAAACTTCAAATATAAATACATGTGCTCAGACTCACCGAAGAAAAATCAATGAGATGCATAGACACAAATCTAAAAACTATATAGCCCATCCATTCAAAATCTATATATTTGATGATGTACATATGAATATTTATAAAACCAACAATGATAGAAATCTTTACAACTACAAGCCATACTAAGTTGAGTTTTCAAAAGGTGGGACTGTAGTTCAACAAAAACTTCCCAACAGACATTACCCAAAAACCTCCTTTTTTTCCCAAAAAGATACATTCCACTAAAACCCTACAACTGAAATTACTACACGAAACCAAATTACCTCGCCTAAATCCAAACACTCCACCAAAACATCAATTTTAGATTGCCGTAAGCAATAATAAATCACTCCCAAGAATTAGTTCTGGTTAAGAAGCCTAATTAGCTAGGCTAAGAGTGCATTATGAACACATTATGAACCCAGCTCACTCCCTACTCAGTGGCAAGTATGTACACAAATGAAGATTGCACCTTCTTTAAGAAACCAGTTCTTTGCATAAAAGGGTGCATATGGCATTGATTGTTGGTCATTCCTCTTTAGTTATATTTTTAGTTTTATGCTCCATCAAACAAAATGGGGTAGCCTGATGCACAAAGCTTCCGCATATGCTTGGGCAAGAAAAACTATTTTTATCAAGCAACATAGCAACTAATTTCAGCATTTCAACGAGGCACCTAGCTTTTGATAACACACATTACCAACCAACATTGCAAAATAAGGATCCCTTCAAAACTCATTGAGTAGGGAATGCTTCCAACCAACAGTGAGCAGTTCACCAAATTTAGAACAGCCACACAATTTGCACTTTGCAAATAAGAAAAAAGATCCGGTTATCCATATAAACAAGATCCATCTTAGCAATGTTTAAATTCTGAAGGCATGGGACACACATTTTATGGAGAAAAACCCCATTAGATTTAACATCCCCTATTGACAGATGAAGGATCAAAGTGATATTTCACCATTGGATCAAACCGGTTCAAGCCGTCGAAAACATTGAAGAGACCTATGGCTTATCAATTCTTAGGATACATGTTGACATAAAAACAGAGCTTCTTACACAAAAAAGCAGAAGACGTCCAAGTCAAGCATCATATACATGTACAAATAAATACCATACAATCAACTCAACAAAGGAATCATAAAAAATCTTACACAGTAACTCCAAAATTTCCGTTCTTCAAGCACAAGCATAGTACAAGCACATTTTTAGGTATTTTTCGTGCAAATCTATAAGCAGCAAACAAAACTTACAGTGATTTCCTGCGGAAGGGCATACACAACATCCCCTTTAGGATGATTGAAATTTGGAATTCTACCAAACAAATATGCATGGTGTTTTTTTTTAACTTATTTTTTCTTTTAAAAAAATTAATATCTTTTAGTACACCTGTCTCTATAAAAATTTCTAGAAAGGCCAATACATACACTCATAAGTCACACACATGCTGAACCAATACATACACTCATAAGTCACACACATGCTGAAGAATAGATCCCTTGACATGCCAAACTAAGAAGAAAAAAAAAAGGAATTCTAGGAAGGAAATATCTCCAAACATGCCTCTTTTGAAATAAATCTCACCTCCCCTGAAAGGGAGAGAGGTAAATATATATCACTGTTGACCATCAATTTGGGCAATCCATCCAATTTGGCATGTTGAGTGTTGACCATCCAATTAATCATCATTAAATAACCTACTTATACCTATAAGGCTACCTACACAAAATTCAAAATGTACTTTGTATTTTTCCCTAAAAAGGCCATCAAAGAGGAAACAAGAAGCAAACAGAAGCCAGAAAGAAAGAAAAAAATTAAAAAAAAAGGTATAGAGGATGATGAGAAATACAAGAAACAGGAAGAAGAATCATAAATCATTCAAATCACCATAGAACCACCTGTCTAAATACCTGAGCTTTCAAGGCGGCAAGTTCTTTCTTCCTCTTCTGTGTTCCCTTCCTTTGTTTTGTGTGCCAAGAGAAAGAGACTCAGCTGTTACACACTACAACAACGACAAGAGAAGCCCTGATCTCTTAGCCCAAAAGGAACACAAGTGAACAAGAAGCCATCAATATATTCTATAAATTAATAAAAAGGGGAACTCAGAACATGTAATCTGAGAAGAAAAAACCCATACCTGGTACCTGAGTTTCTTTTCCTCCTCCTCTCATAAATTCTTTCTTCCTCTTTTCCTCCTCGTCTTCGTTCCCTTCCACATATATTAGTTATCAAATATAAAAGAGCAAGAAAAGATAAATCATATGGCTGGACCTAATCTCACCTGAAGTGAACCCCTCACATGACTGAGAAAAGAGAAGAAAAACCCATACACATGGCTGAGAAAAGAGAAGAAAAAAAATCAAGCTTGAAGAACACCGCCTGGCTTGGAGAGAGTTTGACTTTTATGGATGGAACCCGGACGATGGTTTGAGCGGTAAGGGTTGGAGATTTGGGGGTTTTCAAATGTAGAGGAATTTCAGTAAGCTGCGAGAGATGTAAAGGATGGCATGAGGTGATGATGTCACTGCGCAAGGTGAGAGAAGAGGTGGGTCTGTGAGATGATGGAGGTGGCGTGAGAGAGATGAAGGGTTGCAGGGGAGAGACGGTGAGAGAGTGAAAGACTGAGAGAGATGTTGTGTGCGCAGGGAGAAGGGAGAGACGGTGAGAGAATGAGAGAGATAGAGGGCTGTGCAGGGGATAGAGAAGAGATGGGGATGGCTTACGCAGGGGAGAGAGAGACGGTGAGAGATGAAGGATTGCAGGGGAGAGAGTGAGAGACTGAGAGAGATGGAAGGCGTGCGCAGGGGAGGGAGATCCGGCGAGAGAGTGAGAGAGAGATGGGCGAGAGAATGAGAGAGCGAGTGAGAGAGAGTTTGGGAGTGTTTTGCTTAGGATTGGAAAGGGGGGAAAAAGAAAAGTGAAACCGGGAGAGGGCAGGGGCAAAGCGCGGGAGCAGGGCGGGAGTAAGGGAAAAAAAGGGGGAAGGTAAAAGTCAACGCTAAAAGTGTAGGTACTACACTTAAAAAACTTAATTTTTTTTTTAATAAAAATTAAGTTCAAAAAAATTATCAGTAATGCTTACAAGCGTCGTTGATAATATCCAGATTACATCCCACCAAAACTGAGTTGCTACACTTTAAAGCGTTGCCAATAATGTGTATTAGCAACTCTTTGAAAGCGTTGCAAATTAAAAAGTCGCAAAAAGACTCATCTGTTGTAGTAGGAGCAAGTTCATTATTTTAGTCCAATATGTAGATGACATCAACTTGCTAGTAGTGATCTTGGCCTACTACATGAAATAAAAGAATCCCTCACAGAGAACTTTGAAATGAAAGATATGGGTGAAGCATCCTTTGCGCTTGGAATCGAGATTATCATAAACAAATATCGAGGACTACTAGGACTTTCACAAAAGGCCTATATCAATAGAGTTCTTGAAAGATTCAATATGGAGAACTATTCTGGATGGAAAGCGCCTATATTCAGAGGTGATCAATTCTCTAAGGATCAATGTCCTAGAAATGACATCGAGAGAAGACAGATGTATGACATTCCTTATGCTTCGGCAGTAGGAAGTCTTCTATATGCACAGACTTGTACACGTCTAGACATCAGTTTTGCAGTAGGCATGCTAGGAAGGTATCAATCTAACCCTGGCATGACACATTGGAAGGCAGTAAAGAAAGTCATGAGATATTTACAAGGGACTAAAGAACATATGCTTACTTATAGAAAATCTGATCACTTGGAAGTGGTTGGATATTCATATTTAGATTTTGCTGGGTGCCTCGACACGAGAAAATCTATATCAGGATATGTTTTTCTCCTTGCTGGTGGGGCCATTTCGTGGAAAAGCGTCAAACAAACAACCACCGCTTCTTCCACATTTGAAGCTGAATTTGTGGCATGCTTTGAGGCCACTACTCAAGCTATATGGCTACGGAATTTCATTTCAGGGCTTTAGATTATGAATTCTACTTCTAAGTCGCTGAAAATTTATTGTGATAACACCTCGGCCGTTCGCTTCTCTAACAACGACAAGAGTTCCAGCGCTGCAAGACATTTTCAAAAAAAACATCTTGCCGTTAAAGAGAAAGTTCGGGATCATCTAGCGTCTATAGAGCAAATTAGTACAAGGCTCATGATAGCAGATCCTTTGACCAAAGCTTTACCTGCAGAGGCTTATAATGATCATGTTACAGAAATGGGCCTCATTGTATTACCTTAATGTATTTGGTTGAAATGGATAATGCTAATTTCTTAGACGCCTCTTTTCATTGATCTATTTTCATTTATGATGATTCCATTTTCTTGCTTAATTTTGTGCACATTTAGTGAATTATTGAAAAGCAAGATTAATTTAATTTGGACCAACAAATAGGAATTTTAGATTTATCCTAATTTTTTTCCTCAATTTATGACTTGATTAAATGGAATTATTAATGTTGTGATACATGGAAGGAATCATGTCGCATTATTGATGTTTGACCGCCATGATCCACATTAATGGTTTCATTTAGTTACTGTATATAAGACTTAGGTAATGTTTGGATCGTCTTAAGTTTGGGTCTTAATGTCTTGTGTCTTAAGCGCTAAGACAAAAAAAAATAAATAAGATTGTTTGGTGCGCTATAACAACATGTCTTAAGCGCTAAGACGATTTGTTATTTAAGACAAGATTTATCTTAATTCTAGGAGCTCGAAATCCAGCTCCTGGAATTAAGACCCCAACATCTTAAGCGGTAAGACATTTCAAAACTTTTAAAATTCCCGTAATAACCCTCACCAATATTAACGATTGCAGCCCTCAAATAATTATAATCATAAAATAAAAAAATAATTATAAAACAAAATTTTGTTAAACATATAATAAAAATAAATTTAATACAAACACTTTATCATAATATAATAGACATATAACATTTAAAAAAAATAAATTATTAAAAACATAATAATAAAACTTATCAATTAACAAATTAAATAAGTAATATTATATCTATAAAAAAAATGAACATATAATAAATAAAATATAATATTCAACGACAATTAATTAAAAAGAAATTCGTAATATAATTTAATAAATATGTATAAAAATAAGTAAATAAAAAATAATATATTAACAAAATTACAACTATATAAAAATTAATAAATTAAAAAAAATATATAAAAATATAAATGAAACAAAAATCAAAATACAATTAAAAAATATATAAATATATATAAACAATAAAAAATAAATAATAATCTATGATAATAAAATTAATCATTATGATAAAAACAATCACAACACAATTATAAATAATAAAATAAAAATAAAACACAAAATAAACAAAAAAACAATTAAATTAAATAAAAATTTAAATAATAATAATTAATATAAAACATTAATAACATATTATTTAATGAAAAAAGAAATAATAATATAATAATATAATAACATAATAAAACTAATACAAATAAAAAAAATTAATACACATAATTATAAAAAAGCAATAACAAAACATAAAATTACAATTAAGATAAAATAATAATGATATAAAAACATCAAAAAATAAATATAATAAAATTAATTAGTTATATTAAAAATAATATTATAAACAATATATAATAAAATATTAAACTAATATAATTAAATAAGAAAATAAAAAATATATAATAATTATATTTTATAACAAAAAGTATAGAGTGTACTGGGCATTGTCCGAGTTTAAAAAGAAATGAATTTGGAGTGTCACTGATGTTTTTCAGGCTTGAAACTATTTTTTTAAAAATGACAGAAATTACCCTAACTTAAGACATGGATAAGATGCATTACCAAACAGTCTTATTCAATTTAGATCTCATAGCGTTCGGGTGTTGCCAAACGATCTTATTACAGAACAACTAATCAGTTCTTAAACTCGCAGCTCTAATAAGATCTTAAACTCACAGTTAAACTCACAGATCTTCGTTAGATAGATAAGACGGTAAAAAAAAAATAAGACGATCCAAACAGGCCCTTAGTCTAAACAAGACAACTGAACTGTTTTCTTTCAAATGAGTGGCCACTCGTCGAGATTTTAAAATCTGTTGAATCCAAGTTGAGTCATTTTATAAAACATAGTTTTCAAAATAAAAATAAAAATAAAAGGTGGATTGCATATTGGTGGTTATCATGACCAAGTGGGAGATCACATGTGTGTGGTGATTCAGACCAAGTGGGAGATTGTTAGATGTAAGTGGTCCCCATGACCACATGTCTAATAGTTGAAGGGCCCCACTCCAAGTCAACTAATTAGCTTTCCCCTTTAGTTTTGATTTAATTAAATCTTTCTTGGATTCAATTTGGGAAAGCCCAATCAATCAAGATTCTTGGTTGACTAATCATTGAGGAAACTAAGGAAACTTATTGCTAATTGATTTCTTTGATGGGAAGAAATCTCTCTTGGATTATTTTAAAAAGGGTTTTCTGGTCCTCTCTCTTAACTCATGAAAATTGCAAAGTACCCATTAACTCTAACCAGGGCCGGCCCTGAAGGGGGGCCGGAAGTGCGCTAGCCCCGAGCCCATTTTTCAGGAGGGCCCAAAAACGAGATTGACGAGATTCACTGGAAAATAAAATTAATATTAAAATTATTAGATGAGTATGCTCAATTTTAATTTTTCATAATTAGGCCCACTGAAAAACGTGTAATGTTATATGCAAAATTAACTGATTTTGATTTATCATAATTGCGCCCTCTTAAAATTTTGATGGCCAGCTAGCATTTAGCTCTGTTACAAAAGTCCCTGGCCCACGCTGAATGCAATAATATTACTCTTGATTTGGAATTAAAACAAAAGGTTTATGAAACCTTATAGCCTTAGATTTATTTTTTTGAGCTTTTGTGGGCCCCATAATTAACATCTGAACTTTTAATCCATTTAATCATCTGAACCTTTTGCAAATTACAAGTATTTGTCTTGTAAAAGGACTGTTGAATTGTCACAACTTACAAGTATTTGCCTTGTTTATACATTATAGCCTTTTATTTTGAATGTTTATATATTGAAGTTTGAATTTATATGTTTTGAATGTTAAATTTTTAGTTAATTTTGACATGTTAGATATTGGTTGAAAAATGAATGAGGCCATCACTAAATATATATATATAGATGCCTGATTTTTACTCTTACCCTGGGCCCTGAAAAATTCAGAACCGGCCCTGATCGGAAGCAAACACCACCTGTTGCTCCTGGAGAGCTTGACGCATTCAGGTATAGATGATGCTGAAATCTTTTATTCAATATAAACCTCTAGCTTGACATGGCTGATGGGGGCGGGATTGTTTTGTTTGATGGGAGGATCTTTGTGATGATGGTGTATAATCAGGGGCGGACCTATGTATGGTGTCTTGGGGGCTTCAGCCCCCACAAAATTGAAAAAAAGCCCATAGGGCTATATGGGCTGGCTGGCCCAGCCCCCATAAATCAAGACCCATTAGCCCCATAAAAGCTCTCTCTCTTTCTCAAATCAGTGACAAATAATCACCTCTGACTCTGTCACTCATCGTAGTCTTTCTTTCCTCCTCTACATATTAGTTCTAAATAATTTTTAAGTGTTGTAGGGTGGCTTTTTTGTTAGGTGCTTTGTCTCAAACATATTTTTAGAAATGATGACATTAGAAATGGGAAATTTCTAAAAATCTCCCATCTTATGAAAATCCCCAATTTTGAAATGGATTCTCTTGATTTATAAAAGATTTTGACAAGTGGAGTGAAATCCCCATTATTGAAATGGATTCTCTTGATGAAGTTGGATTTGATTTCAAGAACAAATTAAACAAATATTCAGATTAGAGATGGGGATGAGAGATGCATCTAATCTATCATTAATGTTTTTTAGATAATGATGCATGTTATTGATTGTTGGCTAATTTTATTTAATTTTGATGCAATATTTGGTTGTTTGTGGTTGTGATTTGTGTCGGTTTTAGGAATGAGTTTTATATTATGTTTTGGGAACTAGTTTTAGTTTTGATTTGAACAAACAAATGAATGAAGATCGAATGATGGTTTTGAAAGGATGTTTCCAATCAAAGTGCCAAAAAGGCTATAGGCAATAGGCCAAATCTATGAAATCCTTTGTTAGTTATTCTTTTTAATAGACTACATGGATTTGTTTTAACAAACTTTTTAAAGTTCTATAAAAAAAAAAGGACTTTCCGAAGTGCACAATATTCAATTTTTCTACATGACAAATTAGACACTTATGAATTTTCGTTTCTTTTCATTTATTTCTTTGCGGCAGTTGATTGAGAAATTGGTTTTTCTCTTGATCATTCTTCATTCAAGTAAAACCAAACGAAAGAGAGAACATGCACAGTAAATACAGCATAGAAGAAAGGGGGAAGGGGGCACAGTAAATACAGCATAGAAGAAAAAGGAAGGGGGGGATCATATATTTTGTTTGAACTAGCAGTGCACAACTGTTGGGCCTAGTGGGTCCAGACCAAGTGGGTTCATGGTCATTGGTATTTTGGTAATTGTACCGGGACTTTCTTATTGACTAAGATAGGGTTTCTTGGTGAATAAGAAAGAGAACACTATATATATGATGTTGACCCCACACGGACACTGAGAGGGGGGGGTGAATCAGTGTGCCTAAAAATTTTATATGCAAACAATCAACCACACAACCACAACACAGAAGTTTTACGTGGTTCACCCTCAGGCTACATCCACGGTGCACAAAAATGCACTTCCACTATTTTGGCAGCACCAACTGCTAGGAGCACCAACCCCTTACAACTTTGCCCGCACCAACGGACAAGAACACCAACCCCTACACTCAAGCACCCACTTGAGTGATTACAAGGATTAACAAAAATTTATGACACACACAGGTGCCTTACAATAAAATTCTAGCAACACACACAAGTGTCAAGAAAATATCAATCACAATCACTAATTTCTAGTCACACCCTTAGTCTGCACAATCATCATCTGAGGAAGACTACAAGTAGGAATATAAATCCACATGAAATAGAGGGCAAGATGACCATACCACAGATGAAGAACAGATCATCATGTATTGAAGAACATCTTAATCATAACTCCGAGTGAGAGATGGTGATAGGCACACACAATCTCAAGAGTGAATCTCAGAATTTGCAACTCTCTTGCTTGCACCGGGACTTTTGGTTTTTCAGCCTTTAGATCATCTCTCCAACTCTCTCAGGAATGGAATGAAGATACTTCAATTGATGGGATTCTTGTTGTAGCATCGATGATGATTTCAAAGAGCTTGTTTCAAAGAAGCACACCAAGGAGAAGAAAATTGATCCCAACCAAATGTAGGAATCAATTAATTATTTGAACCTTGACTTGATAGAGGACTTTTGCACAAGACTTTTGCACTCTATGAAGAAAAATGAATAAACCCCATTTTTCTAATTGAAAATAAGTGCACACTCAACAATTGTAGGCTCTTCCATTAAGACTTTTGCATTATGCAAAAGACTTTTGTTATAATGCAAAAGACTTTTGCATTTGAATGAAGACTTATGCACATGGACTTACCTACCATTTGAATCAGATGAAACTGATGGGCCATCTGCTGATTACATCCCAACACATAATGGGACCCACAACAAGGTACCAAGAAGAAGAATTAATCTCGCAGTGCAGAGAAACTGCAGAATTTGTCTCCACTAGAAAATTCATAACTTCCTCTTCCGAGCTCGAAACGACATGATTCTTGAGCTAAATAAAAGATTTATCAGAGGGCTACAACTTTCATGCTTTGAGATTTAACCCAGATTGAATGAAAGGTAGTGTAAAATCACCTCGAAGCTGACTGGTCTGAGAAAAACAGCAACCTGAGAGAGGCAGAGTTGTCCCACTGTTTGGGCCATAACTTTAAAACCTGAAGTCGGATCGACCTGATTCCAAAACAAAAAATCAAGCCCTCTCACTGATGCACAAAAGTCATGTTGACCACTTTTTAATTCAGGTGCTAGATGTGAAGATATAAGCATAACAATATGCTTAACTGACATGACCTGGACATGCAGTTGCCCAGTTTCACTTTGAATGCTTGCAACCTTCATCATACTGCTTTCCAACACCATGCCAACACCCTAGGATTGACAACAATTACAAACTAAAACAAATGACCAACAATCTCCCCCTTTGGAATTGTTGTCAACACCTGCGGACTTGGAGAAGAAAATAGATTTCATTTGACTCCCCCTGTCACCAAACCTTCTCAGCCCGACTGCAAAACATACATATAATTTCATTTGACTCCCCCTGTCACCGAACCTTCTCAGCCCAACTGCAAAACATACATACCTGTCACCGAACCTTCTCAGCCCAACTGCAAAACATACATACCTGTCACCGAACCTTCTAAGCCCAACTGCAAAACATACATACCTGTCACCGAACCTTCTAAGCTCAACTGCAAAACATACATATCTCCCCCTTTGACAACAATAACAAAGGGAGATGTCCAGAAGGGAAAAGTGCTCCAACAGTATGCCCGCACTCCCCCTGTCTCCAATTCTCCCTAATGCTTTGGAGAAGAAGTAACCCCCAATTTCATTCGGAGGTATTCAAAGACTTCTTTCGGTAGAGGCTTTGTGAAAATATCCGCAACTTGTTCTGTAGTCGGAACATACTCTAACTTCACCTCTCCATCATTCACCTTGTCCTTCAAGAAGTGGTACCTGATGGCAATATGTTTGGTCCTGCTGTGCTGAACTGGATTCTTTGATATGCTAATGGCGCTTGTATTATCGCACAAAATAGGAATGGCCTCAACTAATTGAATTCCCAAATCCTTTAGCATCTGTCGCATCCAAAGAAGTTGTGTGCAGCAAGTTGTCGCAGCAATATACTCAGCTTCTGCTGTAGACAAGGAAACTGAATCTTGTTTCTTGCTGTGCCAGGCTACCAACTTGTCACCTAAGTAGAATGCACCTCCACTAGTGCTCTTCCTGTCATCTACACATCCTGCCCAATCTGCATCTGAGTAGGCTATTAATGTGAAATCCTTTCCTCGTGGATACCATAAACCATATTCTGATGTGCCTTTGATGTACCGGAATATCCTCTTCACTGCTGTCACATGTGTTTCCCTTGGATCTGCCTGAAATCTAGCAACCATACACACAGCTTGTAAAATGTCTGGCCTAGTAGCTGTCAGGTACAATAGACTTCCAATCATGGACCTATACATGGTGTTATCAACAGTCACTGACTCATCATTTTTACTCAACTTGCAGCTCGTTGTCATGGGTGTGCTGACAGGTTTTGAGTCTTCCATGTTAAACTTCTTTAACATCTCCTTGACATACTTTACCTGTGAGATAAACATGCCGTTCTTCATTTGGTTAACCTGGAGGCCAAGAAAGAATGAGAGCTCCCCAATCATGGACATTTCAAACTCAGTCCTCATCTTCTCTGCAAACTCTGTACACAATTCATCTTTGTTGCCCGCGAAGATGATGTCATCCACGTACACTACCACAACTACCTGAGTACCATCTTCTATCCTCACGTATAGGTTGCTGTCTACAACACCCTTTTTGTACCCAAGTTGCTGTAGGTAGGCATCCAACCGAGAGTACCATGCCCTTGGTGCTTGTTTTAGGCCATAGAGAGCCTTTTTCAGTTTACATACCATATTTGAGTCGTCTCCCAACTGAAATCCATCCGGTTGCTCTATATATACTTCTTCTTCCAGGTTGCCATTCAGAAAAGCAGACTTGACATCCATTTGGTAGACTTTGAAGCTCTTATATACTGCCAAAGCTAGAAACATACGAATAGCCTCAAGCCGAGCCACAGGTGCAAAGGTTTCTTCAAAATCTATCCCTTCAACTTGTGCATAGCCTTTACAAACAAGTCTAGCTTTGTTCCTCACTACTTGTCCTTCCTCATTCAACTTATTTCTGAAAATCCACTTGGTACCAATGACATTTTTGGTTTTTGGTCTAGGTACCAGCTCCCAAGTTTTGTTTTTCTCAATCTGATCCAACTCTTCATGCATTGCCTTGACCCAACTATCATCTTTACTTGCTTCTGCAACAGTTTTGGGTTCAACTGTGGACAAGAGAGAGAATAAACTGGTTTTCATCCTCCTAGTCTGTACTCCAACCTGTGGATCTCCAATGATATCAGTTTCGTTAATACCATGATAATTATGCCATCTGTCATTTTCTTTCTTCTCTTTTGAGTTATCGTCCGACTTTTCTTCCTTGTGACTAGGCAAGTCTTCAATCTCATTGTTATCATCAGGATTTTCATACATTGGATACTCAATCTCCTGAATATTCTTTGGAATTTTTTTGTTTTCATCAAACTTAACATCTATACTCTCGACTATTTTCTGAAGCCTTTTATTGTAGCACCTGTAGGCCTTGCTTCTAGTAGAATAGCCTATGAAGATGCCTTCATCTGCACGATCATCAAACTTCCCAAGATTTTGATCCAACCTTTTTATAAAGCACTTACTGCCGAATACCTTGAAGTACTTCACAGATGCTCTCTTGCCAAACCACAGTTCATAGGGAGTCTTGTCAGTGTGTGCTCTAAGCATACATCTGTTCTGAATGTATACAGCAGTGTGAACTGCTTCTCTCCAAAATGCATCTGCAAGCTTGCTCTCTGTCAACATGGTTCTGGCCATTTCTTGTACTGTCCTGTTCTTCCTCTCAACCACACCATTTTGCTGTGGTGTGCGAGCTGCAGAAAATTGCCTACGAATCCCATGTTCTTGACAGTACTCCTCAAATTCATCTGAAGTAAACTCTCCTCCTCGGTCTGACCTCAACACCTTGATTCTCCTGCCAGTCTGATTTTCGACCTGTTTTCTAAAGATCTTGAACATATTAAATGCTTCATCCTTGTTCTTCAGAAACATAATCCAAGTCATGCGAGAGTGATCATCGATGAATAATATGAAGTATTTGTCTCCGCTCAAACTCCGAGTCCTCATCGGGCCACACAAGTCCGTGTGTACCAGCTCTAAAGGCTTGCTTGTGTTGTACTCTTTTGACTTGAAAGAAGATCTAGTTAGCTTCCCTTTCTGACATGCATCACAGACACTGTCTTGAGCTTTCCCAATGTGAGGTATGTCCCGAACTGCCTTCTTGGAGCATATATTAGACAAATTTTTGAAGCTTATGTGCCCAAGTCTCCTATGCCACAACCAACTTTCATCTTCCCTCCCTAGCATGCATGTATTCACTGTAGTCTCAGAGAGAGTATATAAGTTGCCTGAAGTCCTCATACCAACTGCCACAACCTTTCCATTGTTGTCTAAGATTTCACAGCCATGTTTGTTGAAGAAAATGCCATGTCCTCTATCACATATCTGACTGACACTCAACAAGTTGTGTTTCAACCCATCAACAAACAACACTTCTTCGGATCTGATTTTGCCGTCAATTATCCTGACCAAACCTTTCCCAACAATCTTAGCTCCATCATTATTTCCGAATTTCACTGATCCTCCATCATACTGCTGTAGCTTGGAGAACTTACTCTTGTCACCAGTCATGTGACTAGAGCATCCACTGTCTAGAATCCATGAAGTCAATTTTCCTTGTGCTTTGAAGGCTGTCTGTACTATCAAGGAGTTATCCTTGTCTTTTTGTTCTTTTCTTTTCCAAACCTTTTTAACTGATTTAGCAGACTTATCTGTTTCAATACTGGTCAACTCAGCAGTCTTAGGAGCCCTCTGTTGATGTGTAATAGCATTTGCGTTTTGAAATTGTACCTGTCTTCGATTAAGGGCATATGCATGCATACAATTTCTAGCCAGATGCCCAAAATTATGACAAATAAAACATTCTACAGGATACATCATAAGGGCATCAAAAGGGTTCCTATTCACAAAGTTTCTAGGCCTCAAATTAAATTTGCAGGTCATCATTTTATGTCCATATGTATTGCATTGGAAACAGTAACCATGGAAGTGAGAAATTGACCTGAAGTTTGTAGATTGTATCCGCATAGGAGGCCTGAAGTTTTGCTGCTCTGGCATCTTCTTTGGTGGAGCAAATTTCCTTTCAGGTTTTTGAGTTTGTGGTATTGCTTTTGGAGGAGTTACATTCACAGCTGTCTGTTCAGTTTTCTGAGGCGCTTCTTTAACTTGTTTAGAAGAAGACTCTCCCTCATACCCAAGGCCAAATTTTAGATGAGGAGGCCTTTGAACACTGAGAATCTCATTCAACTTGGAGGACCCTTGATAAGCATTCAGCTTCTGTGAGAACTTCTCCAACTGTGTTTTCAAACCAGTCACCTCCTCCTCTAACTTACTATTTTCTTCAGTCTTCAAAACTACCTGTGCCTCAAGATCTTCAAGTATCCTCTTGCTTTCCTCCAATTTCACTTTCAATGTTACAACAATCTCCTCTGCATCAACTAGCCTTTTTGAAGTTTTCTTATGATTTTTCCTTTCAGAAGATAGTTCCTCAAGTGCAGCCAACAACTCTCCTTCCAAGTTAATTTCAGCATCTTCATCATCACTTGATGATTTTCCCTTTTCAGACTTGTTATCTTCAACTTGTTCATCAAGCATTGCCATAAAAAGAGCCTCTGCTGCTTCATTCCCACTGTCTTCGGAATCATCATCTGAAGAACTGGACATTTTCTTTGACACTAGGCTTTTAGACTTCCCTTTCTTAAAGCGATAGTTTTTCTTGAAGAATTTTTTCTTAGGTATATCATCGTCATTTTCTTCTTTGTCCTTATGAGGACACTTAGCAGCAAAATGACCCACATCTCCACAGTTAAAGCACTTGAAAGGCAGCTTCCCTTTATATTTACCTTGACCCTTCTTCAATTTTCGAACGAAGTTAGCCGCTAATTCTTCATCTGGATCATCTGAATCATCTTTATCTGACTTAACCACTTCCTTAGCCTTATTCTTTGCACTGAAAGCAGCTTCCCTGTCAGAAGATTTGGGCTTCCCTATTCTCATCTCATATGCTGTCAGTGAACCATGCAGTTCATCCATGCTGAAGACATCTAGATCTTTGGCTTCTTCGATAGCAGAAGCTTTGGCATCATATCTGGCAGGAAGAGTTCTCAAAATTTTCTTAACAATAGACTCTTCTTTTAGCTCTTCACCAAGCCCTCTAATAGAGTTCACAACTTCATTGACTCTCAGTAGATATGATCCAATGGTCTCACTTTCGGTCATTTTCAAACTCTCAAACTGAGCCCGGTGAGTTTGCAGTTTTGCCTCTTTTATTTTCTTGTCTCCCTCATGAACACTCTGCAGCTTATCCCATATCTCCTTTGAGGTCCTACAGGACATGACCTTGACAAGTTCATTGTCTGACAGTCCACACATCAGAGCATTCCTTGCCTTTGAATCATTCTCAAGTAATTTCTTCTCAGCCGCATCAGTAGGATCTTCTTTTCCTTTGTAGCCTTTTCTTACACAATCCCATATGTCATACCCCAATGCTGAAAGATAAGTTTGCATCCTGACTTTCCAAAAAGAGTAATTTGTCCCATCAAATAGTGGTGCTTTATTAGAAGAGAAACCTTCTCCTGAAGCCATGTGGGTTGTAACAAGATCACCCAAAGCAGATTATGCTTGTAAATGGGACCTTGCTCTGATACCAATTGTTGACCCCACACGGACACTGAGAGGGGGGGGTGAATCAGTGTGCCTAAAAATTTTATATGCAAACAATCAACCACACAACCACAACACAGAAGTTTTACGTGGTTCACCCTCAGGCTACATCCACGGTGCACAAAAATGCACTTCCACTATTTTGGCAGCACCAACTGCTAGGAGCACCAACCCCTTACAACTTTGCCCGCACCAACGGACAAGAACACCAACCCCTACACTCAAGCACCCACTTGAGTGATTACAAGGATTAACAAAAATTTATGACACACACAGGTGCCTTACAATAAAATTCTAGCAACACACACAAGTGTCAAGAAAATATCAATCACAATCACTAATTTCTAGTCACACCCTTAGTCTGCACAATCATCATCTGAGGAAGACTACAAGTAGGAATATAAATCCACATGAAATAGAGGGCAAGATGACCATACCACAGATGAAGAACAGATCATCATGTATTGAAGAACATCTTAATCATAACTCCGAGTGAGAGATGGTGATAGGCACACACAATCTCAAGAGTGAATCTCAGAATTTGCAACTCTCTTGCTTGCACCGGGACTTTTGGTTTTTCAGCCTTTAGATCATCTCTCCAACTCTCTCAGGAATGGAATGAAGATACTTCAATTGATGGGATTCTTGTTGTAGCATCGATGATGATTTCAAAGAGCTTGTTTCAAAGAAGCACACCAAGGAGAAGAAAATTGATCCCAACCAAATGTAGGAATCAATTAATTATTTGAACCTTGACTTGATAGAGGACTTTTGCACAAGACTTTTGCACTCTATGAAGAAAAATGAATAAACCCCATTTTTCTAATTGAAAATAAGTGCACACTCAACAATTGTAGGCTCTTCCATTAAGACTTTTGCATTATGCAAAAGACTTTTGTTATAATGCAAAAGACTTTTGCATTTGAATGAAGACTTATGCACATGGACTTACCTACCATTTGAATCAGATGAAACTGATGGGCCATCTGCTGATTACATCCCAACACATAATGGGACCCACAACAAGGTACCAAGAAGAAGAATTAATCTCGCAGTGCAGAGAAACTGCAGAATTTGTCTCCACTAGAAAATTCATAACTTCCTCTTCCGAGCTCGAAACGACATGATTCTTGAGCTAAATAAAAGATTTATCAGAGGGCTACAACTTTCATGCTTTGAGATTTAACCCAGATTGAATGAAAGGTAGTGTAAAATCACCTCGAAGCTGACTGGTCTGAGAAAAACAGCAACCTGAGAGAGGCAGAGTTGTCCCACTGTTTGGGCCATAACTTTAAAACCTGAAGTCGGATCGACCTGATTCCAAAACAAAAAATCAAGCCCTCTCACTGATGCACAAAAGTCATGTTGACCACTTTTTAATTCAGGTGCTAGATGTGAAGATATAAGCATAACAATATGCTTAACTGACATGACCTGGACATGCAGTTGCCCAGTTTCACTTTGAATGCTTGCAACCTTCATCATACTGCTTTCCAACACCATGCCAACACCCTAGGATTGACAACAATTACAAACTAAAACAAATGACCAACATATGATGTAACGTGTAACCCATGATAGACACAGAGAGAGACTCATACAGAGTGAACCTAAAGGAGAGTCGAGTTTTCTTTCCCATGGACATAGGCAAAATTGCCAAACCACGTAATTCTCTTGTGTGTGATTGCTTGTTCTTGTGTGGTTGATTGCTCGATCCACGTTTTCGCATACACGCGTACAACAAGTGGTATCAGAGCCTAGGTTTTCTAGTGCTTGGTTTGTGCCGCGCTCGTGATCGACAGATCGGATCAAGGATTTGATCCGGATTTCTGCACGTGGTTCTTCGTTGCAAGAAATCGACAGAGATCAGTTCAGATATTTGTTTGGGCCGCACTGATCGGATTCTGCCAGAGATCCGAAGTTGCAGAAACAGGGGAGAGATCGGTTTTTTCCCAAAAGGAGAAAAGGGTTCAGGGTTCTTGGTTCTATTGGCCGGAGAAGACAGAAGACCCAGGACCGCCATCGTTGTGTATAGGAGACCAGGTTCGCCGGACTTCTTGATCGCCGCCCATGCGTTCTTGTTTTGTAGTGACTGTCGCCGCCGGAATTGGACCGGTGGAACTGGTTCGGCCGCCCTTCACTAGAGAAGATACCCAGCCACCGCCGTGCCTTACAAGTGCAGGGCCTGCTGCCGCAGCTGAAGAAGACGACCGGCGTTCCCACTACTGCCGCCCTCATTGTCCCGGCGTCAGCCACTGCTGCCGCCCTCATCGTCCCGGCGTCCCACTACTACCGTCCCGTCGCCTAAGTATTCTGCCTCCGTCCCGCTGCTGCTGCACCATCGTCGGGGAAGAAGAAGCTTGCCGTAGTGTATCCTCTGTTCTGGCTACAGAAACCAGACGAAGAAGACAGGTTTTTCGCCCAGGCCAGGTCCAGTCCAGGTCAGGCCAAACCTAGTACGACCTGACCAGTTATTCAGAGGCCCAGCGCAGTACAACACACGTCAGCAGAACGTACAGTCAACAGGGGTTTTGATTGTGATCGACGGTTGAAAATTGTTTGCGCGATATTTTGATCATCAGAGGTCAGATCGGAGATCTGTTTGCACCTACAGACTCGTTACAAGTAGATCTACGTAACTGTGGAAGGAGATTGGCAGTTTGACGGTCAATAGTAAAGTTTGACTAATCAGAGCGCAGAAAATAGTTTTTACAATATCGGAGCCATCCAGAGTCGGATTTCAGATCCGTTTCTTCCAGCGTGCTTGTGGTGACAAGATCTATCGCTTGGTGCAGTAATCGAGGTTAGTGAAAGTTGTTTATATTTATTGATTATTTATTTGAGATGGAGAACAACACTGTGAACACTACCATGATCAAACTCAACCATACCAATTGGTTGATTTGGAAACCTAAGATGGAGGATATACTCTATTGCAAAGACTTCTATGATCCCATTGAGGGGGATAGTGCCCGACCAAAAGAGATGTCTGATCTAGATTGAAAAAAGATGCAAAGAAAGAGAATTGGTCACATCAGACAGTGGGTGGATAATAGCATATTTCATCACGTGTCTAATGAAACTAATGCGAGAACCCTTTGGATGAAGTTAGAAGAAAGATATGAGAAGAAAATCGCCGTAAACAAAACTTTTCTGATTAGAAAGCTTGTGAACATGAAATTCAAAGAGGGTGGTAAAATTGAAGATCACATAAATGATTTTCAATGCATTATGAATGAGCTAGCTACAATGAAGATGGTCCTTGATGATGAGATGCAAGCTTTATTTCTTCTAAGTTCTTTGCCAGATACATGGGAGACATTGGTTGTTTCCGTGAGCAACTCTACTCCAGATGGCATATTATCAATGAGTCAGGTAGCTAGCAGCTTGTTAAATGAAGAAATAAGAGGAAAACTGCAGGGACAGGTAATGCACAGGCCTTTGTTACTGAGAAAAAGGGGGAGGAGTAAGAGTAGGGGACCAAAGGGAGGTCGTGGCAAGTCCAGAGGTGGCAAGGAATTACAGACTAAGAAAAAGTCTGGAAAATGCTTTCATTGTGGTAAGGAGAGACACATTCAAAAGAATTTCTTTGCCTTGAAGGAAAAGAAAGAAGCAAAAAATGAGCAGAAGAATGACACTAATACTACTGCTACTTTGGATAATGAAGTAGTGATTCTGACCAGTGAAGTTAAAGAGTGTTTGAGTATCGTAGATGATCAGGTTGAGTGGGTTGTTGACACAGCAATATCCTACCATGTTACTCCTTCTAAGGAGATGTTCACGACATATTTGGCAGGGGATTTTGGCATTGTGAAGATGGGCAACACAAGTCATTCGGATATTATTGGGATCGGTGATGTCTGCATTCAAACTGATATTGGTTGCACAATGACGCTGAAAGATGTGCGACATATTCTTGATCTGCGATTGAATTTAATTTTTGAGACTTCATTGAATCGTGCAGGTTATGAGAGGTACTTCGGAAATGAGAGGTGGAAACTCACTAAAGGGTCTCTTATTTTTGCGAGAGGGAAGGCGTGTAATACGCTGTACAAGACACATGTAAAGCTATGCAAAAGTGTGTTGAATGCTGTTGAAGACAGATCCTCTCCAAATCTGTGGTACAAGAGACTTGGACATATGAGTGAGAAAGGACTGCAATTATTGGCAAAGAAAGATCTGATTAATTACTCCAAAGGTACATCTCTTGACCCTTGTGATTATTGCTTGTTTGGTAAACAACATAGGGTTTCTTTCTCTAAAACATCAACGATAAAAATCTAATGTGTTGGATTTGGTATATTCTGATGTTTGTGGTCCCATGAAGGTGGAGTCATTGGGTGGCAATAAGTTTTGTCACATTTATTGATGATGCATCCAAAAAAGTTTGGGTTTATGTGTTGAAATCGAAGGATCAGGTGTTCCAGGTATTTCAGCAGTTTCATGTCATGGTTGAAAGAAAAACAGGAAAGCTCGTGAAATGTCTCCGCACATATAATGGTGGTGAGTACACATCTAACCAGTTTAAAGGCTATTGCTCGAAGCATGGTATTCGACATGAAAGAGCAGTTCCTGGTACTCCACAGCACAATGGTGTAGCAGAGAGAATTAACCGCACTATTCTTGAAAGGATGAGATGCATGATTAGAGTGGCACAGCTATCCAAGCCATTTTGGGGTGAAGCTGTACTGACTGCCATTTACCTGATTAACAGGTCTCCCTCAGTTCCTTTGGATTTTGATCTTCCGGAGAGGGTATGGATAGGTAAAGATGTTTCTTATTCTCATTTGAAGGTGTTTGGGTGCGAGGCTTTTACACATGTACTAAAGGAGCAACGTTTAAAACTGGATGATAAGGCAGTGTGTTGCATTTTTCTTGGCTATGGTGGAGCTGAGTTTCGCTACAGGTTACGGAATCCAGAGAAGAGAAAAATTATCATAAGTAGGGATGTGGTGTTTCATGAAGACCGGTTCTTTGGAGATATTGAAAAGACTGAAAAGTCTAATGAAGTTGTTGATGGAGTGGTTGATCTCACACCGACTCCTTCTCCAGTGCAGACTACAGGTGGAGAAGGTGGACAAAATGATTTAGATCGTGATGAGGCGCAGGGGTTGCCAGATGAACAGAGTGTTGACCAGGGGGAGCAGTTTCCTCAGTCAGAAACCACTGGACCTCAGGTTAGGAGGTCTACTTGAGAGCGTCAACCATCAACAAGATATCCCTGTAGCAGATTTTATTTTGCTTACTGATGAGGGGGAGCCAGAGAGCTATCCAGAAGCAAAAACTCATGAAGATAAAGATGAGTGGATGGAGGCTATGCAAGATGAGACGAGTTCTTTGAAAAAGAACAATACTTATGAGCTGGTGGGACTTCCAAAAGGCAAGAAGGTTCTGAAGAACAAATGGGTGTTCAAGTCGAAGAGAGATGACAGTGAAAAACTGATAAAACACAAAGCACGGCTAGTGGTTAAAGTCTTTGCGCAGATGATAAGTCCACAAAATTGTAGTTTTCATTGATCATTTTATGTCACCTTGTGGACTTAATTAGGGTAATTTGCACTCAATTTCATAGAATTTCATCATTCCATGCATTTGAGCATCAAAGTTGGAATTTTAGTCAAAATCATTCAAAATCATCAATCTGGCATGAATTTTATGAAATCATTGGTTTACATCATCTTAGTGTCACACAAATTAGCTTTTTGATTCTTGCATCATCAGTTAGTTTATGGAAAATCATCCAATGGTGCATTCATGTGCATGATCTCATTCGGGTCCCATGCATGACATTTATGAATTTTAAACATGTTATGGCTGAATTATTCTTTTTATTCTTGTAGGGAATCTCCAGTTAATTGGGACCCGCCTTGAAAAGAAATTAAGAAAAGAAATTCACAGAGAATATCCAAGCCATGCCACTTCAAGGTGTGTGCACTCCCCATGTGGTCCCACACCATGCCAAGCTTTGCTACAAATTCAATTTCAGATTTGTTTAAAGAACTTATCAAAGAAAGTGGGTCCATTTTCATGAGGATTTGCTTAAAGTAAAATTTAGAAGGTGTGAGCAAGCAAGGAGTTTACAAAAATAGCTTTGGAAGATTCTCTCCAAAAATCTCTACCATTATTTGCCAAATCTTGCAAGCTTGGAAAGCAAGAAGAAGACTTACCAAAGAAGGGAGATTCTTAGGATAAAAAAGAGAATCTAGAGAGAAAGAATAGGGAGCTCATGCCCTATTTAAAGACCCCCCTCACACGTCCAAACAATCCATCCCCACCTTTATTAAATTATTCTCTCCTATCCACACCTTCTCTTACCTACTTCTTTTCTCCATTATTTTATTTTTGGTAGCCTTGGGCCATGTCCAAGGATTTATTTTAAAGGAGAATCTTTGTGAAGGAGAAGTTGTATAGTTGAAGTTCTCAATGAAAATCACATCTTTTGCAATGGGGGAGTAATTATTTTGGATTGGAGCACAAAGTGAAGTTAAGTAATTTTATTTTCATTTTATGTCTTTAATTTAATCTTTATGTTTCTATGATGCATGTTTAGTAGAATAATAGATCTGCCTTCGTGCCGCAGACAAACCTCCACTTTATATTTTAATTAAATTTCTTTTTAATCAGTAAATCTTCTTTTGATAGAATATACTTAGGTTTTTATGCCTTTGATATTTTATGCTTAATTTTTTTAACTGATATTCAAAGTAATTTATATTTTATGAGGTGATGGAGATCTTGGGTTTTTTTAGTTTTAGAATTGAATTAAAAAAAAAGAATATCTTCCAAATCAGAAACATTGAGTTGTTTCTGATCTGAGTTATTTGCAAGGCAAAAGATTAAATTAAAGTATGTGGTTTGAGAATTGAAATTAATTAATGGACTCTTTGTTGCTCTGATCTACCTTTGTCATTATTGTTATCCGTTTATCTTGCTTAGTAGCTTTATCTCTCATTCAAATCTTGATCTGTTTTTATATTCACTCAAAAAAATCAGATTTAGTAAAGAAAAAAAAATTTCAGTAGTGCTCCCTATGGGATTCGACCTGTATTTGCCACTGTCTCAAAAAGACAGCTGTGCACTTGCAGTTTTAAAAGATTGAATTTAATTTCACATCAAGTTTTTGGCGAAGGGTATTGACTTCGATAAAATCTTCTCTCCAGTTGTGAAGCTGACTTCTATCAGACTTATCTTAGGTCTAGTTGCCAGCATGGACCTTGAACTTGAACAGATGGATGTGAAGACTGCATTTCTTCACGGTGATCTGAAAGAAGAGATCTATATGACTCAGCCGGAGGGGTTTGAGGTAGAAGAAAAAGAACAGTTGGTTTGCAGGTTGAAAAAAAGTCTCTATGGGTTGAAACAAGCGCCGAGACAATGGTACAAAAAGTTTGATTCATTCATGGTGAGTCATGGGTACCGGAGGACAACTGCAGATCACTGCGTTTATGTTTGTAAGTTTGGTAATGGCAGATTTATCGTCCTTCTTTTATATGTAGATGATATGTTGATAGTTGGACAGGATTATAAGATGATTGACAGGTTGAAGAGGGACATGTCAAAGACTTTTGACATGAAAGACTTGGGTCCCGCACGACAGATTTTGGGGATGCAAATATGTCGTGACAGGAATGACAAGAAGCTGTAGTTGTCACAGGAGAAATATGTTGAATGGGTGCTAGCGAGATTCAACATGGTAGATGCTAAACCAGTTAGCATGCCTTTAGCCAATCACTTTGAGCTTAGTAAGAGATTATGTCCTATTACAGATGAAGAAAAGGAACGGATGATGTCTGTTCCATACTCCTCAACAGTTGGGAGTCTTATGTATGCCATGGTGTGTACACGGCCAGACATTGCTCATACAGTGGGTGTAGTGAGTAGATATCTTTTTAACCCTGGAAAAGAGCATTGGGAAGCAGTGAAGTGGGTCTTCAGATATTTGTGAGGTACATCGGACTTTTGCTTGTATTTTGGAGGCTTAAAACCAGTACTTGAAAGCTTTACAGATGCTGATTTTGCAGGCAATCTTGATCGCCGTTGTCTACTTCTGGGTATTTATTTACTTTTGTTGGGGGAGCTATTTCCTGGCAATCTAAGTTGCAGAAGTGTACAGCATTGTCTACAACCGAAGCAGAATACATAGCTACTAATGAAGCAGGGAAGGAGATTATTTGGTTGAGGAATTTCTTTCGAGAACTGGGTTTGAAGCAAGGAGAGTATGTAGTCTACTGTGATAGTCAGAGTGCTATGGATCTTAGCAAGAATGCTACGTACTATGCCCGCACGAAGCATGTTGATGTGAGATACCATTTGATTCATGAGGTCATTGAAAAGAATCTCATGAAGCTGGAAAAGATTCACACTGACAAGAATCCCTCTGACATGATGACTAAGGTCGTGTCTAAGGGAAAGCTAGAGCTGTGTTCAGAGTTGGCAGGACTGGACTCCTAGTAAGGGGTTCAGAGGCGTCTTCCCCATGGTCTGGAGGGGGAGATTGTTGGGCCTAGTGGGTCCAGACCAAGTGGGTTCATGGTCATGGGTATTTTGGTAATTGTACCGGGACTTTCTTATTGACTAAGATAGGGTTTCTTAGGGAATAAGAAAGAGAACATTATATATATGATGTAATGTGTAACCTATGATAGACACACAGAGAGAGACTCATATAGAGTGAACCTAAAGGAGAGTTGAGTTTTCTTTCCCGTGGACGTAGGCAAGATTGCCAAACCACGTAATTTTTTTTGTGTGTGATTGCTTGTTCTTGTGTGGTTGATTGTTCGTTCGATCGCTGATTCACGTTTCCGCATACATGCGCACAACACTAACATGCAAATCCGGGTGAAGTTGCAGTTGAAGACATTGGCTCAGCCGAAAGCCTTGTAAGTGCTCGAGTTTGTTAAGTCACTTAGTTGATGGTTGTTAAAGAAGATATGTAGCAGGAGAGCTGATGAAGTGAGTAATGAAGAGTAGAAAGTGAGAAAGAATGAAGAGGTAGAGAGTAGTGAGAGACTACTTGTAACTGTTTTGGAAAATAAAAAATATGCTTGGGAACTAGTAATGTTATATATATATATTTTTAAGAAAAAGTTGTTTTTGTGCCAGGAGATGCTATAAATATTACTACTCTTCCCTCCAAATTTTGTCAATCATATACTTGACGTGATATGGATGTAATTGTGTGGCATGTTACATGGCTATTTTAATAATAATTTGAACTTCATTTACACCTTTCCACCAAGAATTATAAGAATAAAGGATGCAATCCATCGGCACACTACAAAGAAGTCATAATAGAAGACAATGACTATAGTATCCAAGAGAAAGTAAGTCTGAACAGAGTTGGTGACGAGCAATCATACAGTCTATAACAATTTGTATAAGGTAGGTCTTAACAGATCATATGCCAAGCAAAGAAATGTTAAAAGATTAACACTTCTCATTCCTACCACATTTTCAATTCTAAGTAGCCAAAATAATTGAAAAATGAAAATCTTCCTAAAAATCCCATTTATAACATCTTTCTGGACCACTTCACACCTCAGCACACCCTGCTCTTATCACGATAAACACACTTTGTTAGACAGTGCACATACCATACCCTAAGGAACAAATTTACTTTATAATGCTTTGAGCGAGAGTTTACATATCAAACTGACATAGGGTCTCATGAGTTGCAAAAATACCTTTGACCAGTAAGTGTTTTCTAAGATTTGATATGAAATAGCACAACTTGATGAGGAAATTTGGTACTCAAACTAAATGCTATTGCTTGGTGTGATTCATGGTTGCCAACTAGCTAGCTTTCTTGTCTCTCGCACATTAAGTACAATGATTTCAATAGCCTCATCATATATTCATATACCTCTGGAGCATGACAAAAGGTGAACTTCCACTGTGCCAAACTCTTAACTTCTGAAAAAACTGTCAATCAAGAGAAACCAATTTAACCGTCAGCATGGCATGCCAAATATAAATTATGATCCGCACAAACTACAAAAGCTTCAGCATGGCATGCCGATACATCACGAATTGTACACAAAGTCCAACACTCCTCACATGAAATAAAGTTATCAGCATTCAATTCTGATTGTTATGCAATATATCTGGTATCTTAGTATAATTAGAAACTTTCAGAATAGAGGTGAACAATGCACACCCACGCAAAAGGGTTAAGAAAAGGTTGAATTCATACAGAAACTACCTTCATTCAAATCTCGCGCACTGTGATGCGTACTTACTAAACCACTCTCACACTTACAAAACACATGCTGTGGAAGCAATGAAAGTAAAAATGAAATCTATCTTACAAAATAGGACAGTGTTCCCTGTTTGAAAAATGTCCTACGTGGTCCAGTGGAGTCCATGGTGGCGCTTAGTTGGCACAAAATGGGTTTTCATCTTTTCAAAGACCGCCAAAACGAAAAATTGGGTGAAATCAGAGCGCTGGAACAGAAAACCCATTTCAAAAAGTCTTCTTCTCCGGTTCTTCTCGCCTCCCTGGATCTCATCTCTCTCTCGCGCGCGCAGTTGCCCGACAGTCCCTCGCTCATCTCTCTCTCGCGCAATTCTCCTCCCTGTCCATCGCTGCGCCTCGGCGTCCGACGTGAATCAGCATCATCATCTATCTCTCTATCTCTCTCGCACTCGGAAGCCTTCCCTATTCCAAAGTCGTTGCACTATTCTAACCTTCCAAAGCCTTCCCTGTTCCAAAACCTTCCAAAGCACAGAGACAAAGGAAGCATAGAAATTCCACTCTCAAGTTCCAGCACATTCCAACTTCTAGCAAAACTCTTCAAAGGTGTTTTAATCACTTTCATCATATTTCCTTTCTTTTTCTCTATCCTTCAAGCTCGAATTCCACCAGTAGCTCCAAAATCAGTAAGCACCAAAACCAGATGCTCGATCTGTTTGATAGATTTTAAAGTTTTTGTTATTGCTATGTTTTTGATGCTCTATTTGATATATTTTGTTTTGAGCGTCCCTCCCTAGCTCTTTTTACACCACGTCCCTCCCTCTTCCCATAGCTTCCAGCATTCATCCCTAGCTCTTTTTGATTCTCTGTTTTGTTACTGTTAAATTATTAAAATAAACTCAGGTTTCTCTCTCTCCTGAATTAAAATAACCCTAAATCCTAAATGAAATAAACTTTACACCCTAAATGCTAACAACTTTTAGACGCTAAAAACTCTAAATACTAAATACTAAACTCTTAGACACTAATTTTTTGGGACTACATTATTAGTTCTAGATTATTATGGATGGATAAATATTGTTCTTAGAACTTCTAATCATAGACACTAATATTTTTTTTTCTTCAAAGGCTATTCATCTAATCTTAGTGTCTAACAGTTTTTTTTTCTTTGATAAACATTTTATGCAATATGCACATGACCAAAAAAATTATTACCGTAAACCAAAAAAAAAAAATTCCTTAAACTCTGACACCCTAAATGCTAAAAACTCTTAGACGCTAAAAACTCTTAAACGCGAAAATGTTTAATGAAGGAGATAAAAAATAAGCAAGTCTGTTTTCATAATTGAATATCAGAAACGAGGGTTACCGCATATGCACACACTTCTATTTCTTCAAGGTCCTGACAAAATCCATACATGTGCTCAGGTGGACAAAATAGTATGTGCAGAATTTCCAGATCCAACAAATGATCCTGAACTTTTGGAAACTGTTAAAGGTTGCATTTCAACGTTTTGTAAAAACAGTGAATCCTATTAATGCAATTTTGTATTTAAGTGATTTGGACCATATTTGATAACACTAAACACCAAAAAAAAAAAAAGCAAAACAAAAAAAAAACCCGAAATTCTAATAACACTAAATCCTAATCACTCTTACACACTAATTTGTTGGGACTACATTATTAGTTCTAGATTATCAATATCACTTATTGATGGAGAAATATTGTTTTACTGTTCCAGACATTCTTAAGACTTCTAATCATGGACAATCTAACCATCTATGGCCATGTGAGTTGATTTCTTTTATATTT
Source organism: Litsea cubeba (assembly GCA_012931725.1). Taxonomy (NCBI): domain Eukaryota; kingdom Viridiplantae; phylum Streptophyta; class Magnoliopsida; order Laurales; family Lauraceae; genus Litsea; species Litsea cubeba. The sequence continues at coordinate 40,118,077 of CM022953.1, read as the reverse complement.
TACCTTAATCGTGGATTTTCATTGGATGTTTCATATGTAATTCATCTAATTTGTTATTTTCTTATTTAGCTTGACAGAGAATTGGAGAAAAATGTAAGATGACCTCCAACTTATTCGATTTTTATTCTTAATTGGTTCGTAATTATGTATTGATCTTAGTTGTATTTTTGGGTTCTTTTATAAAGGTTAAGTTTCTACAAGAAAGAAATGTAGGTGTGGTGATTCGTAACGAACAAGAACTTGACCAACTTCACATGCGAACGGTAACCCTATAAATGCCATTATGTTTTTTATGGTATGCCACTATTTTTATTAATTTACTTAAATAATTGCTTACTTATAGGAAAATGCAAAGGCAACAAATAAGGAAATTTGTACTACAAGCAAAACAAATAAAGGAAAGGAAAATGTTGCACCTGAAGTGGTATGATTTCGTGCCTGTATTTCATTGTTCTTATCTAACGTGCATGCATTCAACCAAAGAGTAACAAAAAAAATCCTAAAATTTACACGTTTGATATTTTCTATTAGGCACCCATTGCTAATGGTTTAACGAAAGCTATGTCGGCCCAACGCTTTTGACGAGAACGAGAGAGATTAGGACAATGCATTCAACCAAAGCAGTCTAGCTTCTTTGCAAATTTGACATGAAGACGTCGTCCACGTGCATGCCAAGAACCAGGTATCATGGCAACATATAATATTCAGTCCATTTCAATGAGTGTAGTTGTGGATGTGGATGGAGTTTCGTGTCATCATGAATCTCAGACACCTACCTTCACTGCCTCCTCCACACAGTTTTGGCAACAAACTTCTTGGTATATCGAGCGTGGCCATAGGCAATTTGCCAAGTCATTATGAACCTCATGTACACTTACCTTCAATGCTTTCTCCTCGGAACCTTGCTGAAGAATTTCTTGCCGTGTCCAGTCATCCTGAACCTCAGTTACAATTACCTTCAATACCTCCTCCATTGAATATGAATATTGGCGGAGAATGTCATGCCATGCCAAGCACATCTTTAGCTCCAGTTAATCGGTAATTTACGTTAGTTGCCTTTGTGTAAAAGTATCTTTATAGGCTTCTATACATTTTTTACATTTGGAGCTCATCTTAAGTTAATATGTATTTGTAGGCTACCTCTTGAAAACCAATTTAGTGATGATGAATTAGAAAATGCATCTTTAAACATCGGGGTTTGACGTGGAGCAAATAGATATCCAAACCGTCATTTTCTTGGTAGGATGGATGTACAATGTATTCATTGCTCATCTTTACATTGGATGGATGAAAAATTGACAAGGTCGTCTTTTATACGCCCCCTTTTTGGAACATGCTGTCTGCAAGGAAAATTAAGCCACCACCACTTATTACGCCCCCTTTGTCAATTCAAGCATTATATGATGGCAGTGATGAATAGTCAAAGTCATTTAGACGTCATACTCGAGGGTATAATGCAGCTAATGCTATAACAAACATTGGTGCTAAAATGGATACAAGAGTGCTTAATGGGAGGGGCCCACAATCATTCACTATCCATGGTGAATTACGTCACCGAACAGGATCATTGCTGCCACAAGTAGGGCATGAAGCAATTTATGCCCAACTGTACATCTATGACCCTGCTTCTGCTTTAAATGCTCGCAGTCATAGAAATCCTCACTTAAGAAGAGATGTCCTTTAAACAATTCAAGATAGTTTGTTGGAATTCATTCCGTTTCCAGAAAAATTCCTTCAAGCTTATGAGATTTTAAATCAAACTGAATTGGCTGGAAGCAATTTACCTGCTTATCTTCATTATAGCTTAGCAACTGATAGACATCGCTATAATCTCCCAACAACAGATGAGGTTGCAATAATTTTGCCTGGGGATGGAACTAAGTTCAGCAGAGTGAGGGATATTGGGTTGCATTTGAGAGGAAACAATGAGTTGATGCAAGTTAATGAATGTCACCCAGCGTATTTACCATTGCATTATGTCTTACTGTTTCCTCGTGGGGAGCTTGGATGGCATCCTGAAATGAAACATTGGGACGTCCAACACAGTCGATACACAGATGGTCGACTTACTCAAATGGAGTTTTATAGTCATCGTTTGTTTCAACGACCCTCCGAGTATTCAACTATTTTAAGAGCTGGTAAACTTTTCCAAGAGTTTATAGTAGATGCTTGGGCTGCGATTGAACAAAATCGATTGTCCTATTATAGGCACAACCAAGGAGAAATTCGAGGTGAACTTTACCAAGATCTCACAGATATTGGTCTAGATGGGTTGGAGCCTGATCAAGTTGGTCAACGAGTAATTTTGCCATCTTCATTCATTGGGAGTCCCAGACATATGTTTGAAATATTTCAAGATTCAATGGCTATCACGCGGTACAATCAACATCCAGATATTTTTCTTACCATGGCTGTAAATATTAATTGGCCTGAAATTACCGAGGCACTACTACCACATCAGAAAGTTGTTGATCGTCCAGATTTAGTTGCACGTGTTTTTGAGCTAAAACGAAAATGTTTAATGAAGGAGATAAAAAATAAGCAAGTCTTCGGAAAAATTATTGGATCTGTTTTCACAATCGAATATCAGAAACGCGGGTTACCGCATATGCACACACTTCTATTTCTTCAAGGTCCTGACAAAATACATACATGTGCTTAGGTGGACAAAATAGTATGTGCAGAATTTCCAGATCCAATAAATGATCCTGAACTTTTTGAAACCGTTAAAGGTTGCATGGTGCATGGGCCATGCATGCTCGAGATCCACAAGCATCATGCATGGAAGATGGTAAATGCACTAAGAAATACCCTCGAACCTTTTCAGAGACAACGACTATGGACCAAGATGGATATCCAATCTATCGACGTCGTAATACTCATCAAGTGTATACTATAAGGGGGCAACCAGTTGATAACAGGGATGTGGTGCCATACAATGCATACCTTTCTAGGCTATTCAATTGTCATATAAATGTGGAAGTCTGTGCTGGAATAAGATGAGTTAAATATATCCACAAGTACATCTATAAATGTTATGATCGTACAACAATGGTGCTGGGACAAATAGACGAGATCCAAGATTATCTCGACGCCAGGTATATTGGTCCTCCAGAAGCTACTTGGCGAATATTTGGTCATCTTATGCATGAAGAGGTTCCAACAGTAGTGCATTTGGCAATTCATTTACCTGGAATGCATCGTGTCCTATTTAACCCTAGAGAATCAATCGTTGATATTCTTGCTAGGGCTGAACAACAAAAGTCAACATTAAAAGGATTCTTTGCATATTACAATTCAAATCCCGATGCATGTCCATATACTTACCAAGAGTTTCCGCAATACTTTGTTTGGAATAAGACACGAAAGGTGTGGACACCAAGAGCAAGGGGGTTTGCAATTGGAAGAATGTACTTTGTTAGCCCTAATGCAGGTGAAAGATTTTATTTGCGTTTGCTTCTAAGTGTTGTCAAAGGACTAAAATCATTTGAATGTTTACGCTCTATCAACAATGTTTTGCATGATACATTCAAGTCAACATGTATTGCAAGAGGGCTTCTAGAGGATGACGAAGAATGGGTGCAATGTCTTCAAGAAGCTGCAATTATGAAAATCGGGTCCCAGTTGCGGAGGTTGTTCAGTGTTTTCCTTACACAGTGTTTTCCATCTCAACCGTATGCATTATGGAACAAATTCGCAGTGCATATTTGTGATGATCTTGCATACAAAATCCAAACTTTGTTCTCCATGCCACATCCAACTACTGCCGAGATTGAAGATTATGGTCTATATCTTTTGGACCAATTGCTTCAAGAATTGGGAAAAAGTTTAAAAGATTTTCCGCCCATGCCACAACCGACTCGAAATTGGAGTGTAATTTAGGGTAACCGATTGATATTAGAACATCAGCATCTCATTTCTTATGCACAACACCCTGATGCAAATATCAATATTGAAGGTCTTAATTATGAACGTGTCGCACATACTGCAATTATAACTTCAATTTTTGATAATAAAGGAACTACTTTCTTCCTGAACGGGGGTGCTGGAACAGGAAAGACTTTCCTGTATAACACTATTGCCACAAAATTTCGTAGCCTTGGACATATTGTTGTCAGTGTTGTTTCATCTAGTATTGCATCATTATTGTTGATAGGAGGTCGCACTGCTCATTCAACCTTTTCTATCCCATTGGATGTGCACGAAAATTCAGTTTGTTCATTCAGTAAACAATCATTGTAAGCTGAGTTGTTTAGGAACACAAAATTGATAATATGGGATGAAGTTCCTATGCAACATAGGTATTGTGTTGAAGCAGTTAATCGCACACTCCAAGACATCTGTGATAACACAAAGCCATTTGGGGGTATCACTGTAGTTCCTGGGGGAGACTTTCGGCAAATTCTACCAGTAATACCAAAAGGAGTTCGTGAACAAATTGTGGGAGCATCACTAAGACGTTCAGTGCTCTGGGATGATATTCAGATTCTAACTTTGAGTTTGCACATGCGTTTGAATAGTACAAGTCTTGCAAATTCAAGTTTTGCAGAATTTTTGAAAGAGGTATATACTCTTTAAACTTTTTATCATAAACAATCAAAAGAGTTTTTCAAATGATTAGTACTAATTTACTTGGTTATTTTTTTTTATTTTTAGATTGGCACAAATCCACAAGAGACAGTAGAACTTCCATCAACAATACACATGTGCAGAAATCTAACAGAAATGTTATTCACGGTCTATCCGCAATTGGATGTGGCAGGTATAGTGACATCGTCTTATCTAACTGAACGCATAATTCTTTCAGCTCGCAATGATGACGTTAGTGCCATCAATATTACTGCATTGAATGCTTTCCCAGGAGATGTAACAAGTTATTTCGCAGCTGATGAAATGTCTAATGATGATGAACATGATCGTACTATTTCAAACCGGTATCCTCATGAGTTCTTAAACTCATTGAATCCTTCCGGTTTACCTCCTTTTAAGTTAGATTTGAAAGTTGGTAGTCCAATAATGTTATTGAGAAACATTGCTCCAAAGGCTGGGCTATGTAATGGCACACGATTAATGGTCGTCAGATGTGGAACTCGCGTAATTGAAGCTCAAATTCTAACTGGAGATAAATTTGGCAATTTAGTCTTCATTCCGAGGATTTCCCTAACACCCTCTTCTTCTGAATTTCCTTTTGAGTTGACAAGGCGTCAATTTCCAATCAGGCTGGCATATGCAATGACAATTAATAAATCACAAGGACAATCCTTAAAATTTGTTGGGATTGACTTACGGACACAAGTCTTTAGTCATGGACAACTGTATGTAGCGTTGTCTAGATACACATCTGGTGATCGTACAAGTGTCCTTCTCTCCAGTGATGCATCCAATTCGACGATGAACATTGTGTATCCTGAGGTTTTCTTACAGTAAAGGTAAAATTGTTTTATTTATCCACACTTTAATAAAATAATTTATTCATTTGTGGTACACTCGAATTTGTAGGATTGAAATGAAAAGGTTAGAGAACATAATATGACAAATACAACAAGACTACTTCGTTGGGGATATCATAATATCATAATAAAGTAACTTTAGACAGTATTTTTAGTAAGTGTTATTCTTCATAATTATTATTGTAATAATTCTTATTTTTAGGTTGTTGTTCATGTCCCTAATGGTGCTTTGTGGACGAAGTACCTATGTGTTGATACAATGTCTTTTCGAAGGGTCATGAAGAGAAAATTCTTTGCAGTGGAACTCTCTGAAGATTGATGAAGACAATTGAAGAGCACCCTTTTTTGTGTTACATTTCAACTTTTTGGTAAAAAATTTGATTCCTATTAATGCAATTTTGTATTTAAGTGATTTGGATCATAATGCAATTTTGTGTTTTATGATGATAAGGGAGCTCAGTGGAGTGAATTCCTGGACTCTTTCCTCACTCTTGGATTTACGTACACTACATATCCTTGGATATTTTTGTTGATAAGGTTTGGAAACAAACATCCCATTTCAGTCTTTACGATTTGGATGCACATGATATATAGCAGCAAATGTAGATAAAGGCTCTTCCCCTCATCGAGAAGTTCCAACTTTTCAAAACCCACGACTCCCTGTCAGTCTTTTACTTCTTCTTTTTCTCTTTCTCTGTCTTTAGTGTTTTGTTTATTTTTAAATAAAAAAGGGCATTGAGAGGGTGTTTTTGATCTTCAAATGACGAGCAGTTGAACCAATGGGTTCTTATGATCTTGGGTTGTTGTAGCCATGTTTGCCTTTTGTGGGGTTTTGTTTAGATTGGGGGAGACCCCCAACTTGCCAGTGGTTTGGATGTTTATGGATTTGGGTAGTTGGATGCTTCTCCATTTTACCTTGCATTTTGAGGCGGAATGGGAGCATTGGACAACAGTTTTGATGTGGGGTGTTGATTTTACTTACTTTTTGGCCCGTAATGCATGCTAAAATGGGTAAACGTCTGAACTGATTGCGATTTTGGGAACATCTAAAAATGATCTATATTTCTTGCTTAGTGTTTGTTGGCCTGCATGTTAGGCTGCTTCTAAAAAAAGTGGCCTGTGTTGGTGGGGAAAACTTGAGGGGTGCTGACCTTACTGGGTAGTTTGGTTTTGGGGAAAATCGAGGATTTTAATACGAACTCTGTTTAATACCCCCATCTTACAAGAAATTCTGTTTAGCTTTATTGCATACGAACTCAACACTTTATACATGTGCAGGTTTTGGCGGTAGAAGATCATTTGGATACTTCGTAGGCTGTGTTCGTGCAAGTTCACTTGGATCACTTTAGATACATTGTTGGATTATGTTAGATTTGTTGGATTTTGTCACAGATACTTTGGCGGTTATGTTGGTGTTGGTGTTGTATTTGTTGGATTTTGTCGGATTACTTTGGATTTGTTGGATATGTTGGATTTGTTGCCATTTTGGATATATCAGATCAATTTGTAGCTGAAACTGTTATGTTGGATTTAAAGCTCAATTTGTACCTTCTATTACATGTCAGATATGCTGAAAATGTTATGTGGGCTTCTTTCAATTTTCATATTCTGAATCTGATTGCTTAGTTATTGTTTTTGCACTTGGTACATGTCCTACGATCCATGTAGTTCTTACGTTTCAGCAGATTTCAGGCTACTTCATTGCAAAAGTGCTCGGCTTCAAAAGCAGGCAAACATGATCATATCGTGCCAGAAAATAGCAGTTTTTTAGTTCGTGATATTGCCTTTTGATCCCCCGAATTTCAGACAAAAACTCCATCTGGAAGCTGGTTAACCAGTGCCCCAAACAGGGGTACTCAGCGATGTTTCAGCAGATTTCAGGCTACTTTGTTGCAAAAGTGCACTGCTTCAAAAGCAGGAAAACGTTATCATATCGTGCCGTAAAATAACAATTTTTTAGTTCGTGATATGGACTTTTGAACCCCTAATTTTGGACAAAAACTCCATCGGGAAGCTGGTTAACCAGTGCCCCAAACAGGGGTACTCAGTGATGTTTCAGCAGATTCCAGGCTACTTCATTGCAAAAGTGCGCTGCTTCAAAAAGAGGCAAACGCGATCGTATCGTGCTGAGAAATAGTGGCTTTTTAGTTCGTCATATTGACTTTTGAACCCCCGAATTTCGGATAAAAATTCCATTGGGACATTGGTTAACAAGTGCCCCAAACAGGGGTACTCAGTGATGTTTCAGCAGATTTCAGGCTACTTTGTTGCAAAAGTGCGTTGCTTCAAAAGCAGGCAAACATGATCGTATCGGGCCGGAAAATAGCAGTGTTTTAGTTCGTGATATGGACTTTTGAACCGCCGAATTTCGGACAAAAACTCCATCGGGAAGCTGGTTAACCAGTGCCCCAAACAGGGGTACCCAGCGATGTTTCAGCAGATTTCAGGCTACTGCGTTGCAAAAGTGCGCTGCTTCAAAAGCAGGCAATCGTGATCGTATCGTGCCGGAAAATAGCGGTTTTTTAGTTCGTGATATGATAGGCAAAACCAGGTTTGTTTATGTGAATGGTTGTGTTCACGTTCATAGATTTAACGGCCACCTAGGGGGATCAAAAGTCGATAACCAATCACTGCAATAACCAATCACAAAATCTGCACAAACCTTGCTGAGTACCCCTGTTTGGGGCACTGGTTAACCCACTACCCGAGGGAATTTTCTAACGAAATTTGGGGGTTTTGAAGTCCATATGATGAACTTCAAATCTGCAATTTTTGGGATGGAAACAATCGCGTTTGCCACGTTTTCAACTCGCGCACTTTTCCTATCCTGTCGGCCAAATCTGCTGTAACGTTGCTGAGTACCCATGTTTGGGGCACTGGTTAACCCACTTCCCGAGGAAATTTTTGGACGAAATTTGGGGGTTTCAAAGTCCATATGATGAACTTCAAATCTGAAATTTTTGGGAAGGAATCGATAGCGTTTGCCACGTTTTCAACTTGCGCACTTTTCCTATCTTGTCGGCCAAATATGCTGAAACCTTACTAAGTACCCCTGTTTGGGGCACTGGTTAACCCACTTCCCGAGGGAATTTATGGACGAAATCTCGGGGTTTCGAAGTCCATATGATGAACTTCAAATATGCCATTTTTGGGAAGGAATCAATCCCGTTTGCCACGTTTTCAACTCGCACACTTCTCCTATCCTGTCAGCCAAATCTGCTGAAACATATTGGACAACATTGTGGGCCAATTTGATTATTATCTTACCATCTTGCTGGTTCAGTTTGTTCAATGGATTTTATTTGATATATTGAGACTGAATTGTGTTTCTACAATTTCTGCACTAGCTGAAACAAACCCAATTTGTACAGCAAAAGTCTCTCTCTGCATTACAATCTCTACAACATTCCATCTCTACAACATTCCTAGACAAATTCCACCCATTCCATAATTTTCAACAGGGGAAACACTCAAGAAATATTTTACACTCATACGACAATAGAAAACATTCCTAGACAACTTCCATCCATTCATAAACTTCCACACAATATTAACAAATTTCAGAACCCTACTGAAACAATCCCATTTCTGCACTATCTCAAACTGAAACATATGCATTTCATTCATATTGTTCAGCCACATAACGGTGTGCACCTACAAACATAAGTCATAAACAAAAGGTGGGCTTCAATGTGATTCTTCATCAAACCTACAATAACAAAAGGTGGGCATAACAAAAGTCATGATGGCAGTCTTGATGTGTTAAACACTGCAAAAGATGGCACATTCTTTGCATTATAGTATCTGAGCTGCAATAGAAATGCAATATGAGGTCAGTTAATTTAACCATAGATAACTCAATTAAGAGGCTTAACTACAACTAGATGCGTAATTACTTATTTACTCAAGGTGCATTCAGGAGCCTTATGCACTACCTTTTGAGTAAACAGAATGCCATATCTCATGCCTCAGCATTTTAAACATTGGTTTATACTTAAGGGGTGTTTGGATAGAATAGAATATCAACATATTTAAGTATTGTTACCCTGTAAGACAGGCTGATCAGTGGATCAAACAGAAAATGCAATCCAATGGAGTTTCTAAGTTTTAACAAAATGCAATCCAGAGAGCGAGGCGAGAGAGATTACGTGGTGCGCCGTGCCTGAAGGCACGGGCAATGACTAGTAAGTTTACAGTGTAAGGTGGGTAGGAGTCCTGACAAAAAATGACGTAGCAATTTATCTCTATACTCATTTGTAAGCCATGGTTTACGCTAGATCACAAAAGACGTCAAAGATCAGAATTAAATTAAAGAGAAACAAAATAGAATATCAGAATTAAATTAAGAAGGAACATAATAAAATTAATGATTGTATTGATATACTGTCACACCCTAAATTTCGGGGTTATGTGTTTTTAACTATATTATTATCAAAATAATCAGACAAACAAACATAATATGGCGGACCCACATTTTGTTACCTTGAGGCGTGCTTTGAAATTCTTGTTAAGTGGCTATGGGACAGCCCAACTTAAAATCCATCTGGCCCCAGGCCCCACTTTACAACGCCCTCACCCTTTTGATCCCGCGCCCTTTTTCGAATACCCTTCATTCTCCAGCCTAGCGAAAACCTTTCCAGGCCTAACTTTTTTCCTTCTTCGTCTTTGGATTCTTGAAGACTGCCGCCGCCTCCCTGTAAACTGTCAATTCCATCTCATGGAATGGGTCCTCTCTCAGTCTCTTGATTCTTTATCTCTCTTCCAAGTCCCAGGCAATAAACCCAGCAACCCAAAACACAATAACCCATCGCCCACCTGCTCTTTCTCTTCATCTCTGCGAGACTGCGACTCTCCCATTCGCCATTGTTCTCCTAATAGCTGTAAGAATATGGGAAAGAGAGCCGGAAATAGAGAAAGGGCTTGAAGAAGAGAATGAAAAGAGGAAGTAAAACAAGAGAAGAGGAGAACAAATGCCTTTGACCTAGGTATGATTTTTTTTTCTGATTACATGGTTTTTTTTTATTGTTTAGATTACATGGACTGTTAGACTGGACAATGGCCATTGCTCTGTCTCTTTCTCTCTCTCTTTGAGACCTACATTTAGAAATTTTTTATTATTATATGAATTTATATATTTTCTCTACAATTACATGCGGTATATGATTTTTCCCCTCTTTCTGTAGTTATCCCTGATAAACAAATTATATTGTGAATTTTTCGTGTATTATGTTTGTAAGTGCACAAAAATTCACAGACCTTGGGGTAGTGTTTTTGAGACTCACTGAAGAGGACGGAGGCTGAAGCTCCTTATTGATGATGGAAGAACCGCTGCCTGAGAACCTGGAAGAGGGAGATGAAACAGGTCAGAGGACCCTTGCTGTGGGTAGCGCAGGGCTCTCCGATGCCTAAGTTAGTGTGAGAACTAAGCAAAGGATGGAAATTTTTTGGGGAAGAAGATGGGCGTACCAGAGTGGTGTTTTTCCTCCTTGTTCTGAAGCTATAGCTGTGTTTATATAGAAGAAGAGAGGAGGCAAGGAGGTGGTTAGCTGTCCCATCATAGCTCACTCTACTCTAATAGCTATCTCATCGTAGCTTGTCTTGTCCCATCTGGCCATATCCTGGCGCCTGAGAGCTGTGGACGGCAATCTGTCGGGAGACTATGGGCGGTGCCCTTGTCTTGTCGCACGTTCTGTAACGTGGTTAAGTATCCATGGGAGGACAGCTGTCAGTGCTCAGTACTTTTACTGAGATGAGGCTCTTGGCCGAGATGGAGCGTCTGGCTGAGGTGAGGACCTAGCAAAGATGGAGGCACCTAGCACTGTTGCAGAGGTGGAGGGCCTGGCACTGCTGCCTAGCTGGTGATATCGGTTGGCACTGTTGTCGAGGTGCCAAATATGGCAAAAATGGTAAAAAGGCCTTTTTCGGGGTCGAAACGATGGAATTTGGCCTAAAAATGAGAAGTCCATTACATAGTATGGATTTTGAAGATCTGGCCGTTTCCCTTCCAGAATGGGGTTCCGTTCACGATTCTGACTCCGGGACCCTCATTTTGCCTAGTGCCATTTGGGCGCTGCACGGTGATTTCGGTGTCTGGGAAATATCCCCACACAATGTCTATTTCTTTCTCCTCTTTGATATAGTGTATCCTGAAATTCCTCTCCCCTATGCATACAGGAGTGGTTGAACTATAGAGGAATTATCTCATGTGAAAAACGTCTACCAAAGTTTAGCCCCACCCAAACGAAAATTCTGAGTCCGCCAATGTTCACCATTCACAATGGAGAATCATCTTTTCCCCACAAATAGTATGTGTCTCCATTTTAGTTATATTTACATTTTTTTTACTTCTCAGTGAGTTATATTTACATTTTTGTAGTTATATTTACATTTAGATAATTCTTTGAATGCTTCCAGCTTGGTGACATTGCATATTTCCTTCTCGAATGGAGAAAGAATTAATCGGACTAATAGGTATTCGGGTTGGATTATTGGTGCTACAAAAGACATTCATGCCACATATTTCCTTGAGCATAGAGGTAACGAGGACCTATGATACTGCTTTGGGAAATAAGAGCCCATATATTTTTAAGGTGTTCGGCAAATGCGACTACGATGTAGATGGAAACGGAAACGAAAGAGAAATTTTATTCACCAAAGTCGTGGAAGATACTCTTACACGGTGGGCTAATAATAACCTTCTCTTGCAGTCTAATCCGGAAAGATTGAGTTTCTTTTTAGGTGCAAAGAGAGTAAATGTGCAAATAAAATGTATGTGGCCTAAGCAAACCAAACCGTAATCCTGATGGGCAAAATTGGACGGACCAGCAAATAAGCCAAGAATATGCAAGTCGTGGCACGTACAAACATGCTAGAACTTGCTAAGTCAAATAGATTTCTAGATTTGGGTCTATCGTAGCTCCACTCATGACTAGGACTCGCTAAGGAATAGGTTTATGCTTATGGTTGTACATTTATCCAACCTATACCTTTCAAGACTCTTAACCATGGTTGGGAATGACGATACCCCCATTCAGGCTAAGATTTATTACATCAAATATAAATCTTAGTACAAGGGTCAGGCTAAACAATGAAGCGGACAAAACCAAACAAGTCGATAGAGGCAAACCTAGCGAGACAACTCTAAACTAGGTCTAAGCAAACCAAATCAGTCGGGCAACATTTCGGCAAGAAATAGTCCGACCCAAAAGGAATAAAAGGGTCAAGTCAGATCTAGTGAATGAGTACAACTTGCCATTTAAATACAACTCTCACATACACACTTATTGTAAATTATAATTTAAATATTAAAAATTGTATTCTCTATAAAATTAAATCATTTCAAATAGAACATTCTCTATAGAAATATAATCTCAGCGCGGGCATGTTTTAAACACCAGAAATTGGACTCCAATTTCAAAATCGAATCCCTGCCCCTTTAATAGATAATAATGGCAAGGAAGCAAACACTCTTGTATAAATTAAAATGTGGACTTTGATTGCCAGTAATGACAATCATAGTAGAAAATTCAACTTTATTTCTAGAATGTTATCAATTCTAAAGTAGCTCAAATGCTCAATTTTACCATTAAAGTAAATGAAATTTGAAAATCTCTTATTGCAAAACAACAATATTTCATTTACATTATTGCAGTCTCAAATAAACTTGCTACTTATACATGTCCTGGATGGAAGATTCAACACATCAAGTAAAGACATCCAGGCCTTTGGCTGGAAATACATTACAAAGAAAGTTCTGAAAACGAAGCGAATATGCCTTGGGATTTACAGCTGAGATCGATTGGGAGTCAAATTGCAGAGACTTGTAGACATGTTCCATGCGCTTCACCATGTTGTAATTCTGAAGAATATCTATTATTCCAATATACAATACAACATTGTAATCTTCCTTTGCTGTCACTCTCTGATGAGTTGACACACTTCCACCTGCAATTCTATTGACACGGATGGCATGGGCCGGCATTTTGATGCCAAGCTTATGAACAAACCTACATAAATGAAAGTCTTTCTGTAATTGCAAGAACAATAATTAGCGGCCTGTTTGGCTGGCATCACTGAGAATGTTTCATTCTGAGAAAACTTGTTTGGCAGGCATTTTGTGAGAGAAAATCTAGAGCGACAAATAGGGAGATATTTTATAGATGTGAGAAAGGGAGAGAATGCCCGCCAACAAGTTTTTCTTCATTCATTCTTAAAATGAAGCAGTCCCAGAGTGATGCCAAACAGGCCCTTTGAAAAGGTAGGTTGTGTTTGGTCAATTTTTTTTTTTTTTTTGGTAAAAGTTTTTGGTCAATTAACTGAATCTTCTACTACGAGCATACAACATACCACTCATATACAGTCCAGCTGTGGGGCCCAGGATGCATTCCCTATGAGTGGGGGTGGGGAATGGAAAGTTCTCACAATGGATAAGGTTAGGCAGAAGGTCAGCACCATCAGATTCTCAAAGCTTTTAACGGTCATTAACTGCAAACTTCTTTACATCATCCAATGGTGAGTAAAGGTCAGATGAGGGTCGTCAAATTGGGCCTCGTGCGCTAACTAAAGCCTGGGTGGAGGGGATGGTGATTGTGAAGAGGGTTACACTGATTAATGGTGGGCCCAAGTGGACCCAATGGTTGTGCCACATATGAACAGTATGGGCTCACTCTTAGGAGAAAATTTCTGTATCATATAATCAGATTATTGCATACTGAACAAAATGTGTTAAGAATGATCCCGGGCAAAGGAAAATAATAAATAGGCCTTACCCTCTAGAGCAACAAAGTGGCAGATCATCACCTCGATGCATGGGTACTTCTCTTCGGAAAGAGTTGGCAAGAACTGAAGTCTTACTTGTGAGAATCCTATCATTAAATGATCCTGTACATGTAGAAATGAAAATCGTATGTCATCATGCTTGAGTTTTGCTTGAAAAAAAAGTGATTTTCAATTACCATTTGTAAGGAAATGTTTTGCATCTGCAATTCATCCACAGTTGCGAAGATAATTAAAGAAAAGATGTGCACAACATATTATTGGAGAGGAATGAGGACTGCATCTGATTTAGTTCTATGTAATGAGATGTGAAATGATAATAATATGTTCATTGATTCAACATGTAAGGTTAGGTTAGTTGAGTGGAGCTGAAAACTATTGCACCATCTTCCTCAGGGGGGACAGTGGATTATAACTTTTCAATAATTATTGGGATGAATCATGGTGATTGGATGATCCTAGCCCTTTGATTGATGGTCTTTAGAAAAACAAGAAAAAGAATTAAAGGTTCATATTTAACAAGGTAGATGGGAAAGGTGAAGGCTAGAATCATCTAATCAATGTCATTTTCCTACCACGGTTCATCCATGACAATGAAACATGAAGATGGATGGTCCCAATTCACCATATCTGCATGCTATATATCATGCACCTCGTGCGTAGTGCGCACCCCTAGTGGGGCCCACCTACTGGTCCATTTGAGTGAACCAACACCCCCCTCCTCAATGGACCGGACCGTTGGATCGATTGAACACCCATCCAAATGGACTAAACTTGTGGGCCCCAGATGATAGGGTTAGGTTGATTGGATTAGGCTGATATTTTGTTCATAGGAGGGGCCTAGGAAGATCTTCAAATCACCATGGGTCCCATCCAGAGGCGGCTCAGCATGTGGGCCCCACAGTATGGCGCGCATAGACAACTCGCCCACGGGATAATGTATATATATATAGAAAACACTTGGGCATTTTGTCAAAAAAAGTCCCTAAACGAATGAAATAAAAGGTATGGCGATGATTTGTTCCTACATTGAAAACAAAAGAAGGCTTTTGTATATACCCCCTAAGGTTTCTAAGATTTATAAATAGGTCCATGTAGTTTTAGTATTTATAAATAGGCCCTTATTTTTTTCATTTTAATACCTTCCATGCCCCCAAAATCAGTATTCCTAATGAGAATGGGCACCCACCATAAGATTTGTGTTGAGTTTTTTTCTTTTTTTTTTTAATAAAAATGATAACTTTGCTCTTACATCAATTAAACGAAAATGAGTATGTTATTATTTACAACAAATACCATTATTTTATCCCAAGTCCCAAAAGTCTTTCTCTCAATAAATCTCTCATGCACATGAAGCCCAATCCTGTATTTTGAAACTTTCATCAATCCAATAGTGGGTTGTGCACGGATTGGATCAATTATAACCAATTGCAAGTACAAGTATTGATTGTCATTATGTTTGATTTGGATTTAAGAAAATTGACACTATAATGATAAAAATGGATTTATGGGGAGTTATTCTCTCTCACTAAATGTAATTGTTAATGTTACAAGCTTTAGAGAAAAATAAGTCCAAGTCTTTGAAATTATGCATATATAGATAAAGAGATGGATAGAAGTGTCATTTCACTCCAAAAACTTATGGTGGTTTGAAGGCTATTGATTCTGGGGACATGGAAAGTATTAAGATTAAAAGGAAGGGGCCTATTTACAAATACGAAAACCATGGGGGTATATACAAAAAAAAAAAAAAAGAACACGAGTTACTATTTCTCTCTCTCTCTTAAAATCCAGCAAGGGTAGCAATGCCTGGGTTATATGGCTCCTACTTTTCTCTTTGTATGAAAAAGGCTCCTACTTTTCCTCTCTAAAAGGTCAATGAGTGTTTTAAAGTTTATTTCTTTCTCTCTTTTAAAAAAGTTAGTTGGATTGGGGCTCTCCATAAATCCCATCTCACCACTAGCATACTGCATTGGTAGAGATATCAAGACAGCAAAAAGGGAATTTAATGAGAAGCCCACCATGATATTGAGTATTTTGATTTTCAAATTTGTGAGACATAGAAGACTCCATTGCTAGAAATATCAAGCTTTTTTTTTTAAAAAAAAAGGGGGAATTTAATGAGATGCCCACCCTGAGATGAAGTATTTTGATTTTCAAACTTTTGAAATCAGCAACTCTCCTTTGGGTCTAGAGTAAAGTCTACATCCACCACGGATCCAAACTAGACCCAACCTACCTACGAATGACACCTCATATACATGCTTGTGGACACTGAACCATGACACCAGATGCAAGTAAAAAGACTACTGAGGTTAGTCAAACCTCCAGCAGGACTACAATGAGGAGGTGTTGAACGCATGTGCACTCCTAATAGGAGACTGTAATCCATGATGCCTTCTGCTTCCAGAAAATCGCAGTCCTGCTTGATCTGCCTGAAAGCCAGGAGGAAAAAGAAAAAGAAAATAGTTCAATGTGTTAAAGTGTAAACTTGTATGATAATAGACTCAGCCCACTTGTATGATAATAGGCCCAGCCCACCTGTATATATGGGATCTAGTCAGAAGATAACTACGTATATACTAGGATGTCTTTCCATTCTTAGAGATCTAATTAGATCTTGATTCCATGATTTGTAGTGATTTGTAGCCTAAACTTAGGCAATGTAAAGTCTATATAAAGAAGAGAAATCCAAGAAGATGGATCATCGAATGAGAATACATTTTCACAGAATTCTCTTCTCTCTCTCTCTCGTTTAAGTATTCTTTCAATATGCCTGTGACTGACATGGTATCAGAGCCTGAGCTTCGTTTCTTCTCTTATCTCTGCCTAGGATACTGTTCTTCTTCTGGATGTCATTCCGAGTCTATTCCTGCCATCTGATCGTCTGTGATCATCCCTGATCACATCTGATCAGACGTGGCCCACTTTTTGATCATCATCATCATCACAGCAGAAGCAGCCCACAGTATTCGTCTTGTTATTCTCATATTTATGAAGATTTTTTCATGATTTTTGGATCATCAGAAGTAGGGTTTCCAACCCATTTTGTGATATTTCAGTTTTGACGGACAGTTTCCATCACAGCCGTTCAACTTTGTGGATCTTGCTCCGTTTTGCATAAGTTTTTTCCCCTGGGTTGCAGAAAAACATTGTTCTTCCATCCCCAACACCTGATCCAGTCCCTGATCATCTAAGCTAGGGCCCACGTGGAATCGATCCACTGTCGACAGGGACGACTTTCGGCCGAAACGTCTCTGTTTCGCTCACTTACAACTGTGGCACATTTGCGATCATCATGGATCATCAAATCACAACTACAGCAGTGGTCGACCGGAATTTCTAAGAATTCTGGTGTTTTTTTCTGGATTTTTCAATCAATTTTGAGGTATTTTCCAGCCACTTCTTCCTCTGACGACTGTGATTTTTCTGTCTCAAATAGTTTTCATCACAGTCGTCCAGATTTTTGGATTTTCATCCAAATCTCATCAGATTTTGGCCTGAAGGAAGAATTTTTGGACTTCATCCAGATATTCTTATCTGATCTATGATTAGATCGACTTCTGGGGTCCACGCACAGAGTCTACACCTGATATTAAGGTCGTCTGGGCATTTTTTTTGCAATTTTTGTTGCTTTCTGTTGCTGAACTGATTAACAGACTCATCTTCTGCTATTGTGAACCATCGTGGAACATCTGTATCAGTGGAATCTATTGTATCAATCCATTTGACTGGTGGTTATTCATTATGGAGAAAGGAGATATTAAATTGATCAAGTTTAATGGTAAAAATTATACCACTTGGGCTTTTCAATTTCAAATTTACCTTAAGGGTAAAGAACTCTGGGGACATATTGATGACTCAGATCCCAGACCTACTGATGACAAGCTCCTTGCTCAATGGGAAGTTAAAGATTGGCAGATCATGACATGGATATTGGGGTCCGTCGAGGCTCAGTTTATCCTGAACCTTTGCCCATACAGGACTGCCAAAGAAATGTGGCTTTATTTAAAGAAGATATATTTGCAAGAAAATTCTGCTCGCAGGTTTCATTTAGAACATGAAATCTCGCAGTTTGTTCAAGGGACCTTGTCAATACAGGATTACTACTCTCAGTTTACAAGTTTGTGGACTGATTACGCTGAGCTTATTTATGTTGACCTCCCTGCTGCTGCCTTAGCATCTATTCAAGGGATACATCAGACAAGTCAGCGAGATTAGTTTCTAATGAAATTACGACCACAATTTGAAACTGTCCGCTCAAATTTAATGAGCCGGGTGCCATCTCCTTCACTTGAATCATGTCTTGGCGAACTCCTTAGAGAGGAACAACGCTTGATGACTCAGACGGCACTTACACAGAATGCTCCTCAAGTTACTTCTATCGATGTTGCTTATGTTGCCAGGGGTAAGCCTCCAGCCCGGGACATGAGCAAGGTCAAATGTTTTTGCTGCCATAAAATGGGACATGTTTCCACTCAGTGCAACCAGAAGTTTTGTTCCTACTGCAAAACCAAAGGTCATGTTCTTCCAGAATGCCGGACGAGACCTCAGAATCGGGCACCGCAACAGAGAGCATACTCTGCACATATTCCTGAAGCTTCTTCACCAGTCATGCCTGCACCACATACTGAAAGTTCTTCTTCTACCCTCACTCCTGAAATGGTCCAGCAAATGATCATAAATGCTTTCTCTGCACTTGGCTTATCAGGTAAACCAAAATCTTCGGTTTCTACCTGGTATATTGATTCGGGGGCCTCCAATCACATGACACACTCTCCTGCCAATCTGACTCATATTAGAGAGTATGATGGAGACCACTGCATCAATACTGCTGATGGTGGTAATATTCCAATTTCTGCTGTTGGACAGGTCCCTCACTCCTTACCCTTGCATAATGTTTTTCTTTCCCCTCGCTTAACCACAAATTTGTTATCAGTTGGTCAACTTGTTGATAGTAATTGCTCCATTTTGTTTTCTCGCGCTGGTTGTGTTGTGCAGGATCAAGTATCGGGGAAGGTGCTAGCGAAGGGTCCTAAGCAGGGGCGACTGTTTCCCCTCCAGATTTCGTCAAAACAACATCTTCATTCAGAGTCTGCTTTGTTTTCCCATTCTAGTCATAATAAATGCCAGTTGTGGCATAATCGTTTAGGACATCCTAATTCCAAAACTTTGATGTTTTTATTAAATTCTGGTTTAATTAATGATAATAAAGTTTCTTTTCAGGATGTTTCTTTTAATTGTGATAGTTGCAAGATGGGGAAAGGGAAAACCCTTCCTTTTCCCCTTCATGATTCTTTAGCAATGAAATGTTTTGATATTGTTCATAGTGATGTGTGGGGGATTGCACCTGCTATCTCTCATTCTCATTATAAATACTTTGTTACATTCATTGATGATTATAGTCGTTTTACTTGGATTTATTTTTTGCATGCTAGGTCTGATGTTTTCTCGGTTTTTAAAGTTTTCTCATCTTATGTTGAAAATCAATTTTCCACCACCATTAAAATTCTTCGGTCTGATTCAGGAGGGGAGTATGTTTCTAAGGACTTCCAAACATTTTTGCAATCCAAATGCATTATCTCTCAGCGATCTTGTCCTTACACCCCTCAACAAAATGGTGTGTCTGAACGAAAAAACAGACATCTCTTGGATATTGCTCGATCACTTTTGTTAGCATCTTCTGTTCCAACTAGGTTTTGGCCTGAAGCTCTCTCAACCGCTGTGCATGTCATAAATCGGCTACCTTCATCTAAATTAGACAATCAGACACCGTTTTATAGACTGTTTCAAAAGAATCCACTCTATGATCATCTTCGTCCTTTTGGGTGTGTTTGCTTTGTGCTTCTTCCTCGCACTGAGCGCACTAAGTTAACAGCTCAATCCTCCATCTGTGCTTTTCTTGGTTATGCTCTTAATCAAAAAGGCTATATCTGTTATGATTCAAAAGCCAACAGAATTCGAGTATCTCGCAATGTCGTGTTTTTTGAAAAACAATATTTTTTTCAGAGACATGGTGATTCGAATGACTCAGTCTCGTTCTCCTTTTTACCATCATTTTCAGATACAATGCCTTCACCTGTTACTCGTTTCAAGCCGAATTTTGTGTATAAACGACGGAATGTCACAGGTGTTCCTAGCTTTGGATCTCTCGCTACGCCTACCTTGACTACAACTGATCCTGAACCTGATCCACCTCCGGAGCCTTCTGCACCTGATCCACCTCCAGAGCCTTCTGCTCCTGAGCCTATTGCTCTTCGCCGATCTATTCGCCACACAAAACCTCCTGATCGATATGGATTTACTCATGCTTCTTTATTAACCACTTTGTCTTCTATTTCTATCCCTAACTCGTACTCTCAGGCAGTGCAGCATGATTGTTGGATAAAGGCTATGCAGGAAGAAATTACGGCTCTTCAAACAAATCATACATGGGACATTGTTACCTGTCCTTCATCTGTCAAACCCATTGGATGCAAGTGGCTATACTCAGTGAAATTGAAGTCTGATGGATCCTTGGATCGCTATAAAGCCCGTCTAGTTGCACTTGGAAACAGGCAGGAGTATGGTATAGACTATGAGGAGACTTTTGCTCCGGTGGCCAAAATGACAACTGTCCGTACAGTTCTCGCAATAGCTGCCTCTCAGACATGGCCTCTATACCAGATGGATGTGAAGAATGCATTTCTTCATGGGGATCTTAAAGAAGAAGTGTACATGCGTCTCCCTAATGGCATTCCTTCTTCTTCCAAGACCGATGTCGCTCGTTTAAGACGCTCCTTATATGGCCTTAAACAAGCACCCCGAGCCTGGTTCGACAAGTTCCGAACCACTCTCCTTCAGCTTTCTTTTATACAGAGCCCGTATGATCCTTCGATGTTCACACTTCATTCATCCCGAGGATCCACAATTCTCCTTGTGTATGTAGATGATATCATTATTACTGGCCCTCACAGTGATATGATTCGACAAATACAGGCCTCTCTGCAAGATAAGTTTCACATGAAGGATTTGGGACCTTTAAATTATTTCTTGGGTTTGGAAGTTCATCAATCAAAGAAAGGCTTGTTTCTTCATCAGCACAAATATGCTACTGACCTAGTAGATCTCGCCGATCTCGGTGATTCTAGCCCAGTCGACACCCCATTGGAAGTAAATGCCAAGCTTCGGCAACAAGATGGCGATCTCCTTCCTGATCCTACATTCTATCGTCGTTTGGTTGGTAGCCTTGTTTACCTAACCATTACTCGACCAGATCTCTCTTATGCTGTTAATCTGGTCAGTCAGTTTATGACAGCCCCGCGGCATCATCATTTGGTGGCAGTCAAACGGATTATTCGATATATCCTTGGTACCTCTACTCGCGGCTTATTTTTTCCAGTTGGCACACCACTTACTCTCACTGCTTATTCTGACGCGGATTGGGCCGGCTGTCCGGACACACGCCGCTCTACCACAGGATGGTGTGTTTACTTGGGAGACGCCTTGATATCCTGGAAATGTAAAAAGCAAGATAAAGTTTCCAAATCTTCCACGGAATCAGAATACCGGGCCATGTCCTCCGCTTGTTCTGAGATCCTATGGCTCCGTGGTTTGCTCTCAAAGCTTGGATTCTCCCAAACTCAATCGACTCCTCTTCATGCTGACAACACAAGTGCCATTCGAATCGCTGAAAATCCTGTGTTTCATGAGCGGACCAAGCATATCGAAGTGGACTGTCACTTCATTCGGGACGAGTATGATCGCAAAGTCATTTCTCTTCCTCATATTTCCACTGAGTTCCAGCTTGCTGATATCTTTACCAAAGGTCTTCCACGGCCGCGGCATGAATTTCTGGTTCGCAAATTGTTGCTGGTTGATTCTCCGCATCAATTTGAGGGGGGGTGTTAAAGTGTAAACTTGTATGATAATAGACTCAGCCCACTTGTATGATAATAGGCCCAGCCCACCTGTATATATGGGATCTAGTCAGAAGATAACTACGTATATACTAGGATGTCTTTCCATTCTTAGAGATCTAATTAGATCTTGATTCCATGATTTGTAGTGATTTGTAGCCTAAACTTAGGCAATGTAAAGTCTATATAAAGAAGAGAAATCCAAGAAGATGGATCATCGAATGAGAATACATTTTCACAGAATTCTCTTCTCTCTCTCTCTCGTTTAAGTATTCTTTCAATATGCCTGTGACTGACACAATGCCCATTAAGAAAAGAACATAATATTGAGATAGCTATGCTTTGTCATAAAACTTGTAAACAAAGAGTGTCAATAACCAAATTCATAATATTAAAATTAAGGGAATTGTACACTGATATCATGTATCAAATTGATTAAGGGTAGTTAATTCATTGTTTATTTTGTACATTCATGAGATTTGTGTCGTGATATTGTACATTACGTTATCAAGTAGCACTAATAATGGAGTGACTTGGTAACTGTCGGATTATGCAAGACAATGTAAACTTGTCAAAAAATTGATATACAATCCACAGTTGATGCAAAAATAGTTGTTAAGATATCTTATCTGAAGAGGATGTGGATGGAAGTAGTAAAAATAGATTTGAAAAAGTGCAACCTATCTGAGGATTTGGCTGAAGATGGATTTGAATGGAGAAACAAAACTCATGTAGCCGACCCCAACATAGTTGGGACAAGGCTTTAATGATGATGATGATTTGGCTCAGGATAATCTGAATGGAGAAACAAAATTCATGTTGCCCACCCCAACATAGTTGGGACAAGGCTTTATGATGATGATGATGATTGTGATGATGATGATGATGACGACGACGAAGAACGAGCAAATTTCACTCATCAACATATTCTTATGACTCGGAAGACAAAAACCAGTGCCTAGAGAATTAAATATGATTCAATAACAGTCATGGCAGTTTCAGAGCTTATGATTCTTACTTTAAAAGCTGGTTTCGCATTGACGGATCAAGGTAAAAAGCATAATTCAAGTCAAGATCCTTGAATGTGGTTCTTTCATCAATTTCCACTTTACTGACACAACGTCCTTGCGATGAGCCTTTGAGATCAAAACGCTTATGAATGTGTAGATCTGAACAAAGTATGTTCCCCATCACAACAAAGTGAACCTGTCCATGGAATATAGTTTAGCAAATTTATAGGGAGCAATTGAATTATTGATAAGCATGCTCCCACAAAAAAAGGGTAATGACCAAGAAACAAAGATGCTTTTTATCCCTCAAAGAAAAGGGCTGATCCATAAAGAAAAGGCCCATATGGGGCCACATAATGGCTCGGCATACCATTGGATAGTGGGGCCCTCTGCGGATGATACATGGATAACCATCTACTTTGCAGGGACTTAATTACCTGCATATGGTCATCCGGTCAATGTTATTTACTCATTCTGGAGCTATGTGCGATCCACGGTCCACATCCCATCCAATGGTGACTATTGGGTAGAGGTGGGCCAAACAGACACAAATACCACTTCTCACGAGTGTCACGACTCATGAGAACCCTTCTCAACTGGATCACTTATACATTACACATGCACTATAATAACACTCATTTTTCATGTACTGTCAAATATAAACACATTGAGAAGCCGTTCTACCTTATGACCTCCAAACGGTGTCACAACATGAAGTCCATAGAATTTAGTTAACAAAGTGTCCCTATATTTTTGAACATGCCGGTAGTAGTTTGGTAGCATCTCCAATATTACCTACGCACGGATACATGGAAAAAGCAACGGTTAGCTCAATATACAACAAATATTGTTTGCTTGATTTTAACATTGGATCATCATTAAAGTTTGAAACGTCAAAGTGAATGAAATGAGAGAAAACAGAGGTAGAGGAACGATGTCAAACTAGTCAGTGACAAGAGTAGCATAATAAAAGAATCATTCTAAGTCATCCGAAAAAGGAAAGTCCTATTAGGACTTTATTGTGCAAGTATGGCTTGGTTCCCTATTTCCAATTAAAATAAATCCTTATTGGGACTTTATGCTTTCCAACATTAGGAAGGCATGTGATTTGACATAAAACAGGGATTTAAAATAGGATAAATTATTAGTAAAAGATCTAGAGCAGAAGAAACTACTACATTAAATTACACACAAAAGGATAAAAATATAAACAAAATGAAAATAACTAAAGTATCAAACTGAGCTTAGAACAACTCATGGCCCCACACTTTGACGATGTTTTAGGAAAAACAAGCTTATTGGATCTTACCCAACTGCAACTAATACACCAAAAACATTAAGAATCTTAATACTGAGAGGATCTTTTTTTATTGAATTACTTCTCCAGCCGATATGAGGCTGGAGGCCAAGTAGAGAGATCATGGGTGTGTTTAGTAGTAGGCACCCCTGTTGCCCATTTAACTTTCTGTGCCTAAATTTGATTTAGCTGAGGAACTCTCTACTTGAGATTAGACAGATCCGTCTAAATAGTTTAAAAGCTTCTTATGACTTGACATTAAGCATAGTTTCTGCATTTACCAACAGTTTTGAGCCCTTGTGGCCCTGTTAGCATAATATTAATATCCCCAATTTATTCCAATACCAGACACGCCACTGCCAACATAGTTGGGTCACGGATTTGGCCTGGGATAGACTAGAATGGAGAAACAAAATTCATGTAGCTGGCCCCAACGTAGTTGCAACAAGGCTTTGATGATGCTGATGATTATGACCATCATGCCACCACATCCCACCTAACATAAGAACCATGACATGTATATCATCAACAAAAGATTTCTAATATCCAACATCTAAAATGCCAAGAAAGTTATAGTCAAATGCTATAAGATAATAAGAATGCTCATTCATTTCAAAGAAAAGATTGAAGCCAAACAAACTACTGTACTATGGTGCTCCAAAGAATCTACATTTTTACTATGGAATACCTTGATTTCAGATTTGCGCATAGTCTTTATTACAAATCTATCATCATGGGACAAATAAAGCAGGCAGCCACTTTTTCCAGGAGAAGTTAGCTCTCTTAAGGTTTCATTACCGCAAATAGAAAGCATGTAGTCAGTCGTGTCGATCTTGTCAAGCTCTTGGAGATTCCTAGAATTGCATAATGTAAACAAATAACCAGCACATGTTAACAGCCTACAAAACATGAAATGAGCAAACACATTAACAACCTTGAAAATGTTTCGTCCTTTAGATGATATATTTCAGACTGAGTCAGCTCACAAGTTATTATTATCATCTTAATAATAGCATTGTTATTGCCATCATCATTGAAGACTTATCACATCTAGCTACAAAAATCATGACACAAATGGAAGATGCTCTCCTGCGAGCAATGGATGCAGGAAAAATGGACCAGTTCATTCATCGTAGTCTTGTCATTGAAAAGCAGAGGGGTGGTTCCACCTAATGGAGGGTGAGGATGGAAACTTCTGCATCCTGCTGCTTGTAGGAGAAAATTCTCCTTCAACAAAGCTTGGCATAGTTCTGTTTCCATTTGCTCCTACATTATTTGGGATTAATGGTTTTAGTTTCTCAGTAAAAATCATTTTTTCAATGTAAGAAAGTCAACTGGATTATAATATGAGTTGCATGCATTCTGGTACGTGTCAGATACGTGTCAGAACCAGATATTGATGAGGCGTCTAATTCCAAAAAAAAAAAAAAAACCATAAATTATGCAGCACCAGCATAGTACTTAAATAAATTTTTGTAAATTACTCAGAAAAAAATAATATGCAAAAAAGCAGACCTAGATTGAGGAACTTCTAATTCTAAGTACTAAGAAGCCACCTAGACTGGAATGTGTCATTCTGGAGATAAAGTCTCGGACAAATATCTTTTCAGATTGTAAAGAATGGTAAAAACTAAAATGAAAAAATATAAGAAAGAAATCCTTTAGATGATTCGCAGACCTATTGGATGACTTAACCTCCAAGAAATCTCATTTACAATCATGTATGCACTTGCATGCACAAGCGCGTGCGCACACATGGAGAGAAAGAGAGAGAGAGAGAGAGAGAGAGAGAGAGAGAGAGAGAGAGAGAGCTGCACCATAATCTGAAAGATCGGAAGTAAGGACATAGCTTTGTTAGAGTTTTAATAGTAGAACTCTTGATGGGATTAGGATAAGATGATCCTGCGCTTTACAATAATATTGTACTGCCTCATTAAATAACAAAATTATAAAACACAAATTTTAACTTAATAAGAATTTTGAAATTTTGTTCTTGCATAAATCTTCTAGAAGTAATTTCACTTGATTCAAGGATAAAAATTCCATGACAACAGAGTGAGAACTGCACACTAAACCAGTCAACTGTCAGTGATAACATAGAGTTAAGATTACTTCAAAATTTACGCATTTTATAAGTTCATTATTTTATTCATGATACAGAAATCAAAGTAGGGAAATTTTATCCATCATTTTAGCACTCTATACATTGGTTTATTGTGGTTTGAGGAACAGTTCATTACACTCTTGAAGTTACAGTGCCTATGAGTATACTAGTTTACGATAAAAGTCCAAGCAGAACAAACATTTATCTGTTTGCTAGCCACACCGAGCAGCATAGGCCTACTTTGGAGTGCTTTGCTCCCCTTTAGGTGGAAGTCCTAGCAAATAACAAAATTCAAGAACGAAAATGTTGATTTGTGCCAAAAAAAGGATGTCTGGAGAAGAGAACATGAGAACCTGAAAACCAAGGGACAGTAATCTTTCCATTTAAACTCATGTGGAGAATGTCCTGAGTTATCCCAAGGAAATCGTATTTTGGTGCGCGAAGTAGAGCTGAAATCAAGATCTGGGAGTTCCTTTTTTGGCATAGCCATGTTCTTGAGCAAACAATACCTGCATAGAGTATAGAAGAGTCATTGAACAATATCAGGTGGAAATGAGAAAAACAAGAAGGAACTTCACTCAAGCCAAAATCATTGCTGAGAAATGAGTGGTCAACTGCCCCCACACTATTCATGAGTAATAAGCTGATAAAAACTTCAGATCTACATCTATGAAAAAATAAATAAATTCTACAAGCATTCATACAACTTCCTTTGATTACTGCAACTTCTAATTTTATATACTAAAGGAACAAAGTAATAACCATAATCTGGAAATATGTGTTCAAAATTTAATTGAATCAATGTAATTTAAAGGGTTAACTGCATTCAGGACGTTTTAATTAGTGGAGAAACTAAAATTCAGCCTTTAAGTGTTTCTTGCACAAAAATACGCCCCATAGTCTCTGTACAGCTTGTGACTTAGTTCAGCCAATAGTCTCTGAAGTTGGAACAGCTCGTGAATTATTTCAGCCAAATAACTCACTGCGGTTGTCGTCATCAATATCATTATCATAATTAAACTTGTATCATATCTACTGTCATCTTATCACACTTTAACAACTTTCACTGCTCGTTGTATGCCAAATCATAGCTAGAACTGGTTGGTTGGTCTGAGACTGGCCCAAGTTGACACAACCCAGTAAATTAATGGGGCCACGAAAACCAGTGCAAACAGGCTCTTGGAAAAATCAGTCCTGGATCTCCAAGTTAAACATGGTGTATGGTGAAACTGTGAAACTAGACTTAGTTTCATGGCCAGAACTGGTTCCCAATTTTAAAAATCAAGTTCCAACAAAACAGTAACCAGAAGTTCTTTCGGGTCCACCAGACCTCTGAGTCCTGTGCCAAACAAACTAGCAAGTGACTAAGTATTTGGCCAAGTTCCAACTTTACTATGCATCCAATACGTGTTGAACTATTGTATCCATTAGATAGCTCTGAAAAAAAAATCAATATAGAAAGAAGAAACTACAAGGGCATATAAGAAGAGAGACCCAGGATTGGTTTACTGTCGACATCATATTTCCTGTATTTCACAAGTTCGTGTCCTCATATTGCTAACTCAAATTCGACTCTAGGTAACAAAAAAAATGCCATTTTGTTTTCTCCTGTTCATACATAAAATCAGAAATATTTGAAAAGGTTTATTGCAATCTTTTCACTTGTAAAAAACTGGATTTCCTCCTATGATTAACCAAAATACCAAGTAACACAACCACTATTCCATAAAGAAAAGGGTAACAAAAGAGTGCCTCGGTCTTAATAAATTTTACTCATAACCTACCAAACCTTAAACTTTCAGACAGAATTGGACAAGCAAAAGACAAAAGCTCATTACTTCTCAGTTTCCGTTTTAAGATAGTAAAGAGTTTTGATGGTGAAACCTGATTCCAAGCTGCAAAACATGCATCAATTCATACTTTTTATGACCCTTGCAGATCACTTCTCCTAAACTCTTGTGCTCATCTAGAGGCCCATCCTGGAACACTGAAAATTCAGATTCCAAAACAATATCGGCAGGGTCGGCAATTGAAACTTCAACCAGAAAATCACCATATTTCGCTAAGAACCAAATTGTACTTTCCGATTGGCTGAGAGAATTATCTAAGAAAGTGTCCAAATGCTTAGGGCACAGAACTCTGTGCTCATTGCCCATCAATTCCGTCTTTCCTCCATTGTCCGATGTAAAAACACCAGGTCGAACATGTGATTTCAGCCACTCAGAACTCACATACAGAGGATAATATCTACAATTCCAAACAATTGTACATTTTTTCCATCTTCCACAGAGAATACCTCCATTTGTGAAGTTTAGGACTTCACAACTGTTAAGAGGTACTTGATCAACTAATTTCCTCCAAAACTCATAACTAGAAGCCCATAGCAAAATTCCCTCACCACACATCACTTCGCTTGTCCAATGCCCGGCTTGTCTATCATGGCCATTTAACACTTCACTTCTCCACCAACCTTCATGAACACCTCCATTCCCATATCCCTTCCTTCCATATCCATGCATCTGGTTCACCACCCGTTGCCCTTCGCAGCTCTCCCCATTAAATTCAATAAGAAAATCATAACCATTTATGCAACTACCCTGAATGTAACCCACATAAATAGCACTCGAAGGCCATGGAATTTTACGCTTCTCTGATAATTTGCCTGGAGACAGAAGACCTTGGTAAAGACACCCATCATAACAGACACACTTCCCTATCCCCTTAGGCCAATTCCTAGTATAAAGAAAAACATATAAATCCCCATTCTCTATCAATCTCTCGACTAAACCTTCTTTGGCTTCTTTCCCTTTCACCTTGTTCAAGGAGACATCACCTCCATTTTCCTCCATGGACAAGGATAAAGGGGTTCCTGAATTCAAGAAAGTTGCATTTGGGTTCCTTTTCTATAAGAAAATGGAGTGTCATTCACATGAATAAATACAGAAAGAGACGTGAAAGCCAGAGCATGTCACTTTGAAATACATGTGATCAGAGATGTTGAAAAGATTTCAAATATCAAAGGGGGTGGGATCATAGTTCTTACAATCAATTCTACCAAAATGATGGTCTCCAGAACTAGAAACAAAAGAAAATGTCAAAACAAGAAAGCAAAAGGAATCAGTTGCCACCCACGTTTTCTTTTCTTTCATTCTAGAACTGCCAAACTACAAAATTATGAATAAAATCAGATTGATATTTTTTCAAGGACATTATGCACATAGGAAAACAACAAGAAGTCAACAGTGTATGGGGAGATATTTTTGTCTATACCATCTTGTTTCAAAGTTACTAGCACTTTCCAAACAACAGCATGCAATTTCTACAACCCAGCTATAATGGTTTTGAATTATCACAAAACCCACATCACTTAGTAACCATTTTCAATCATTCTCAAAATACCCACCTCACTCAATTTTCTAAAAAAAAAAAAAAAAAAAAAATCAGCGGAATCTCCTTCAGGTTGTGTTTTTTCCACATGGGTCGGTAACAGTTCTATTGAATACACACAAAACACATTGTTCCTTGGAAGAAAACGACAAGATAAAGGTACCTTAGACCTACCCCAAAAGAGCAATTTGAACTTGAATTGAATGGAGCTGCAGCAGATGTAGATAGAATGGAAAAAGATAGGATTAAAAGACTAAGTAATCAAGATTAGATATTTGTAAGCTTGCCTTGGATGTTTAAGAACTAGGGCTGCAAATTGTGACAGAGATTATAAGTATCTCATACATTTTCTTTTCTGGGAGAGGTGGTCAAAGGATCCGGGAGAGGATCGCTGTCATTTTCAAGAACCTTTGGCGCCAGAAATGGCAGTTTCTGCCCCCAACCAACCCCCCATTTTGGGAAAAGCGGAATTGGCAATGTTTAACTGACGCACTTAACCTGAAGCCCGCACAAGCGGAAAAAAAAAATGTTATACAAGTGTAAAAAGGAGCTCGCACTAACAAAACGCGGTGACGTACCCGCACGATAAGAACTCACGTTCCATACCACTCAGATAAAGAGCCGTTCTGGACAATTGACACCTCTGCAAAGTTATATGTCATTCGAAGATTTTAGTGGGGCCCACCGTTGGGAGCCAATGGACCCCAATCTGGCCAAGTTTGGCCAGGATCTGGGTCCAATTAGTTGGGCTTGGACGTGCATTCAGGTTTGATGGGGTGGACCCATTACAATTCCTAAAGTTGGAAAATGGGCCACATCTAGGCATGTGATCATAAGCCTGATGGGCTCTTGTTTGGCCCATTATGTATCTATGCACTTATTATGTTTATATTTATACACCATGTCCCACCCTCTGCTGAGCAGTGCAGAACTCGTGTGGACCACTCCTCATTAGGTCACGCCAACTCATGAGGAAGGTGGAGATGGAAAGATCTTAATGAGATCTACATGTGTGGAAATTCTCAATTCCATTAAATCATTCTAATCACTTGATCTATCACTCTAAGTTTAATGTTGTAGAAGGCGTCATTTTTTTTAGGATTTCAATCCAATGTAGAATAACAATATATAGTGTTGAATTTGGGGTTTTGAATTGGATTATTCATAGGGGTTCCTATGTGCTGAAAAAGGGGTACACATGAAAAATGCATTTGCAATTGAGAAGGAGATTTTTATGACTTTTTTGGGTTATCTTATTAAGAAAGCTTTCTTCCTAAAGTGCAAAATCAACTATGCCAGAATGTAATAATAACATGCTACAAACAAGCATATATATTCATTCCGAGCACTAGTGTCTCAATTCTCAACTTGAACAAACACAAACCAGTAACTCGAGAAGAGTTTTACTCTTCCATTTGATTAATAAATGGGTTCGGTGTGTTGAGTGCATGCATGCTTCCCATTCAACTGGCCAACTAATTTGAATTAATTGCACTGTGACCTCATGATCATGATCATGATCATCATCATCATCATCATTTTTTTTTTAATGGTACCATCATCGTTGTCATCATCATCATTAAATCTAATTTAGGGTTGTATAAAAGTCAAGATAGTCCTATAAATATGACAACGAGAGTCGCATTTTTTAAAAATAAAAGAATATGAAAGGTTTCTCTAGGATTCGTGAAAAATATGGGATTCTTCAAAGCAACTTGGAAGAGAAAAAGGCATGCATGAAAAACATGAAAAACACTTGATGGAGCCCTATGTAACCCCAAGAGGTTGGCCAAGTAGTCAAGACCACGGTTCCTCCCTCTTCCGGAGCTAGAAATCTTGGTATTAACCCCCGGTTCTCCCTTTTTTCAAGAATCGAAAGTTGAGTCCACTGGTGCACCACCATGTGACCACAGTGATGTTTATGCGGCTTCCTTCTAGGCCCGGAGGGATTAGTCCTGCCCAAATTATTGAAAACCCTCCAATAGCGGAAGAAAAAAAAAAAACATATGTCAATTGGATGAAACATCAAATAATACGATGAGACAGGTACATGACTCATCCAGTGGTTAAATGTAGGAAAATTATCAAAAAAGAGCACTTCCTGCCTATTTCTTCTAAAGATGATACCTATAAATACTTTTCAAAAGTTGTGTCAAGTTTTTTTTTGAACTCATCTCAATTGGTACTTCACCATCAAAAGAGGTAACGGTTTTAAATTTTAATTCCATCCTCTTTACTCATGGAAGAAGGAAAATATGTAAATGTTAAAAGGAAGAGGGTTTTCTCTAGAAAGGGAGGTGACTTTTGCGGTTAGGAAAAAGTAAAAGGGATGTTCAAAAGAAAAGAGACGTTTGTGTAATTGAAAGGGTATATTGGTCATTTAAAAAAAAATTGAAAAATACATTATATATATATATATATAGCAAATGGAGAGGTTGGCTGTGAGGCACCTCCCTATTCTAATACTTCCTAAAATCTCTCATTCTAATGTGGTAAGGTTCCTGTAACTGATCTTCTTATTAGTGCAACTTTCCCTTTTTTTCTAAGAGTGGGCCCCACTCACGGAGGGAGGCAAGCCTATTGGCCGTTGTCTGTTTTTTTAATGGATGCAAATCAATTAGTGGGCCATGTACATTTAACTTATTTCTGCAGTGGGACCCACTCATGGATTAACATAGGTCCTTTACATGTGGCATTTTTTCCCCGGGATTATTTGCGGACAAGATTGGCACACGTGGCCAATTATATATCTGACGTTGTTGACAGACTTGTCAAGTGTCCGTACATATGTATGGGGTGCTGCTGCTCTGGCTTATTTGTATCGACAGTTGGGATTGGCTATCCGTAAAGAAGTTAAATAAATTGCTGGATATCTTACGCTGCTAGAGGCGTGGATTTATGAGCATTTCGAGTGTTTCGCTCCAACGTCCAATATTTTATATGGAGTCACCCAACCCCGAGTGCATCGCTGGCTCACTCGTAGGGAGACTACTGCTCTCCTACAGGCACTGCGATAGCGGTTTGACTATATGAGTGTAGATGAGGTACTAAAAATCCCTTTTTCATGACTTACTAAAAATTCTCTATAGTATGATGAAGTTTCAAATAATAGTTTTGGTCATGCAGGTCACATGGGATCCTTATCGCGATATTAGGCAGCACCATCCATTTAATTAGGTCACCTTCTACTGTGGGTGCATTAAGTCCATTGACGTTGTTGAGCCATATCATCCAGATAGGATCCTAAAGTAGTTTGGTAGGGTGCAGACTAATCCTCCACCCCTATTAATCCCAATTCGTGTTACATGAGGCCCGACTGCAAATGCATATCATATTGCGTATCAATATTTTGATTAAGTATGGGAAAGACGGAATGATCACCTATTGTCTGGGTTGAATTGAAGCGTTCCAGTTCGACGTACATCTGATTGCGTTCCACAGTACATGGCTTGGTACGCACGAGTGTCATGGAGGCTGCTTCAAAACCACAACTTCCAATCAGCTTTTCGCCCACATCCTCGAGATGCACAACCTAGTGCAAACATCGATTATGAGATGATATGGTTAATTGAGCAATATTTCACATTTTCTCTTAAATGTTTCGAGTGAATTAATGAATCAAACATCTTACTTGCAGCGCAATGAGGGTACGCTGTGCATCCTTGATAGAGTCATGGAGAGGGGCCCAGAGGGATGGATTGATGACCCACATGGTATATACACACACATCGAACAGGCTGCACATGTGTTGCGTGGAATGACCATTGAAGAGGTGGAGCGCACGGTCCGACATCCCAGCATGACTGCTCGTTCTTATGCACGCAGGCCCTGTAGGGATAGTAGTTGATTTCATGGTTGTGTTCCGTTACTTAAAAACAATCCCATGAGTTGTTTACATGTTGGAAACAGTGTTGATAGTATGTTTTGTATGGGTTGGCATTGCTAGCAAATTTTGGAACATAGTTGTAATCATGATGTCGAAAAGAACAAAATTTGCATTTCTAATTCGAATTGTTGTCCATACATGGGATCTTCTGTTAGAATAATACATGAACTCTGCCAACCATGTGGCTAAGTGAACTTCTACACACAAAAAAAAAATACGATCTTTTCAATCCAAGGAGACGGTCTCACATGTGGCTACATCTGGACTTATAATCTCTTTAAAACGCCTGATTCGATCTTCATATGCTAATTCGCATTGGCTAGCGCAAGGATGACGGAATTCTTTCCACTTATTGGCAATAGGTGGTACAGAATGATCTGGCATCATGAATACCTGCAAAAAATAAATAAACTTGCTAATATGTTAACATATTGCAATTGGAAACAAATAAGAAAATTTTCATTTTCAATACCTGAACGAAATGGCAAGAATTCACAAAACCTATCGCTATCTCCAATCGAGTAGATATAGGCAATGGTGGTGACCTTAGAGGAAGAAATGTTAAACACCGTGCCATGCTGAAGTGAAATAAGACCAAGTCGTAACGAGACGTGATAAGATGCCCCATATCAGGCATAATCAACCAATGCTTATACGAAGGATTATCTTCATAGTAGGATAGTGTTTCAATGAGTTCTTCAACTCTATTTTCTACTTCGTATAACTGCTTGTAATGTTCTACATGGTGCAGCAACTCATGCAAGAGTTCTCTCCTAACTTGTCTCCATCCATCTTCAGTATGACCAATCAAAGCAACAATCGCTCTAAAAACAACAATTACCATCGGCTGCAACATCTTTGATAAGGCGTATAAAAGGCCATAATCCTTCTGAGAACTGTGCACTATAAGAACTGACATTTTTATATCTTGTTCTCACAACTCTATCCTTTTCTTTATTTCTCCTTTTCTGTTCCAAGGGTGCCTTAACCACAATGGGAGCAGGTGAGTGACTGTCCTGTGCGGATTGTACCAACTCAAAAGCACTTGGTTCCCTTTTGGTGGATGTCTCAATCCTACTGCGTGGTCGCCCACGGGTTCGAGACTTTACAGCTGGTTCTAACAAGAATGTATTGTCAGGCTTTGATAGCTCTCTCATCTTCTTTAAGAGTTACAGTTTTCTTGTTTGATCAAATTCATTGAACCGCTTTTGAAGTAACTCTAACTCAATCCTACAGTCCAACTCCATAGTAGAGCTCGAAACAATACTCGGATTCATATCAAGCTTGACCCAATGCGGATGTATACATTAAAGAGGAATTGGTCGTCCTTCTGAAACATATGTAGCAATCCCATGCGCACAAGGTAACCCGTGTCTGGAACGGATAATACATCCACATGCAATCATATCAATTCCAACCAGATTTGATATTTTTATTTCTGCCAATATCTTTTCCAAGGCATTTCGTAATATGCTCCCACGAAGCTCCTTAAATTCAGAGGGCTTGAAACTGTGGTGCACGATTGTCTTGCTCTTCTCAATTAATTAAGCTTTAATACTTGTATGTTGTAGTTCAAGCAAGCTATGTGTTTTTGCCGAATTTATCTCAAAAGTACCCTGAGATGATCCAAGCTGTCTCTTCAACTGTGAATGTGAAGACTCAGCCCTATATAAACAACATAATAATTAATGATGCATAATATTATAAATACGCATAAAGCATAAGTTCATCCCAATTAAAGTATAAGGCATACCTGTTTGACGTAGTATTTCCAAAATGCATGCATTTATCAACCCATGCAGATACAAATCTCTCCTTGTATTCATCAAACCAACTCTCCTTGACGTACTGAAGTGCAGCTGTATATGTAGTGAACTCTTGGTTTAAACTACGCAGATGATCAATATACTCTTCTTTTGTGGAGGCATGGACCAACATATTTCAATGCAATATAAATCTATCCCACTTCTCCTTGGTCTTAAACAACTTCTTACATTTTGCTAAGGCATTCTTATTTATGTGCCATTTGCATAATAGATGCCTTGCATTAGAGAATACAGTGTTGATTGCTTTCAGTAGTGCCAATTCTCTGTC
This sequence comes from Litsea cubeba, assembly GCA_012931725.1. Taxonomy (NCBI): domain Eukaryota; kingdom Viridiplantae; phylum Streptophyta; class Magnoliopsida; order Laurales; family Lauraceae; genus Litsea; species Litsea cubeba. Next base: position 40,082,176 of record CM022953.1, on the reverse strand, counting down.
TGTAATAATAACATCAGAAGAGTGTCCTCACCAATGAGAGAACGTAAAACACCCAAAGACAATGTATAGTTGTCTTCACGTTCGACTTCCATGTAAGCAAAGCACACAGAGAAAGGCATATCTGTTGAAGTCACTCCGACAATCTCAAGTAAGGGCATGCGATACCGGTTGGTCTTGTAAGTGCAATCCATTATTAAGACATGAGGAAATGACCACAACAACTGTATTACTTGTTGGATGCGCCCAAACCAAATCGGTAACAATGTCACTGTCCTCATTGTTCCTGTGACATTCAATATACTTATGCTCTGTCAACTTTCCCATCAGTTGTTGCATCTGTGTCCTCCCACCCCGCTCAACAACTCTGTGCCTAGGACGTGCATTGTAAATGGTCTTCATTATAGTTACATTCAATGCACTTCGTTGTTTTAATGTAACCAGAATATCTTTCGGTCGTACCATGCTCTTAGACATATCAACCATCAATTTTGTTTCCTCTTCTGTTAATCTCCTTGCGAATGAATGACCCTCTAGATACTCTGCAGCAGAGTGATTATGTACACTACATGTAACTTCCAACATCCAATCATCAAAAGTTTTCAGCTTTTTGCCCTTTAATGTAAAAGGGCATCCACATTTCTTCGATCCTGTTTGCTTGATCTTCTTTTTAGTAGGTCCCTCATCATTGGTCTTGCTATGCTTGAAATGACCACTTCTCTCACATGCAAGGACAACCCTAGCTTTTATTCCAGGCCTTGCAGCATTTGACACCTTTATGACAATGACGAAACCATTTCTTTTACCCACATCACGAGCTCAATTCACTAACGCATCTCGGCTGTGAAATATCTAAATACATAAACATTTAATCAGACATTAATAACACACAATATGTATATCCAAAACATCCATATAATGTCTTACTTCTTCGGTAGTAAACACATCTGTAAAATCCATTACATAGGCTGACTTAGCTTGGCTTTCTTCTGTGGATGGCTGCACTAAGGGAAAAAAGTGTATCAGTACCGTTCGGAACAATAAATTCGAACATGTGACATATGTTCGACATATAAATTCTGAACATTTGTTTATTGTTCGAAAATAAAGTTTCGAACAAGTCTCATATGTTCGGATATAAACATTCAAACATATGATGTATCTTCGGTATCGTTTGTCCAAACATTGTCTCCATGTTCGGTCATAGCAGTTCGGACAAAACGCGAAGAACTAAATATAGAACTTGTAAAAATTAACAAAAACATTGAAATACTCAACCACACTAACCCTTTCGCTGCTAGTAGGATTGAAAGACATGATTTCCTTTTTCATTTCCTTGTCCATTGCAATATTTGACTTGATTGAACTACAAACAAAAGAGTTTGATGCGAGCAAGGGGAAAAATGTAGAAGAAAGAAGATGAACTGTGGGAGAGTGGTGCAATGTTGTAAATAAAGTGAAGGAAGAAATAATGAGTGAAGGCAGAAGGGGAATGTGGGGTGCAATGGAAGAATGAGAATGAAAAAACCGATAGTGAAGATGAGATAGAAAAAAGATGAGTTATGTGTGTGAAGAGAAATATGAAATGTACATTTTAGTCATTTCACATAATGATTTTATTGTAAAAAAAAATGGCATAATAACTGCAGTGGGAAGAGAAGAAAACGTGGTGCCAATAGAACTCCCCTTGATAATTTCACAAAAGTTGTAAAGTGTTTTTTTACTCTTTCAATTGAATCCACAATTTTCAAATTAGAGATAACAGTATTAAATTTGTTTTGCAAGTTTCCATATTCACTAAGATATCCTTCCAATTGTGTAGAACATCCCTGTTCGTTTTTCCCAATAGCAAAATAATTCTCCTCCCTTTTAAAGAGACATCCCTTTCTTTTACATATTTCTCTTCCTCAACTGTAGAGTCATCCATTCCTATTTTTCCTTTTCAAGGACTTTGTGAAGTGAAGGGTCACTTTAAGAGACTACAATAAAAGAGGGATCATATAAAAAAAGTAGAAAATTTCAAAAATCACCTTTTTTTTTTTTTTTTTGTAAATATAGTCAAAAAGGCTATTCTCCCGTTCCACTGAACAAGAAAAGTACCTCCCTTTTTAATCCTAGAAAGTCAAAAAAGTTCATCCTCTTGCCACAAAATGACAAAAGGTCAAGAGGATGAATTTTGAGATTCTATACTTTTTGATATGAGCCATCTCATTTTCTTATCTTTTAAAATGACCATTTACTTTACAAGTGAATTCACCATTTACTTTAATTCACTTTACAAGTGAATTACCCAAACAAGAACGCTTTGGCCAAGGCATTTCACATTCGTATATGCATCTCTACTACATCAAATTGTAGACTTATTAAAATTATCCCATTGACCTGAAGCTTCACAATAGTCATCTAAGGCATCCTTGATTTCTCTGACCTCATCTACCATGATGGGACTCCCAAGATGAAGAGGCATGGGGAGCTGGGCCCCTTGCCTGAGACTACTAAAGTGGGAACCATTCAAATGGATAGGGAATGAGACTGAGGATATAGTTATCTAGCTATGTGCACAAAATCCCTATGAAAACTAAAGGCATCAAGGGTGTTCCTGAAGAAGTCCTATTCCATCCTATCATAGGCCTTGGCCATATCTAATTTTAGGACCCCCTCGAGTTTGTCAGCCACCACATTAGAGATGATTTTATAAATAACATTACAAAGGCTGATTAGCCTAAAATCATTTGCGTGGCTGATATTTGTATTAACCACGTGTTTCCATCGTTATGGGTTAATACTAGTAAATAGCAGTAATAATGAAGTTTATCAAACTTAGATATTCAACAAGCACGAGAATTGTAGGATCAAGTCATGTTACCATTTATAAATAAAAAAAATAGATAAATAAATAATCCATGTTTTTGCATTCCCACGGCAAAAGGAGCAATTCATGTGTTAGTTGACATTTAAAAGCACATTAAAGGTCCAGGTCAGAAGAAATAAACTAGAACTCCTGAGAGAATAAAGAGCTTGTATAATAACAAAAAGCACAAAGAGAACAAAGGGAAATCCATTGCTGTAGATATGATCTTATCACTTAAATACTGTAAAAAGAGGAACAAGAGAACCAGTAAACTAAAAAGGCATGCGTGCATTCAACTGCTTTTAGATCAAACTTCAGCAAATCACATCTTTGTATCTCTCCCCAGCATATGGAAGCAAAGAATATTATCTCTATTTTTGCAATTGCGTAGCCTTTTAAGTGGAATCACATCTTCTAGACTCCATCTGCTCAGAGATACCAAAACAATTCAAAGGAGCTTTCAGAATTTGAACCGAGAAAGAAGCCGCACAATCAAGGAGTGACCTCGAGCCTTGGTTCAAAGCAAAAACCAGTGAAGAGTTGAAGAGGGAATCTTTTAGTCACTGGGCACTTCTGTGACCACTTCCATTGCTTCTGGTTCATGTCAAAACCAAGTAGCGCAGGGGCACCATAGCTCTGGATGTAGATAAGGTCGTCGGTACCACTGCTTGCAAAAACGTCATCAAACTCTCCGAATCCTTGAAAAAACTTGTGGGGCATTCTAGAAACCTCTCTCCACTCTTTATCAATGAGTACCCAGATGCCAATTCCTTTGATTATATCAGGTCGGTCCGGTTTTCCGATGCCACCAACCATCACCAGCTTGTCATTGAGATTCATAAGCCGCCCACATGTGAGAGAGCAAGGTACAGGAATGCGAGTTCGTATCAGTGAAGCATGAGAAGATCTTCGGCAGAGATCATACATAATAAGGCCATGTCGGTTTTCCGAACTACCCAAAATCCTAGTGGAGTAAATCAAGCAGTACAGGACTCCACCGCACACCACACTTTCATCACCGCCCCTCCACCCTGTCAACACCTCTGCCACGGAAGTAACCCATGTTTGTGTTTCTGAATCATAGGCATGGATGGAAAGATCCCATTGAAGGAAATCATCAGGCACTTGCTTAGATTTCACGACAGCAACAGTATAACAATGAGATTTCCGATCCACAGAGAGTGCAAGTGCACTGTAATCTGATTTCAGACCCGGTGGCTCCTGGAGCCTCTTTGCTACTCTTGTTATGGGATTACAAACAAAGAGCTGACTTCTACTGTCATTATCCATGAAACAAACTAATCCATATGAAGAGGCAATAAACCAGTTTGATGTTTCAATGCATGGAAGCTCAAGGCCATACCATTTTCGAAGGATTGGATCATATGCATACCCTCCAGCATCATCACTGCTCGTAAACATGAAATACCAGGGCTTCTGCGATAACATGTTTCCATTCCATAAGAACCTTCTCGAGTTGACGACTTCGTTCCACCTTTTACACACAGATCTTGCCCTAAATAAGCTTGCAATGGGCAAATAGGAAAGAATTCTCTCTAGCAGATCATCAGGCAGAAGAAAATCTAATGAAACCAATGAACTTTTGTCGCCTTCATCGCTGATCTCAGAAAATGTTTCATACTTCACAACTTCACCTGCACTATTACAAGGATGTGACACCCACGATGTTTCACCCTCCATGTCCAAGATAGAACTCTAACCAGAAAGAAGAACTGGAAGGAAAAGAACACAAGAAAAAGAAAAAGAAATCCTTATCATTAAACAAGAATCTCAATATATACATAGAGAAGTTCATAAAAAAAAAAAAAAGGGAACCATTCAACTATCTCAACATTCAAGAGGAGTAACAAAGGAAAAAAAAGAGAACTGACCCATTACAACCCTTACAAAATTATCCATGACACTGTCCAATAATCTCATAGTAAAGGAGAACGAATTAAAGAGTCGTTCTTTTGGAGTAATTTACATATGAAATGATTCCTATGTATAACGGCTACACATCATCACATTTGTTCGCACAAATTTACGCATCACATTCGTAAATGAGATGTGGAAATTGTGTAAATAAGGCTATTTACACAAAATTTTCACACCTGAATAAGTGTGAAAATCAACTTCACACCTCTTGCACAAGGCGCGAGTACACTTCTTACATGGTGATTGCATTCGTGGGGGGCGGGCACATCAAACATCTTTATTTTTTTATTTTTTTTTCTATGGGCCCTTTATTTGTAATCCAAACAGTTCAATTTGTTTGATGGACTAATTAACCCCAAGATCTTGAAGCTGATTATCTTAAATCTTAAAAAGTCCCAACCTGTATATCTATTTTCCAGCATTTTTGTGGGGCCCCAATTCATAATCCAAACCGTTCAATATTCTTGTATTAATGGTAAATTTATCATCACATTTAGCCCTTCATGAATTTTGAGAGATTTATGAAAAAACGTCCGAAAAATCCAAATAAATCTAAAACTGTTTGATGTACTTGTTTACTAATGTGAAAATGGTGATTTTGGCAAACATGGTAATGTTTTTCACATGTAACATATTTAACATTTACTATTGTAAAACCCATTTTCCTATCAGTGTTAAAGGAAAATGACTCCATAAGGATAATTATATTATGATTAAATGACAAGGAAGAAGAAATCAATAATACCATCAATTAATCACATAGTAAAGGAGAACAATTTAAAGGACAATTATAATATATTAAATAAAAATGGGAGGGGAAAAACCAATATCAGCATACCAAACAAGTAACCTCAAAACATGTGTTAGGTCAAGAAAAGATTAATCTGTGATAAGGATTAATTTACAGGGTTCACCGCAATCATTGACAGAAGGTTATTTTGGAATTAGTAACCGTCCCGAAAGAGAATCAAAATTGATAAAAGAAAACCGACACAGTTCAGTCAGTGCAAGTTAGTTGACAAGATCTCAAGCCTCAGGGGATTGTGAATGGTCACATGCATACTCAGCATGTCATGGCAACAAAGAACTGTGCTGGGCATCATCTGTTTTTGTTACCAGTACACTCACTGATGCCAATCCTCAGCATTTCTGAATGGACACCCTTCCCCTCACCAAGGATTCTCTTTAAGACTTGTGATGCTGTATAACCAGTATTTTGTCTTTATACAGCTCACATGCTTACATGAGTTGAATTTATCTTGACAAAGAAGAGATACAGAAACCCTCAAGAGCCAGGGGGGAAGGTGTCTCCGTTCGATTGGTCCAAACAAAACTCGCAGATGTATCAATCACTGGAAGGTGATCCTATATAAAGAACAAGTACACACAAGAACTTGATGATAAATGAAAGGGGCAGAAGATAGTCCCACTAAAGAGGTAGAGCCTCTCATCTTCCTGCACCTTTGGAAGCAAAAAATAGAGAATTATGGCATCCTCTGCCTACAGAAACAGGCAAATTTATGAGGCGGCCGTACCAGGATAGCCACTTCTACACAAACCAAACCCCCTAAATAAATAAATAAATAAAGATAAATAATAACAGTAAATAAAATAAAAAATGAAAGGAATAGTAACTGGACACTTGACTAGAACAAATTATATTGCATTTGTATGTTAAAAAATGGAAATTAAAAAAAAAATAAAAAAAGAGAAGCTTAACACAGTTTGGGTAATTTTCTATGAACCCTTCATGCACTAACTTCTATAGAAAGGATTGGAACCAAATGACACTACAGCTATTGAGTATACACATCACTGACAATGACAGAGTCAAACCTCAACAACTAAGTCATCCTATACTCATCACTTAAATGTGATTCTATCTTTGTCACTTCCAAGTAAAAATCACATGGCTGGGCCCACTTTTAGATTATGATCAGTAAAACTCCCCCTCAAACTAATGTCAATATCAAGAACAGTTAGTTAGCCACATAAGATTAATAATTGTTCATGTTGAGAAGAACAATTTGGTAAAATATCAATTGATCAATATTTGAAACAAATTATAACCACATATCAGATTGAGCAACTCAATCACAGGCAAAAGGTAGTCAATTTTGATGTGCTTGATGCATGCATGCCTTAATTATAGGCTCTGTAACAATAAAGGGAGCACTGATGTTGTAATAAAGTATAAGCGAATGATGTGACTTCGAAGGTCAGATTGCGTACAAGATATAAGCAAGGTAATGAACATCAGCTGCCAACTAATACAAGGTGACACAGGAGCAGATGACACAGATTTAGTGGATTATATGATTAATCAGGCACTTCATTATTTGGATCAACTTGATTGAACAAATGGCCCTTTGATCCATCTCAATGGGCGCCCAACCAAAGAAAAGGGCTCGAAACATGATTTGGATCATTGAGATTGGCTTAAAATTGTTTCAAATTGAAAGTTGAAAGTGCTAAAATTTGGTGTGAATTTAAATCAGCCCCTTAATGGTTCCATTTGGCACGTAATCAGCACATTAGTCCAAGGCAGCAAAGAGGTTCAACTTATGGATGTCCGGATCCTTTCTTGACCTATTTATTTCTTTAATTAAGTTGCAATGGATCATATTATGTAGGAGGTTGTCAAGCAAAAGGATTAGAATCGAGATGTCTACTATAAGAATAGCAAGTGCAACATCACCACCAAAAAGTCCGAAAATTACATGCCATGCTAAATTTGATGGGAATTTAAATCAGTCCCTCCATGATCCCATTTGGCATCTAATCAGACACATTAGTCCAAGGCAGCAAAGATGGTCAACTTATAGTTATGGATGTTCTGATCCTTTCTTGACTTACTTTTTTTAAGTTAAGTTGCAATGGATCATATTATGTAGGAAGTTGTCAAGCAAAAGGAATAGAATTGAGATGTTCGCTCCATACGAATAGCAAGTGCAACACCATCACCTAAAAACCCAAATATTACATGCTGTGCACAAGACTTGGGTTTTTTTATTATCTTTTGATCAGAAGTTCTTCAACGGTTGAGATATTATCTATTATTTGTTAAGTTATTGAATGAAGGGTTTAGATATATTTTGGGGTTTTAAGGGCTTTTGAACACTATTTGATCATTAAAAAGGATGTCCTAGGTCATTATTATATATGTGTGCGTGTATTCTCTTTAGTAAAATTGCTTTGTTCGCAATTTACCGTCTCTTCTCCTTGGTTTCGAGTTATCTCCCATTAGATTGAAGACAGATGGTTGATTTTGGGATCAAGGTAAGCAAAATTTATTGTTTCTCCTTGATTACATTTTATTACCTCTTTGATTGAAGATCGGGGTCTGTTGGCTTCACAATCAATCAGATTGACTTTCCTTAACTGTATCACAAGGGGAAATATTCTACGCTTTAGAACTAGAAGGAGATGCTGCTGCCTGTTTTATGGCACTCCACGAGACAAGTTGGGCCCTGGAAAAACACAGTAAACTGAAGTGGACCACCAATCATCCTAACCAAAGCCTAAAAAATCGGACCCGGGACCCGACTCGGCCATGGCCGAGTCCGAGTCGACTCGGATTCAGTGGATTTTTTAAACCATGATCTTCACAGCACAGCCTAATCAGCATCATTGAATCCATGAATATCGATTTCAGAGTAGATGAAATACGTACTAGAATTTTTCATAGAGTAGTAAACGTACTAGAATTTTTCATAGAGTAGTAAACGCTTTACCCCAGATCAATGGATTGTTGTTAGACAGTGCATACTGAAACACTTTGGTTCACACTGGAAGAAACAACCAGTATAATAAATGGTTAAGTATTGAAGCACGCCAACAATACTTGGATATATGGAAGGATCAGGACGAAGGCTCTCCATCTCGTTTTCAAAGTCGAGTCCTGTGGGAAAAAGTCTCTCCATACACCCTACATATGGCGTCAAATAAGTCAGTTGTGTATTTTGGTTGACTTAGGAAGTGTTTCATGAACTTTGAATGCCTTACAAATAACGAAGAGGCCCTAAATCTTTCATCATGAAATGCTGACCAAGAGACTGAATAAAAGTTGAATCTGAAGAGGAGGAAGAGCTAGTGAAAATGATGGCATAGACTGAGACAAAAACAAATCATCTGGAACAGAAATGACGTGAAGAAAGAGTGATCGGTTTTACTGGAGAAAAAGCGTGATAAAATTGAAGTTAGCCCCAACCACTGAACTATGCTTGCATGGCTTGTTTGAGACCCATTAAAACGCCTAGAGCGGGCAGTAATCTTATTGGGAAATCAAGCATTGTGAAAACATAGAGGTTGCTTCATATAAACCTCATAGGAAGCTAACAGAAGACTTTTTTTTATTATTATTCTCGCAAGGGACTGCTAAACTGTTAAAACTCAAATTGACCAGTTGTAAGAGCCTGCTAACAGAGTGAACAGTTTGAATTGTTGTTGGCTTCAAGGTTCAAAATATTGGAAAGCCAATCGAGAAAATGATACACAATGAGTGATACGTATCAGCTAGCAAAAAAGATTTCATTTTGACCAAAAAAATCTAGCAAAATAACCACACACAAAAAATTAAGGGTATTAAAAAAATGTTAAATTGTGGTGTTTATTTGCATTGCAAAAGGACTGGGATATTTGTATGTATCAGACTGTAACATGTCATACACAGCCCGAACCACTATCTGTTTTAAATGAACAAAATTGTTAAACCTGTTGAACAATAGCCGTGTGACTTAATGAAAAAATAAATACAAAAATTTTTGTACAAGAAAACACTTCAAAAGGCCAGCTAAACCCTTCAAAAAGTCTCAAATAACCAAATAGAAATAAATAAGATCCAAACTCGAATTGCTTGCGAATTACAAATTAATCTGAGCCAGAATATTTTTAAAAAAAATTCCCCAAAATATTTAACAGATTTTTAAGGTTTTATTTAGCCCAAATGAAAATACATAGGAATAAACTTGGATATCAACTTTGCTTCTTGAATTTGATCCTTTAATCATTGTGTTTGATGTGTTTTATTGGTGGTAGAAACCTTTCCCACATTCTATTGAAAAAAAATGCAAAATTAATAGAAAAATTTTATGGATTCTTTGTGTCGAATCCCGCAATGTGTGCATCTGTTAATATGTATTTTGATAATATTGATTGTACTGACCATTACAGGCAATAAAATGATACTGTCTATATGCACTGTATAAGAGTTTGTTGAAATCCTGTCAACATGTGCCAATATTTTCAACCTTGGTCAGGACTATTGGAATAAATGTCACATAAAAGTCGATGTCAATTAAAGATGAAAACCCATAGAAAAGATTGTCTTATAACCTTTTTTGGTTATCTTAATCTACCCTCCTAATCTAGCTTTATCTGATATATTTTCCCAAGAGCACTGATGAACAATGTCTCCTTGCTTTAACCAGGGCTGGAAGCCAGCTATCCCTGCCTCCCCCAAGAGGACTTGGTACATCTCTTACAAACTGCACTAGGCAACTGCACTACATCTTTCAATTGTCCCAGTAGAGTTATGTCTCGCCCAAATGACCAATTTGCACCCAACTAAGATTTGTAAAAAAGAATGATTAGAGGTGGTGATGTGATGTGGTTTGAAGGGCTTTTATATATTTATTTATTTATTTTATTTTTTGGGGGTGACGGGGGGGGGGGGGGGGGGGGGGGGGGGCGGTGGTTGTCAAAATCTTTTTATCGTCAATCGATTAATTGGTGAAACTCATCTAAAGTATATCTCCATGTATAGAGAATCCCTGCTCTTACTCTTTGGCAGTCAACTGGACTGCAGCTATGGATAAAATATTAACATTAAACCACTTAAGACATCAAAGAACTGTCTTTTGGTAAAAGGGTGTGTGATGTGAGGGAGAATGTTCATCATCTATTTCTACATTGTCCTTTTGTGTCAGTGGACTGGAGGTATTTTCTTAACCCTTTTACCATTTGTGGTTACACCTGCGATGGCAAGTTCTCCATTGGAAAATCTAAAGAATTATGGTTTGAATGATTGGATGGGTTCCATGTTCAGGAGTTTTTCTATTGTAGCTGTATTAAGGTTCCTTATAGATGGAAAGGAAAATCATACTTTCCAGAATAAGCTCAACTTTGTTGATGAGGTGACTATAAAGGCTCGGGCCAAAATAATTCCTTGGGCTCTTACAATGAAACACATCAATGGGATGACTTCATATGATTCATGGCGATGTTGGAGAGAATGGTGTGGTGTATTGGTTTCTGATTAATGTAGGGTTCAGTATAGTTGCTTTGTGTGGCATGCATGTTACTGTTCAATTTCTTTTGCTCGCAAAATCAATCCGGAAAAAACAAAGAAGAGTGGGGGGGGGGGGGGCGCGTGGAGGACAGGAACAAAACTCCAATTGTTCTCGTAGAGCATTGAACTCATCTATCATGGTTGCATGCCACCGCCAATCCACTGAAGGCAATTCAGTTCACTTGTTGTGTGAATGGCTGGTCACAGCAAGTAATAAGCAACTCATTGCATTTTCCACTACTCACGTGATCGATAGATTGAGTAGGTTCCATTAGTGGATGATGGGGCTGATGGTGGAGTCAAAGTAGATGGCAGATCTGAGGTACGGTTCGAGATGTTGAAGATGATGAGGCATGCAAACTTATTAAAGTTCCATATGAGATGGAGAAGATGGTAACATTTCGCAATGGAAGGGTGATTCCACAAAGCAGAAGACACTCAAGTAAGATATTTAGGATCCAAGTCATAAGACATATCTGCCCTGGGACAAAGGGTTTCATTAAAAACATGTGTGATATATACAACCAGCCAGTGGAGGACATAGACATCAATAACAATCAGCCGAACTAATAGCCCAAGAATATATATTAGGAGCTCCTGAAGTTCAACTTATAGTCCCTATAAGGCAAGAGGTGTGAATAACAAGCACAATCAGAAGTTCAGAGAATAATGTTTGCTAGACATCGGCCCCAGTGTCTATCATATGGACGGGGAGCACCAAAGGAAGCATTCAGTTGATGAGAAAAACCATTGCAGAATATGATACCATCAAAAAGATAGAGGGAACAAAGTTGTGTGAAAGGACAGAGATTGAAATTTGAAAGAGTGGTTGCAGAGGGCATGCCAGGTGATGCATATAGGTTACAACGAAATATATTGGGTTTTGACATGAATTTAAATTGAGGGAAAAAACTCTAAAAAATATTTTAAAAAAACACTAAATATTAAAAAAAAATAGATTTGATGTTTAGTTTCATCGGCAACTAAAATAAATGTATATTTTGAACCCTTCATTTTCATACGAGTCCTCTATCACTGTTTGATCTAAGAAGAACAATACTGATATATTTGTTCTGTTATATTCATTTTACTCAGTTATATTAAGTTGAGACCTAATAAAATGTTAATGGTTAAACATATGAATCAAAAGTTGATGGCTAATTAGTATTTAATACATGCATAACATATAGTATCACGATTTATGACATCAATAATCATGTATTGTGTAGCATGCCATAGACTATTACTTAGTTACTACTCAATACTTATTTAACACTTACTACTAACTACATAGAATTAATTAGTCAGTCCTAGTTACTCACTACACTTAGATCTATGGGGTTGATAAATTGAACACATAAATCTAGGATAAGAAAATACTAATCAAATGATCTATGCGAGCAAAGTTAATGAGATTTTTTTATCCTTCTAAGAAACCTCAAAAATTCATAAATACTTACGAGAAAAACTTTAAAAAGAACTTGCAACTGGCCCAAAAATTAGTGCATGAATAACCTATGCTCCAAACATGCGTTGTGAATGATCTTGAGAATTTCTACCCAAAACAAATGAAAAGAACCTAAAAGATTTGCTCAAATTCAGTTTTTTCTTACCTTATAGGAAGCTCTCAACGTTCAAGTGGCACATCGAGTATAGTATTTTTTATATATATAGGGAGATGCTCCCGTGAGAGTACCCCTCATGATACTTTGAGAGTAAAAGTGGGCGCCCTCACATCCATATCCAATGCCAATAGACTCAATGTGAGGGCCCCCACCCCTTACTCTCACAGTAGTGTGAGAGATACTCTCACAGTAGCATCTCCCATATATATAATATATAAGGCCTCCCTCTACTGAGCACCGGTGATTACCTTATGCTAAGCACCAGTCCATGTGGGCCCCACCTGACAAAGGGTCAAATCATCATCCTAACCACTTGATCAATAGCTGACAAGTTTCAGCATCCAAAATGTCCTGTGTCCAATCTATTCAAATGAGTGCCAAGCCCGGGATCATAAGGTGGGCCCCACTAGGTATTTAGCATAGTTGTCAATTCCGTTCCGATTTGACCCTGTAGTGGAACGTTTCGGCATTTCGGTCAATCCGGTATTCCGTTAAGGAAAAGACACGATTGAAAAATGAAAAAATAAATATAAAAGAATACCTAAAATTGAAAAAATAGTTGAATGCTAAAATAATACTAAAAATGCATACTTACATCACTTAAATTAAACTACACTCTACTATTGACCATTTTCTAGTTTTCACTACATGTGAATGGAAGTATGAAACGTTGATCAGAACTGGTCGGAACTGGTCCGAAATTGAAGCTGGAATGGGGACCGAAAACTCGTTTGGTTCACTATAATGAAGGTCGGAATGGAATGGTCATTTTAACGGAATGGTCATTACAGCGTTTGGTTCGCAAAAAAGTGGCGTAATGACCATTACCTCTGAAATCCCATTCCCTCATGTAGAGGAATGGCCATTCCATCCGGGATGGGAAGGAATGGCCATTCCATTCCTTTCTACTTTTTTTTAGACCAAAATACCCTTCTTCACATCTATACATTATTATTATAATAATAATATTATAAAAGAGAAGAACCTGTGTGGGCCCTACCTATATAATAATAATATAATATATACATTATTATTATTATAAGATTATAAAAAAGAAGAACATGTGTGGGCCCCACCTATATAATAATAATATAATATATACATTATTATTATTATTATAAGATTATAAATTAGAAGAACTTGTGTGGGCCCCACCTATGTAATAATATAATATAATATATATATTATTATAAGATTATAAAATAGAAGAACTTGTGTGGGCCCCACTTATATACTAATAATATAATATATACATTATTATTATTTTTATAAGATTATAAAATAGAAGAACTTATGTGGGCCCCACCTATATAATAATAATATAATCTATATTATTATTATTATAAGATTATAAAATAGAGGAGCTTGTGTGGGCCCCACCTATATAATAATAATATAATCTATATTATTATTATTATTATAAGATTATAAAATAGAAGAGCTTGTGTGGGCCCTACCTATATAATAATAATATAATCCATACATTATTATTATTATTATTATTATTATTATTATAAGATTATAAAATAGAAGAGCTTGTGTGGGCCCCACCTATATAATAATAATATAATATACACATTATTATTATTATTATAAGATTATAAAATAGCTGAGCTTGTGTGGGCCCCACCTATTTAATAATAATATAATCTATACATTGACTGAGCCAAAGATAAAAATCTAACAAGGGTATTTTGGTCAGTCTTATGTAAATTTTATTCCATTCCAAAACTCATTCCAACGTACCAAACGCAGAAACAGGAATCAACTGGGTTGATTCCTCAGCGTCCCAAACGCTGGAATGGAAATGCCTATTCCTGCCTCATTCCATTACATACTCATTCTCGTCTCCATTCCATTCCGCCTACAACCATTCCAGCGAACCAAACGCTACCTTAGGGGGTCCTTCTGTTCCACCCAATGCTAATTCCGGAACGTTCTGGCCAATTCCGGCCGGAACAGCACGGAATTGACAACTACGGTATTTAGGCATGCGGAGTGCTCGTCAAAGGTCTCTTTCTCTACACACGCGCGCAATGGCTATCAGGTGTGCCTGTTACACAAGTTGCGCACCGGGGGGTGCGGCCCACTTGATGATCCATCCAACTGGACCACACACACACACACTAAGCTTCAAATGTCCCCAAGTTTGGCACCCATTCAAATGGATCGGATCGTCGGATAGACTGCACACCCATCTGAATGGACTGTACACTGTTAAACTTGTGGGGCCTAGACGGAGATGATAGGTTTTAGGGGTGGGGCTGATTTTTTTGCAGAGATGAAGGGCCCACAAAGATCTTTCGATCCCCCCTGGTCCCTATCCTAGGTGGGGCCCCACGTTGAGGTGCGCACAATCATCCACTGCCCGACTCGCATCCAACTTTTAAGTTGGGGAATTCTCAAAAATGCCCCACTTTTTTTCGTCATGGGGCCCGCCTTGAGTCAATCTAGCCCTTCCACACACACTAAACAGTCCCCCTCCCCCTCCTTTCCCAAAAAAAAAAAAAAATTGAAATAGTCACAAGTCCAAATTTGACACTAATCCAGCTTTTCCTCACCAATGGATTGAAATCAAAATAAAATGATGCTCTCCTTTAGAAAGGATATAGAACTCATTCACTGAAACCGAGCAGCCTGACAAATCTAGTTCTCCGGTTCTTCATCAAAAAAATGTTCTGGATGAAGTTCAAAGAAATAATTGTTGTTATTAGTAAACTTAACGGGAATAGTCCTCACGGGATACCCTCGTCATCAAAAAAAGAAAAAAGAAAGAAAGAAATTGCATTTTTGTAAACTGAAGGCATTTGAAGAACATTGCTAGTGGTGATACCCTTTGAAATAGTCCATTCGCAATTAGAACATGATCCATACCACTGTAGAGTGCAAGTTGTGAGAGAGAGAGAGAGAGAGAGAGAGAGCATATGAGGTTATGTGATTGGTAGCTCCAGTACTTAGACACCAATTAAGGTCTTGAGACAATTTAGTTAGAATCGTCACTTGAACCAGTGGCAAGAGTTTGAAGGGAAGCGCCCTTCTTCTCTACATATTTAACAAAAGATGTGGCGAGGTCAAGTGGAAGGAGAACCTATAATACCAGTACGCAAGGATGAAAATAGCGGCCGATACGTAGCGTATCGGCCGATAAATCGGGCGTAGCGGCCAAGGCCGCCACGCTTCTTTGAAATTATCGCCGCTCGCAACCGTATCGGCCTCATTACCGTAGCGGCCGCTACGGCCGATACATTTCCGTAGCGGCCGCTACAATGCTGTCTGGGTTAAACCAACACCCCCCCTCCCTCCTCTTCTCTTATGCTTCACTGATTGAAGTATTGAACAAACAACAGACAAGGAAAAACAAAAAAACAAGGGACTGAAGGGAGACAGAGGAAGAAAGGAAAACAGAAAAAAAAAAAAGAGTTGCAGAGCAGAAGACATACCTGATGCATGCACCAGCAGTGTCGAGGCAGCAGCGCAGCGGCGGAGCAGCAGCAGTGCGGCGGGGCGGCAAGCAGCAGCAGCGCAGGGCGGCAGCAGCAGCGCGGCGCAAGGCAGCAACAGTGTGGCGGAGCGGCAGCAGCAGCAGCGGCAGGGCGGCAGCAGCAGCGCAGTGCAGCGCAGCGCAGGGCAGCAGCAGCAGTTGCTTCTTCTTCCTCCTCCTCCTTCTTCTTCTCCTTTTCCTCTCCCCTCTCCCCTCTCCCGCTTTTCTCGATTTTCATCGACTTCATTTTGGGGAAAAGAAATCAAGCACGCCCTTGATTTATTTCATTTAAGTGGGCACTTAATGGGCCCTTAAGCAATTAATGGGCCCTTATGAAAGTTAAGGGCAGAATTTAAATGCACCCCCTCTTTTAAAGGGCACTCATGGTACCACAACCAATTTCATTTCGATCTTTGTGTTATTTTACTAGGGTGCACTTATGGGCCTTTGAAAATTGTAAATAAAAATTAAATGTGCCCCCTCTTTTAAGAGGAAACTTATGGGCCTTGTGAAAGTTATAAATAAAAATTAAATGTACCCTTTTTAGAGGGCACTTATGGGCCCTATGAAAGTTATGAATAAAAATTAAATGGACCCCTCTTTTATTTCATTAGAGGGCACTTATGGGTCCTTTAAATGGTATAAATAAAAATTAAATGGACCCATCTTTTATTTCATTAGGGCACTAATGGACCCTTTGAAAGGTATCAATAAAAATTAAATGACCGTTTAAGAACAAATAAAAACTAAAGCACTTGATTACTTTAATCAATGGTGGGCTCCACAATGAGGCTAAATATAAAAATAAAAAAGTAATGTCTTAGCCAAATATTACTTAATTAAAATCAATGCTTTAGCCAAATTTCATTCTACCTGAAAATAGAGGTCAATCAAATTTCACTCTAACTAGAAATAAGTTAGCATGACTAAGAAACAAGAATACATGTGAAAAAACTAATAATTGCTAGTATTTTCTATTTATACAGCGATACAGGACTTCATTTATTGAGGGCACCGCTACGCCCCATTTTCTTACTTACTTTTGCAAAAGAACCACATATTCTTTCATTTTACAATTTTCTGGATTTTCTGGAATTTTTTCAGATTTTTTGGGCGATTTTTTCAAATCGCACCGCTACGCCGCTACGTATCCCCGCTACGCTACGTATCGCCCGCTTCGTAGCGGTTTGGCGGCGGACCGCTACGCCCGCCGCTACCGCTATTTTCATCCTTGCCAGTACGAGATTCATTATCGACAGAACTGGAATTAGAGAGATTAAGATCCACAACCACAGCCACCATGTCCATAATGATTACCACTGTTATTATGCCGGGGCTGACCATCATGACCTAGTATTGTTCTTGATGGCCATTAAAGCAGTATAAGAGGAAGAGTTAGGAGTGGTCTCCAGCCAAGATAGGTGATATTCATGGAGAAGAAGTCCATAGATCTCCCAAAAAGAAATTGATGCTGTGCAAGTAGTGATAGCTATAACAAAACCATTGTAGGCTGGTCCAAGATTGCATGTGTATTAAACAAGATCATCATCAGAAACTTTTGATCTATTGCAGCGAGATGGTCAATAATGGACTTATCCTTAGGATATAGTCAGAATTGGAAGACCACTCTTCATAATATAGCCTAGAGTTGCAAAAGTAGTATCGTCACTTTAGCTTTGCAGAGGAGAATATTTGTTCTAGGGTTTGCCACACGTCTTCTGATTTGAGAAGGCCCGACAAGGTAGAGGTTTGTTTGGATCCAATATGGCAAGCTCAGATTTGAGGCGAACATTGCCAGTTTTATCAGTGATGGAAAAATTAAAGGATTGGATATGAACCATCCACAAAGCGCAATAACTTTCGGCTTTGTAGAACTTCAAGGAAAAAGTATTTTTATTTTTATTTTTTCCCCAAATCAGGTAACTGGAACAGTCAAGTTTAACTGGCATGTGATTTATGAAATGAGAAAAATTAATTGTGAAAGAGTTCGAGAATGTAGATGACGGTGTACTTAACTTTTTCCGTGGAGAAATGGTAGCAAATAAGATTTTTAAAATATGAGTAGTGGTGATACACACCAATTGGGTGTAATGACAATGACACCAGAATTCACACAATAAGAAGAGTTTCATAATTATTTATGATTTTTTTTAAAAACATTATTCTTTATGAGTTATAAAGAGATGAGATCAACAAAACCAGGAAATAAGATAGAGAGATCGACCTATCTAGAGAAACATTCTGTCAGCAGATACCAATGGTGGTGGGTGGGAACATCCGCAATAGATCAACATTGTGGATGCCTGGCTGGCTGGAAGCAGTTATGACGATTCAGAATTAGGCAGCGGAGATCAGCTTCCTACAACTGTTTATAGGATCACAACTCACGAGAAGCAGAAATAAGAGGGTCGGCCTGGCGATGCCGATGCAGAGACATGAACGTGGGCATTAACTAGGAAAAATGAACAAGAGTGTCGTCTAGGGGTGCCAACATTGTTCAGGTTACCAGCAGCAGCAAGAGAGAGGAACTATAGTGGGTGAAGGAAAAAATACTGGCATCAAAATAAAGATTTGGGTTGGGTTGCAACTTGCAAGACAAAGGGCTTTATGTGCTGTATGTGATGTGAATGCATGGTGGTCTGGTACTCACTACAGTAAAAGAAACGTTTGAACCATGAGGTGTTCTAGAATCAAGACATGACAATATCGATAATCATAATTGATGGAGGGAAGAGCAGCAGTGATAGGCCCTGGTTTTTAGTAGCAAAACAATTGGAAGAGTTGCAAGCATAATTGTCAATTTTGTTTCGGACCCCGTTTCAGTTTGGCCTCCGAACCGAAATATTTTGGTGAAACGTATTGGAGTTGAGTTTCAGAAAAAAAAAACATATATAATGTTAAAGAGCCCATAAAAAATATCTATTTTTTATCTTAGGCAATGAGCCCCAATCGTTATAAAAATGACCCTAAGCCTTTTTAGGAAATGAGCCCCAAGCCCAACCCTTTATATTAAAATCAACCCAAGCCCTTACTATTATAGAGTGAAATTGGCTTCTTCTCAATAAATAAATATATACATAGGCATCAAGTTATCAATATATATATAGGCAGCACAATTGCATTTAGTTACCGAGATTGGATATTTAATAGGAGGCCCCGCCGTAAGGACCACAAATCTCAAGAGCCCATATGAAGAGGGGCGGCAAGAGATGAAGAGAAACCGATCAAAATCTCGAGAACCCATTCGTTGTCACTCGTCTCGTCACATCAACCGAGATGGAAACTTCGAGAAAGAAGAAGGAAAGGAAAAGAGGACAGGGAGAGAGGAAAGGAAAACAGAGAGAGAGAGAAACGAAGAAGAATGAGGAGAAGAACAGAAGAAGATGATCACGCTGCCTTTGTCACTACCCCCACACACACACACACACACACACACACACAGAGAAAAGAAAAGGAAAAAAAGCCAAATTTTTTTCAGCCAATTCATCCATTCTAGCTGAAATAATGTATTTCAGATGAAATCTACGGAAATTTAACCCGAAAAGGAAGGACTCAGGTGCACGAGCAGCAAAGGATTGTTGTAGTTATATGGTTGCTTTTGGTGAACTCGATGGCCAGAGATAATACGGAGTCACAGCACTGCAAGAGTGTGAGAATAAAGTGAGGAGCAAGTTTGGTAGCAGTAGCAACCAAACAGACTATTGGTTAAAGGGATCTGAAGTGAAGATCGAATGATCACAAGCAGTTTTATCAATATATATGGGAAATGCTCCTCTGAGAGTAACTCTCACACTACTATGAGTGGGGGGGGGGGGGGGGGGGATTGGATCCATATCCGATGCCAACAGCCAAAATACGAGAATGATGTAGTAAGAATGATGAAAAACAGGTGCAAGAGATTGCTGTAGACCGCTCCAGGCTACAGCACAATAGACGAAGAGGCCACTGCTCTTCATCAAATAGGGCCATTGACAATGTGGTCACAGATCAGGATTGATTGTCATGGAAATAATCTAGAACTTGAGAGAAGTATAATGAATCAAGAACTTGAAGAGCGTCGCAAGTGCAGAGATGAGACCTGAGATCAATGCAAAGCAGAGGCAAATATCCTCTAAAAGATCATTTTGATACCATAATATTGTTTGCATAACTCCATGCAATCTCTTGGTAAACCGAGTTTCATAATATAAAGAATCTGTTACTTACGAGATACATAACAGATTATAATTAACGACTAAATCAAATCTCAATAGCTAAGTGATTCTATAGTTTCCATGTGAAGATCACATGACTGAGCACATTTGTGATTTGTAAAAAAAAAAAAAAACTATATTTGAGACACTACTTACAAGTTACAAGTGACGTCCTTGTGGCACTAAATAGCTAGGGCCATAGACTCACCCTAATCTCTATCATATATTTATTCATCCAAAAGTCATTTTCGTTTTTAAGATGGCAAATGAAATCTTATCATATCACAGAAAAAAAGTTCAACCATAAATGATTTTTAAAGGAAATTACAAAGAGCGACATGAAGATCCTCAGTTCGTCATCATAAACACCAGAGCATTCCAACGCCTGAAGATTTGAATCCTGCTTTTATTCCCTCTCATCATCATCATCATCACATTGCAATTAGTCTGATACTACTTAAATGCACCTTCCAATAAATCAATTTAAGGTTAGAAATCATATTATCCTATGTTAACACAACTGTAATCATAGTGTTCCATGAATCAACTACATATACCTCTTACAAATTAAATTCGTGAATGCATCAATTAATGTGACCAACTAATACTGAACATCCAAACTCATGGATGAGCCAATGGATAAAATTCACAAAAAGTTGGTGGCTTCTAATCATCCTTTCTAGAAATATTCCACAAACTTTCCTAACCTTCCGAGAATGGATAATTTATTGGGCATCCGTGAACACATTAACATCCAATCAAAGCAATCATTTCAAAGGTGGTTCATTAATTGGATTGCAAAGATCCCCATGCAGACGTGCATCAACTAAGAATTTCCAAAGGAGATGAAAACCCAGATTACGAAGTCACAAGCATCTGTATTGCTTTCATATCTAAACTGCATATCTAACAATAAAAAAAAAAATGCACTCTGCAGTTTCCATGCATTGAGTTAGTCGATGGGCCATCTCACAGACACTATAATGATTTAAAAACTGCCGGCCCTTGACCAGGTGTTGTACAAATGGACACTAAAAACAGTGATGAATTACCTTCGATGAGACAAGTCCACTGATTGGATTGTTAGGTTGCTACTTTTGCTTAGGGACCAATAAAAGGTGGAGCACACGAGAAGATGATTTGGATTATACTAATGTTACAAACATGAGCAGTCACCATCTTTGTTGCCATCATCATTAAAGCCCTGTCATATCTTGCATGAGCAGAGACACAAAAAGCCCATGCCCAAGGCCTCCCTCATTAGCTTTCATTTCCATCATCTTTGAAGTCAATACCATTGTTACTCAACTGGTTCTTAAAACACGATATGTCATGCCAAAACTCAATAAAGAAGAAACCCAGATTAGACTGCTTATCACTGAACCCAAACCAATGCCCAAAACTCATAATAATAAGAAAAGATAACAGCCCTAACACCGAGATTGCTATTAGAAGTCCCGCATCAGCAGAGATTTCTGGAAATACATAAACCATCAAAACCACATATCATCATCACCCATAAACAAAAAACCCACAACAAATGCAGGTTTTTCCATGGCTACCCATCAAACCCCACTAGATAAAATGCATAACCCAACAAGAAAACATCAAAAACCCCATATCAGAAAAACAAAAATCAAAGACAATAGGGTGAACAAAATACAGATCCAGAGCTAACCCACAGAAGTTCTAAAAAGCAGTTTATAAATAAACAGAAAGCAGCAAAAAGAAACCTTAGATGATAAATCCCAAAACAGGGTTTCTTCAATCCTCCTCCCTTTTCTCCAAATCTGAGGAAATGGGTTCTCTTCTGTTCATCCAAAGCTTCCAGATTTAGCAGAGAAAAGACAGATTAACACCTCTTTTGCAAGGGAATAAAAATGGGGAAGAAAGGGGGTGCGGGGAGATAGGTAAAATGAGATGGGTCGCTCTCTATTTATCCAAAAGCTAGAGATTTGGTTGGGAAATGGCAGTAAACAAAACGACAGGCAGGGAAAAATATAAGGAGTCCAGTTTCTCTGGACTGTTTTTTTGTTGAGAGAGAGAGAGAGAGCGAGCGAGCAAATGTATTTGTACCGTTTGTATGGGGGTTTTGGTTGTTTTGGTTTTTTGGCCTGTTTTATTTTAATAATACACTAGAGGTCAGATAGGATACCCGTCGGGAGCACTGGGTTTGTAGCACATTAAAAATGCCAATAATAATTTGTGGAAACACCGATACTAATTTTTTTGTTCTTTAAAAAAAATAGTACTTGTTAGATAAATTTCCACTTCCTTAGGGGTCGTTTGTCTTTTACACATGGGATATGTAAATACAATTTACACATGTAAATTATGAATATTCAAATTTTGAGTATGTAACGTTTACACATGCGTTTTTTTTTACAACGTTTGTCTAATAACACTATTTTCGCATCATTTATATATGTGATTTATTTTGCCATATTTGTTTCAATGATATATGTAAACGTATTAAAAGATTTTATAAATGATACTTATTTTTATTAAATTAAATTTTAATATAATGATTTAAAAAGGAGAAAAAAGGTCCATTTTATATCAAAATTTTCATTTGCATTTTAGATCTTTAAAAAAGAGCATGTCTTTCAACATGAAATATACTTTTAAAAAAATACATTTCTATCAGTGATCACCTTCACAAAATGCATTCCAACATGTTTGGTTAATTAAATATAAATTTATATTTGATGGTTAAGCAAATAACATTATTATTTATATTTATTAATTGATATTTGATTCAATATTGATCTTAATTCATTATTCAATTTGCATAAAACTTAACCCATGCATCTCATAGGCTTTATGCTAATTATATTTATTTTTGAATGATGCCATAATGCTATATAAATACATTATTTCTTCTCTTTACATTCATATATACATGTTTTAAAGATTTTTAAAGTATTGCAATAATAAATGACTTTAGAAAAATCATTGAGATATTGGAAGAAAACTAAAATAATAAGGTAATTAACTAGTTAAAAGTTGATATAGAAAAATCATTGAGATATTTATCTTATAGATTGTTCCTTAAAATCTTTATTTTCAATATATATTTTGTCTTACAGATTTTGTCCCTTAAAATCATTGGAGCTACTTTAATATTCTAATATGTTTTTTTGTCTTACAAATCTTATCCCTTAAAATCATCCGTTTTGAAACATCTTTTATTATTATTTTTCTAATGTGTTGGAGGGGGGTTTCGAACCCAAAACCTCTTTCATGGAAATGCCCATGAGAACTCTTTTATTATTATTTTTCTAATGCATTGGAGGGGTTTCGAACCTGAAACCTATTTCACGGAAATGCCCCAAAACCAAACCGTCCGCCTCCAATAACGGGTATTCTTTGAAAACACACCTCAACAGGTGTTCAAATCTTGGTGTGAAAATGGGCTCATTTTCACACCATTTACACATCTGATTTACACGCAAGATGCGTAAATAATTGTAGACAAACATGATTGATACGTAAATGTTACACGTATTCACCATTTACATATGTAAATGGGTGTAGACAAACGACCCCTTAATGTCTACATGGAGATGTCTTGATTCATATGTTTGTGAAGCCTATTAATAAATTGGGAGCCCCCTCAAATTCCACTACTAAACGAATGGGAACAACTAATATTAGAAAAGTCCACATGCAGATGTCCTGATTGAGATGTTAAGAGGCGGTGTTTATGAATAAACTGGGAACCCATAAATTTCGCAGCACTCATTATAACGATAGCGATGTCCATATGTGGAGATGCCCACAGGAGAAAATCGCCTATGGTTCTTTTATATGGTTTTGGTGCAGCAGAATTTTCATGAGAAAAAGTTATCAAAAAGTATAATTTTTTATAATATCATGGAAAATCAACTTTTAAAAGAGTTGAAAAGGCTTTTCCACTAAAAAAGAAAAGCAGCGCATAATGCCTTTTTTCACTGCATTATACAAACATCCTCTAAAGAAAAAGAAGAAAAAAAGATGGTAAAAGAAAAGGCTGTTCAAATGATCCTAATGTTATGTTAATGGAATTAAAGAAGAAGCTGTCATTAATTGAGAATGTGTAGGCCCATGCCCCATTAGGGCTTTACAAAAAATCCAGTATCACAGTAAAACCGGACCGAACCGACTGAACCGGGCGGTTCGGATCGGTTTTATGTGGATCGATTCGGTCAACAGTTTGAAAATCATAGAAACCGCCTTATATCGGTCGGTTATCGGTTTGAACCCACGGTTAATCGCCTAAACTGAGCCGACCATATGTATTAACTTGAGTATTGAATTTTGCCTATTTTAGTCTTAGAATTTTGTACTTTCATAGCTTCATACTTTCATTTAAGAACTCATAGGAACTCAATACTGCTATTTTACTTTTAGGGTTATCGGTTTTACCTTCTCAGAACTCACATGAAGTCCATTTGAAGTGTTATGGCTTATGAAGTTGCTTCTGGAGTGCTGGTAGTTTAGAGTAAAGTTGTTGCTTCTTTGGTTATCTGCTTTAATTTGATTTGGGATATGTAATGACTTTAAATATTTATTATTTTTTATATTGGATTTGCTTTGGGAAGTGATAACTTTATATATTTCTATTTGGTTAAGACTAAGTGAGTACTTGTGCTACTGCTATTTATGTAGGTATTTTGATGGTTTCTCTCACCAATTGAACTGTCATTCTTTTGTGAAAAAATAAAAATCAAAAAAATCAAAAAACCATAACCGAACCGGTTCCTGTTGGTTTGGTTTGAGCACATCCGAACCGAACCGCTCATGTGCACCCCTAATGCCCATTGATGGACTGCTTAGAATCAATTATAAGGTGCCACATCTATCTGAAGTAAGGATGTAAATGAGCCTCGTTAGTATTTACCACACTCGGAAAATTAAAAAATAAATCAATTTTTAGTTTATATATATATAAAATAAAACTCTCCTAAGGATAGTTTGTATGCGGACAGCCCCATGGGACCTGCCTAGGCACTAATCTAAATGAACCATCAAAACTCCCATCCCTATTTACATTAGATCCATTGGATTTGCACCAACCCAAATGGACTGGTTCATTAGATTAAGGGTCAATTTTCTTAATGTAAACCCATTAAACTTGTGGGCTACAAATAAGGGGCCTGAATGATCTAATTATCGTATAATTTTGCACATTGGTAGGTCACATCCAGATCTTTCAATGCCCCACCTCCCCCAAGATTGTTGGGTCCCATGGCCCCACAAGGCTGTCCGCACAAAAGTCCATGGGAACCATTTGTAGCATAGGGCAACCCTTATATATAGGACAATTTCTCCTTGGAGGACTCCTTGCACAATTATCATGTGGGAGTTTTGGTGCATGCCTTTAATTCAAGGGGGCCCTCTTTTTGCATACGCTTGCACTTTTCATATGCAGGACTTTCAAGGGTGATAAAAAATGCTATATATAAAATTTGCAAAAACTGAGAGAGGTACTATTTTTAAAATACCAAAGGTGTCAATATCTAAGTCATTAGATATTGTCCCATTGGGTGTCGAGTTTTGAATGATCGTTTGTACTGGCTTACAAAACTTGAATGAGTGGAAAATTTGGGATAGGACCATGAGGGAAGAGTGTAATTTGTTTAATGTGCTATGAAATCCCAATTTCGTGGAAAACATTGAGTCTGACCCCCACCCTCCTAGGAACCAGTTTTTCACAGAATTGCATAAGATTTAGTTCATTTTTCTGCTTATTCATGTAGAAAAGCGGCCACACCAAAAATATTTTTTCACTTTTTATGCTTTTCGGCAGAAAAAACGTATACGCAAAGGTGTCCTGAGAGCTTAGCAGTTCCAAGCAGTCTAGTTGTTTCTAAAAATTTAAGCATATGTTGTATACCTAGTTACCTACTTATGTTCATAAAGTACAAATTTTATAGAGAGTGTATAATATTATACAAATTTTATAGAGAATGTATAATATTATCTTTAATAATAATTGAAAAAATAATTAGGGTTCAGGTACAACATTGATCTGACCAGAAAATATATATATCTCATATGGAGATAGTATTTCAGGTGATCATGAGGTGTTCCTTCTTTTTCCCTTTGTTTATATTCTTATAGAAGCCTTCGTTGGGAAGTAGGACCTCACCTTGGAAGAAATAATGCCGTCCTTCTCACCACCCAATTTGTTCAGTCTGTTTGCTTTCTCTCTTTATTTTCCTTTTCTTCCTTCCAGTTGTTGTCTGATGATGGGCTTTTTTCCTTCTTGTGTCTTATGGTTTCTTATTTGAATGATGAGACCTAACCTTTCTTAAATTCCCAAAGGTGATGGGATGGTGCTGCTATTTTTTTTTTTTCCCCTCTCTTTATTCTTTTCTTAAGGAGGGTTAGGGTCTTAGTCATTAAGGTTCCTTTCATGTTGGTGAAGGCATCATATGCGTCCTTCACCTAACTAGTTTTTAGATTCATGTAAGGTGTGTGTTTATTGGCATATAATAAATCATGCATGCACATGCTTGTGGTATTAAGCATTTCATAAGATGATGGAACCTATAAGAATATTGTTGACTCAAATGTAATCAAGGATTATTGAATATTCTTCATTACCAGAAATAATTTAAAATTTTCCCCCTAAACCCTAGACCTAACTTCCAATCCATTGATGTCAATCTGTTTAATATGCAGGTTGCAAATCTGGGTCCAGATCCAATTAAGATCCAAAGCCCCAATCAGCTTGTTTAAGATCCAGATTTTCAAGGCAAAGTCAGATCTCCAATCCCTATATCTGTGTACCCATTGCTATCAAACTGCCCCCAATCAAGTGGGTCAAGGCCGGTCACCCATTTAACCCAACCAATTGCACAATCCTAGGTGAGTCTGCAAACCCTTATCCATAATGATGAAAAATACAAAGATATCAAAGGAGTCATCATCATTTGTCCCACTTGCATTGAAATGCTAGTGTCATTCATGAAATGTAAATGTACAAAACTTGATATGCATGTGAGCAATGATATTTGTACAAAACCCAAGTTGCTGACCCAAACAATGCACACACTTCCTGATGTTATATGTACAACACAAACACATACAGGTCAGAAGAATGTTATTGGTATTTATTTAAGAACATGGCTTACGTATATAAGTACAAACCAAGCCACCAATGACACATTTTAATTGGATCCACAGACGATTTGCACAATGGATTCTGCTTTTCTTTCTTCCTTTTTTTGTTGCCTTCCTCTTTCTCTAGGTGGGGAAGCATCCGGAGCAAAAAACAAGGTAAGGAATAGAACATATCCTAAAGGAATATACATCTTTGGGTCTCTCTCTGTTGCCCTCGGATATGAAACAGTATGAACAGTGCATGGATTACTTTACAAAGTGCATATTATTTTTTGACCTTACACTTGCAGAGCAGTTGTGGTATTCCATCAGCATGAGATGTTTAAAGGCCAAAAACACATGCTCATGACACAGTTGAGGAGGTTTGACATTGAATGTTGAACCATCAGAGGCCTTTAGTGAAGGGAACATGAAATGGGTAGTGGCCATGCCACTAAGTGTGGCCTCTTTTTCATAGTCATGCTTCACTTGTGCTTAGTTTATGCCCACAATTCAATGGTGGATTTACTATGACTTTTGATTTTTTTTTTTCCACAGAAGATTGCTCATTTCAAATTGGGAGTACAACAACTACTTAGATCTGTCTTGAAAGAACGTAATTAATTTCCTTCCTGCTTAGTTTATGCCCACAATTCAATGGTGGATTTACTATGACTTTTGATTATTTTTTTTTCCACAGAAGATTGCTCATTTCAAATTGGGAGTACAACAACTACTTAGATCTGTCTTGAAAGAACGTAGTTAATTTCCTTCCATCTTAGGCAATTTCTAGGAGGAATACAACCAAGGAGTTTGTCTCTAGTTGCCTCACTGCTTATAACAATTCTCCATATCCATTGCAACATCCGTTACACGAGGCTCTTTTGTGGCCATCAAATGCGGGCCATAGGCCCACGTGCCAACAGTTTTGAGTAACACTAGAACAAAAAAGTAATGTATCAAGCAATGGCCTTTATCCTGTCCTGTCAATATGTGGTGGTAGGTTGTATGCTATTTTTATATTGTAAGTAAACTCAAAAATAGGTTTGTTAAAGCTTTTATTGTTGTTCAGTATGTGTGGAACTCCACTGTGTGGTTCATCTATATAATAAGGGAGTTCAGTCTTTGAATCATTGAATATTTTGGACCATTTGATTTATGTATATAAATCGTACGGATATTTTAGATCCTTGGATTTAAGAGGGGTATACAAAAAGGGGCAGCAAGTTAAAGTTATTTACAAGTATTGCCATCCATTCTTCATTTAAAAGAAAAGGGGCTAAAAGTTAGAGAGAAATTTACAAGTTTTTACCATCTCCATTAAAAGCAAAAAGGGTCAGCAAGTTTGAGTTATTTACAAGTATTGTCATCCATTCATTTAAAAAAAAAACACTACTTCATTGATGATGAGATGGGACCAAGATAAGAAGATGAAATGAGGAAATTGGGTGAAAGATTTCATGATTCAATTTTGTTAAGAATAAATGAATGAATGGAATTATATCATTTGGCAATAAAATTGATTTTTTTTTTTGGAATCCATTTTATGGTTGGACTTGCTTTTGAGACGCATGGAACCTGTGTTCAGGGCCGGCCCTGAAGGGGGGCGGTAAATGCGCTCACCCTGGGCCCATTTTTCAGGGGTGCCCAAAAATGAGATTGACGAGATTCATTGGAAAATAAAATTAATATTAAAATTATTAGATAGGTATACTCAATTTTAATTTTTCATAATTAGGCCCACTGAAAAAATTTGATGCTCAGTTTACTGTTACACAATTCCTTGTGCAACACAATTTTATTTTTTCATAATTAGGCCCACTGAAAAATGTGCAATGTTATATGCAAAATTAACTGATTTTTATTTTATCATAATTGGGCCCACTTAAAAATTTGATCGCCAGTTAGCATTTAGCTTTATTAAAAAAGTCTCTGGCTCACCCTGAATGCAACAATATTACTCTTGATTTGGAACTAAAACAAAAAGTTTATGAAACCTTATAGTCATAGATTTATTTTTTTGAACTTCAGTGGGCCCCATAATCAACATCTGAACCTTTAATTCATTTAATCATCTGAACCTTTTGCAAATTACAAGTATTTGTCTTGTAAAAGAACTATTGAATTGTTACAACTTACAAGTATTTGTTTGTTTATACATTATAGCCTTTTATTTTGAATGTTTATATATTGAAGTTTGAATTTATATACTTTGAATGTTAAATTTTTAGTTAATTTTGATAGGTTAGATATTGGTTGAAAAATGAATGAGGTCATCACTAAGTTTATATATATAGGCCTAATTTTTACTCTTGCCCTGGGCCCTGAAAAATTTAGAACCGGCCCTGCCTGTGTTCGGTCAGTCTGAGGCATATCCAGGTCCGGTGGTGCGCCGTGCCTTCAGACACGGGGAATTTCTAGTCTTTTGATAATTCGGACCATTCAAAATGAATGACATCTCCTCCAGTGACATATTTTCAATTTTTACTTTAGAGCAAGACATGGTACCATTGTAAAATCAAGCACATGAATGGTAATGTGATTTACACATTCTTATGCATTATTAGTCATATCCATTAATCATGTTATAAGTCATGTGCCTCCATCTATAGTGAGACCGAAAAAATTGAGAATATGTTACTAGAAGATCGAGTTGACATTCATCTTGAAAAGTTCTGATTCTAATAGGTTTGTCTGTGGTGGGGTTCCAATTTTTTTTTTCTTTTTAGCTATTAGAGGAGGGTTCACAACCCTTTGCGCTGGACTAATCCCTCTAGGCTCAAAGGGAATCCGAGTAAACACCCCTGTGGCCCCAAATTCGTAGCACTAGTGGACTCAACCTTCAATTCATGAAGAAGGGGGAACCGGGAGTCGATACCAAGACCTCTAGCTCCAAAAGAGGGAGGAACTGTGGTCCTAACCACTCGGTCAACCCCTTAGGATTAGAGTTCCACAAATTCCACTTACAGGAAGCGAGTAAAAGAAAAGAGAACCAAACTCCTTTTTATAGACTAGAAATCGGCACATAAGAATACACTAAGTCAAAAACATCAACCAACATGTCCTTATATAATGAGATGCTACATATGCATGAATATTCCAAAAGTTTAAATTTGAATTTTAAAAATATTTGAATATATTTAAACTAAATCAAGTATAATTAAGGATGTTTCTCATAATCAATTTTATAATTATGTGGTTCCTCAGTTTCTTCGCGAGCATGTGTGGCTGAATATTCAAATCACATTGGCCTCATCACTCTAATAATAAATTGTGGTCGGCTCCCGACCATATAATGAAATCAGATGTGTTCAAGACATGTACAACGTTCCACCCCTTCAACAAAACAGGGCAACCAAGCCCGTTTGACATTGTTCTTGTATTGTTCTCAAATCAAGTTGTGTTGAGATCGGATTGTGCCCAGAGTATGCAATGCAGAACTTCTGTTGACAATATTATGTTAAACGACTCTCTTAAGAATATGTTAAAATTTTTCTAACAAAAGTAAACTTTTGTGGCACTCTATCAGTGTCGTGCATATAATCCACTTTTAAAAATTACAATGTGGTACCCACCTTTGAAATTTTGAACTACTTTAGGCTATCTTTGGGCCAAACTAAAAGTGGGACCCACTTATAGTTTTAGGTGAGAATACATGGGAATGTAATCTACTCCATGAGTAGACTAATGACATGTATTGGGTTGCTCTAATCCATTAAGGAGTGAATGAGAAATTGCCTCCTAAACAATACTACTTGAACATGTTAAACATGGAAAGAAAGGGAAGTGGAAAACTTGCTTCCCACATTGCTTGAGAGCAATACATTTCTTTGTATAAATATGTTTACCTTTAGTGGTTATAAGATGAGCCCCAAGGGGCATCCCACTTTTGTGGAGGAGGGAGGACGTAGATCTTTGTTGGGTCACCACCACACGCGCGCGCGCCCCGGACGGACCGGGCTTGGGCTTGGGCTTCACGCGCGGGTCGGGCCTGGCTCGGCCCCACTACCCGTTATTAATTTTTTGGAGAAATTTTTATTAAAATAAAAAATTTCTTTTTTGAATTAAATGGGGTGTGTCTAAAGTGGTGTGTGTCCTTTCAATTGTGAAAGGGGTGTGTCCAGCCCAAGAGGTGTGTCCAAAGAACAGATGCATCTGTTCACTGAACAGTCACTGTTCTGAACAGATGCAGCCCCATTGAAGAGACCTGAAGCAGCCTATAAATATGCATACTGTCTTCCCATTTTCAATCATCCAATTCACTGCTGCTGTTGCACAATTTCGAGTCTGCATAGTCAGTCAAGAGAGAGTCCTGCTGTTGCACTCTGGTTCAAACAGACACAACAGTTTTGCAGTGCTGCTACTGTGTGTTGATCATTGTATCCTGGGAGACAGAAGCCATTGAAGCCTGTTAGCACCATTGCAGGGGCGAAATTTGTCTTAAGGACATAGTGTTAAACACTAGCCTTGATCTGCCTTCTGCGAATTTCTGAGTTTCGTAAGAGACAACAACGAAGTACTGTTGTTCTGCCTTCAAACAGTAAGAGAATTTCAATTCAAAGATTACTTTCTGTAACTCTGTTTTTATACTTAGTTTGATTTAGCCAACATTCATAGGAGTTATAATGTGGGCCCACTTTTATGATTGTGACCATGTGACCTACCTTTAGGAATTACAAAGTGGGGCAACTTTTTTTTTTTTTTGTTTGTGAACATGGAATCCACTTTTAGAGATTACAATGTGGTACTCACCTTTAAAAATTAAAATATAGGGCCCATATTCATGTGATATATAATATAGGCTTCCTTTATTGGAATTATAATATGGTGTCTGGCCTATCTTTAGAATTTACAATGTGATACCACCTTTAGAAATTAGAATATGAAACCCACATTAATAGGATTTGCAATGTGGGCTCATTGCCTACATTCATAGGATTTATAATGTGGGCCCACCTTTTATGATCGTGACCATGTGACCCGCCTTTAGAAATGAAAATGTGATGCCCATCTTTGGAAACTAAAATACGGGCCCGCATTGTAACCTTTATAGGAATTATAATGTGAGGCCACATCTTTGGTGATTGTAAATACGAGACCCACTTTTAGAAATTACAATGCGTTACCCACCTTTATAAATTAGAAAATGGAGCCACATCCATAGGCCAAAATAAAATTAACTCACCCCAAATTGACTCCATTCCCTTGCCTACTGAGTTAAGTCTGAGTTACGAGTTGGCAAACTATAATTTTTAAGTGGGGTACCATGGCAAGGAGCAAAACCATGTCATTAGTGTGCAATAGTGCCAAGAGCATCAAATGTCACAACCTTGTGTCAAAGTGGAACCAAGCACCTTTGTCAAGGAATGACATTCATGGGCAGCATCATATGTATAAAGAATTCCTCCTAGAGCTAACAAAGAAATACCAACCAAATTGCAATGAAGGAATCGCACAAGTCAAAACATGTGACTTGAGGTACTCTCTCCATCTTTATCCCATTGAATTTAAATCCAAGTAATGCATCGGCAAACATTAGGTGGAAGATCTCAAAGCGATGGAGATGTGGCCTCTAAAGAAATGCCACCACCAATCCTTGTCTCCCTAACTTAGCTTTGAGTTCATGTAATGATGTGTGTCATTTTCACAGGAGCTTATAGTGACATATGGATTAAACATTTTTGGTTAAGGATGAAGACAGGTGGGGAACCCATTGGGCTTCAGGTCTGGTCCAATGTGGTGCTGCTAAGCCCATTGGCTTCATGAGAGACATTATGCCAATGCTCCAATTTATACATGCAAGAAAATGCTCTTGTGCATTTGTCTCACACGAAGCATACCGTAATACAGCATGAGGGGCCCACTTATCACCGATCTGAATGGACCGTAAACACAGCTCTCCTGATTGTGATATGTACCTATTAAAATTTTTTTTATTTAGAAATTAGTTTTATCAGGATTTTTAATTGTATTTAAAATAGTGCTTTTCAGATTGTATGTAAATATATACTTTATGTATGTGGAAGAGTGAGAGATAGTGGGTTAGTGGAGTAGTGGTTTAGTGGCAAAGTTATTTTAGGATTGCAGTAGTTTTAATGGTTATGAAATATCTATAAATGTTTGTAGATACCATATGGTTGAATATATGAATGTGGTACAATTTTCAAGGAACAAGGCTTTGCTCTTATCTTAGGAGTTGTGGTTCGCCTCGAATTGAATCTTATGAGGTCTCCATCCCCCTCGAAGTGGACTCTTTCTTTCCCATTCTGATTTTTTATTTTATTTTTATTTTATTATATAAAAGGGTATATATTAGATTGTCACCGGATCCCAAGGGTTTGTACCGATTTAAATGGACTCGACCATTGAATTCAGGGTCGATTTTTTTATTTATTTTGATATAAGGTAATTGTGGGTCATTGATAAGGGTTCAGTGGTATTAGATTACTTGAAATTTGATATATGAGGCCTACCTACATGGACAATTCCACCCTCCAGTTCCATGATCTAGGGGCCCTATAGGTCTGCCCCAATAGCATCTGTCCATGATGACTGTACCGTGAGCGACAGGTGCCCTGGAGCATCTTCCATATTATTTACATTTATGGGTTAGGCTCCTATTGTCCTATGTGAATATCTGTAATAGATCTCCATGCAAACTGTCTTGTGAGTCCAACTTGGAACCCCACAAATTATGGACATAACAGGTATGAAAACTTCAAATCCGTTCAATTATCCAAACCCCTTGTCCAGGACCCTTGGCTTTCAATCCAACAGTGAATCTGATTTGGAATGGAAAGGTAGGATGGATCATAGAGTTCTCAAGTGGGCCCCACAAGTTATCTTGTAATAGATATATATATATATATATATATATATATATATGAAAATATTCATGCGCATCCATCCCTCACCCATTTTAAGGTGAAGGACAACATAGCGGGCCAACTTTATGATACATCCAAGGATGAAAATCGCGGTATCGGCTAATCCCAAAAACCGATATCGTCGCGGTATCGGTCACGGTTTCACGGTCGATCGCGGCCGTCTCAGTGTGAATATTTTTTCTACTCCACAAAATCTTGAGAAAATATCCAAAAAACTCAGAATATTATAAAATGCTCGAAAATAGTTTTTTTTTCCATTAGTAGCAACTATAAACCAGAATATCGGTCCCTCTAAGTCACGACATCCTGTATTGCTGTTTGATTTTGAATTATAAAATATGTTAAGTTCTGGTGTTTAATATTTAGGCCTATTTTATAATTTATAAATGCATTCATATAGCGGATATTGGCTCTAATAAAGTATTTGAGTTTTTATTAAAATTTTATTTACTTTATATATGTGATCAATATGACAATGGATCTAACTTATATTACAATAAAAATCTGTTAAGCACCTACTAGGGAGGTTTTCATTCTATAAGTTTGGTTTTTTCATAAGTAGACCCAATAAGAAGGGTTACAAGTAGAAACAAAAAGATTCACTATACTTCAAGGAACTGGGCCCACCAATATACCTTGAATAATATAAAACATATTATTTTTAATATATTATTCACACAGGGAGCCCAATTTCAATTTGATTGGTGATTTGGTGGCCCAATTTTAATTTGGTGTGCCCACGATTAGGAAGTATAGACTTCATATATAAGTGGGCCACACTGTAGGGACCACAAACATGTTATACAGACCATCGTGCCACACTGCAAAAGTCTTATGTCCAGAGTACCCACAGGGAAAAGATTAAGGGTAAATTAGGGAGAGATCCCTCGTTTCCGTGTTATAAAGTCTCTAGGACAAAGCATTAATGTTTAAGGCCTAGAGTCCCTTGCGCATGGGATTAATTCAGGCGGTGATCCCTAAGCATGTGATATCAGATTTTTTATGACTCATTTGCCCTTGTAACCATTTAAATGGGTGTGTGGTCCCTAAGCATGTGACATCAGATTTTTTATGACTCATTTGCCATTCTAACCATTTAAATGGGTGTGTAGTCTTAAGCATGTGACATCAGATTTTTTATTACTCATTTGCCCTTCTAACCATTTAAATGAGTGTCATGTAATTTAAATCTGGGTTTTAGCTCTAACTCACTGTCTTTCCCAGATTATTTTTACAAGGTCCTTACCATTTGGAACGGGTTGGGTCTTGGAGCATGGCAAGTACGTGAAATACTTTATAATCCTCATGGCTGGTCCCAGAACAGCCTTGAGGAAAGTCTTTCTTTTCGACATTGGAAGAACACCTTGATGAAAGACATTGTTTCAATAGAAATGAAGAGCTAAAGAAGAAAACTTAAGAGATTACTTGAACAACTGTTTGCATAAGTCACATGGGACAGGTTGCTAGATTCAGTTAGATTTTTATCAAAGCTAGATAAATTCAAACTAAATTTAGTTAAACCAAACCAAATATAGTTAGATAATCTCATATCAAAGTGACATAACTTGTTTTCATATAAACTCAATTAAACTCATGCCAAAGTCAAATAAGTTCACATAAAAGTTAGATAAATTCGCAGGAAACTCAGATAAATTCACTTAATTCGTATCAAAATCAAATAAATTCAAAGCAAACATAAATAAATTCATATCAAACTTAGATAAATTCGTACCAAACACAGATAACATCATGCCAAAGTCATATAACACATACAAAACTTAGATAAATTCACAGCAAACTAAAAAAAAACTCATTTAACAACTCAAAAAAAAATCATGCCAAAGTCAAATAAGTTCACATCAAAGTTAGATAAATTAACAGCAAACTCAGATAAATTCACTTAATTCATATAAAACTTAGATTAATTCAAAGCAAATACAAATAAATTCATATCAAACCTAGATAAATTCGTACCAAACACAGATAACATCATGCCAAAGTCATATAACACATACAAAACTTAGATAAATTCATAATAAACTCAAAAAAACTCATGCCAAAGTCAAATAAGTTCACATCAAAGTTAGATAAATTCACAGCAAACTCAGATAAATTCACTTAATTCGTATCAAACTCAGATTAATTCAAAGCAAACACAAATTAATTCTTATCAAACTTAGATAAATTCATACCAAACACAGATAACATCATCCAAAAGTCAAATAATATTATGCCAAAGTCAGATAACACATACATCAAAGTTAGATAAATTCACAGCAAACTTGGATAAATTCACTTAATTCGTATCAAACTCAGATTAATTCAAAGCAAATACAAATAAATTCGTATCAAACTTAGATAAATTCATACCAAACACAGATAACATCATGCCAAAGTCAAATAACATTATGCTAAAGTCAGATAACACATACAGAACTTAGATAAATTCACATCGAACTCAAAAAAACTCATTTAAAACCAAATTGAATACATTTTAAAGTCAAATAAAATCATGTGAAATCCAGTTAATTTTATACCAAACTCATTATTTCATAAGAAACTCAGATAAACTTAATAAGAACTCAGAGAAAATCATTACAAAGTCACATAAATTCATTTGAAACCTTCTTTAATTAATAACAAATGAAATTAAATTGAAATCAAACTCAGAAAATTCATGTAATATATAGATAAATTCATTTAAAGTCTTATTTAATTTATCATAGACTAAGATAACTTTATATAAAGCTTAGATAAATACATGTCAAAGTCAAATAATTTCATATCAAGCTCAGATAAATTCAAACCAAAACTTAGATAAACTTATGTCAAACTCAATTAAGTTTAAGTCAAGATGATTCGGTTGCTTGAGGTCACTGATGAGTTGATTTTGCTTCTTTCTGTAGTTTCCTTCATCTTTGATTTCAGAATCTTTATTTTGGAGTGTATGACGGAATATTTTAAAGCAATGCATGTTTGGTGACGTATAGAGTATATAAAGAGAGAGCATTTTTTGTCTTTTTGACTCATTAAATGTTAAAAGAGGACCGCTGCCTTTATGAGAAAATGACATCGACCACAGGCTATAAAACGTACTGTTGAGGGACCTTTCGCCAAATGCCTCAATGATTAAAGATAGAAGAGGTAAAAGTTAAAAAGAACTATTGCCCTTTTTTTTCTCACAGACAGAGACAGAGAAGAACTGAAAGAAGGAGAGGGACGGAGAAAAAAGAAAAAGGGAAGGAGAAGATGCAGTCCCCGGACGTCAGGTACGCGGGTCTGCTTGTTGCCAATGCTCTCCCCCCTCCCGGTTCTGTTTTATTTTATGCAGAGCTTTTCTCTCATTTTCTCTCTTTTTTTTTTAATTTCATTTTTCTGCAAAAAAAAAAAAAAAAATCCCCCAAAATCCTTCCCCATATAGCCGAAATACCGGCCGGTATGATATTTTGGCCGATATTATTGATATTTTTGTGATATTTTTCAAACCCAGTACTGATACCGGTTCACATGAAAATATCATTGCGGTCGGTATCGGCAGATACGTACCGTATTGGATATATCTAAACCATCTACACACATGGGGCCCCTTGAATTACATCGAATCCATGAAGTCTTCTCCTATCCAAATGGATTGGACCATTGGATCGATGATTAAATCTTTTCCTTTAATATAAAGTCGTTAAATTTGTGGGCTACAAATAAAGGGGTTAGAGGCATGTGTTTGACTCCAAACTTGATATATGGGCCCATCCAAGATGTCTCTTTTCACCTCCCATAAGTCCCTTGATCAATGGGACTCTAGGGTGGGCCCCACTGAGCCTTTTCCCTCATCATATGGTGGGGGATGGATGTACATGAATGTCCTCCATATGATCTAGGGTAATTTTAACTAGAGAGGTATTCCCACGGCCTATAAGAAGTAAAATTGGAGCTCATTTGCAACCCACTTGAAAGCATGCCAACAAATCCCATTTGCTAATTTACTATTGGAGTGAAGGTGATATAAAGCGTCCATTTGCCACACATGAAATGACTAGAGTGTAATATCAAAAGTATACAAAATCAAAATCCCCTACTCCTTTTTCAAAAAAAAAAAAAAAAAAAAAAAAAAACCAACATTTTCAATCCACTAAATAACAAAAAAAAAAAATCCTCTTTGTACAAAAAAAGTTAAAAAGATTCTTTACCAAGCTACTAAAGACAAAAACACCATCATAACCCCTTATATTTTAATCTCTCTTGATTTGAGGCTTCACCTCACTTCATTCTACATGTAAAGTTACCAAACAAGATAGTCCCATGGAAATGTCTCATTGTGGATTAGATTTTAAGGAAGAAAAAAAAAACTCCAAACAAAACAAAAAAAAAAAAAAAAAATCATCTCAATTGAATGATCACAATCGTTGGTTTTGGTGCTTAACTAGTTACATTTTTCTTTATTAATTATATTCAATCTGCTGGTGAGTATAATTCAGATTAAGGGTGCGGACAATTTTGCACATAAAACCTTACACAAGTACTTTTAGGCATGTCAAAACTGAACAGACTACAATGCTAATGCTGATTACCCTACCTTGTTTAAAAGATATACACGATGACCACCTTCCTTTGGGCTGAGCACTTTTTCATCAAGTTAACTGCTATTTTAGAATTTCACACAGGCATATAATTGAGAAACACAAATTCTTATAGTTGGCTCTTCATCAACTAACAATCACTTGAACTTGCAATTTTGAACTTGGAACTTCAGAGAAGCTTTTAAACCTTATAATATGCTTGTATAAACTTTATCTAAGTAATGCATCTTACTACCCTTTATCCATAACAATCCTTGTAATAACCCTTGTTTGTGTTTATCTATTTTTCTAGTGGGCTTTACAGAAATATAATTCATGAGTTAGATACTTAAAACTCAAACTTGATCAGAAAAATAGGATCTAGAATCTAATCCTTCTACAATTTTATAGATTGTGCCCCAACAGCTGGCATGTACCATATGGATGTAAGGACGATCATTTTCCTTATAAAATGCTTTGGAACTTATAGGTAAAATAAGATGAATCTTTAGTCATTCCACACTTTGGACAGAAAATGATTCCAATTACATTAGTACTTTTGAAACTTCGTCTGTTCATACTGGGCCCAGTTCATCAATATTGCAGGCTTTCTCCAATACTTTGTGTTGAGGCTGTCCAAGAAAGATGTCAGAACAAAATTGGGCTGAACTCTTTAGCATGTCAGGCCAATATTTGGGCCTTTCTAGACCTGATGTACATGTATAGAAAAACAAGCCAATGGAAATCACCAGGTTGGTTCATATCTTATAAATGCAGATTAAAAGTGGAGAAACATAGGTGACAACACCTGATAATCCAAATCTGAGGAAGTCAAGATCTCATATGCATCTTTGGATTTAGAAATTTCCGATGTGGGACTTGTGAAGTCTCTTGTATGGGTGTTCTCTAGCAGATTTTAACCGGATCTGTCACCTTAGCCTAGACCCACTGGATCTTACACTCCCTCCTACCGAAAATAGAGCCGATGGCACCTTGGGCCAAGCTTACTGGATCCCACACATTGGAAAATAATTGAAAAAAATGAGATTTGAAAGAGGCTGGGCGTTCACATTTCTTTATGTGTTTTGCCCTTGGCCTCTAATTTCTATTAAATAGAGATGATTACAAATCATGTGAGAGATGATTACAATCACGTGATATTGAGTTTTCTTACATAAAAGATATAGATCCTATTCTTTAGAGATTCAATACAAATCCAATATTTGGCTGGCCCAAGCCAGATCTCTGACAGTCTCCACTCTCCACTGATCTTTGTTTCCTTGTCTTGCCCTAATTAACCAACTTACGTGATCTATCCCTTGGCATGAGATTGCTTGTAAGAGACTCGATTGGCATGAGCTTCTTTCTGTACCCGGTTGACTCGTGCCTGCGTATGGGTTGTCTTGTGCGACACATTCTCTATCAACTTGCACATTCCTTATCAACTTGAGGGTCCTCCTTATCACTCCCATTCAAGTTCGGAAAGATGCTTTGACAAATGGTTTGATAAACACATCTGCAATTTGGTTCATGGATTTCAAAAACTGAGTAACAAGAGATCCAAGAGCAACTTTTTTTTATCTACTAAATGATAATCAATTTCTATGTGTTTACTGCGGACACGAAGAATTAAATGGATTTACTGTCATAAAAAAAGCACTAATACTGTCAGATAAAAGAACCAGAGGTTGAAAGAGAAAAACCTCAATATCTCTTTGATTATATGTAACCCATGTAATTTCAGCAGTTGTGGAGGCGAGTGCTCTATATTATGCTTTAGCACCGGTAGGTTGCTTGTTGGCCTTTATGAAATGCAATTAGACCCAAGGTACACACAATATCCTGTAGCGGATCTTTTTCTTTCTGGACATCCTATCCAATCTGCATCATAAAATTGTTGAAAAATTCCATCATGTGGGGCCACACATGTAAATATTAAATGTATTATGCTATATCTGGTTAAGCCTAATTGAAGTGATCTAATTAAGACTTAAAATTTTAAGGCTTAAGGGTATAATTGTCACGGGATTAATGTGTGGATACCAGAATTCTATTTCTAATTTGATGAGGGGTCAAATTAGAAATAGTAAACCTATGATAATCTCATTATTATATATTAGAGTTATGGTCCCCAATTCATATGGTAAGTTCCTATTCTCTCTGACATCCTATCATCAAAAAGAATCAAGAGGATTTCTCTGGGCAGCCATATTGGATTGGAAGATCAACAACCTGTGAATAACTTCCTCAATGGATCAAGGTATGTTTCCGCTTTACATCTCTCGATGATTTGACATGGAGGATCTTGGTTGACAATAAGGTTTTCTGGATCATAGATCTAGATCTTGTTTTCTAACAAGTGGTATCAGAACATCTCCATGTTAAACCATTGAAAATTTAGTGTTTTCTTTCTAATCAAGATCTCAAGCAATCTGTACCAAAGGTGCAATTTGCACTCACCACAAAGGATAAAAGGAAACAGGAAAAGAAAATTACTAGCACAGATAATTTGGTGCAGATGATATACAAAAGAATCGTGAGATTTTTTTTTAGAATGCAGGCATTCCCATCATGCCACGTGTGGGTCCCATGAGATCTTCTATGCGTGACCCTGATCCTAATCTGAGCATGGATGAGATCCAACTTTGATATGTGAAATAATCCATGGGAGTGATCAGATTTCTCATGACATGTGCAAACCAATATGGGTTTTATATTAATTTCCTTGTCTCACCGTGACATGTGCAAACCAATATGGGTTTTATATTCTTTTTCCACTCCTCATCGTGACATGTGCAATTGTATTAGTGAATGGATGACGTCATGGATCCAGTAAATTTTTTTTATCGATTTCCGTACGGTTCAAGTAATTCTATGCAATCTGTTGTTGACTTTCCTTTTCGCCTCGGGACAAGTATCATGTTTCACGTCTAGAAAAAATCTAAATGGCCTGATGTCAGGCCACTTTTCGGGCCTGGCATCAGGCCATGTAGCACGTCTGTTACATCTATTCATGTTCCCCTGCAATACAGAACTAGTTGGATCTCATCAGAGATCCAACGTGTTCTGTATTCGGACCGGCCCGCGTCGTCGCAGAGGAAGGTTATGGATTTCGTTGATTTACCTATGGCCTCGGAAGATGTGCAAAATCATATTTTTTTTGGTTTTGTATCAGATCGATGGGTTTTGCGCCGCCATTCGTCGTTTTATTTATTATTTTATTTTATTTTATTAATTTTATGTTTGATTTGTGTAAGCAGCATGAGGTTTGGCGGCGGCACAACAAAACCTAGGGTTTTCTTCAACTTAAATTCAAATATTTTATGGTATATCTTTTCTGGTTAAATAAAATTGTCCATCATTCTAAATGGGCTAATTGAAACAAGATGTCACCAAAGTGACCTCTCTTGTGTAGATTGTTTATGAGGAATATTGGATGTTTGTGTGTGTGTAAATTCATGCGGGTCTTAGTCGGCCCAAAGGAAGGTTAATACT
The DNA here is from genome assembly GCA_012931725.1 of Litsea cubeba. Taxonomy (NCBI): domain Eukaryota; kingdom Viridiplantae; phylum Streptophyta; class Magnoliopsida; order Laurales; family Lauraceae; genus Litsea; species Litsea cubeba. The sequence continues at coordinate 40,039,775 of CM022953.1, read as the reverse complement.
TGGCCGAATTGCATACACATCTGTGGTGGTAACCATGTGATGATTATAAACTTTTACATATGAATATTACGTCGATCAAAAGATAGATTTATTATTTGACATGAATTATTGTCAATATTTGATCACTACAACAAGTGTACCATTTACAATTAATATTACTGTCCAAAGACTTGATATTAATATTGTGCTAGGTACCTTGAGATGGGACTTACTATTATTTGAATTTGTTGATTATTATATTTGGTTATTAATATGAGCATGTTTGTCTATTTATTTTTTGTTCCCTTTATAGCTAGTGTTTCTATTATATCTGCTAATATCAACTCAATACCTGTGCTTAATGGGACTAACTTTAAGGATTGGAAAGAGAACATAGAAATTGTTCTCGGCTGCATGGATCTAGACCTTGCACTACGGACTGAGCAGTCCGCTTCTCTTACGGATGCAAGTTCTCCTGATGAAAAGAAGAACTTTGAGAAGTGGGATCGTTCAAATCGTATGAGTCTTATGATCATCAAGCACGACATTTCGGAGGCTTTTAGGGGTGCGGTATCTGACAAGTTAACCACAGCCAAAGAGTTTCTAGCCGAGATTGAAAAGCGTTTTGTAAAAAACGATAAGGCATAATCAAGCACGCTTTTGCAAAGCTTGATTTCTATGAAGTACAATGGCAAGAGGAACATACGAGAGTACATCATGGATATGTCTCATCTTGCTTCTAAACTTAAGGCACTGAAACTCGAGCTGTCTGACGATTTGCTCGTGCATTTGGTATTAATATCACTTTCTGCACAATACAGTCAATTTAAGGTCAGTTATAACTATCAAAGGGAGAAATTGACTCTTAATGAGCTCATTTCTTACTGTGTGCAAGAGCAAGAGAGATTGAAGCAAGACATGACAGAAAGTGCTCATTTGGCTAGCACCTCTAAGGATAAGGGCAAAAAGAGGAAGAATAATGAAGCTGCTAAAGGTCCAGCTCAAAAGAAACAACAACAGGACAAAGATGGTTGTTTCTTTTGCAACAAGCCTGGACGTGTGAAGAAGGACTGTACCAAATATCACGCTTGGCGTGCAAAGAAAGGTACATTTCTTACTTTGGTCTGTTCTGAGGTAAATTTAGCTTCAGTACCTCGAAACACATGGTGGTTAAATTCTGGTGCTACTACTCACATCAGTGTTTCTATACAGGGTTGCCTGAGCTGCCGAAAGCCAAGTGATGCTGAAAGACACATCTTTGTGGGCGATTGCAATTCGGCAGAAGTATAGGCAATAGGGCATTTTAGGTTGTTATTAAAAACTGGTTATTATTTGGATTTAGTAGATACTTTTATTGTACCGTCTTTTAGACGGAATTTGGTTTCAGTTTCTTTATTGGACAAGTGTGGTTATTATTGTTCATTTGGAAACAATCAATTCAGTTTATCTAATCGAATGTTGTTGGAACCGGTTCTCTATGTGTATATGACAACTTATATTTACTTGATACAATTATTTCTTATAATGAATCCTTACATGTGGAATCATGAAGTACTAAACGCAAACTGAGTAAAGAAAATTCAGCCACATTATGGCACAAACGCTTAGGTCACATCTCTAAGACTAGAGTTGAGAGACTTGTGTCTGATGGGATTTTAGATTCCCTTAACTTTACAGACTTTGATGTTTGTATTGCTTGCATCAAGGGAAAACAGACCAAAACGAAGAAATTAGGTGCCAATAGAACTACAGACGTCTTAGAATTGATACACACAGATATTTGTGGCCCATTCCCTACGGCTTCCTGGAATGGCCAGCAGTATTTCATATCATTTATAGACGATTACTCTCGCTATGGGTACCTATTTCTCATTCATGAGAAATCACAGTCTCCGGACGTGTTCAAAACATTTAAAGCTGAAGTTGAGAACCAACTCAACAAAAGAATAAAGAGTGTCAGGTCTGATCGTGGTGGTGAATACTACGGCAGATATGACGGTTCAGGTGAACAACGTCCAGGACCGTTTGCTAAATTCCTAGAGGAATGCGGAATCGTCCCACAGTACACCATGCCAGGGTCACCTAGCATGAATGGTGTTGCTGAAAGACGAAACTGGACTCTTAAGGATATGGTAAGGAGTATGATTAGTCATTCCTCTCTACCAGAGTCACTCTGGGGAGAAGTACTCAAAACAGCAGCTTATATTCTAAATAGAGTGCCAACTAAAACAGCTGCAAAAACACCTTATGAGCTTTGGACAGTCCGTAAGCCTAGTCTCAAGCATTTTCACATTTGGGGATGTCCTGCTGAGGCAAGGCCTTACAGGCCACATGAAAAGAAATTGGACTCCAAAACTGTGAGCAGCTACTTCATTGGTTACTCTGAGCGATCTAGGGGCTATAAGTTTTATGATCACACACTTAAGTCAATTTTTGAGACGCGAACTGCAACATTTTTTGAGGATGTTGAGTTTGGGGGGAGAAATAAGGTTAGAGACATTGTCTTTGAGGTTGAATCAGTTTCGATTCCTACTATCGCTATTGACAATGTACCAGTTTCTATGCTCGTCATTGAACAAAGAAGCGAATCCGGATCCTCAGCCAAACAATGTTGATCAACCCCCTATTCAAGATGAGGTGATTGTTCCTGAGGAACAAACTCAACAACCTCAAGAACCAGTGCCATTAAGACGATCCACTAGAGAAAGGAGAAATGCTATTCCGGACGATTTTTTCGTATTTCTCCAAGAACATGAGAAAGAAATTGGAATGGTGGAAAATGATCCAATCAACTTCCATCAAGCCATGCAAGGTTCCAACTCTCAAAAGTGGATTGATGCCATGAATGAGGAGTATAAGTCTATGCAAGACAATAAGGTTTGGAAACTTGTTCCATTACCAGAAGGTGCGAAGCCCATTGGTTGTAAATGGATTTTTAAAACCAAAAGGGATTCGAATGGTAATGTGGAGAGGTATAAGGCTCGTCTTGTAGCTAAAGGCTTTACCCAAAAGGAAGGGATTGATTTTAAAGAGACTTTCTCTTCGGTTTCATCGAAAGACTCTTTTAGGACAATCATGGCACTTGTTGCACATTTTGATCTTGAGCTTCATTAGATGGACGTCAAGATAACTTTTTCCAATGGTAACATTGACGAAACAATTTATATGGTGCAGCTATAAAACTTTGAGTCTGGAGACCCAAAGAATATGGTCTGTAAATTGATAAAGTTCATCTATGGACTCAAGCAAGCTTCTAGTCAGTGGTATCACAAGTTTCATCAAGTGATTATCTCATTTGGTTTTGAGACAAACGCTGTTGATAATTGTGTGTATCACAAATTCAGTGGGAGTAAGCTCATATTCCTGGTTTTGTATATCGATGACATACTGTTTGCCACAAATGATATAGGCATGTTGCCCGAAACCAAAAGATTTCTATCAAAGAAATTCGAAATGAAAGATCTTGGTGACGCCTCCTTTGTATTAGGGATCCGAATACAACGTGATCGTTCTCAGGGTATTCTTGGATTATCACAAAGACGTTATATCGATACAGTACTCAAAAGGTTTGGCATGCAGGACTGCAAACCAGGTGATACCCCTGTCGGTAAGGGAGACAAGTTCAGTCTCAATCAGTGTCCTAAAATTAGCCTTGAAGTTAAGGAAATGCAAAAGATTCCCTATGCATCAGCTGTAGGGAGTCTAATGTATGCTCAGGTGTGTACGCGTCCGGATATTGCGTACATTGTTGGCATGTTAGGCAGATATTTAAGTAATCCTGGAATGGATCATTGGAGACCAGGCAAGCGGGTTATGAGGTATTTACAGAGAACAAAAGATTACATGCTCACATATAGGAGATCGGATCAGTTGGAGATCATAGGGTATTCCGACTTCGATTATGCTGGATGCCAAGACAGTATGAAATCCACATCAGGATACATATACCTGTTAGCTGGTGGAGTTATTTCTTGGAGGAGTGCCAAACAGACACTCGTTACCGATTCCACCATGGTAGCAGAGTTTGTAGCATGCTATGAGACATCCAACCATGGTATATGGCTACGAAATTTTGTCACTAGGCTGCGAGTTCTGGAGGGTATTGAAAGACCACTCACACTATATTGTGACAATAAGTCAGCAGTGCTATATTTAAACAACAACATGAGCTCATTTAAGTCAAAACATATTGCCATTAAGTTCCTCGTTGTGAAGGAGAGAATACATGGACATATATCCATAAAGCACATTGGGATAAACTCCATGATAGCGGATCCGCTTACAAAGGGATTACTACCCAAGGTCTTTCATGAGCATACTGCTCATATGGGTGTTATTTTATATGAGGATATCACATTATAGTGGGAGTTTGTATTAGTTTATATTCTATTGCTTTGTATTTAATTTTGGACATACTTATGCATTTATGTATTTGGATATTTTTCTGATCAGAAATAAAGTATTCAGTTTATTTAACTATGTTACATTGTATTCAATATTGATCTCACTAAAGAACTAAAGTAGGACCAGTTGGAAATAGACATGTATAGATCACATTGCATGTATTTTCCATGCTACGCATCCATGATTGATCTATGTCATTTGGTTATATTGGTGTACGTGACCATTGATGGGTTTAGTCATGTTAAATGTGACGAAAACCGCTTTGATCCTATAACGGCATAATCAATGGACGATATTGTTCGGATATACCCTAAAATTATGATAGAGAAATTTTGGAGCTCATACAGTCGTACACATTTGTTAAATTACATATACGGCCCAGTGGGAGATTGTTGGAAAATTCCATCATGTGGGGCCACAAATGTAAATATTAAATATGTTATGCTATCTCTGGTTAAGCCTAATTGAAGTGATCTAATTACGACTTAAAGTTTTAAGGCTTAAGGGTATAATTGTCATGTGATTAATGTGTAGATACCAGAATTCTATTTCTAATTTGATGAGGGGCCAAATTAGAAATAGTAAAACCTATGATAATCTCATTATTATATATTAGGGTTATGGTCCCCAATTCATATAGTAAGTTCCTATTCTCTCTGACACCCCATCATCAGAAAGAATCAAGAGGGTTTCTCTGGGCAGCCATATTGGATTGGAAGATCAACAACCTGTGAACAACTTCCTCAATGGATCAAGGTATGTTTCCGCTTTACATCTCCCGATGATTTGACATGGAGGATCTTTGTTGACAATAAGGTTTTCTGGATCATAGATCTAGATCTTGTTTTCTAATAAAAATGAATAATGAATAAGTGATGATTTGGAAGAGATCATGATTCCATAATAAAGGGTTCCGTAAAGATGTCAAATTGTTCTTTTAACCCCTTATCCGTGGCCATGTATGGGTTGTTGCATAAATTGGAACACAATATTTACTGCATAGATTAAATCTGGACGTGTGAATGCGATATACTGGAGTGCACCAACAATGCTCCGATATTCTGATGCATCTACGAGTGGCCCACTATTTTAGTACAAATCATGCTTCTTAGCCAAGGGAGTTCCAATTGCTTTGTTGTTCAGCATTTTGGTTTTTACTAAGAGATCCGTCAGGTCTCCAACATCTTTCATGACAAATTCAGAATTCAGCTTGTAGATAAGTCGAGATAGTAGCGAGAAATTATTGCTGGTGAAAATAATGTCATCAACATAAGGAACAAGCAATATGGTTCCAACTGAACAATGTAGAACAAACAATGAGGAGTCAGCTTTACTGTTAAAGAAATAACATGAAATAAAAATAAGCTAAACCTATCAAATCAGGCTCTTGGTGCTTGCTTAATCCTATAAATGTCCTTGTGTAACTTGCATACATAGTTAGGATAAGATGGACTTGTAAATCTAGTGGCCAATCCATGTACACTTTCTCTTTGAGGAAGCCGTGTAGAAAATCATTCTTGACATTTAATTGATGAATAGGCAAGTTGGAAACAACTGCCAAGCTAAGAATTATTCGAATCGTTGCATGTTTAACAACTGGACTAAAGGTTTCATCAAAGTCGGTTCCTTCTTTTTTGTCATAACCTTTGGCAACCAATTTGGCTTTAAAACTTGTCAATCGACCCATCTGACTTGAACTTGCTTTAAGGGGTCATTTGTTTCTCCCCATTTACATATGTAAACATCCCACATGTGAAATGGACTCGTACTATTTATGTTTGTTTACAACATTTATATACCATGTGTGTAAATCACATGTATTTTTGATGTGTAAACAATGTGCAAAAGAGGCAGCATAGTTTCACACCTCATGAGGCATGAACCGTTTACACACCATGCCCAATTTTGGCGGTGCTACAGTGCCCACCCGCCAGGGCGCCTCTTTCATTTTTTGATTAATTTGGGCCACAACATTGTGATACAAACCGTTAATCATGTTAAGGAGGATAAGAGCAGCTATGCTACCAAATCTCAGTCGTTGGATCATTATAGATTGTGAAATATTGATGAAAACATCCAGACCAATATATCATCATTTCTGGACTTGTGTGCGCCCCATTTTCACAATCCAGACCATCAATCCTCTTCAAAATGTCATTTCTAGCTATGTGTCCAAATCTCAAATGTTGATTCAACATGGATCATGAAATACCTTTGAAATAAATATCACTCGTTGGTGCTACAGTGTGTAATAGTGCATTCCACGATGTAAGAAAGGCAGTCTGGTTTTTTTTCTAAATTTATGAACAATCTGGGGATCTAATGCAAGATTTGAATCGTAGACCCTCTTTGTATGGCTAACAATATTTAGTAGATCAAATTTCAACCGTTGATCCTTCATGGATTGTGAGCTATTTGCAAAAAAGCCCAGAGCGCTAATGGTTCAATTATATTTTCCGTGGGCCACTTTTTCTTGATCCAAGCCATTAATCATCTTTAAAAGGTCAACAATGGTTTCTGCGTCAAATCTCATCACTTGATTCATCATGGATTTTTTAAAATTTGTAAATAACTGTGAAAAACATGCAAACCATTAGATGCAATCATATTCACATTTGAAGAGGTGTGAAAATGACAAACGATGGATTATGTTTCACATGTGATTCATTTGCATTTGTAAATGAACAAATGACCCCTAAAAACTCATCTAGAACCAACTACATTCATTTCGGGTGTTCTTGGAACAAGAGTCCAATTTTACATTTTTATGAAGTTCTTCTAATTCCTTTTCACATTATCTGGCTCTTTAATGTCAAAGAAGGAAGTTCATATCATTGTTATAGGATCGGATTTTGCCTTGGTCCTCGTTATTGTCACGATCCAAAATCCGAGGATTCTCGAGTTTTGCGAAGTGACGTGAGCATGAGTCAAATTACTTGGACTTTTTTCCAAACGACATGTATCACCGACCATACAAAGCTTTATTCAAATATCTTTACTACAAGGAAACTAAAGATCCAAACCAGACATATACTGGGCACTCATTTCAAATGAATCTGACAAAATCCGAAATCTAATTATAATACCAAATAAATCCTAGTCATTTAATACATTTGAATTTGAGTCTGAATAAAGGAATAATAAACTAAATAATAAAAGAAAAACTCCACTCAGGAGTCTAACTTCTCCAGTATTATTTGTACTCCAACTTTAACATCCTAAGAACTTAAGGAAGTCACCTAACTTGCAATTGGAGGGGAAAGGGGAGGGGCTCCAGTATTATTTGTACTCCAACTTTAACATCCTAAGAACTTAAGGAAGTCACCTAACTTGCAATTGGAGGGGAAAGGGAGGGGGGGGGGGGGGGGAGGGGGTTGCTAGTATTGAAGTCACAAGTACGATGTACTTCTTCCCAAGTCATCTAGATAAATATAGGAAAATTTTATTTGCACCCACCCACTTTGCTGAGCCAACCCACATTTTAAAGTTTTTTTTTTACCCATCTGTGAATTTCCCTAATTACCCTTGCCTTCATCTTCCTCTTCTCTTCAAGCCATCTGCTTCTTCCTGAGCTGGTTTTTTCTTCTTCTTCACTTCATCTTCCTCCTCTCTTCAGGATTTCATCTTCACATCTTCTGCACATATTTTCCTTTAACAGCATATACTTCTTTTTCTACTTCTTCGCATCATCATAAAGCTCCCACTTTGGAAGAACTCATCTCCCAACCCATATCTTCATTTCCCCATATAAGCTATTACATCTCCAATCTTAGGCATCACATTGTGTTTTAGAGAAGCCATCTCCAATATGGACAAGCAAATGACCATATATGAGAGAATGTATCATTTTTTTGACACATCTTTTCATTTTTTTCCCATTCGCGTCTTACACGGATTTGCAGAACCGCGCATCACATGTAATGCTCGACAATATGAAGCCGTGCATCAGTATATTGCACGGCTCTGGATTTCCGTGCATAAGTATATTGCACGGCTCTGGATTTCCGTGCATTAGTGTATTGCATGGCTTCAGATTTTCGTGCATTAGTGTATTGCACGGCTCTGTATTTTCGTGCAATACAACATGGCTCATCTTATGTTGGGCGAACAGTGTGATGTTGGGCGGTTTAACAGGGCCGTCCAGCACTGATTTTTTTTTCAGGATGTTGATTCTATAGGTGCCAGTGAGTGCTTATTGGATTTTACTAACGTTTTCACCACCGACACTAGATTCAAAAGCCGAGATCTTATCCAATGGACACGAGATGTCGGAAAAAAATATGGCATAGTAATTATAATCAAAATGTCAGATGCTAGTGTAGATGGTAGGAAACCGAGAATTGTATTTTCTTGTGAGAGAAGCGGTACTTACAGGGGTTATTTGAAGGTTTTTGAGAAGAAATGTCCAAATAAGGCGACATGAACGAAGAAGTGCAATTGCCCTTTTTGCTTTGAAAGGCCGAAAGTTAGCAACTGATGACGATTGGATGATAACAGTGATTTGTGGGGTGCATAATCATCCGAATGCACAACATCTTGAGGGGCACTAGTATGCCGGGAGGCTTTCTGAAGAAGAATTAACTGTTTTGATTGATATGTCGAAGAGTTTAGTGAAGCTGAGGAAGCTTGATTTGGTTCCCACTGTGGTCGAGGAACCCATTGAATTGACCACCACTGCAGAGTTCGAATTGATCGCAAAGAGATTTTAGGATAGTGTTCAACTTGGTAAAATGCAGATATTGAAAAAATTGAAAGAAGTGACATCGAGCAGTTCAAAGATTGATTACAGGACTCTGTTGCTACGTAGGATACGATTCATCTAGATAGTGACTGACTTTGTTGATCTAATGTAAATGCGAATTTTATTTTATCATATTGTGTACTCTTAGGCTTAATGTAATGTTATTTTCGATTTTTATTTGGAAATTTTACATCACCATTGCTACTTTGATCAACATGTATACTTTAAAAACAAATTGGTAAACAACTTCATCCCACTATCCATTAAAAGTACATCAGAATATCAAATGTCATGTAAATAGTTTTCTCCACATCAAAGTTCATCCACAAAAAATAATACATAGTGCATCTTCTAACCAAAAAAATATATATCACACCCATAAAACCCCATTACAGTCCTTGTAGACGACGCCTGTATGTAACCGGCAAGTCTTCTAGAATCTCGAGTGTAGTCTGTAACGCATGGTAATACACGTCAACTGGTTGTCCAGTTCACGCAATCGTGGCACGAAGATGGTTCACAGCTCGGTGGACCTGTATCAGCCGAACAAGATGAATGAATTTAGCAAATGGGTTAGGTATACATATACCATCAAGGGGAAATTCTCAAATTAACTAATCTCACCGTCGTGAGGGTAGAGTCATCAGCTCCCTGGTGGGGGTCATAATGTGAATGGCGATCTGGGTTCTAGACCCGTACATGCGGGATCCTCCGAAGCCACTGAAGGTAATGAGGGGCACAATCCCATGCATGCAATGCACGACTCCCGCGGTGCTATGGAGATAATATATGGTCACCCCACGTAATCCAGAACTGGTCCAGGAATTAGTAGGACACCCTATACCTAGCAGCAGTCCAGGAACATGATTATCTTCACCCAGCTGCGGTAGATACCATGATCTCAACTTAGGCCAATGACTTATACACTTAAGAGCATCGCGATCCTGCACATTGTAAGAAAACTTATTAAAATTAGATTCTAACAATTCCAATAAGAAAAACGAATCATTAACACATTGTTAGAATGAATGTCATACCTCCCCTCCCCATATCGACATCGCTATGTGCGTCCTAAAGCTGACAAGGACAGAGAGATCCTCTGGACCACCTGGAACAGGACTTGTGTGACAATCCTCGTCCACCCTCTCCTCTAGAATGAGCAGATGTGCATTCTCATCAGTAATATCAACATCTGTAGCCTCCTGAGAGGCTACATCCTCCTTTGACTCCTCTATTGGATCCAGACTTGGATCTTGTCTCACCTTGCGTCTCCGCTCCGACGCTGTATGCCTATGATGATATGTGGTGGATGAGCTCATCGTACCACTCTGACCCCGCGAAGTCGATGGACTACTAATAGCTCCATCGCGCCCTGAGGTCGAAGAACTACCACGATGAACTCATCTCGGCGGCATGCTGAAATATATACATCATTCAGATTAGCAAATGTAAACATACTGCACGAATTTCATTAGCAGTGCATATCTGAAACTACATGGTTTTCATTATCCGTGCATTTAACATATGCACGAGTTTAAATCACCTTGCATATGCAAACTGCACGGGTTTTAATCTCCATGCATATGCAACCTGCACGAGTCTTAATCTCTGTGCAAAAATTGGTCGCACTGCATCAAATCGCCGAGCACATTTTAATGTGCATGGATCTGTGTTACCGTGCAAAAGGCAAACCATGTTTTTTTTTGGGTTGCAATCAATGAGTGATTTCCCCTCTCCTTTCTCCTCTCTCCCATCCCTTCCATTCAACTATGTTTAGGGACCAATTGTATCCCACACACTCCATTCCATTTGCATGCACTCAATCCATTTGCATAGATTACATGTTTATTCAATTTGAAAAAATGGGTGGGAAAGAGGAAGAAAACAAAAATGAAAGAAGTTGAAGATGAAGGTACCACTGGGGGAGATGAAGATGAAGAAGGCTTTGCTCACGAAGAAGAAAAGAAGATGCGCTTGTTAGGGATTTTGTGTATTGCAATTTGATGGATGCATTATCATTTTAGCATCTCATGAATTTTCACACATGCATTGAGTTAAATTTCTTGAAATCTGGTTTTCTACATGCATTGTTTTTAAATATTGTAAATCTTATAGTTTGTGCATGTTTTGGTTTTAAACATTGGATGCATTTGTTTTTGAAAATAATTTATAAATCAAGCTAGCCAATATTTTGAAGTTTCAAATATTTTATGGCTTTTTATGTTTCATGATTTTAAAGCACGTGGATTGGTTTAAATCATGTTTCCATGCTTGGTTTAATGGCCCAAAAATCCCCACAAAGAATCTCTTTAAAAAATGCAAAAGTTGGAATTTTTTGTCTAAAGCTGTCAGTCAACCGACTCAAGCTGTCGGTCAACCGACAGTGAAACCGAGGCCAACCGAGACCTCTGTCGGTCCCATTTCCAAAGAGCAACAAATCTCAGATTTTCTCTTTCAGTTCAAGTGTCGGTTCATGTCAGTTCAGGTGTCGGTTCATGTCGGCTGACCTACACCTGTATAATGGTAAATTTTTTGACCGTTAGAAACTGACCGTTGATGTGTCGGTCGACCAACACCTACCTGTCGGTCGACCGACAGGTAGCCGTTGGGCTAAAAATGCTATAAAAGAGAGTTCATTTCCAAACCTTTTTGAGAGTTTGGAGAGCCCATTTTTGAGGTGTTTGAAGACCAATCAAAGGGGAATGAACTAGGAAGTCTATTGGGCCAAATGAGAAACTAAAGCTTGGATTAACGAAGTTAAATCACCAAGTAAGCTTTACATTTTCATAATCATATGTTTTATGCTTTGACTAAATTATTGGTAAATGATGTTTCGCATATAAACTATAATGTGTTGAATCCTCTACTTCTTTAATCTTTGATTTAAGTCTTTGGATTCTTCACCATGATTTCAAAATAAGTTTGTTTTAAATACTTTATAAAACATGTTATGTTAAAACCTTTGATTTGTTTTATAAACATGTTTCATTAACTTGTTTGAATCATCTTTGTTGTTTTCATTCATTTGATCTTTAGTTAAACTTTTATTTTGAAAACAATATTGCATATGCATCACATGTTTAAGCTAAATTAATTTCATACAACTTGTGTCATTTTGATTTTCATAAATCATTAACAAGTTTGCATTTTATACATGTGATTTGCATTAAACTTTTAATTGCTTCAAGCATAAATTCATTGAGCTTTATTTTTAACTTGATTGAAGTTTTCACATACACACTACATGAGCATTCATCTTTGCATTCATAGTGTTGTGTGAGTTAGATTATCAATTTCACATCCGCCTACTTAGAGGCATTTTATTTGAGCTTAAATTGTAATCTCTTAGAGTGTTTTCTGAAAGCATTTTCTTTAGAGAAATCTCTTGTATAAAGGTTATTGCTTAGCCTAAGAAAAGCATTGTGTATAGGTTGTTGTTTAGCCTAGAAAAACAACATTGTAAGGTTATTGCTTTTTCTTGGAAAGCATATTGTATAGGTTATTGCTTAGCCTTTTGAAAAGCATATTAGTGGAAATCCGTTGAGGTATTGAGCCACAAGCCGGTAGTGGATGTAGGCATTGAGGCCGAACCACTATAAATCTTTGTGTAGTGGTGATTGATTTTATGGTGATTGTTTTGTTTAAGCTTCCGTATATTATTTGTTTAATCATTACATGTGACTAGTTTATTTTAAAGAAATTAAAATTGGTCATAATTAGTCATAAAGCGTAGCTCACCCTATTCACCCCTAGGGTAAGGATCCCTTGGACTTTCAGCGCTGACAGCGAAGCTCAGAGGAGATGGCTCGGACGGACGGAAATGACCGGCTGGTTTTCTCAGTGAACGGAAATAAGGAAGAAGGTGAAGGAGAAGAAGAAGGGCACGTTGGTAATGTTGTGTGGCTGGGCTCAACAAAAAAGGGGATTTTATATTTTTCCATTGGGTGAGCTCAACATGTGGGTTGGCTCAGCAAAATGGGTGGGTGTATTTAGAATTCCCCATAAATATATTGCCTTGTCTTTATCGGAGACAGGCTTTTGTATAGTAGCAAGACCATCAAAAACATTTTTAGAGGAATTCATATATTCGGTTAATGTTTTGTTGTTGAGTGTTAGTTCCTGCATCTTCTGCTTCAATTGAACTTCTCATTACTTTGTGGCATGGAGGAAGTTCTCTTCAAGGCAAGTACAAACTTATTTGGCTGCGGTACAACTGGAAATCATATATAGAACCTTTTTTGAGAGTGTTCCTATAATCCAACTTCGTAAAAGAATATATTTGCCTCTTAAATCAGCATATCCGGAATTGGTAACCAAAGAGTCAGACCTATAAATACTTGCTAACGACCCATATCCCATTGCTATTCCCTAGAGTATAAATTCACCCCCCTCAAGGCCTTTAGCCCCTTGCTAGATCTCACCATCACTCATAGCTTGAAAAATGACTTTCTATTAGGACATGTTTGGTAACAGGTGAGAAATCCACAAATCTAAGGGTTTCTCTCTACCCCTTGACTAGGGATTCCTCGCTTAGCATTTAGACAATAAATGATTTCACATTGATTTCAATGCATAACAATACATATAGCCGAGAAAGATTAGTCTTGATGCACAAATCTTTACAATCAAGGATTTCCAAATCCCAAGTGGGGGGGGGGGGGGGGGGGGGGGGGGGGACTTGAAAATCCTCAAACTGAGGATTTCCATTAGTACAACTCCTAAGGATTTACAATTTTTGAACATGGGTTTTTCATGACTTCATGAAGAGCGAAAGTCATTTCCTTGAGGATTTGCTTGCCAACTATGATCTTAAAGCTTAAGGCACCTTGGAGTATCTAAAGATAAACACAACTATTTTAGATGTACTTGTTCCTATCTCTATTTCCTATAAGCTAACTTAGTCTATTCCGATAAAAAGCTTACTTAGTCTTGCATATCTTAATCATGTCCGCAAATCTTAAGTAGGTCTTCATTTTATCCCTCACACTTCATTAGATTCATCCAAAAACTAGGTCTTTATTCCATTTATTGTGTTTTTCTTTTGATTTTATCCTTTCAAAACTTGGAGAGCGTCAATAAATTAATGTACTAACCCTTTCATAAGAGTTAGTCTACCTAGCATCTCATTGATGATAAAATGAAGGAATAGATGTAGATTTTCATGGACAAATGTAGGTAGCCCTTCTACCCCTTATATGAAAAATCCAAAGATATATATTTTCCTTTTATCCTATTATATTCTTTTATTTGACATGTAACTAACTTGACGCAAGAAGATGTTTTAAGCATGAACCTCATTAACCAAAATCAATTCCTTAATTATCATTTCCGACCATTTTTCCTCCCTTCGCACCTCAAATGATCGTTGACTCTAGACAACCATGGCAACAAGTAATTCCCTCTCTGGACGACCACGAAAACATGTAGATGTAGGTCCTCTCTTTAGATGATGGTTGGTAGGCCTTTTTCCATCATCCTATGTGCTTCATTCATACACACATATGATTTGCTTCATATATCTTTTTCATGCATCTTTTCCCTTGAAATAACCAACTCTATTCTTTATCTAGGGTTCGAAGGGGGTATCTGTGAATGATGCAGGGCCTCTACAATAATATATTTGGGTATCCATGAGATAATGTCCCAATTGAAAGTTGTTAATGATAAGGAATCATCTTAGTGACACAACACCTAATATCTCATTGACACATCAGTCAATCCATATTTCAAGGGATCATGTTTTTTGCACATGCATATAAGGAATGGTCCAACTCATCCCAATCACTAAAAGTGATTGAGAATCAATGTGTTGTAATCTTTTGTGTCTTTATGAATATACAATACACACTTCATGAAAAATTTGAGGATTTGACAACCCATTCTCTCAGATGGTATTAGAGCGTGTCAACCACTTAGGTCTCCATCACCATTTTTCTCTCTATTACTTCTCATTTTAACCTCTACTTCACTTTGCTTGCCCATTCTCATCATCTTCCTTCATGGCTGATTCCACACCTCTCTCATCCAACATTAATCATCATTTTCTTCCCATTAAACTATCTCCCACAAACTATTTAATATGGCGATCCCAGTTCATTAATCCTCTCCTCGAAGGAGATCTAATTGGATTCATAGATGGCACCAAACCATGTCCTCCCTTTTTTGTCTCATCAGACTCAACTAATGCATCCACTGCCAAGGAGGAGTACGTGGCTCCTTCCATTAATCCAAAATACAAAATCCTACTGATGACCATTAGAGCTTAGTCAAACGGATACTAAGATACTTTAAAAACACTTTGGATTATGGAACTCAAGTTTCAAGGTCACCTACCTTACAATTACGAGCATTGTCAGATGCTGATTGGGTTGGTTGCCTTGATGATAGAAAACCACATGGAGGCATGGAGGCTATCTTATATTTTGTGGGTCAAATCTAATATCATGGCAATCTCGGAAACAGCAGACAGTGTCAAGGTTGAGTATGGAAAGTGAATACCGGGCCCTCGCAAATGCTGCTATAGACTCAGCTCACATGGCTTCAGTGATCTTTTTGGAGAACTCGGCATCTACCTATCTATTACACCTACTCTTTGGTGTGATAATATGGGTGCCACATACTTAACAAAAAATCCAATATTTCATGCTCGAACTAAAGCATATCGAAGTGGATTTTCCTTTGTAAGAGACAAAGTTGCAAAACATAATCTACAAGTGTTGGAACACCATTTAAGGTGGTCCACATGACCACCTAATATTCTCCCTCTCTCTATATGGAAGGACACATGCATGAATGTAGGTTTGCTTCCCCTGTTTTTCATTCTTCCTCATTCACTGTCATTAAGGAAATCTAATGGCTAGTTTCCTTTGATGGAAGGGATGCCTTTAGAAAAGCCTATAAAAGAGAACACCTTGGGTAACTCTATGTACTTGAAATCCTTGTAAGCAACCATCACTGAGACTTACAGAAAGGAAAGTTCCAGAGAGTTGTAAACCCCATCAAAGAGAAAATCTGTAAGGGAAGAAAACCTAAGAAAGCTATGGATTTGGGTAGCAGGTAGTGACAAAGGCAGCGTGATCATCTTCTTCAGTTCTTCTCCTCATTCTTCTTCTCTCTCTCTCTCTCTCTCCTCTTTTCCTTTCCTTCTTTCTCCTCATTCTTCTTTTGCTTTTGCTTTCTTGTAGAAGATAGTTCATCTGTATGATAAACAATGACACTATATGTCAATTTCATTTATGAGATTGAGTATCTGCCCAAAGGTTTGATAATCCTTTTCATAATTTGAAATTGGAATAAGACATGCTTAATAAACATATTGAGGGTTAATTGTTCTATGACCCAAAGGTAAAGTCAATTAAATTGGGGCATGTTTTATTAATATGGTCTTATTGATTATAGGAGAGTGATAATTCACATATTGTTTTCAACCCAAATGTAGAATTACAATGATGTACCATTATTATCAACATTAATATTGTTGTTATTACTTTTTAATTCAAAGCATAAGTTTAATGTGTGTATGTTTATTTTACAGCCTCCAAATCTATGACTTTACCCTCCTGCTTAGGGGCCATTCCCATTTTAGCTGGATCGAACTTTGTTGATTGGTTAGACATGTTGATGCTGACCTTTACATATCTAGACTTGGACATGGCCGTTGATGAACCTATGCCCCCAAAGCCTACAGAAATGAGTTCAGTCGCTGATAAAGCAAATTATGATAAATGGATGAGATGCAATAAAGTTTTCCTTTGGATTATCTCAAATTTTGTTTCTAAAAGCATAAGGGGATCACTTATAATTAAGGATAATGCTAAGGATCTCCTTGATTCAGTGAAAAAGCAATTTGAGATAACAGACAAGGCCCTAAGTGCATCTCTGATGAACCAATTAACAAATTTAAAATATGATGGGACAATGGGAGTAAGAGAGCATATTTTAACCATGACGAATCTTGCTACAAAATTAAAGGATGTTGACTTGAGTGTATAAGAAGGATATTTAATCCAGTTCATCCTTGACTCTCTCCCTCCCTCTTTTGGCCTATTCAAAGTGGCATATAATCAGAACTCGACTCCGTGGGCTATAAATGAATTGATTTCTAGATGTGATCAAGAGGAACGGAGGCTGAAGGTTGAGGGGCAAATTACAGTCAATATTGTCTCCCAAAATAAATTTAAAGGAGTGTAAATGCTAAGATCGAAGTTCCAAAAGAAGGTGGAAAGCCAGAAAAGAAGAAAAGGGCCACAAAGAAGTGTTTCTTCTGTGGAAAGAATGGCCACTTTAAATCGGACTGTCTTAAAGGAAAAACTTCGTTCGAATCAAGAGGTAATCATTGTAATTTGTCTCTTGTTTGTTCCAAAACTAATTTAGTAGACGTCCCATCAAATACCTGGTTGATCTACTCTGGGGCAACCGTTCATATATCTGGTTGTGTGTAGGGATTCCTTTCAAAACAGAGTCCAAGTGATGGTCAACGAACCTTCATGACGGGGAACCGACAGGAATCGAGAGTTGAGACCATAGGCACCTACCGACTTGTGCTGGGTACTGGATTATCGCTGGATCTCCATGATACTTTCTATGTCCTGGCTATATCTAGGAATTTAATTTCTATTTCAAAATTGGATCATGATGGTTTTGTATTTAGTTTTGAACATGGATTGCTGAAAGTTTATAAAAATGATATTTTAGTTGGGAATGGATTTTTATATGATAGATTGTATAGATTAAGGTTAGATTCAACGTATCCACAATCACTTTATACCCAGCACATTAATTTTGGGATGAACATCGGCATGAAAAGAGGAGTCATAAATGAGAACTCTTCAAACCTTTGGCAAGAAAGACCGGGACACATCTCGTGAGAGAGAATGGTGAAATTGGTGAAGGATGGGTTATTATCAAACATTGACTTCACTTATTTCAGTGTCTGCATTGATTGTATTAAAGGTAATCAAGCTAAGACAATCAAGAAAACTATCACAAGAAAATTTGAGCTTCTCGAATTAATCCATACAAATATATGCGGTAAAATGCATATACCTTGTTTTACGGGTGAAGCATATTTCATCACCTTCATTGATGACTACTCATGTTATCGTTATGTTTATCTAATTAAAGAAAAAAAATCTGAAGCCTTGAATGTTTTCAAAATATTCAAAGCCGAAGTAGAAAAGCAATTAGATAAACGAATTATAGTTAGGAGGTCGGATAGGGGTGGGGAATATTATGGAAGATACACCAAATTAGGTCGGAACCTGGGTCCATTTGCAAGATTCCTTAAACAAAAAGGCATTGTTGTCCAATACACAATGCCTGTAACTCCTCAGCAAAATGGTGTTACTGAGAAAAGAAATAGGACGTTGATGGATATGGTTAGGAGTATGGTCAGTAATACCACATTAGCCGAATCTATGTGGGGTGAAGCACTAAAGATGACAATGTACATTTTGAACCGTGTGCCTAGTAAAGCAGTTCCTAAAACTCCTTTTGAGTTATAGACTGGTAGAAAACCCAGCCTAAACCATTTTCGAATATGGGGATGTCCATCTGAAGTGAAAGCGTTTAACCCACAAGAAAGGAAATTAGACTCTAGAATTGTAAGAGGATATTTTATTGGTTATTCGGAAAGGTTTAAGGGGTATATGTTTTATTGTCCTAATCATACCACTAGGATTGTGGAATCCAATAATGTCAAATTTTTAGAGAATCACCAAAACAGTGGGAGTTGTGACATAAGGAAAATCAAATATGAATAAGTCAGGGATGTAACATTACCTAATATAAGTGGCATAGTTGTTCCACTTGGTGTTAATATTCAAGAGGTACAACTACAACCGAATGAACGAGATGTTACCCTTGATAACATGAACATCGATACTCAAGTGGAACAACAACCCATCAACAATGAAACACTCCATTGACAAACTGTTGAAGGTGATCAAATTCCAAATATTACACAACCAAATGTAAGTGAAATGAATATAGAAGAAATTGAGAAGGTCAACTCGAGTGAAAAGACCTGCTATTACATATGATTATGTTGTGTATTTGGAAGAGGCAAATATTGGAATAAAAGATCCTAGGACATTCAAAGAAGCCGTCAACAGTGATAATTTTGATAAATTGATGGGATCTATGACAGATGAATTAAAATCCATGGTTGAAAAAAAAGTTTGGGATCTTGTTGAACTTCTTAAGGGATCCAAAACTGTTGGATGTAAATGGATCTTTAAGACCAAAAGAGATTCTAAAGGAAATGTTGAACGATTCAAAGCCCGACTTGCAGCCAAGGGTTTTACTCAGAGAGAAAGTATTGATTATAATGAAACCTACTCTCTTATATCAAAGAAAGATTCATTCAGAATTGTTATGGCCCTTGTAGCTCATTTTACCTTAGAGTTACATCAAATGGACGTCAAGACTGCGTTTCTAAATGGGAATCTAGAAGAGGAAGTATACATGGACCAACCTGAAGGTTTTGTCGAACATGGTAACAATAAACTAGTCTGTAAATTAAAGAAGTCAACATATGGTCTTAAACAAGCTTCTAGGCAATGGTATCTAAAGTTCAACAACATTATCACAATATTCGGTTTCACCGAGAATGTTGTTGACCATTGCATCTATCTTAAAATCAATGGGAGTAAGTTTTTTATTTTAGTCCTATATGTTGACGATACTTTATTGGCTAGGAATGACCTTGGTATGATTTGTGAGACCAAAGGTTATCTTGAGAATAATCTTGATATGAAAGATATGGGCGAAGCAACCTTTGTAATAGGAATCGAGATCTTTCGGGACAGATCTCGATGATTACTTGGGTTATCTCAAAAAGCCTACATCAATGCTATTCTTAAAAGATTTCATATGGAAGGGTGTAGGCTATAAAATACACCCATTATTAAGGGAGACAAATTTAGTAAGGATCAATGTCCAAGAAATGAAATAGAAAGGGAACAAATGAGCAAATGTCTCTATGCAGCTGCAATAGGAAGTCTGATGTACGCACAGACTTGTACCAGACTAGATATCAGCTTTGCAGTCGAAATGTTGAGTAGATACCGAAGTGATCCAGGCATGGCACATTGGATCGAGGTCAAGAAAATTTTATGGTATCTACGTGGTACTAGCAAATACATGCTCACATACAAGAGATCCGATCATTTGGAGGTGATAGGATACTCAGATTCAGACTTTGCTGGATATCTTGACACTAGGAGGTCAACTTCAGGATACATCTTCCTTTTATCCGGTGGGGCGATTTTGTGGAGAAGTGCAAAGCAAACGCTAACCACTCCTTCCATATTTCATGCAGAGTTCGTGGCATGCTTTGAAGCCATGGGTCATGCAATGTGGTTGCATAATTTTATATTAGGACTTAGGATCATGGATCAAATCTCTGAGCCTCTGAAAATTTACTACAATAATGATGCAGAGAGGCGCTTCGCCCAAAATGACAAATGTTCAAGTAAATCTAAGTACTAGAAAGTTACATATCTTGTCTTCAAAGAGCAAGTGCGAGATCGTTTGGTGTCAATTATTAGGGCTCCAACGGACCTCATGATTGTAGATCCACTAACGAAGGCATTACCTTCAACGGCCTATAATGGACATGTATTAAATATGGGCTTGTATGAACTGCCTTAGTAGGATTTATATGTTTATGTTTGTTTGACACCATGTAATTTGATTATTACAGTTGCAATAAAAGAAATGATTTCATCATTCTTACTTATTTTTGTCATCACATGTGATTGATGTGGATAAAGTGAGAATGTAAGGTTATGGCATTAAAGTACCAGCTAAAATAGGATTGCCGTGTTAAGATCCTATTTTGATCCTTATTAAAGACTTGATTAGGGAAGAATATCGATGTTGTGATTGTGTAAGAAAAGGACACCATTTAAGGTGGTCCATATGACCACCTAATATTCTCCCTCTCTCTATATGAAAGGATGCATGCATGAATGTAGGTCTGCTTTCCCTGTTTTTCATTCAGCCTCATTCACTGCCATTAAGGAAATCTAATGGCTAGTGTCCTTTGATGGAAGGGATGCCTTTGGAAAACCCTATAAAAGAGAATACCTTGGGTAACTCTATGTACTTGAAATCCTTGTAAGCAACCATCACTGAGACTTGCAGAAAGGGAATTTGCAGAGAGTTGTAAACCCCATCAAAGAGAGAAAATCTATAAGGGAAGAAAACCTAAGAAAGCTATGGATCCAGGTATGCCTTTATACATTGGATTCAAGGTTCTTGATTTGTGTTATTCAGATTAAACCCCTTATATTTCAATCCTGACAAATTGGAAAAAGCTAATAACAAGTGCAATTCATTTGCACAAAGGATAAACTGGCAGACATTTTAACAAAGGGCCTTCCTACTGCACAACTCCAAGCTCACCATTGCTCCAACAGTGCTAAGTCTGATGGGGCGTGTTAAGGATAAGGATTCCACGACATGACAAGAGAAGATTTTGCTACACCCCGTCCTGAATTAATGATGATTAAGGCTAATTAATTAAAACTTATACTAAGTAAGCATAATTCATTGAATTAATGTTGGTTAATGACCAAAAAGAGATAAACAAGTCTCTCATGATTGAATTCAGCATAATGGAATGAATTTGAGTGATATTAAGATCATTGAATTGAAATTTAGTTTAAATGAGTAAGGACAAGGACTTCTTCTGATACCATCGCGTGTATCTCGATGAATACGATAACTTTCATAACACAATCGGTTAGTTTTGACTTAAGATAGGCCAAGTGGATCCTCATTTGACTTAAAGTGTAAATGAGTGAAGGAAAGTGGGTTTTAATGCAAAATGATGGCTTATATAAGCTAAGAGATGAACCCTTTGCCTCTTTTCCAAACCCTAGGCAACTTCTTTCTCTCTTTCTTCCATTTTCTTGGCCAGAAGTGATTGTGAGAGTGGCTCAAGTGATTCAAGTGAAAAAGGAATACTCCATCTTCTTCATCTCCTTCCTCACCCACCATTGTTGGACATTTGGAGCTTGGAAAGGAACTCAAGCCTCTTCCTTGATCTCAAATCAACTAGAGAAGAGAGGTTTTGCCCTAGAAGCTTCAAGAGAGGCAAGTATACATAGTCCTATGTGATTAATGTCAATGTTACACATTCCATTGTTTTAGAAGTTTTTATGTGATTTCCATTGTAGAATAGATTTGATTATTGTGGATTAAATGATGGATTAGAAGTGTTGTATGTATGAGGAATGATGATTGAGGATGGGAACAGGAGGTTCCATGATTTATTTGTAGGTTTGGATGATTTTGGAGTAGTTTGGAGTGAAGAAAGAAAATGCTCAAAAATCCCGAAATTGGATTTCTGGAGCGTTCGATCGAGCGAACAGAAGTCCACTCGAGCGAACTGCTCTCTGTTTGGGTCCGCTCGAGCGAACATAAGTCCGCTTGAGTGACCTGCTAAGTGATTAGAAGCTAAGTGAATTAATGAACAATAAAAGGAGATCTCAATTGATTGAGCCATAAACTTAACAAAGTGTTAAATGTTAAATGGGTTATAGACTAAACCTCCATGAGTGATAATTATGGGGACTCTAATGTACTTATTATCTAAATGTGGTGTCCATCAAGAATACGTACATTAGATAATCAATGGTTACACTTGAATGGTTGGTGGGAATTAAGTAAGAAATGAATGGAATTACTAATTATCCTAATTCTCTCATTGAATTGTAATATGTCTACATTGTAAGTAGTAATGCCAAACTCTAATGAATGTTTATAGTGACTAGAATAATGTATGATCTTTTCAATTGTTTTGACTGGACTTATTGAATTGAATTGAATCTAGGAATGTGAGAAAGGTGTTGACCTTTAAGTCTAGCACTACATAGCTATTTCATTAAATGAATGATTATTCCTACTGCAGTAGAAGGATTTGGGGGCGTTCCGGAGCTCCGTGGTGATGCTAGTTACCTGTGGCCCGGGCACTACTAAGTCCCACAATATTGAATGATTGTCATTGAAAGATTATGACTAAAGTATTCCTTCCATTTGGAGGATGAATCCTTCCTTTGAGGGAAGATGGTAAATGAATGAAATGAAATGAATGCTATTGTAGTTGCCTATTGTTTATGTCTAGTAAATTGATTCTTATGACATTATTATGGAATAAATTGATAGAATTTTTAGAAATGTGATTCAATGGAAATGTATGTATTAACATGTGATAGCATAGAACTATATGTACATTGTTGAACCATCGTGTTCATTAGTGTTATTGATGGCATTACATGCCCACTTGCCCATGCCGCCCCTGCAGCAGCCCCAGCGCCAGCGGAGGAGACCGCTCCGGTTCCTCTAGGAGGATTGATAGAATGGAATAGACGGGATACCAATTGATACGAGTATCCGAGTGCGTCATGAAATAGAGATTCATTTTGGGGGAATTTTTTTGGGATGTTTAGATTCTTTTTGAGAGAAATTATTTTTGGGAATTCGATTTTTGGTCACCTTGTATTGTATTTGAATATACAATGGTTGACAAACATTTCATGTATAAGAACCTTACTTTTAATGTGACTTTACGTTGATGAATGGTTGATGTAAATATATGTTTTTCCGTAATTGTATATTTGGCAGGATAATGTATGATTATCCATTGTGGACTTCGTCTTAACTTCGGTTAATTTGGGGTTTACGGGAGTAAGTGTGGGTCGCAATCCAGGGGTTTACAGATCTCGAGCTCGGGTCGTGACAGATATCATCTCAGTGACAACACCTAATATCTCATTGACACATTACTCAATCCATATTTCAAGGGATCACGTTTTCTATATATTCATATAAGGAATGCTCCAACTCATCCCAATCACTAAAAGGGATTGAGAATCAACGTGTTGTAATTTTCTCTATCTTTATAAATATACAATATACACCTCATGAAAAACTTGAGGATTTGACAAACCATGCTCTCACAAAAGTGAACTACCAGTGATTATGATTGCTTAGCATTGTTGGATATATATCAATGTTGGTCTATTCATACAATTGTTACATGTGTTTAATTTTATTGATGCTCTGCTAGATTTAGAAACATTTATGTAACCCACTTATGAATGCAACTTTTCCTTAATTTGTGTATATATATTATTGATAGTTTACTAACAACATAGAGCTAAGTTAGTCACACTAGATGAAGTTCATTGCTAAATTAAGTGCAAGTGTGTGGAGGATTTTTTGTGAAAAGTGAAATTGCAAGAAAAACTATTTTTTGTTGTTTTATGAGAGCATCTTCTACAATTTTTACTTTTATTTTCAGAAAGTACGCCTGCTTGAATGTTTCATTCTATGAATGAATGAAGAGAAACTTATTCGATATGCATTTTTTTCTCCCTTTTCTACACATCTATAAAATTTATCTCTCTCTATCTCTCGATATTTTATCTCACAAAATGCCTACCAAACAGACAAATGTGGACACAGGGGAATAGCAAGCCATTTTATTCAGTCTCACACAAGAGGTGGAAACACATTCACCATTAAAGATTTCTCACCGCACCAAATAATAGAAACTAATAATTGTAGAAAATGAAGGCTTATACTTTTATTTTCATGGGGAAAATAATCTTCGTTTTTTTGTCCATTTAACAGTTTCTGTAATTTTCGTTTTTTGATTTGAAAGCATTTCTCACATTTTTCTTTTTTTTTTTTGCAGTAAGGCAATTCTCCTCCTAGATAGCCATTTATGTTTTCACCATGAAAAATGTTTCATTGTGCCAAACAACAGAGATAAATAACCGTAAAATAAGAAGTCGTCCTGATCAAGATTACTATGAAAATAAATAATGGTACATCATGCACAGACATCCTCAAAGAAATAATCATTTATATAAAATGAATCAACATAGCCTACTTTACACCACTAGCATTTAGTAAACCATAACAAAGGAGAACTAAATAAAGCACCCACTTCAACAATAAGAGGATGTCAGCCACTTTAAGCGGTTCTCCTTGAGTGATGGAGACTGTTCCAGAAAAGAAGCTGCACTTGTGTGAAAAAGAAGAGATAAAAAACCATTTCTCCTGCGCCTTTTTGAAAATGAGGTTAGCTTCTTAACTAATCACAATCTCATATATATATTTTAATTCAGGATCTCAGCTTTGTAACTTTTCATGTGTCACAAGTACCATGGTTTAGAAGACCCTTTTCTAAAGATGTTTGCAACGTTGCTAGCTAGGACCACAGCCAATGTCATCTTGACATGTTAATCATTTCTAAATCCAAGTGGGTGGTTAATTAGTTAATGAAGTGTATAAGACTTTGGAAAAGCTTTCGCAGAATGTTTAAAAGCTCATAAGTTGGTCATGGACTATCCAGCTTTCCATGCATGCCTATCTATCCACTCTTGAGGGCTTTACTTGTAGAGTTGAGTGGAGTGAAGGTTATTTTGAAGAAATAATAAAATATGAGTGAGTTATGATGGTATTTTATTTTTAGTTGTTTGTAATGGAATCTTTGACTTTTTGATTGAAAAGTGGAGTTTTTTTTTTTTTGTCTTTTAGTGGTTATTTTTTGACTTTTTTTTAGAAATATGGTGGGATTTTTGAGATAAAGTGCTTTTGATGAGATTTTTTTTTTTGGAAAATGGGTCTTAACTTTACTTTAACTCTACAAGTAGAATTGCCAAACAAGTAAATAGAAGGAGGCAAGGGCATGTGGAAAGTAATTTTCTTGGGTGCCACTATCCAAAGATTTTTGAGGGAGACATTATGTAAAATTTAAAAAAAAGGAATTACAAAATTTTAAGACACAAAAAAACAATTCCTCCCCAGAATGAAGGTTCCCCAGAATGAAGGTTTTTATTTTATTTTATTTTAAACTTATCTTAGGCCGTTATGGTCCTAAGTCGTTATATTATTTAGTTTGACGAGCTCTATCAATCCTAGGGCTTTTGGCGTATTAGTTAAGTCCATAACATTTGGTATCAAAGCAAACCTCCACGTCTTGGGTTCGAGTTACGAAAAGGGCTACTTGGAGTAAAGTGAGAGTTGTTTAAAAAAATAGAGAAAATGGCTACCAGCCTCCAGAGTGAGAGTCGCCGCGAAAATGGCTAGCTTGAGCAAGGTGTGAGCCGTCCCAAAAGAGAAAAAGGGCTGCCTGCTGCCAGAGTATGAGCCGTCGCGAGGACGTCGGCGGCGGAAGCGTGATGGTCTGTTATGATCCTAAGTTGTTATAAGATTTAATTTGACGCGTTCCATTATTCCTGAGGCTTTTGGCGTATTGGTCAAATCATAACATAGGCATGTTTGTCTCGAACATTGTCCTCGGAAAATAAAAATCATTTCAGAAGGTGGATATTTTTTATTATTACATGTAAATAATCTATTTAGTTTTTTATCTTACAAAGTGATAACATATTTTAGAATGTTTGTGGAAAGCAAATTTGGATTTGGATGAGAATGGTGGGATGTCTTTCTAGATAGGACTTTCGCTCTCACCATACCATCCCGATCCCTGGGCAGGTAGGTTTAGGTAATCCTCCCCGGTACACTAGGCCAACTCAAAAAATATGTATAAGTAATAATAATAAAATGAAATACTTGGATCTAAATATCTAATACGAATTTAGGCAGTCTTACATGAGTTAGAAAGATTTGAGGGGATCGGAGCAGTTGAAGCACACTTCATTGTAAAATAATAAAAATAAAAAATGTTTTGCCACACCAAATAATAAAAATGAAAACTGTGATAAATGAAATAAAAAGGAAATGCTATGAAAACTGTCACCCACAAACATACCCTTTTTTTTTTTTTTTGTAAAAGAGTACTTCATTAAAGAGTCAGACCAAAGTAACAAAACAAAAGACTACGAGACACCCAAAAAGACCCCCACAAAAGAGCTACAAACCTCCCCCTAAGAACATCAATGTCCTTTTTCGGATTATATCTTGGTTACATAAGAAATATGAGGTTTTAGGGTTCGAGATCTCTAGATTAGTCCACTCAATAAATCAATCAACTAGTGTTCATAAAACAATAATCTACGCAGCGGAAATAAAATCACAAGCACACACCACAAGGACACCACATTTAAGGTGGAAAACCCAAACCGAGTAACAAACCACCGATCCATGCTGGATCTAATCAAACACTATGAATCTCGCAATTACAAGAAACTCAGATTTCTTCCCTAGATATCCCCTATCTAAAGACTGAAGTTACCTTGTGTCGCATCACGCTTCAACGACATCACACCGTTGATTGCAACAGATCCAACGCTTGACTCCTCAAATCTTCTACGCAAGAAGATGATCTTCTACAAGGGATGCAGAAGAAACTTGGCTCTCTAGAGTACTTGGCAGCACAACTCTTCAAAAATCTATAGAGAAAATTTCTCTCAATTTGATCACAAATTCAGAACTTGAGAGATGATCTTGTATCACTTTGGGTTGTGAGAAACACCCAATATATAGCCCCTAATTCGTGCTTAAGACTCCTAATTATAATCCTCTTAGAAAAGAGAGTTTTCTCAAACACTTAGTCAGAATCCGGATCAAACTGGGCTCCTGCGCATCTGCCACCCTCGCTATAGGGAGAGTGCATTCTGCCTCTTGCACGTTGGCCTGACAGCATTTTGTCTTCTCAACGTTTTTCTTCCTCTTGACAAGACGTGACTTCCTCCTTACGGCCACCACTTTTGTTGACTGGCGAGACTATTGAGGCTTGGCAACTTTTCTTCTAACAATCTCCCCCTTTTAGCAATTGTGGGACAAATCTCCCTAATACAATATGATCTACCCAAAAGAAAAACCCAAAATACTTTTTTTTAAAACAAAAAAAATCAGCACTGTAGATCTTGAATTGCCTTAGCTTGTGGAACTCCTCTGGATTTCATTCTTCTCCCCCTGAATTTGTCCATAATTGACAACCAAAAAATCATGCAGCTTCCGTCAATCTGGATGCAGTAGCTCCCCCTCGATTTTGACTCCCCCTCACTATGATCTTCGTATCAGCACTAGGGATGGGGACTTGAACTCCTTGATCAGGGCTTTTTATGATTAGCCACCCACACTTTTGTAGTTAGAACTTTCAGCAGAGTGTGAGCAAACTCCTTAGGAAAATCAGATTTTCTACCCCAAACTGGAGTCGTCTTGGGTGGAGAAAAAATATTCCGCCATTGCTTTGTCTTTGGTAGACTTTGCAGCCTTTTGCAATGGGGACGAATGTGTCCTTTCTTTCCACAATAGTGACAAGTGGATGTGCGTGTAGTGTGTGACACATACTTTTTCTTGAAACAACTCGACACATTATTTGAAAGTGCAGTATCTGGAGTAGCATGTGCAACACTAGAAACAAAAATTGTTTTACCTTTAGCATTTGAAGTGGATGCACCATGATCATAATCGAGACCGCTTCTGTCAAACTGAGACTTCTGACTACGCAAGATATTTGTAAGAGTCTTCGAACCAGTGTTCATCTTGTTTAGTGAAGCTTTTTTCACTTCTAGCTCAGAAAGAGTGATCTTCAGTCTTCCTTGCAAATCTTCTTTTTCAGATGTAACAGTTTGCAACTCCGTCTTCATATTCTCAATCTCTTGTTCAGCCTTTTCAAGTTTTTGACTATCAGTGGTCAAATTTTTAGCCATGCAGATCTTATGACTTTCCAAGAGATGAACCTTTTCAAGTGCTTGCTCTAATTCAATTTTCAATGCAGAATTTTCTTCTTGAGCAGCTTTAAACTTGATAGAGATCTTGTAGCCATACTTGGACATCTTAACACAATCAGCATATGTTTTATGATACAATGCTTCATAATCTTTCTCTTGATCTGACATCTCATCAGCATGATCTTCATCAATATCATTATCAGATAGAGAATTAGTCATGAAAGCCACAAACTTGCCATTCACAGTTTCAGAAGTTTCAATTGAAGGATCTTGTTCTTCTTCTGATGACTGTTCCTACCAAGTTGTGTTGAGAGCGTTTTTCATTGCACCCTTTTTCTTGTTGACACACTCACTAGCATAGTGACCATAGCCGTGGCACTCAAAACACTTAGTTCCTTTTGCAGAATCCTTTTTCGTAAATTTAGAACTCTTCCACTTGACTTGTTTTGACTTCATGTACTCCTTGAAGCAATTGAACATTTCAGCCAAATCATATTCACTCTCAGATTCAAAATCAGATGCAATTTTCTTTTCAGGCTTCTTTCTTGATTCTAAGATGGCTTTCAAAGCAATACCTTTCTCTTTTGATTTTCCTTTATTCAAACGGTTTGCTTCAAATATTTGAAGATTTCCAACAAACTGGTTTACCTTGAGGGTATCAAGATTCTTGTTTTCTTCAATAGCATCAACTTTAGAATCGAACCTCGAAGGTAGAGACCGCAGAATTTTCTTGACAATCTTGTTTTCTTGAATTTCCTCACCCAGATTGAAAACAAAATTGACAATATCATTCAGTTTTGCATAGAATTGATCAAAGGTCTCATCTTCTTCCATCACGATGGTTTCAAATTCTTTAGTCAGCCTTTGCAATTTAGATTGCTTCACCGTGTCTGTATCCTCATACACTGTCCGTAAGACTTCCCACGCTTCTTTTGCAGTTTTGCAAGTGGAAATCCTACGAAACTCTTCAGCAGACACTCCATTGTATATACTATTCACTGCCTTGTTATTACAATTGGAAGCATGCTTCTCATCCTTAGTCCATTCAGCTTTAGGTTTAGGAACAGTTTGTCCACTAACCACAATTGTTGGTCTGGAGTAGCCCTCCTCAACAATATCCCATACATTATCATCAATGGACTTAAAGAACCCAATCATCCTTTGCTTCCAATATGCATAATTAGAACCATCTAGCAAAGGGGGCTTAGAAGTTGATGTCCCTTCTCGATTGAACACCATTCTAGAAATCTCTTTAAATCAAACACAACAAATTACTATAACCCGCTCTGATACCAATTGAGGGTTTTAGGATTCGAGATCTCTAGAATGGTCCACTCAATAAATCAATCCACTAGTGTATATAAAACAATAATCTACGCAGTGGAAATAAAATCACAAGCACACACCACAAGGACACCAAATTTAAGGTGGAAAACCCAAACCGGGTAAAAAACCACTGATCCGTACTGGATCTAATCAAACACTATGAATCTCGCAATTACAAGAAACTCAGATTTCTTCCCTAGATATCCCCTATCTAAAGACTGAAGTTACCTTGTGTCGCATCACGCTTCAACGACATCACACCGTTGATTGCAACAGATCCAACGCTTGACTCCTCAAATCTTCTACGCAAGAAGATGATCTTCTACAAGGGATGCAGAAGAAACTTGGCTCTCTAGAGTACTTGGCAGCATAACTCTTCAAAAATCTCTAGAGAAAATTTCTCTCAATTTGATCATAAATTCAGAACTTGAGAGATGATCTTGTATCACTTTGGGTTGTGAGAAACACCCAATATATAGCTCCTAATTCGTGCTTAAGACTCCTAATTATAATCCTCTTAGAAAAGAGAGTTTTCTCAAACACTTAGTCAGAATCCGGATCAAACTGGGCTCCTGCGCGTCCGCCATCCTCGCTATAGCGAGGTGTACTCTCGCTATAGCGAGAGTGCATTTTGCCTCTTGCACGTTGGCTTGACAGCATTTTGTCTTCTCAACATTTTTCTTCCTCTTGATAAGACGTGACTTCCTCCTTACTGCCACCACTTTTGTTGACTGACGAGACTATTGAGGCCTGACAACTTTTCTTCTAACAAAATAAACTTGGCCAACGAGTGGGTTGCATGGTTCAAGATTCTAAGAATATAAGAAACTTCCACATGATTAAAACATCAAAAATAAATTCTTGATATCAGCAATAATCGGGTTAACCCACAAAACTAACTCTAGACATGATGTGAAATAGCTCGTGAAAGTGCCTACAGTCCTTTTATTTTTATGGTGACACTTGATCTAGGGTTTCAACTCAGGTTAGTTGGGTACATCAACCGCCCTAGGCTCCATTTGACCGGGATTGGGCCCATGGGCTAGGTCTAAGCCAATCTTGTCCCAATATATAAAAGCTTTGGGCCTAGGCCAATGTGTCATATTAGAGTCCTGTGGCCCTATCTTATAATTTTCAATATAATTTCCAATTAAGAGTCCATATTAGGTTTTGGCTTAGGGCCCGTTTGGATGTATACAGAATAAAATATTTATAAATTTAATTATTACAAGAATAAAATAGTATAGAATAGAATAATATAATATTATAATATTACAATATCATTGCTGTTTGGCGATTTTTGAAGAATCTTACAGATTTTAAATTGAGTTGTTTAGAAGGTGTTATGATTAAAATAATTACATTATTAGAATAATTTTTTATTAAATATTTTAATTTAAATGTAATTTACCACATCTGGATAAAAAAGTAGTGTGGTATAGTAAAGTTCAACTGCAATATTTTTATCTTAAGTTGTTTTTCTTTTATCATATAAAACTATGGTAAAGTATAGTAAAGTAAAGTCAATACAAAAAACAACTACTTTACAACTCTTTCTCCCACTTTGTTTTACCACATACTTTATTTCACCTTATTTTACCTCACATTTACTATGATATGACATCAATCTTTGTTTTACTTTACCACACCTATAAACAAGTCACTTTTACTTGCCATATAAAACTACGATAAAATGTGATAAAGTAAAATTGAATAAAAAGAAAATACTTTACCATTCCTTCTCACTTTACTTTACCAAATATTTCATCCCACCTTTACCGTGCTGTGACATTTACTTTTACTTTATTTTACCATATATGTAACACCATGATGGATTTGAAAGTCTTTATTTTACCCTAACACTTTGTAATTTTCATTTGAAAGATTCTTATATTGTAGAAAGTTTTCTACATGGGGGAGCTGTAGGAGAAAATATTGAGCTTTTTGAAAGAAAATAATATTTTCTTCAAGTTTTTCTTGGGTTACCAAATGCACAAGATTCTCTTCTTTATAAAATGAAAGATTATATTCTATAAAAGATTATTTTCTTGTGTTTTCTTGCACATCCAAACAGGCCCTTAGAGCATGTTTGATAATAGGTAAAGAATCTATAGATTTGAAGATTCTCCAATGGTCCTGGAAAAAGGATTCCTCATTGAGGATATGTATAGATGAAGATTGTCTTCTTTTCTTTTCTTTTTTTACAACGGAGGGTGTCCCAACCCTTTGAGCGAGAATATTCCACATATACGGGCCCAGGGGAGCCGGATATATCCCATGTGGCACTAGGTTGGTAGTGCAGTTTCGAACCGTCAACCTTCGGGTGCAAACCATGGTCCTAAGCCAACTGAGCTACCCTTCAGGGTTGTGAGGATTGTACTCCAATATCAATGTAAATTGTCCATGTAGTTGAGAAAAAATGGTATCAATGCATAAATCTACAAAAATGAGGGTGGTGTTGCCATTGTCGTTCCTAATATCCTAAAAAAAAATTAGGGCACATTTGGGAACCATCCACTAGATGATTCCCGCCCTTTTTTCCTTGCTACCGAGGAATGCCCTCTTTTGGTGCAACTCATTGTTGAAGAAAAGGCAAGGCCAAGCAACTCTAAATTCGGTAGAAACACATAAAACCTTGATCAGAACCCTCCCAATCGGAAACATAGAAGTCATGCATGCAATGAAAGGCGAAGCTACGTTGACTTTGAAGGGATTTTAGGACAGCCCATAAATCATGATCCAAACCTTTCACCCTCTTCATAATACAAAACACGGCGAGGGGTTCAAATATCAGCCACTGATTCTTCACATGGTTTGAGGTATTTTCAAATACATCAAGACCAATATATCACCGTTTGTAGACTTTTGTGGGCCCCATTTACAAAATCCGAACCACTCATCCTCTTAAAAAGGCTAGAGGGTGGATTTTGGGTACTTGATTAATCAAGGATCATGAGAAAACCGCGAAAAAAATCCATACCATTGATCTACTATAGTGCAAAAAAGGGATTTCAGGGCCATCTATTTTTTTCAAAAAAATCTTTTGTTCCCTAAAACACATGATGCAGACCGTTCACAATCTCCAGAAGGCCAAAAATAGCTATATAAAATTTTTTTAAAAATTAATTTTTGTGGGCCCCATTTGCATGAGCCCAGCGGTTCATTATCTCTAGAATGCCAAAAACGATAAGGGGTGAAACCATATGTGTCCCTATTGTACCAGGGGCAAGTGGACCCTACATTGTGTGACATAATTGCAGTCTTCCTTACCATAAAAGCCCTCTCCTTCTCTTCTGTCTCCCTTTTCGGACCCCATTTCGGTCGGGCCTCCAAATTGAAAAGCTTCGTCCGATTCGGAATGTCGGCGAAGTTTTTCGGAATTACATTTTAGGTAAATATAAAAATAATATATTTATATATATTAGAAAAATCAAAAATAAAAAAATAAAACAAGAAATATGGATTTAATCCATTTTAGTAAAAAACATTGGAATTACATTTTGGGAAAATATAAGAAATACAAAGAAATTATATGTATAAAAATTTAAAAATAATTAATTTTGTAAATTTCCATTTTGGCTGAAATGTGACCGAAATTGGCCGAAATTTTGAATTTCGGTAAGATTTCGGCCGAAGTGGACCGAAAATTAAATAAAAAACTTTTATGCGAAATCTCATTTCGGTCACTTAACCGAAACGAAAAGTTTCGGCCATTTCGGCCGAAACGACACAAAATTATTAATAACTATGGAAGGACCTCTTCTAATAGAGTTCTTGCAATCCATCTCCTTAATATGAGATTTTTTTTTCTTTCAACGTCTCATATTCTGAGTCTGCCTCACCTTCCTTTCCTTTGGTTATCAAATCCTTAACCTTAAGGCTCTCAATAAGAGGAAGGATTTACATGCACCAAGCCCGATAATTTGTGAGATTCAGTTTTACGTACTGAAACAATTGTGATGAGATGGTGAAGTGCCGTAGCAGATAGGGTGAGAGAGATTGATGTTGAAGATGATCTAGCCATGAATATATAATAGAAAGAAGAAAGACACTATTGAAACCTAGGGTGTATCTAGAGCTGGTGATGCTTTGATACCATGAGAAAATTGAAAGACAGATTGTGAAAAAAAGGTTTGGTTGTAAGCTTCTCAACATGCCTAGCCTTCCCTCATCATTTCATTATATAGATGCGTAGCTTCCTTACACATGAATTAGTTTCCTTACACATGGATTTTGAGAATATATTAAAATACATTTATAACAACTAAATAACATGAAATAAGATTTTCATAACCCAAGCCAGCTCCTTTGTACACCCTTCATATCCTTGATACA
The DNA here is from genome assembly GCA_012931725.1 of Litsea cubeba. Classification (NCBI taxonomy): domain Eukaryota; kingdom Viridiplantae; phylum Streptophyta; class Magnoliopsida; order Laurales; family Lauraceae; genus Litsea; species Litsea cubeba. The sequence continues at coordinate 40,005,332 of CM022953.1, read as the reverse complement.
GGTTGTCTCACGATCATGATATGCATGTCGTGTCCATGTGATATCTTGAAGATTCTCTTGCTGATCAGATGGCTCTCCAATCCTCTCATGTAGAAACAACATGTGATGACTTATGGAATGATCCACTGTCGTGTGGTGATCTGTTTGATGGCCCACCTACTTGTGGTCTTCCTTATCCCTTATCAGTGGAGGTAGGGTATATGGAAAGGTTTCTTAATAGATAATAATAGAAAAATCAGCTAGCTTCACTAGTTTATGTTAGCCCTTGATTTAATAGCCTTAAAGTTTAATGATCCTTTAACCATAAGTGGCGGACCCAGGATTTCCATTTGGGTGGGGCGGATAATGGTCAATTTAAAAAACGATACCCTTAGCAAAAAAAAAAAAAAAAACCAACAATATCACTAGCTTTCCCAAAAACTAGAATATAAGATGGAGAGCATAATTGTGAAAGTTAGCCAATAGATGTAACAATTAAGCCACAATTAACATGATACAATAGTAATCTAAGTAAGTCATAAATCCAAAGGCACATGGTCAATAAGAACTACAATTCACATAAGATCCACTGTTAATTTCTTTAAATCAAATAGTGTATGCACAAAACCTATAAATTAAAATCTCTTCCATCCACATAAGATTCAATAGATACGAATTGCAAAGACGACATGAGTAGTATTGCAAATGAACAAACAAAAAATATTAGACAAGTGTCTGAAATCACAATGAAAGTGCAAGAAGAAACATGCAAAAATCCTTATTATCTTCTCGCCATGAATTATGGAAAAAATAAAGAAATAATTGATTTCCAAGACTAAGGGCCTATTTGGATGCATAAGAAAATACAAGAAAGTAATATTTTATAGAATATAATCTTTCATTTTTTAAAGAAGAAAATCTTGTACGTTTGGTAACCCAAGAAAAACATAAAGAAAATATCATTTTTTCTTTTAAGAAGCTTAATATTTTTTTCCTACAGCTCTCCCCTGTAGAAAACTTTCTACAATATAAAAATATTTCAAAATGAGGTTTGTAACTAGTACAGTAAAATAAAGAAACTCACCAAATCTATCATGGTGTACTTCTTTACATGTATGGTAAAGTAAAGTAAAGGTAAATATCACATCACGGTGATGGTGATGTAAAGCATAGTTGAGATAAAGTATATATGAAGTAAAGAATATTGTGAAGTAAAGTGGGAGAGAGTGGTAAAGTAGTTTTTTCTATATGACTATACTTTATGACACTTTACCTTAGTTTATATGGTAAAACAAAAGTGACTTGTGATAAAGATATGGTAAAAATATGGCAGCTAGACTTTACTTTACCACACTATTTCTTCATCTGAACATAGTGAAGTGATAATATGTAATATCTAGGTCAAGGCATGTTTGTTTATATGTGTGGTAAAGTAAAATGAATATTGATATCACATCGTGGAAAAAGATGAGGTAAAGTAAGGTAAGATGAAGTATGTGGTAAAGTAAAGTAGGAGAGAGAGAGTTGTAAAGTAGTTACCAATTGTATTGACTTTACTTTACTATACTTTACATAGTTTCATGTGAAAAGAAAAGTGGCTTATGGTAAAAGAAATTGGCAGCTGAACTCTACTTCACCACACTACATTTTCATCTAGACATGGTAAATTACATATAAATTAAGTATTTAATAAAAAATTATCTTAATAATGAACTTTGCTACGATCAATAACAATAACTTTGTTGGAATTTGAGATGACTTGAGTAGTCTTTGAAGAATTGAAGAATATAGTATCTCAAGTATTGATTTGAGTTGGAATTATTGACAACACATTGTCACAAGCATGATGATAATAGGCTAGTGTTGATAGAGCTGAAAAGAAGAAACAAAATTGAAACAGTCAGGAATTAAGAATTCCTGATGCAGAGCACGCGGTCGACCGGGCTCTTCATGCGGTCGACCGAAAAAGAAGAAACCTGCAGAAAACAGTTTCAGGCACCTCTCAGTTATTTTCGTGACACAGTGTGTCTTCGGTCGACCGGGACCCCAGGATGTCGACCGAGCTCAAAAGTTGTCTGTTTCCAGTCAGTGTCTTCGGTCGACCGAGCAATCCAGGATGTCGACCGAGCACGGGAACCAGAGTTGCGCAGAATTAGAAGTTTTGCACGAAAATTCAGCACTCTTATCTAATTTGTTTGGGACTCTTTCTAAACGAATTGTAGCCTGTTTTAAATACAATTAAGGGTTACTATAACCTATATAAAGGCATGTATGGGTCGTTCTAAAGATACACCAGAAGAGAAGAGTTTTAGAGAGTTATAGAGAGAGTTTTGGAGAGAAGAAGAGTGCTGGTGCTGTGTTGCTGTGTTGCTGCATTATCAGACGTTTTCTACAGCAATTGTGGACGAGATTATGCTCTAGAAGATGGTGATTCGTCCATGAGTTAAGTGTCTCTGTTTATGCTTTAATTTCAATTTGTAAGGGATTGAGAGAGAGAGAATTGTAGAGGGGAAGGGCTGTAGACAGAATTAATCTTCAATTCTGTTTTTACATCAAGTTGGTGCTTGATGTCTGGGGTTTGGTGATCCTATCTGTTGGTGCAGATAAATTGTAAAGGGAGTCGGTGCTTCCTAGATAGTTGGTGCTATCTGAAACTAAGGGTTGGTGCTCTTTGTCGTTGGTGCGACTAAATAAGATTCAGATCTGTCCCGGATTGGTGTTCGGACAGTCTTTGAACCGTGGACGTAGCCTTTCGGTGAACCACGTTAAATCTGGTGTCATTGTGTGGTTTGACTTATTTTGTTGTTGAATTGGACCTATTTTTAGAAATCACTGATTCACCCCCCCTCTCAGTGATCGCGGTATCCAACAATTGGTATCAGAGCGAGGCTCCCTTGATCAGTTTAATACGCTAAGGGTGATCTCTTGTCAAATCACATGGCAGTCAATACAGGGAATATGAAAGCACCTCTGTTTGATGGTTCTAATTACTCCTTTTGGAAGATTAGGATGCAAGCCTTCATCAAATCTCTTGGCTATGATGTTTGGGAGGCTGTCAGAGCCGGTTACAATGCTGCCACCGTACCCAATGATACAGCATCGAAGAAGTTGGCAGACAACGACTCCAAGGCGCAGAATGCACTCTTTAGTGGCCTTGTGGACAGCGAGCTTGTCAAAGTAATTGCATGCAAAACAGCCAAGGAAATTTGGGACAAGTTGCAAAGCATACATGAAGGTGATGAGAAGATTAAAGAAGCCAAATTGCAAACTCATCGCTCTCAATTTGAATCTCTTCGCATGGAGGAAAGCGAGAATGTTGACTCGTATATGCAACGAGTGAATGAAGTCACGAATGACATTCGTGGACTAGGGGAGGAGATTAAAGAGCCGGTCATCGTCAAAAAGGTTCTAAGATCTCTTCTTCCCCGGTTTGATTCAAAAGTCTCAGCCATTGAAGAAGCCAAAGATCTGAATGCATTTTCCATGGATGAATTACATGGTTCTCTAACTGCCTATGAGATGCGCATAGGAAAGACGTCTTCATCTGATAAAGAAGCGGCCTTCAAAGTTCAGAAAAAGGCAAAAGAGACTGCTGGTCATGATGTTGATTCTGATGATGATGAGCTTGAGGCTCAATTTGTTAGAAAGTTGAAGAAAGGAAGCAATGGCAAGTACAAAGGGAAGCTACCCTTTAAATGCTTCAATTATGGAGGTATTGGTCACTTTGCTGCGAAGTGTCCGCTAAAAGAAGACAATGATAATGACTCTTATGCTGAAAAGAGTAAAGGAAAGAGAAATTTCATAAAAAGGGGCAAAGCTAAAAACTTTCTATGTCAACAAGATGACAGCACGTCTGAAACTTCAGACGATGATGAATCAACCGAAGCTCTCTTCATGGTCACTGTTGAAGAAGAAGAAGAGCTAGATCCGGAAGAGGATGAGGAGGCTGAAGTCAATCTTGAAGAGGAACTCATAGCCGCACTTGAGGAGCTAAGCATGGAACGCAAATCAAGTAAGAAAAATCTGAAACTTCTCCATGAATCTGAAAGTTCAATTATTGCTTTGAAAACTCAAGTAGAAGAATATAAAAGAATGGTAGAAGTCCTTGAAAACCAAATAAGTATCAAAAAGGAAGAGGCTATGAAACTTGAAACTGAGATCGCTAGAGCAAAGGCTGAAAATTTGGAAAATAGCAAAAAACTCAAAGCGCTCCAAGCGATTGAAGGGACTATGAAACTCGATGAACTACTGAAAGTTCAAAGACCAGCCCACTTCAGATTTGGTCTAGGATTTGAGAAAGGTGAATCCTCTAAGATTGCACCTCCTAAAAAGAAAGAGCTTGTGAAGCAAGTCACTGCACCTTCTAACTCTATGAAGCCCACTCAACCTAGAAAGGAGTCCATTCCTGTTAGAAAGGTAATGAAGACTAACCAGCCACAAAGAAGATACAAATTCTATGGTTATTGCTTTCATTGTAATATGTTTGGACATAAAAGAGCTGATTGCAAATTCTATGTAAGAAACAGTCCATTTGTGACTAGGAATCCTTTTTCAATCCTAAGTAGCCACAAAATTGAGTGCTATATGTGTCATAATTATGGACACTTGGCTAGGGATTGTAGGTTGCATATTGCTAATAAATTTCAGGTTGAAAAGAAACCCAAGTTAGTCAAGGCTTGGAGAGCAAAGCAAAGTGCAGAAAGTCCCAAAGAATCTCTCATTGTGCAAATGGCATTCAATGCACAAAAGAAGGCAGCACCATGGGTCCTTGATAGTGGTTGTTCAAGCCATATGACTGGTGATAAAGAGAAATTCATCAAATTACAGCACTATGAAGGCGGTTCAGTGAAGTTTGGCAACAATGATGGTGCCAAAATCTGCGGAAAAGGTGTTATTCAGCTTATGGCAAACAAGATCAGATCTGAAGAAGTCTTATATGTGTCTGGATTGAGACACAACCTGCTTAGTGTGAGCCAGATCTGTGACAAGGGTCACGAAGTTATCTTCACAAAGAATGGGTTTGCCATCAAGAAGAGTAGCAACGGCAAAACAGTGGCAACTGGATCAAGAACTGCTGGAAATCTCTATACATTGTCAGATGGAGCTGAAAAGACCTGCTTGATGAGTCGGACAGAGGAAAGTTGGTTGTGGCACAAACGCCTTGGGCATCTAAGCTTTGATAACATGTCAAAGATTTGCAATTCAAAGGCTGTAAGAGGCATGTCTACAGTTGAAAAACCTTCCAATCCCATTTGCGACTCTTGCCAAAAGGGAAAGCAAACGAGGGTTATGTTCAAGTCAAAGGAGCATCATTCCAAGAAACCTCTTGAGCTAGTGCACACTGATCTCTGTGGACCGATGCGAACTCAAAGCACCAATGGAGATAAGTATTTCATGTTATGCATTGATGATTATACTCGTATGACATGGGTATTGTTTCTTAAGCATAAGCATCAAGCACTTGATCGTTTTAAAGTGTTTAAAGCACAGGTTGAAAATCAATTGGAAAAACGTATCAAGATTTTAAGGTCTGATCGTGGAGGCGAGTTCACATCTGAAGAGTTCACTAAATATTGTGAACATCATGGCATTCAAAGACAGTACTCAGCCCCTAGAACTCCACAGCAAAATGGAGTTATGGAACGGAAGAATCGCACCGTACAAGAGATGGCTCGTACGATGCTAAGTGAAAGCAAGATGGCTGACAAGTATTGGAAAGAGGCAATTCATACGGCTGTATACATACAAAATCGATGCTTGATCAGGCCACATGAAGTCAAAACTCCCTATGAGCTATAGTTTGGAAGAAAAGCAACAGTCAAGCACTTCAAAGTCTTCGGCAGCAAGTGTTACATCAAGCGGCTCGAACAAAATCCGGGCAAATTTGAAGAAAGAGCTGACGAAGGTATATTTCTGGGTTACTCCTCTACTAGCAAGGCATATAGGTGTCTTAACAAAAGAACCAGAAAAATCATAGAAAGTGCTGATGTGAGAATAGATGAGAATATTGAACCAAAGAATGCAACTCATAATGACAGTCCAGTTTATGAGGACTCAAGTGAGATTGATGATGAGATGGCTGAATCTAATGATTCTGAGAAATCAAAGGATGACTCAGAAGATACTTCACCTAAGAAGCACAGCACTTGGGTAGAGCAACACCCTAAGGATCAAATCATTGGAGATCCTAAGGCAGGCGTTCAAACTAGACAAAGTGTAGTTAGCAATTACTCACTTGTGTCCACCATTGAACCCAAGACTGTGGCTGAAGCCAGTCTCGATGATAGTTGGTTGAAAGCTATGCATGAGGAGTTGGAGCAAATTGAGAAGAACTCCACATGGGAACTTGTTCCTAGACCTACTGATAAGAATGTTATTGGTACTAAATGGGTCTTTCGGAATAAGCTGAATGAAGATGGTCAAGTCATTAGAAACAAAGCAAGGTTGGTTTGTAAAGGCTATGCTCAAGTTGAAGGCATAGATTTTGAAGAGACCTTTGCACCGGTAGCTCGTCTGGAAGCTATTCGTATGTTTCTTGCATTGGCAGCATACAAAACCTTCAAGGTATTTCAGATGGACGTAAAGTCAGCTTTCTTGAATGGTTTACTTGAAGAAGAAGTCTACATTGAGCAACCTGATGGTTTTCTCATCAGCAAAAATTCAGATCTAGTGTGCAAGTTGAAAAAAGCTCTTTATGGACTGAAACAAGCGCCAAGGGCATGGTATGCAAGGCTGGATCTCTATCTCCGCAAGATCGGTTTTGGAAAAGGACTTGTTGATAGCAATCTATATGTCAAAACTGAGTTAAGCAAACAGCTGGTTGTCATTGTTTATGTTGATGACATAATCTTTGGTGGCAATGGTGAGGAGATGTGCAGGAATTTTGCAGAAGAGATGAAGAAAGAATTTGAGATGTCGATGCTTGGAGAACTAAAGTTCTTTCTTGGTTTACAAGTTCAGCAGCTGAAACATGGCATCTTCATATCACAAATGAAGTACATTAAGGAAATGCTGAAACGGTTCAATATGGAAGACAGCAAGCCAGTGAGCACACCAATGTCAACAAACACGAAGCTTAGCAAAGATGATAAGGCCTCGTCCGTTGATCATACCACCTATCGCTCTATGATAGGAAGCTTGCTCTACTTAACTACTACAAGACCAGATCTTCTACAAGCAGTATGTATGGTTGCACGTTTTCAAGCAGCACCAACTGAAACGCACCTTACAGCAGTGAAAAGAATCTTTCGATATCTGAAAGGTACTATGGAGCTTGGTATCTGGTATCCCAAAGGCAAATCCTTCACTCTTGTTGCATATTCTGATGCCGATTGGGCTGGATGCGTAGATGATCGCAAGAGTACTAGCGGCGGCGCATTTTATCTTGGAGAAAGATTAGTTGCTTGGCATAGTAAGAAGCAAGACTCAGTATCCCTTTCGACAGCGGAAGCGGAATATATTGCAGCGGCAACTTGTTGTACGCAAGTGTTATGGATGCGGCAAATGCTCTCTGATCTAGGAGTTCCTACAACGGATCCTACGCCGATCCTATGTGACAACACGAGTGCAATTCATATATCTAAGAATCCTGTTCAGCACTCTCGAACAAAGCATGTAGCAATTCGTTATCATTTTCTTAAAGATAAAGTTGCTGATGGAGAGGTCAAGTTGGAATATGTTCCAACAACTGAGCAAGTGGCTGATATTTTCACGAAACCTCTGCCAAAGGAAGTCTTCGAGTATCTCCGGAAAAAGTTAGGAGTTACTCACTCTCCTAAACCGTAGGAGTTGTGCTTGAAAGGGGGAGCAATGCATTCATTGAATATCCTATTCGCTCCTCGGTTTGGTCCCTTTGGACTTGTTGTCAAAGGGGGAGAGATGTTATGATATGATAGCAAGGAGAGATGTTATGCTATGATAGCAAGGAGAGATGTTATGCTATGAAAGCTAGGGGGAGATTGTTGAAAATGCATGGTTGTTATTTCAGAATTTCAGAATTGGGTCCAAGTGAGTGTTGAAAAGAACTTGGAAGAGCTGCAAGCTGGAGTTGAAAGTGTTAAAGTTCCAATAGTGTTGCCAACAATTCCAAAGGGGGAGATTGTTGGAATTTGAGATGACTTGAGTAGTCTTTGAAGAATTGAAGAATATAGTATCTCAAGTATTGATTTGAGTTGGAATTATTGACAACACATTGTCACAAGCATGATGATAATAGGCTAGTGTTGATAGAGCTGAAAAGAAGAAACAAAATTGAAACAGTCAGGAATTAAGAATTCCTGATGCAGAGCACGCGGTCGACCGGGCTCTTCATGCGGTCGACCGAGAAAGAAGAAACCTGCAGAAAACAGTTTCAGGCACCTCTCAGTTATTTTCGTGACACAGTGTGTCTTCGGTCGACCGGGGACCCCAGGATGTCGACCGAGCTCAAAAGTTGTCTGTTTCCAGTCAGTGTCTTCGGTCGACCGAGCAATCCAGGATGTCGACCGAGCACGGGAACCAGAGTTGCGCAGAATTAGAAGTTTTGCACGAAAATTCAGCACTCGTATCTAATTTGTTTGGGACTCTTTCTAAACGAATTGTAGCCTGTTTTAAATACAATTAAGGGTTACTATAACCTATATAAAGGCATGTATGGGTCGTTCTAAAGATACACCAGAAGAGAAGAGTTTTAGAGAGTTATAGAGAGAGTTTTGGAGAGAAGAAGAGTGCTGGTGCTGTGTTGCTGTGTTGCTGCATTATCAGACGTTTTCTACAGCAATTGTGGACGAGATTATGCTCTAGAAGATGGTGATTCGTCCATGAGTTAAGTGTCTCTGTTTATGCTTTAATTTCAATTTGTAAGGGATTGAGAGAGAGAGAATTGTAGAGGGGAAGGGCTGTAGACAGAATTAATCTTCAATTCTGTTTTTACATCAAGTTGGTGCTTGATGTCTGGGGTTTGGTGATCCTATCTGTTGGTGCAGATAAATTGTAAAGGGAGTCGGTGCTTCCTAGATAGTTGGTGCTATCTGAAACTAAGGGTTGGTGCTCTTTGTCGTTGGTGCGACTAAATAAGATTCAGATCTGTCCCGGATTGGTGTTCGGACAGTCTTTGAACCGTGGACGTAGCCTTTCGGTGAACCACGTTAAATCTGGTGTCATTGTGTGGTTTGACTTGTTTTGTTGTTGAATTGGACCTGTTTTTAGAAATCACTGATTCACCCCCCCCTCTCAGTGATCGCGGTATCCAACAAACTTGTCTTTATTTCTTTATTTTTAATATATATTAAAATCATAGTACCTTTCAAAGAACTCAACTTTAAATATGTAATATTCTTCAAAAATTGACAAACATAAAAAATATTTTAATATTATACTATTCTATTCTATACTATTTTATTCTTACAATATTTCAATCTCTAAATATTGCATTCTGTAGATATCCAAACGGCCCCTAAATCATCCAAAAGGGAAAAGGAAAAAATGAAAAAGGGGAAAGAATCCAATAACTTCACCGGCAACTGAGCTGGATCGGATCGAGAGGGCCTTCTTAAAACTTGGATAGTTCGTGGGTATCAAAAAGAAGAAGAAAATGATGAAGCAATGTGAAGACGACAAGAGAAAAAGGAGAAAAAATGGTCAAAAGAAGAGCATTTTCTAGACAAAGAGAAGGAGACGAAGGTTTAGACATAAGGAATATGGGGTGATTGTTTAGACTTATGTGGGGCATGGTCCAAGGGCCCATTTAACTCTTTGGAATTTCAAGATCCGACCTGGGGCAGCCGCCCAATATCATTAATTATAAGTTAGGTCTGCTCCTGTTAACCATTATTTTATTTGAGATTCAGTCCATCGATGGATAAAGGTTTGATGAAAGTGAAATTGGGCCTAGAGCCAAATCATGAGGGGCTGACAATGTGAAAGGACACCCATAGATCAAAGGTGGATATCTAGAGCGAATTTACTTTCGCTAGTAGGAGACATTTCTCATAACTTGCAAAGGAATATCAAAGGAGCGAGGAGTGCAGGACAGAAAGTGGATATGTAGATGAGATCATCACTCTTTTAGGATTTAACAAGCAAAACCCCGTGGATAACCACGAAACCACCAAATGCACAGACTGATATGAATTATTTTTAATATATTTATTAATTAGTAAACTTGTGAGTCCTTTTTTTTTGTTGCTAATTTGATCTTTATGTTTTTTTCAAATGTTTTATTTTTTAGGTGAGGCATGAATTGATTAAGAAAGATCAAATTATCATAGACCTAACAAATTGACCAGATATATTTAAGTGGGACCAAGATGAATGGGGTCCATCATCTCTATTCTAACCGTTTATAAAAACATATGATGCGGGCTGGGACCCATTAATTGATTGATAAAAATAAAATGATCAAATGATCATAGACCTCTCAAATTGACCAAACCTAGCATATTTAAGTGGGACCCCAAGATGAATGGGGTCCACCATCTCTATTCTAACCGTCCATAAAACTATATTATGCGGGATGAGACCCATAAATTGATTAAGAAAGATCAAAGGATCAAATGATCGCAGACCTAACAAATTGACCTAATATATTTAAGTGGGACCCAGATGAATGGGGTCCACCATCTTTATTCTAATCGTCCATAAAATCAAATGATGCGGGCCGGGACCCATTAATTGATTGATAAAGATCAAATGATGAAATGATCATAAACCTTTCAAATTGACCAAACCTAGCCTATTTAAGTGGGACCCCCAAGATAAATGGGGTCCACCATCTATATTTTAACTATCCATAAAACCATATGATGCGGGATGGGACCCATGAATTGCTTAATAAAGATCAAATGATCAAATGATCATAGACCTCACAAATTGACCAAACCTAACCTATTTAGGTGGAGCCCCCCAGATGAATGGGGTCCACCATCTTTATTCTAACCGTCCATAAAACCATATTATGCGGGATGGGACCCATGAATTGATTTAAAAAGATCAAATGACCAAATGATCGTAGACCTAACAAATTAATCAAATATGTTTAAGTGAGACCCCGATGAATGGGGTCCACTATCTCTATTCTAACCATCCATAAAATCATATGATGCGGGCGGGGACCCATGAATTGATTGATAAAGTTCAAATGATCATAGACCTCATAAATTGAACAAACCTAATTTATTTAAGTGGGACCCCAAAGATGAATGGAGTCCACCATCTATATTCTAACCGTTCATAAAATCATATGATGCGGGCTGGGACCCATGAATTGCTTGATAAAGGTCAAAGGATCAAATGATCATAGACCTCACAAATTGACCAAACCTAGCCTATTTAAGTGAAACCCCCCAAATGAATGGGATCCACCATCTCTATTTTAACCCTCTCTATTCTAACCGTCCATAAAACCATATTATGCGGGATGGGACCCATGAATTGATTAAGAAAGATCAAAGGATCAATGATCATAGATCTAACAAATTGACCAAATATTTTTAAGTGGGACCCAGATGAATGGGGTCCACCATTTTTATTCTAACCGTCCATAAAATCAAATGATGCGGGCCGGGACCCATGAATTGATTGATAAAGATTAAATGATCAAATGATCATAGACCTCTCAAATTGACTAAACCTGACCTATTTAAGTGGGACCCCCAAGATGAATGGGGTCCACCATCTATATTCTAACCGTCCATGAAATAATCTGATGCAGGCTGTGACCCGTGAATTGCTTGATAATGATCAAAGTATTAAATGATCATAGACCTCACAAATTGACCAAACCTAACCTATTTAAGAGGAACCCCCCAGATGAATGGGGTCCACCATCTTTATTCTAACCGTCCATAAAACCATATTATGCGGGATGGGACCCATGAATTGATTTAAAAGGATCAAAGGATCAAATGATCGTAGACCTAACAAATTGATCAAATATGTTTAAGTGAGACCCAGATGAATGGGGTTCACCATCTCTATTCTAACCGTCCATAAAATCATATGATGCGGGCCGGGACCCATGAATTGATTGATAAAGTTCAAATGATCAAAGTTCTCATAAATTGACCAAACCTAATTTATTTAAGTGGGACCCCAAAGATAAATGGAGTCCACCATCTATATTCTAACCGTTCATAAAACCATATGATGCGGGCTGGGACCCATGAGTTGCTTGATAAAGGTCAAAGGATCAAATGATCATAGACCTCACAAATTGATCAAACCTAACCTATTTAAGTGAAACCCCCCAAATGAATGGGGTCCACCATCTCTATTTCAACCATCTATATTCTAACCGTCCATAAAATCGTATTATGCGAGATTGGACCCATGAATTGATTAAGAAAGATCAAATGATCAAATGATCATAGACCTAACAAATTGACCAAATATTTTTAAGTGGGACCCAGATGAATGGGGTCCACCATCTTTATTCTAACCGTCCATAAAATCAAATGATGCGGGGCCGGGACCCATGAATTGATTGATATAAATTTAGCACATCTGGTGTGTTGGCTTATTTAGGGATCTCATGGAGAGATTTTAGGATTTTGAGTGGAAGATGATTTTTGATGGAGAGATTTGCAAAAAATTTAAGGTTGCGCCACGTGTCTTTATGTGAGGAAGTGTATACATCCCTTTAGTAATATAGATAATTTATGAGGCTAATCACGGCTTATTTACTTTCCATCAAATGGAGGACTATTTGATGGAAATTTTTATATCATCGCCTTAATTTTTTTTCGATTTTATTTGCTTTCATAGGAATATTTTTCTTAAAATTCCTAGGAACTTAGTTTCATGCAAACAAGTGGGCCCCAGATATTATGGAGTAGTGTCATGAAAAACATAATAAATTTATATAATTGAAGATAAATATGATTTCATTGTTGATATTTTCTAATTTCATTTTCTCATGGTATTTTTTTTCTTTTGAGATATTTTTAGAATATTGTGATATTATGAGATGTTAATGATAATGTCATTGTCGTCCTCATCATCATCAAGTTCCAACTATGTGGGTTAACTACATGAAAAATTCATGAGGCTTTACTTGTTTAAATTCTAATCCACTCATGCTGGATTCCACTTTCTTGTATCGGCCGCGACACAATTTTGATTAATATATAACACATTTTAATAAAATATATAAAAACTAATTTGTTTTATCTCTAGCGAGTCTTGACCATTGAAAATATAAACTGTTCCTAAACAATAATAATGATGCTTTATATGGCTATACTAGTCATTGCCCGTGCCTGAAGGCATGGCGCACCACGTTCTGAGCACAACTAAATATGGGGAAAACCAAACCCACATCGCCCATAATTTAATAAATTTAACCCAAATTTTCTATTTGGCCCATCGGATCAATTAGCTTCAAATAAAGCCCGGCCAGAATTGTTTAACCACCATTGAAAACTAGAGTGGCCCACTACTATAATCAGTCTAGTTCAATTGCATGCAAGCTACGTTTGCATCTGCTACCAAAACAATCCAAGTTAGCGCAGATTTCATAATCCGTGAAAAACAGGATATATATATGTGAAGGGGCAAACTGGTAAGTTGTGAGCCCAAATTCCACACCGTTCAATCACTCAATTGCAATCATAGCCGTGTATTTAATCATATCTTTAGTTGCATGGAAGTTTTGAAAAGATAATGGAACGTTTCGTAATTTCACAGAAAACCAAGGGCACTCCGATATCCTCTTGGAAAAGATAATGACACATTTCGTAATTTCACAAAAAACCAAGGGCACTCCCATATCCTCTTGTCCTTTGTAATAGGATCTTGAATCTCTTCTCAGCCCTGATTTATTTACAGAAATATGTACATGAATCCAAGGGTGGGGAAAGAGTCCAGGAATTTAAAAACCTAACTCCCTTATTATATAGATACTCTATCAAGGACACTTTATGGTCACCTCAAGAAGGGTGCATGAGAAAATTTTGGAAGTCAGGATATTCTATCAACATCTGAGAACTCAATTGCAAATGCATTAACAAAACTCACTACTCCAGAAATATGAGACACCCCAGTAGTAAGAGGTTCTCATCTCACATAGCTGCGAAGGAATCGATCCGAAAAAAATAGATTATCCCTTGAGTACTGTACCACTAATCCAATCTAGCAAATAGTATTATTATTATTATTTGGTTTGCATTTCTTTAACTTGTAGGAATATGGATTCTGGATTCAGATATTTGTTATGGACCTCCTATATGGTGAGATGCATAAATATTCGTCATTTTGTATCATTGCATTCAAGTTCAGTGTTCCATATAATAATATAACCTGCATTTTGTTCTTTTGTAGGTTCTATCCAGGGTTTTAACTCTGTAACTTTGTGATTCTTTCATCTAATTCGCTAGAGTTCTCTGCATTCTAAACTGGGAAGCTGTGTTACAGTGGGTCTGAGTAAAAATATGATATATAATATGGTGACATATCTTCCATGCAGAGTTAGGGAGGTCGGCTGGAGAACATTGATCTGAGTTCAAATGCATTATCAGGAAGCTTTCCAGATGCAATTTCACATTTTGGGAGGCTGACTTCTATAAAGATTATAAATAATTCTTTAGTAGGTGTTCTTCCTGAAGTACTTGTAAGCCACCCAAAATTAACTACGATTGACCTTAGTTTTTAAACAACCTTAGTGGAACTATTCCTAGTAGCTTATTCACATCGTTGACCTTAACAAATCTGCATCTTTCAGGAAGAATACCTCTTCAAAGCTTAGACTCAATTGAATCACTTGCTCTATCTTCTAATTCACACATGGAGCCTGATGATATTGATCTTTCCAATAATTCATTGACCGGAAACTTGCCTTCAGGAATAGGTATTATAGTGGGGTTTAAATTGATGAATCATGGGAAGAACCAATTACTGGGGCAGATACCTAGTGAAATATGTTAGAAAACAAGATCTAGATCTGTGATCCAGAAAGCCTTATACAACCAAGATCCTCCATATCAAATCATCGGGAGATGTAAAGCGGAAACATACCTTGATCCATTGAGGAAGTTGTTCACATGTTGTTGATCTTCCAATCCAATATGGCTACCCAGAGAAACCTTCTTTATGATGATGGGATATCAGATAGAATAGGAACTTACCATATGAATTGGGGACCATAACCCTAATATATAATAATGAGATTATCATAGGTTTTGCTATTTCTAATTTGGCCCCTCATCAAATTAGTAATAGCATTCTGGTATCTACACATTAATCCCATGACAATTATACCCTTAAGCCTTAAAACTTTAAGTCTTAATTAGATCACTTTAATTTAGACTTAACCAATGATAGCATAACACATTTAATATATACATGTGTGGCCCCACATGATGGAATTTTCCAACAATCTTCCACTGGGCCATAGATGTAACTTAACAAATGTGTATGACTGTATGAGCTCCAAAGTTTTTATCATCATAATTTTAGGGTATATCCAAACAATCTCGTCCATTGATTATGCTGGTATAGGATCAAAGCAGTTTTCATCACATTTAACATGACTAAACCCATCAATGGTCACGTACACCAATATAACCAAATGACATAGATCAATCATGGATGCTTAGCATGGAAAATACATGCAATGTAATCTATACATGTCTATTTCCAACTGGTCCTACTTTAGTCCTTAGTGATATCAATATTGAATACAATGTAACAAAGTGAAATGAACTGAATACTTTATTTCTGATCAGAAAAATATCCAAATACATAAATGCATAGTATGTATAAAATTCAACATAAAGCAATTGAATATAAACTGATACAAACTCCCACTATAATGTGATATCCTCACACAAAATAACACTCATATGAGTAGTGTGCTCATGAAAGACCTTGGGTGGTAATCCCTTTGTAAGCGGATCCGTTATCATGGAGTTTGTCCTAATGTGCTTTATGGATATCTGTCCATCCTGTATTCTCTCCTTCACAACTAAGAACTTAATGGCAATATATTTTGACTTAAATGAGCTCCTGTTGTTGTTCGAATATAGCACTGCTGACTTATTGTCACAATATAGTGTGAGTGGTCTTTTAATACCCTCTAGAACTCGCAGCCCAGTGACAAAATTCTGCAGCCATATACCATGGTTGGATGCCTCATAGCATGCTATAAACCCTGCTGCCATGGTGGAATCAGTTACGAGTGTCTGTTTGGCACTCCTCCAAGAAATAGCTCCACCAGCTAACAAGTAAATTTAGCCTGATGTGGATTTCATACTGTCTTGGCATCCAGCAAAATTGGAGTCGGAATACCCTATGATCTCCAACTGAACCGATCTCCTATATGTGAGCATGTGATCTTTTATTCTCCGTAAATACCTCATAACCTGCTTGGCTGCTTTCCAATGATCCATTCCAGGATTACTTAAATACCTGCCTAACATACCAACAATGTACGCAATATTCGGACGCGTACACACCATAGCATACATTAGACTCCCTACAGCTGATGCACAGGAAATCTTTTGCATTTCTTGAACTTCAATGTTAGTTTTAGAGCACTGATGGAGATTGGACTTGTCTCCCTTAGAGACAGGGGTGTCACCTGGTTTGCTGTCTTGCATGCTAAACCTTTTGAACGAGGACTGTATCGATATAACTTCTTTGTGATAATCCAAGAATACCCCGAGAGCGATCACGTTGTATCCGGATCCCTAATACAAAGGAGGCGTCACCAAGATCTTTCATCTCAAATTTCTTTGATAGAAATCTCTTGGTTTCGTGCAACATGCCTATATCATTTGTGGCAAGTAGTAGGTCATCGACATACAAAACCAAGAATATGTGCTTACTCCCATTAAATTTGTGATACACACAATTATCAATAACGTTTGTCTCAAAATCAAATGAGATAATCACTTGATGAAACTTGTGATACCACTGACGAGAAGCTTGCTTGAGCCCATAGATGAACTTTGTCAATTTACGGACCATATTCTTTGCGTCTCCTGACTCAAAGTTTTCTGGCTGCACTATATAAATTGTTTCGTCAATATCACCATTAAGAAAAGTTGTCTTGATGTCCATTTGATGAAGCTCAAGATCAAAATATGCAACAAGTGTCATGATTGTCCTAAAAGAGTCTTTCGATGAAACAGGAGAGAAAGTCTCTTTAAAGTCAATCCCTTCCTTTTGGGTAAAGCCTTTAGCGACAAGACGAACCTTATACCTCTCCACATTACCATTCGAATCCCTTTTGGTTTTAAAAATCCATTTGCAACCAATGGGCTTCACACCTTCTGGTAATGGAACAAGTTCCCAAACCTTATTGTCTTGCATAGACTTATATTCCTCATTTATGGCATCAATCCACTTTTGAGAGTTGGAACCTTGCATGGCCTGATGGAAGTTGATTGGATCATTTTCCACCATTCCAGTTTCTTCCTCATGTTCTTGGAGAAATACAAAAAAAATCATTCGGAATAGCATTTCTCCTTTCTCTAGTGGATCGCCTTAATGACACTGGTTCTTAAGGTTGTTGAGTTTGTTCCTTAGGAACAATCACCTCATCTTGTATAGGGGTTGATCAACATTGTCTAGCTGAGGATCTCCGATTTCTTTCTCAAAGACAATGTCTCTAACCTTATTTCTCCCCCAAAACTCAACATCCTAAAAAAATGTTGGAGTTCCCGTCTCAAAAATTGACTTAAGTGTGAGATCATAAAACTTATAGCCCCTAGGTCGCTCAGAGTAGCCAATGAAGTTGCTGCTCACAGTTTTGGAGTCCAATTTCTTTTCAGGTGGCCTGTAAGGCCTTCCCTCAGCAGGACATCCCCAAATGTGAAAATATTTTAGACTAGGCTTTCTGCCTGTCCAAAGCTCATAAGATGTTTTTGTAGCTGCTTTAGTTGGCACTCTATTCAGAATATAAGCTGCTGTTTTGAGTGCTTCTCCCCAGAGTGACTCTGGTAGAGAGGAATGACTAATCATACTCCTTACCATATCCTTAAGAGCCCGGTTTCGCCTTTCAACAACACCATTCATGTTAGATGACCTTGGCATGGTGTACTGTGGGACGCTTCCACATTCCTCTAGGAATTTAGCAAACGGTCCTGGACGTTGTTCACCTGAACCGTCATATCTGTCGTAGTATTCACCAGGTCAGACCTGACACTCTTTATTCTTTTGTTGAGTTGGTTCTCAAATTCAGCTTTAAATGTTTTGAACACGTCCAAAGATTATGATTTCTCATGAATGAGAAATAGGTACCTATAGCAAGAGTAATCGTCTATGAATGATATGAAATATTTTTGGCCATTCCAAGAAGCCGTAGGGAATGGTCCACATATATCTGTGTGTATCAATTCTAAGACGTCTGTAGTTCTATTGGCACCTAATTTAATCGTTTTGGTCTGTTTTCCTTTGATGCAAGCAATACAAACATTAAAGTCTGTAAAGTCAAGGGAATCTAAAATTCCATCAGACACAAGTCGCTCAACTCTAGTTTTATAGATGTGACGTAAGCGTTTGTGCCATAATGTGGCTGAATTTTCTTTACTCAATTTGCGTTTAGTACCTCGTGATTCCACATGCAATGATTCATTATAAGAAACAATTGTATCAAGCAAATATAAGTTTTTATATACACATAGAGAACCAGCTCCAACAACATTTGAATTTATAGATAAATTGAATTGATTGTTTCCAAATGAACAAAAATAACCAAATTTGTCCAATAAAGAAACTGAAACCAAATTCCGTCTAAAAGACGGTACAATAAAAGTATCTACTAAATCCAAATAATAAACAGTTTTTAATAACAACCTAAAATGCCCTATTGCCTCTACTTCTACCGAGTTGCCATCGCCCCACAAAGATGTGTCTTTCAGCATCACTTGGCTTTCGGCAGCTCAGGCAACCCTGCATAGAAATACTGATGTGAGTAGTAGCACCGGAATCTAACCACCACGTGTTTCTAGGTGCTGAAGCTAAATTTACCTCAGAATAGACCAAAGTAAGAAATATACCTTTCTTTGCACGCCAAGCGTGATATTTGGTACAGTCCTTCTTCACATGTCCAAGCTTGTTGCAAAAGAAACAACCCTCATTTGTTTGCTGTTGTTTCTTTTGGGCTGGACCCTTAGCAGCGTCATTATTCTTCCTCTTTTTGCCCTTATCCTTAGAGGTGCTAGCCAAATGAGCACTTTCTATCCTGTCTTGCTTCAATCTCTCTTCCTCTTGCACACAGTAAGAAATGAACTCATTAAGAGTTCATTTCTCCCTTTGACAGTTGTAACTGAACTTAAATTGACTGTATTGTGCGGGAAGTGATATTAATACCAAATGCACGAGCAAGTCGTCAGACAGCTCGAGCTTCAGTGCCTTAAGCTTAGAAGCAAGATGAGACATATCCATAATGTACTCCCGTATGTTCCCCTTGCCATTGCACTTCATAGAAATCAAGCTATGCAAAAGCCTGCTTGATTCTGCCTTATCGTTTTTCACAAAACACTTTTCAATCTCGGCTAGGAATTCTTTTGTTGTGGTTAACTTGTCAGATATCGCACCCCTAAAAGCCTCCGGAATGCCGCGCTTGATGATTATAAGACTCATGCGATTTGAGCGATCCCACTTCTCAAAGTTCTTTTTGTCATCAGGAGAACTTGCATCCGTAAGAGAATCGGGTTGCTCAATCCGTAGTGCAAGGTCTAGTTCCATGCAGCCGAGAACAATTTCTATGTTCTCTTTCCAATCCTTAAAGTTAGTCCCATTAAGCACAAGTATTGAGTTGATATTAGCAGATATAGTAGAAACGCTAGCTGTAAAGAGAACAAAAAAACGAACAGACAAACATGCTCATATTAATAAGCAAATACAATAATCAACAGATTCAAATAATGGTAAGTCTCATCTCAAGATACCTTGCACAACATTAATATCAAGTCTTTGGACAGTAATATTAATTATAAATGATACTCTTGTTGTAGTGATCGAACATTGACAATAATTTATGTCAAATAATAAATCTATCTTTGGATCGACGTATTATTTACATGTAAAACCTTATAATCGTCACATGTTTACCACCACAGGTGTGTATGCAATCCGGCCAAGTATTAACCTTCATTTGGGCCGACTAAGACCCGCATGAATTTACAAACACACAAACATCCAATATTCCTCATGAACAATCTACACAAGAGAGGTCACTTTGGTGACATCTTGTTTCAAGTAGCCCATTTAGAATAATGGATTATTTTATTTAACCATAAAATATGTACCATAAATTATTTAAATTTATTTTGTAGAAAACCTTAGGTTTATTTGGGTTTTTTTTGTAGAAAACCTTAGGTTTTGTTGCTCCGCCGCCAAAACCCTACGCCGCTTAAAAAAATCAAACATAAAAATTATAATAATAAAATAAAACGAGAATGGCGGCGATCAACCAAAAAAAAAAAAAAACAAACAAAAATCTGATTCCATATCTCAAAACCCATATATCACATAACAGTGCATAAACAACTTATCAAATATCATCAAATCGACCCATGCGCAGATTTGGAATCATTCGCAGATCGACCCAGATTCATGTCCCGAGTATGAAAGAAGATATGCGCTTGATCCATAATTGAAAAACAAAAATAAAAATAAAAAACCAAAAGCACTTGCACTTGCACATGTCACGAGATCTAATTAATGTCTCATTATAATATATGGCGATGTCAAGTGTCATATCCGAACAAAATTATGCACATGTCACGAGAATGGAAAACCAAACACTCGCACATGTCATGAGGCCCAGAAACAACAACAAAAAAATAAAATCAAGTCTTTATGATGCATCAACATGAAATCGTTCTGATTTTGTACATATGGCAAAAAAACACATTGACTCTTATGTGCAGATCTTGACGTAAATCAATAAAAAAAACTCAAAGTAATGGATCAGCACGCAAGTCAATGGAAAACTTGATTCAGTGAACAAAACATCATCAACAGGAATTAAAAATAATACTTGATTCCCAATGGCTTAACATGGAGATGCTCTGATACCACTTGTTTTAAAACAAGATCTAGATCTATGATCCAGAAAACCTTATACAATCAAGATCCTCCATGTCAAATCATCGGGAGATGTAAAGCAGAAACATACCTTGATCCATTGAGGAAGTTGTTCACAAGTTGTTGACCTTCCAATCCAATATGGCTACCCAGAGAAACATTCTTTCTGATGATGGGATGTTAGAGAGAATAGGAACTTACCATATGAATTGGGGACCATAACCCTAATATATAATAATGAGATTATCATAGGTTTTGCTATTTCTAATTTATCCCTTCATCAAATTAGAAATAGCATTCTGGTATCTACACATTAGTCCCATGACAATTATACCCATAAGCCTTAAAACTTTAAGTCTTAATTAGATCACTTTAATTTAGACTTAACTGAAGATATCATAACATATTTAATATGTACATGTGTGGCCCCACATGATGGGATTTTCCAACAAAATAAACAAGCTCAGTGAACTGGAGTACCTTGATTTATTAATTAAGCAACAATTTCAAGGGGTGGTTCCCTGACAAGCTTTCATCAAATTTAAAAGGTTTTCAACGAGTCTCATAACGATTTATCAGGTCCTGTTCCTGAAATTTTTTTGGAGGTTTTCAAGCATCTCATTTCGCCCTGGAAATAATCTTCTAATCTTCCTCAATGCTGGGCCTTTGTCACTAAGACCCAATGACAATAGCGGTTCAGGAGCCGGTTCCAGTGTGGGGCTACATCATCTTCCGAAATCTAGCATTAGTGTAGTTATTATTGTTGGCTCTATTGTGACTTTTGTGATGATTGTGTTAAATTAAGAGCCAGTGGTGACATCTTAACAGTTAAATTAAGAGGCTGTAATGGATAATGGTCACTAATTTCTCATTTCCTCTTCTTGTTTTGATTAGCTATTTAGTCATTCTTCTAACTATCCTTGAAATATAACATGTAAGACTACTACTCTTTGAAATGAGACAAAAGTATGGGCGTTTGGATGACAACTCTTGACAATGTTTGTGGAAGTGTAGATTTCATCTGTGCACACTTCTACTCAACACCATGGCTTCTGTATGATATTTGCATCTTTTCTTGTCTAGGCCGAACATTACAAGAACTTGAATCGGCCGAACCATGTAATAGGTTCCGAGCTGGAATCAGATCAGGTTTCTACATTGTTTTGATGCGGACTTGACCCGTTTGCAACCCTACAGAGACACAAGAGGAAGGCCCATATGTGCCTTTGTGTTAGAGGTGTCGGATCATGATGGTTCATTTGACAAATAGAAAAAAACAAGGAATGTTCGCCCTATTCAACTGTGGATCACATTATAGGTTTAGAGAAGTACAAGTGGGCCTAAATTATGGGTCAAAAAAAAATACAAATCCAACACAGCCCACAAAACAGTAAGTAGAAAGGGGGGCATTCCGAGAATCGAACTCGGGACCTCTCGCACCCAAAGCGAGAATCATACCACTAGACCAAATGCCCGACTTTCCTACATTTTGATTTAGTTAACTTAACTTTTAATCATCTTGAACTTCAAATTAATTTATATAAAATGTGTTTTTATGCTCGCAAGTAGCGGTTTTGTTGAAGGCCAGTTGACCCGGGTCTAAATCAGAACAAATATTTCCCTCAAACAAGCATTTCACCTAAATTTGCCATCTTTTATTTTGCCCATTTGACTGAGATTACAAGAACATAACACAGGTGTGATCCTATCCGTGCTCGCTGTTGGGCCTCCATGGGGATGGGCGTGGGGGTCTGAAAGATCTGGTTGGATCCCCATTTGACTATGTACATAAAACAGCCCTGTTTGATCATCCTAACACTTCCATCTATGTCCACAAAATTTCACAATCTAAAATGGGTATATAGTTAAACCAACAATCTAGTCCATTCAAATGGGGTGTAAATCTAAGGGATTTGTGACTGTTGGGGAAGGGGGTTGTTTCCAGTCAGATGGACCATTGGTGGGCCCAATGGCGGAGCTAGGATTTTCATTTGAGGGGGACTTGAAAATTTTTTTTTATTCAAAACGATAATCTGAAAGATGAGTTTTAGTAACGGCCAAAATGATACATATGTTACACGAGTTTTAAGAGCTATTAAAAAAATCATACCAGTTTCTTATAACACCATATGATATAAAGAGCCAATACTATGTTAAGTTCTCTATTCTTGTTCTTCTATCCTTCTAAAACGAAACTCTCCTTTTGAAATGAATGAACCCAAGACAACCATTGCCCCACTCTTCTTAACCACTGTATATAACTAAAAAAAACAAGAAGAAAATAGCCAAAAGAAAGGTGTTAATCAAAAATCAATGTAGGCCGGAGAGAGAGTTTGAGGAAATAGATGGGGCTGGACAATTTTTTAAGTGGAGGCTGGACTAGTTGGGCTTTGGGAACCTCATGGACATTTTGCCAATTGGGTGGGGGGTTCAGCCCCCACATGCGTATATGTGTGTCCGCCACTGGGTGGGCCCCTATAGGTTGCACACAGTGTGCGGGGGAAAATTTCTCCATGACAGCATGCAACTTCGAAGAAAGATTACTCAGTTTTACAAAGTGTCCATTTGGATCTTCTTAAATTGAAAGATTACTTGAAACAAGACTCGAGAACTTTAAAGCAAGGTATGTACCTACCTATGCTTCTCTTCACCTGTATCAGCATGATTTTATATATATATATAGAGCTGAAAAACAATAAAATCTTGTGCATCTGCCTGCTTTCTTTAACAGACCATCACACTGATACTGTCTTGATTTTTAGATGATTGATAAATTAATGCTAATCATGTGATGCCCATAGGCCAATATTTAAGTTCATGCCTTAGATGATGCCTACTAATTGTTGTTCTTTGGAAAAAAAAAATGTTACCTCAATGCTTCTTTATTCGGTGTACCCAACACTGTTCGCACATCATCTATATCTACTTGTGGTGTTGCCCAAGATGGTTTTTTTTTTTCACCATAGCTACAAACTAAAGAGTTTATGGTGTGGCTCATAGATGAAAAAAAAAAAAGTCACCACATCTACAAATTAACTAAGTGCTGAAAATCTAGTTATGGATACAATATCCCATTAAATCATGAATTGCATCTAAACTTCAGGTTCAAGACTTTCAAGGATCATAGTTCTATTTTCCCTAACCACAGATCAATCACATATATAGCTTATAAGCCTCTTTAGTTACATAAACATGATAGAATAGCAGTGCAAATGCAATTGGAAGAATCAAATATGACAGTAAGTATAAAATTCTTGGGCAAACTGATACTTCCATATTGATTAATAAGGAAAACACCACACCACAGAACTGCACAAATACAACAGAGATTACACAGCCTAGGGATAACGAATCACTTTCCAAAGACTTCATGGAAGTAAACAATAATGTAGTTAATAGAAAAACACAAGTTAAAGCATGGTCACACAATGCAGTTTGTAGAACTAGTTCTTACAGATTATTGTTAGTTTTATGGACTCAATCCAGTAGATGATATAATAAATTGATTAATATCTTTATTTATCAGTATATTCATACTTTCCTTTCATGAGATAAATTTTGATAAATTGTGATTTATTATATATATGCACATAACCAATACGAATGACATGATGGTTCATGAGATGAACCGGAGTCCATAAGTATATTAAATATAACACATGTGTATGGATGAGATTTACATACGGGAGACATGTGTGACAAATCTTATACTTAAATATTATCATAACCAGTGATGAGACTGAACATCTCATACTGACAAGGTTGCAACACTTTGATCACTATGAGATAGTGTGATTTGTTTCAATCATCAGAATGGAAGATTTTGGATCATAGTGCTGATACATTGGATGTATTGAAGGACCATGAGAAGCACCTTATAAACACTGTCTTTACTTTAAGGTCTGCTCTTATAATTCCCTAGCAATAGGCTCTCAATCCTAAGACATTAATGAACTCAAGTTTCTATCTATTCATTTACTTTGAGTCACCAATGAGTGAGGCCAACTGTAGATCAACACCTCGGTGATTTGGGAACGTGGTAGTAGAGCTGTGGGAACATTCAATGGTCAAGATGAAATCTATCTCTAATATCCCCTTGTGCCAATTAATGGATTTATCATTGGTAAGTGCGCACCCATTCCGATTAAGAGTTAATTGAAAAGGTACATATAATCATTATAATTAATTGGGGCTCAAGGATAATAAGATATGGATCTAGTTTGGAAGACAGGTCCAATTGATCCATGGATATTAATAGAGGGGTCTACTTGTGGTAATGTGGAAGTTTAGGATCTTCTATGTAATATTCCTAAGACTGGAGTTCAATTGTATTTATATAGTGGAGTTTTGTTGCAATTAACTGTGGGCCCGGATTACACATGAGATGTGGGGTCGCGTGTCCTAGTTGGAGCCAGCTTTCTAAAGAATCCCTAGTGGTCCCCACGCTAGCCCAATTATTAGAAAGTATCTAATTCTAGTTGAACTCTAAAATGAAAGTTACTATTTCTATTTGAAGTAAGACTTTTTAATAGTGGTAATAGTAGACTTACTAATTTTAGTAGAAGTGAGACTTCTATTTTAATTAGAAAGGAATTAGAAAGTTACTAATCATATTTGAAGTGAGACTTCTAATTATGATATGGTAAGTTACTAATTAATTAATGGAATTAAGACTTCTATTTTAATTAAGAAAAGATAGTTACTAATTATTTGGAAGTAAGACTTCTAATGAAAATCAGTAAGTGGGGCTTGCAAAAGTTATAAATAGAGGAGAGGAAGGCTTGACGTCCATGTATGCTCCATAGCATTGGGATTCACGCCCAAGGCCCCCTTGTGCAAGAGTTGCACATGCTCTTTCTCCTCTCCCTCTTCTAGTTCTCTTTCTAGTTCCTCCCTAGAGTTCCTAGTAGTTTTCTCTTGAAGATCCCACCATCTTCTTGAGAAAAAGGAGAATATGATACGGATCATAGCGTGAAAGATCAAGAGCTCTTGGAGATCTCCATTTGATTAGTGAAAGGGTTTCATCATCAAAGAAAGACGCAACTTCTCCATTAGAGTACAACCAAGCTCCAAAGGTATAATCAACTTCCTTGCATGTTGTAGATTATTATGGATGCTTGTTGGTTGTTGTTTCTATCTTCTAGATAGATTGTATTTACTGATCATGATGGCTGAGATTGAGGATTTACTTCCTGAATTGGATTTTATAGCCTTCTGGATAGTTGATCCCTGCATCAAGTAGGTCAAAAGTTTTTAAAACATATCGTAGAAGCCCACCCTATTTTCAACAATTATAGGGGTAAAGTAGTCCTGAATCTACATCTGAGGTGTCTTCGATGATGTCTTGGCTAAAACAATCTGCTAAGCCGTTCATGGGGTGTCTACAAATTTGGAGTAAGAGACACTCAGTCGATGTGGGCCACCTCCTTGACAAAGTTGGCTATGGTCCCCCCAAAAAAGATGATCTGATCAAGCCCAAGTATAAAGTCCTCCCAAAAGCCTTGATGGGCCCAACCTGTGATCCAGTTCTGAATCACTGATTGAGGCTTGGAAGAGGGTGACCATCCCTTTTGTTTTTTTTTTTCTTTTCTTTCTTGAAGCTTTTATCTCGCCTCTCCCCTCTACCATCCTTTGGTTTTGGTTTTTCTCCTCCTCACGTTACGTCAGGATGTGAGATGAAGAACTTTGCTGACAAAAGTGCCTTTTTTCACTTTACATCTAACTTAGAAGAAGGCCTTTCTTTTGTAACCTTTAACAAAAGCAGCCTCGGCTACGGCTCGGGCTTTCTGCATGTAGGACGTAAGACGACCACACAAACTGCTTTTGTGTCCTTTTTGATTTGGAAAAAGATCATGACAATAAAAGAATATTAGAGGAATTTTTTTCCTAAGGTCACCTAAATTGATTGATGATCACTTTCTCTTTTGTTATCAAAGTAAGTAATTTTATCTTTACATTTTTCGTACTGTCATATTTCTGTAGGCCAAAAGTTACTTTTTTCTTTTACCATATTACAACATTAAACCCTACTTGACTGGCTTCAAAGGATGGCGCAAATACTAAAACAAAAAAAAAAAAAAAAAAAAAGGCCATTGAGTACATATTTGTACAACATTGGGAAGTATATGTCCCTGGAGTTGAAGAAAACCTTTTTTTTCAATTTCCAACCTAAAAATAAGTTAACAAAACATTAAACAATACAATACAAGAGTCTAGGCTTTTCCTTCCATCAACAAATCTTCTGAGTTCCATTAACCTGTCCAAAATGTGAGCAGTATGATTTATGAAAATGGGGCCAAGTGGACCCCACATTGTGTGTGGGTCAATACATACTAGCCTTCTTTCTTACCATAAAAGCATTCTCCTCCTCTTCTTTCTTTCCAATTTCCTCCTAAATTCCAACCCAAGCCTCAAAAGTCAAAATAGATACAAAATTTTCAGTGGATGACGTGGTAAAAGCATGAAAGAGTGCATTTTCTCAAAATCGGAACCAAACATTCTTATATACATATTTTTTCTCACAAAGATCAAGCAAATTTTTAATTTATTAGCCAACCTAGAAAGTTTAAGCACATGATTCCTTAATATCCACTAGAATCGAATTGAAAAATGCGATTTGGGTATTCTTCAGTCTTGCGATTTGTAGGATGGTAAGACTGTTGGCAATTTTGTAAACTCCTTTTATAGGAAGAGTGTGAACGACGAATCCATTGGAAATTGTCCATAGGTGTGTTTGTGCGGGCCCACGGCATTGAAAGATGGTACATAACTTGAAATCTGTCTTTGGAATATTTTAAGAATCCATATTTGCATAGGTATTATTAAGTTCACACAATAGGGAGATACTAGTTCATCCAATCCACTTCCGCCAACTGTGTAAAATCTTATGCCGGCAAATGCACCCTATCAATTGCTTTCTTTGAATGAAAAAAACTCAAGAAAGGGATTTTACACAGTTGGTGACCACCGTCACACATAAGAGTCTGGATCCCATGTTTTACCGTTTCATCTAATCAAGATTTGACAATGGTATAAAATCCCGTCATTTCTTTTTTCATCCAAATAAGCAATTGAGAGGGTGCATTGGCTGTCATGAAATTTTATACAGTTGACAAATCTTAATTAGATGAAACAGTATCTCCATGTTTCAATGAAACAGGAGATCCGAACTCCACACACAAATGTTGTGTCCTTTTTTTTGTTTGCTACATATTTTTCCTATTTCAAAGTATCCAAATATCATTAGAAAGGAAAAGAGTTTTTTTTAACATACTCCATGAGGCATCTAGGATTTATTAATAGGCCCATGTGGTTTTAGTATTTAGTGATACATTCTTGCTTTTCAATTTAATACTTTCTATGTCCCCAAAATGAGTGGCCCTGCAACCATCATAAGAACCTATTTGGTTGCTTGTATTTTAGACTTTCTTGTATTGGAGCATTTGGAGTTTCCTCCAAGTGGAATTCTGAAATGCTCGAGATAATTGATATTCTAAATTATAAAAATTCGAGAATTCTATAAGGTAAAAGTGTCATTTAGTATGCCAGTTTAAAGAACTCTTCCAAATCAAACAAGTCATAAGAATCCTAGGCGAACAACACTTTGCAAATCTGTCACGAATTCTAGCAAAGAGAAATCCTGTCAGAAATGTTTGCAACTACAGAAGTCCTAAGTTTTTAGAATGAAATGATATTTTTTCTTTTCTTTATCCCTACATGCATAATTTCAAAAGCTTGGACGTATTTTTCTCTAAAGCTTGCGATATTGAAAGTTGCTATAGTACATTTTGTGGGAGAGAGTAACCCTATGTAAATACATTTTTACAAATCATGACAATCGATAAATATACTAATAATCAGTTATAATTGATCCAATCCATGCATAACCCACTGTTGGATTGATGAAATGCTCAAAATACATGATTAGGCTTCATTAGCATGAGAGAGTTATTGAGAGAGGCCGCTAGGACTTGAGATAAAATAATGGTATGCATGCTCATTTTGTTTAATAGATGTCAGGGTGGAGCACTATTAAAAGCACAACTTCAAATTATTATAAAGAAACCAAGAATATAATGGTTTTGAACAATAAAAATTGAATTTAACCAAACACCCTTCACTCAGCATAGGGATTTAACCACAACTTCAAAAAAATATAAAGAAATTGAGAATATAATACTTTAATGCAAAAAGAATTAAAAGCACTATAAGCATAGAATCCTCTATATTAAATGAGAATAACATTGGAATGCATCAAACTTCTTAGAGAGAGACGTGCCTACTCGAAGTGTTATAACTGCACCTCATTATGGCTGGTATCTAGATATGAGAAATATGTTTATTGAACATAATCCAAAGAACTAATGAATCTTAAGCCAAGGAGGTTGTAATAGAAGTATGATGATGAATATGTAGCCTAGTTCTGTACATGACTGGCCGCGATTCATTTGCATAGATATTGAGAAGTCAGATTCAAAGGGGCCTTCAACCATCAAGCAGATGGCCAAATTAAACACTATGCCACACACAACACACACACCCACACACCAAAAAAAACAAAAGATGTTGCTCCTACAGATCCACACGCCCCTTTTATAAAAAAAAATAATAATAATTGAACACTGTGATCTCTTGGCAGAATAAGTTCTAAAAATATAAAGAAATCAAGAACAACATAGGCATACAACCATAAATTAAAAAAAAAACAAAGAAATTGAGAATTTAATACTTTTTAAAAAAATAAAGATTTAGAAACTATATGATGTTGAAAAAACAAGATCTAGATCTATGATACAGAAAACCTTAAATAACCAAGATCCTCCATGTCAAACATCAAGAGATGTAAAGAGGAAACATACCTTGATCCATTGTGGAAGTTGTTCGCAGGTTGTTGTTCTTCCAATCCAATATGGCTACCCAGAGAAACCTTCTTTCTGATGATGGGATGTCAGAGAGAATAAGAACTTCCCATATGAATTGGGGACCATAACCCTAATATATAATTATGAGATTATCATAGGTTTTACTATTTCTAATTTGGCCCCACATCAAACTAGAAATAGAATTCTGGTATCTACACATAAATCCCATGACAATTATACCCTTAAGCCTTAAAAATTTAAGTCTTAATTAGATCACTTCAATTAGACTTAACCAAAGATAGCATAACACATTTAATATTTACATGTGTGGCCATATATGTAACTTTATAAATGTGTATGACTGTATGAGCTCCAAAATTTTGCTATCATAATATTAGAGTATATCCGAACAATCTCGTCCATTGAGTATACCGGCATAGGATCAAAGTGGTTTTCGTCATATGGAACATGACTAAACCCATCAATAGTCACGTACACCAATATAATCAAATGACATAGATCAATCATGGATGCATAGCATGGAAAATACATGCAATGTGATCTATACATTTCTATTTCCAACTGGTCCGACTGTATTCCTTAGTGAGATCAATCTTTAATACAATGTAACAAAGTCAAATGAACTGAAAACTTTATTTCTGATCAGAAAAATATCCAAATACATAAATGCATAAGTATGTTCAAAATTAAACATAAAGCAATAATAGAATATAAACTGATACAAACTCCCACTATAATATGATATCCTCACACAAAATAACACTCATATGAGCGGTGTGCTCATGAAAGACCTTGGGTGGTAATCCCTTTGTAAGCAGATCCGCTATCATGGAGTTTGTCCCAATGTGCTTTATGGATATCTGTCCATCCTGTATTCTCTCCTTCACAACTAGGAACTTAATGACAATATGTTTTGACTTAAAAGAGCTCCTGTTGTTGTTCAAATATAGCACTGCTGACTTATTGTCACAATATAGTGTGAGTGGTCTTTCAATACCCTCCAGAAAGTGACAAAATTCCGCAGCCATATTCCATGGTTGGATGCCTCATAGCATGCTACAAACTCTGCTGCCATGGTGGAATCAGTAACGAGTGTCTATTTGACACTCCTCCAAGAAATAGCTCCACCAGCTAACAGGTAGATGTAGCATGATGTGGATTTCATACTGTCTTGGCATCCAGCAAAATCGGAGTCAGAATACCCTATGATATCTAACTGATCCGATCTCCTATATATGAGCATGTGATCTTTTGTTCTCTGTAAATACCTCATAACCCGCTTGGCTGCTTTCCAATGATCCATTCCAGGATTACTTAAATATCTACCTAAGATGCCAACAATGTACGCAATATCCGGACGCGTATACACCTGAGCATACATTAGACTCCCTACAGCTGATGCATAGGGAATCTTTAGCATTTCCTGAACTTCAAGGTTAGTCTTAGGGTATTGATTGAGACTGAACTTGTCTCCCTTATATAGAAACAGGGGTGCCACCTAGTTTGCAGTCCTGCATGCCAAACTTTTTGAGTACTGTATCGATATAACGTCTTTGTGATAATATAAGAATACCCCGAGATCGATCACGGTGTATCAGGATTCCTAATACAAAGGAGGCATCACCAAGATCTTTTATTTCAAAATTCTTTGTTAGAAATCTCTTGGTTTCATGCAACATGCCTATATCATTTGTGGTAAGCAGTATGTCATCGACATACAAAACCAGGAATATGTGCTTACTCCCACTGAATTTGTAATACATACAAGTATCAACAGTGTTAGTCTCAAAACCAAACAAAATAATCACATGATGAAACTTGTGATACCACTGACGAGAAGTTTGCTTGAGTCCATAGATGGACTTTGTCAATTTACAGACCATATTCTTTGGGTCTCTTGACTCAAAGTTTTCTGACTGCACCATATAAATTGTTTCGTCAATGTCACCATTGAGAAAAGTTGTCTTGACGTCCATTTGATGAAGCTCAAGATCAAAATGTGCAACAAGTGCCATGATTGTCCTAAAAGAGTCTTTCGATGAAATTGAAGAGAAAGTCTCTTTAAAGTCAATCCCTTCCTTTTGGGGAATGCCTTTAGCTACAAGACGAGCCTTATACCTCTCCACATTACCATTCGAATCCCTTTTGGTTTTAAAAATCCATTTGCAACCAATGGGCTTCGCGCCTTCTGGTAATGGAACAAGTTCCCAAACCTTATTATCTTGCATAGACTTATACTCCTCATTCATGGCATCAATCTACTTTTGAGAGTTGGAACCTTGCATGGCCGGATGGAAGTTGATTAGATCATTTTCCACTATTCCAATTTCGTCCTCATGTTCTTGGAGAAATACGAAAAAATTATCTGGAATATCATTTCTCCTTTCTCTAGCTGGATCGTCTTAATGGTACTGGTTCTTGAGGTTGTTAAGTTTGTTCCTCATGAACAACCACCTCATCTTGAATAAGGGGGTTGATCAACATTGTCTGGCTGAGGATACGGATTCGCTTCTTGATCAATGGCATGCATAGAAACCGGCACATTGTCAATAGCAATAGTGGGAATCGAAACCGATTCTTCCTCAAATACAATGTCTCTAACCTTATTTCTCCCCCCAAATTCAA
The DNA here is from genome assembly GCA_012931725.1 of Litsea cubeba. Taxonomy (NCBI): domain Eukaryota; kingdom Viridiplantae; phylum Streptophyta; class Magnoliopsida; order Laurales; family Lauraceae; genus Litsea; species Litsea cubeba. The sequence continues at coordinate 39,972,837 of CM022953.1, read as the reverse complement.
CATCCTCAAAAAATGTAGCAATTCTCGTCTCAAAAACTGACTTAAGTGTGGGATCATAAAACTTATAGCCCCTAGATCGCTCAGAATAGCCAATGAAGTAGTTGCTCATAGTTTTGGAGTTCAATTTCTTTTCATGTGGCCTGTAAGGCCTTGCCTCAGCTGTACATCCCCAAATGTGAAAATATTTTAGACTAGGCTTTCTGCCTGTCCAAAGCTCATAAGGTGTTTCCGCTGCTGCTTTAGTTGGCACTCTATTCAGAATATAAGCTGTTGTTTTGATTGCTTCTCCCCAGAGTGACTCTGGTAAAGAAGAATGACTAATCATACTCCTTAAGAGTCTGGTTGCGTCTTTCAGCTACACCATTCATGCTAGGTGACCCTGGCATGGTGTACTGTGGGACGATTCCACATTCATCTAGGAATTTAGCAAACGGTCATGGACGTTATTCACCTGAACTGTCATATCTGCCGTAGTATTCACCACCACGGTCAGACCTGACACTCTTTATTCTTTTGTTGAGTTGGTTCTCAACTTCAGCTTTAAATGTTTTGAACACGTCCAAAGAATGTGATTTCTCATGAATGAGAAATAGGTACCCATAGCGAGAGTAATCGTCCATGAATGATATGAAATACTGTTGGCCATTCCAGAAAGCCGTAGGGAATGGGCCACAGATATCTGTGTGTATCAATTCTAAGACGTCTGTAGTTCTATTGGCACCTAATTTCTTCGTTTTGGTCTGTTTTCCCTTGATGCAAGCAATACAAACATCAAAGTCTGTAAAGTCAAGTGAATCTAAAATCTCATCAGACACAAGTCGCTCAACTCTAGTCTTAGAGATGTGACTTAAGCGTTTGTGCCATAATGTGGCTGAATTTTCTTTACTCAGTTTGCGTTTAGTACCTCGTGATTCCACATGCAAGGATTTATTATAAGAACCAATTGTATCAAGCAAATATAAGTTGTCATATACACATAGAAAACCAGTTCCAACAATATTTGAATTTATAGATAAACTGAATTGATTGTTTCCAAATGAACAATAATAACCACACTTGTCCAAGAAAGAAACTGAAACCAAATTCCGTCTAAAAGACGGTACAATAAAAGTATTTGATAAATCCAAAAAATAACCATGTTTTTAATAACAAACTAAAATGCCCTATTGCCTCTACTTCTACCTACTTTCCATCGCCCACAAAGATGTGTCTTTCGGCATCACTTGGTTTTTGGTAGCTCAGGCAACCCTGCATAGGGAACACTTATGTGAGTAGTAGCACCAGAATCTAAACACCGCGTGTTTCCAGGTGCTGAAGCTAAATTTACCTCAGAACAGACCAAAGTAAGAAATGTACCTTTCTTGAGAAATGTACCTTTCCTGGCACGCCAAGCGTGATATTTGGTACAGTCCTTCTTTACATGTACAGGCTTGTTACAAAAGAAACAACCATCTTTGTCCTGCTGTTATTCCTTTTGAGCTGGACCCTCATTTGTTTGCTGTTGCTTTTTTTGGGCCGGACCCTTAGCAGTGTCATTATTCTTCCTCTTTTTGCCCTTATCCTTAGAGGTGCTAGCCAAATGAGCACTTTCTGTTATGTATTGCTTCAATCTCTCTTCCTCTTGCACATAGTAAAAAATGAGCTCATTAAGAGTCCATTTCTCCCTTTGACAGTTGTAACTGACCTTAAATTGGCTGTATTGTGCAGGAAGTGATATTAATATCAAATGCACGAGCAAGTCGTCAGACAGCTAGAGCTTCAGTGCCTTAAGCTTAGAAGCAAGATGAGACATATCCATAATGTACTCCCGTATGTTCCCCTTGCCATTGTACTTCATAGAAATCAAGCTTTGCAAAAGCGTGCTTGATTCCGCCTTATCGTTTTTCACGAAACGTTTTTCAATCTCGGCTAGGAATTCTTTTGCTGTGGTTAACTTGTCAGATACTGCACCCCTTAAAGCCTCCGGAATGCCACGCTTGATGATCATAAGACTCATGCGATTTGAGCGATCCCACTTCTCAAAGTTCTTTTTGTCATCAGGAGAACTTGCATCCGTAAGAGAAGCGGGTTGCTCAATCCGTAGTGCAAGGACTAGAACCATGCAGCCGAGAACAATTTCTATGTTCTCTTTCCAATGCTTAAAGTTAGTCTCATTAAGCATATAGTTATTGAGTTTATATTAGCAGATATAGTAGAAACACTAGCTGTAAAGAGAACAAAAAAACAAACAGACAAACTTGCTCATATTAATAATCAAATACAATAATCAACAAATTCAAACAATGGTAAGTCTCATCTCAAGATACCTAGCACAACATTAATATCAAATCTTTGAAGAGTAATATTAATTGTAAATAGTACGCTTGTTGTAGTGATCGAACATTGATAATAAGTCATGTCAAATAATAAATCTATCTTTGGATCGACGTATTATTCATATGTAAAACCTTATAATTGTCACATGTTTACCACCACAGGTGTGTATGCAACTCGGCCAAGTATTATCCTTCCTTTGAGCCGACTAAGACCCGCATGAATTTACACACACACAAACATCCAATATTCCTCATGAACAATTTACATAGGAGAGGTCACTTTGGTGACATCTTATTTCAATTAGCTCATTTAGAATAATGGACTATTTTATTTAACCATAAAAGATATATCATAAAATATTTGAATTGGCATTGAAGAAAACCAATTAGTTCTCTCCAGATGTCACCACAAACGAAAAACCAAAATTTTTTTTATTATGTTGTTGACTTGCCGTCGCCTCGGGACATGCTCTAGTTATTTTTTTTGTTTGTGTTTTTTGATCTTCTGTTAAGTGGATCAAGGGCTGGGCGACATTGTTTCTGATGATGATCATTGGGGCCCACTATCCTAGAACCCTTGATGCATCAGTCAAGAAACCCATATGGAATAAATTATACATAAAAAAAAACTCCATATGGAATCGGTTTAACATATGAGTGTTGATTTGAACATATATTGGGATGAGAGAAGTTCTGTTATGTGGTAACAGAACATATATGGTTTTACATATGTTACTGACATATGGATCAATAGATGACATTATGTATCAGGTTGATGGATTTTGCGCGCCGTTCATTGCTTTAATTTTTTTATGCTGTTGACTTGCCGTCGCCTCGGGACATGCGCTAGTTATTTTTTTTTGTTTGTGCTTTTTGATCTTCTGTTAAGTGGATCAAGGGCTGGGCGACATTGTTTCTGATGATGATCATTGGGGCCCACTATCCTAGAACCCTTGATGCATCAGTCAAGAAACCCATATGGAATAAATTATACATAAAAAAAAAACTCCATATGGAATCGGTTTAACCTAGGAGTGTTGACTTGAACATATATTGGGATGAGAGAAGTTCTGTTATGTGGTAACAGAACATATATGGTTTTACATATGTTACTGACATATGGATCAATAGATGACATTATGTATCAGGTTGATGGATTTCGCGCGCCGTTTATTCGCTTTAATTTTTTTTTATTTTATAACTTTATGTGTTTTTTTTAAAGCGGCATGAGGTTTGGGTGGCGGCGCAACAAAACCTAGGGTTTTTTATAAAACAAATTCAAATAATTTATGGTTTATCTTTTATGGTTACATAAAATAGTCCATTATTCTAAATGGGCTAATTGAAAAAAGATGTCACCAAAGTGACCTCTCTTGTGTAGATTGTTCGTGAGGAATATTGGATGTTTGTGTGTTTGTAAATTCATGCGGGTCTTAGTCGGCCCAATGGAAGGTTAATACTTGGCCTAATTGCATACACACCTGTGGTGATAAACATGTGATGATTATAAGGTTTTACATGTAAATAATACGTCGATCCAAAGATAGATTTATTATTTGACATAAATTATTGTCAATGTTCGATCACTACAACAAGAGTACCATTTACAATTAATATTACTGTCCAAAGACTTGATATTAATGTTGTGCTAGGTATCTTGAGATGAGACTTACCATTGTTTGAATTTGTTGATTATTGTATTTGATTATTAATATGAGCATGTTTGTCTGTTTGTTTTTTGTTCTCTTTACAGCTAGTGTTTCTACTATATCTGCTAATATAAACTCAATACCTATGCTTAATGAGACTAACTTTAAGCATTGGAAAGAGAACATAGAAATTGTTCTCGGCTGCATGGTTCTAGTCCTTGCACTACGGATTGAGCAACCCGCTTCTCTTACGGATGCAAGTTCTCCTGATGACAAAAAGAACTTTGAGAAGTGGGATCGCTCAAATCGCATGAATCTTATGATCATCAAGTGTGGCATTCCGGAGGTTTTTAGGGGTGCAGTATCTGACAAGTTAACCACAGCAAAAGAATTCCTTGCCGAAATTGAAAAACGTTTCGTGAAAAACAATAAGGCGGAATCAAGCACGCTTTTGCAAAGCTTGATTTCTATGAAGTACAATGGCAAGGGGAACATACGGGAGTACATTATGGATATGTCTCATCTTGCTTCTAAGCTTAAGGCACTGAAGCTCTAGCTGTCTGACGACTTGCTCGTGCATTTGATATTAATATCACTTCCTGCACAATACAGCCAATTTAAGGTCAGTTACAACTGTCAAAGGGAGAAATGGACTCTTAATGAGCTCATTTCTTACTATGTGCAAGAGGAAGAGAGATTGAAGCAAGACATGACAGAAAGTGCTCATTTGGCTAGCACCTCTAAGGATAAGGGCAAAAAGAGGAAGAATAATGACACTGCTAAGGGTCCGGCCCAAAAAAAAAACAACAGCAAACAAATGAGGGTCCAGCTCAAAAGGAACAACAGCAGGACAAAGATGGTTGTTTCTTTTGTAACAAGCCTGTACATGTAAAGAAGGACTGTACCAAATATCACGCTTGGCGTGCCAAGAAATGTACATTTCTTACTTTGGTCTGTTCTGAGGTAAATTTAGCTTCAGCACCTGGAAACACGTGGTGTTTAGATTCTGGTGCTACTACTCACATAAGTGTTCCTATGCAGGGTTGCCTGAGCTACCAAAAACCAAGTGATGCCGAAAGACACATCTTTGTGGGCGATGGAAAGTAGGTAGAAGTAGAGGCAATAGGGCATTTTAGTTTGTTATTAAAAAAAAGTTATTTTTTAGATTTATCAAATAATTTTATTGTACCGTCTTTTAGACGGAATTTGGTTTTAGTTTCTTTCTTGGATAAGTGTGGTTATTATTGTTCATTTGGAAACAATCAATTCAATTTATCTATAAATTCAAATATTGTTGGAACTGATTTTCTATGTGTATATGACAACTTATATTTGCTTGATACAATTGGTTCTTATAATAAATCCTTGCATGTGGAATCACGAGGTACTAAACGCAAACTGAGTAAAGAAAATTCAGCCACATTATGGCACAAACGCTTAAGTCACATCTCTAAGACTAGAGTTGAGCGACTTGTGTCTGATGAGATTTTAGATTCACTTGACTTTACAGACTTTGATGTTTGTATTGCTTGCATCAAGGGAAAAAGACCAAAAGGTGCCAATAGAACTACAGACGTCTTAGAATTGATACACACAGATATCTGTGGCCCATTCCCTACGGCTTTCTGGAATGGCCAACAGTATTTCATATCATTCATGGACGATTACTCTCGCTATGGGTACCTATTTCTCATTCATGAGAAATCACATTCTTTGGACGTGTTCAAAACATTTAAAGCTGAAGTTGAGAACCAACTCAACAAAAGAATAAAGAGTGTCAGGTCTGACCGTGGTGGTGAATACTACGGCAGATATGACGGTTCAGGTGAACAACGTCCATGACCGTTTGCTAAATTCCTAGATGAATGTGGAATCGTCCCACAGTACACCATGCCAGGGTCACCTAGCATGAATGGTGTAGCTGAAAGACGCAACCGGACTCTTAAGGAGTATGATTAGTCATTCTTCTTTACCAGAGTCACTCTGGGGAGAAGCAATCAAAACAACAGCTTATATTCTGAATAGAGTGCCAACTAAAGCAGCAGCAGAAACACCTTATGAGCTTTGGACAGGCAGAAAGCCTAGTCTAAAATATTTTCACATTTGGTGATGTCCAGCTGAGGTAAGGCCTTACAGGCCACATGAAAAGAAATTGGACTCCAAAACTGTGAGCAGTTACTTCATTGGCTACTCTGAGCGATCTAGGGGCTATAAGTTTTATGATCCCACACTTAAGTCAGTTTTTGAGATGAGAATTGCTACATTTTTTTAGGATGTTGAATTTGGGGGGAGAAATAAGGTTAGAGACATTGTATTTGAGGAAGAATCGGTTTCGATTCCCACTATCGCTATTGACAATGTGCCGGTTTCTATGCATGCCATTGGTCAAGAAGCGAATCCGGATCCTCAGCCAGACAATATTGATCAACCCTCTATTCAAGATGAGGTGATTGTTCCTGAGGAACAAACTCAACAACCTCAAGAACCAGTGCCATTAAGGCGATCCACTAGAGAAAGGAGAAATGCTATTCCAGACGATTTTTTCGTATTTCTCCAAGAACATGAGGATGAAATTGGAATGGTGGAAAATGATGCAACCAACTTCCATCAGGTCATGCAAGGTTCCAACTCTTAAAAGTGAATTGATGCCATGAATGAGGAGTATAGGTCTATGCAAGGCAATGAGGTTTGGGAACTTGTTCCATTACCAGAAGGTGCGAAGCCCATTGGTTGCAAATGGATTTTTAAAACCAAAAGGGATTTGAATGGTAATGTGGAGAGGTATAAGGCTCGTCTTGTAGCTAAAGGCTTTGCCCAAAATGAAGGGATTGACTTTAAATTGGCTTTCTCTTCAGTTTCATCGAAAGACTCTTTTAGGACAATCATGGCACTTGTTGCACATTTTGATCTTGAGCTTCATCAAATGGACGTCAAGACAACTTTTCTCAATGGTGACATTGACGAAACAATTTATATGGTGCAGCCAGAAAACTTTGAGTCGGGAGACCCAAAGAATATAGTCTATAAATTGGCAAAGTCCATCTATGGACTCAAGCAAGCTTCTCGTCAGTGGTATCACAAGTTTCATCATGTGATTATTTCGTTTGGTTTTGAGACTAACGTTGTTGATAATTGTGTGTATCACAAATTCAGTGGGAGTAAGCACATATTCCTGGTTTTGTATGTCGATGACATACTGCTTGCCACAAATGATATAGGCATGTTGGATGAAACCAAGAGATTTCTATCAAAGAATTTTGAAATGAAAGATCTTGGTGATGCCTCCTTTGTATTAGGAATCCTGTTACACCGTGATCGATCTCGGGGTATTCTTGGATTATCACAAAGACGTTATATCGATACAATACTCAAAAGGTTTGGCATGCAGGACTGTAAACCAGGTGACACCCCTGTTTCTAAGGGAGACAAGTTCAGTCTCAATCAGTGCCCTAAGACTAACCTTGAAGTTCAGGAAATGCTAAAGATTCCCTATGCATCAGCTGTAGGGAGTCTAATGTATGCTCAGGTGTGTACGCGTCCGGATATTGTGTACATTGTTGGCATGTTAGGCAGATATTTAAGTAATCCTGGAATAGATCATTGAAAAGCAGCCAAGCGGGTTATGAGGTATTTACAGAGAACAAAAGATCACATGCTCACATATAGGAGATTGGATCAGTTGGAGATCATAGGGTATTCCGACTCCGATTTTGCTGGATGCCAAGACAGTATGAAATCCACATCAGGCTACATCTACCTGTTAGTTGGTGGAGCTATTTCTTGGAGGAGTGCCAAACAGACACTCGGTACTGATTCCACCATGGCAGCAGAGTTTGTAGCATGCTATGAGGCATCCAACCATGGAATATGGCTTCAGAATTTTATCACTGGGCTGCGAGTTGTGGAGGGTATTGAAAGACCACTCACACTATATTGTGACAATAAGTCAGCAATGCTATATTCGAACAACAACATGAGCTTTTTTAAGTCAAAACATATTGCCATTAAGTTCCTAGTTGTGAAGGAGAGAATACAGGATGGACAGATATCCATAAAGTACATTGGGACAAACTCCATGATAGCGGATTCGTTTACAAAGGGATTACCACCCAAGATCTTTCATGAACACACTGCTCATATGGGTGTTATTTTGTGTGAGGATATCACATTATAGTGGGAGTTTGTATCAGTTTATATTCTATTATTGCTTTATGTTTAATTTTGAACATACTTATGCATTTATGTATTTGGATATTTTTCTGATAAAAAATAAAGTATTCAGTTCGTTTCACTCTGTTATATTGTATTCAATATTGATCTCATTAAGGAATAAAGTAGGACCAGTTGGAAATAGACATGTATAGATCGCATTGCATGTACTTTCCATTCTACGCATCCATGATTGCTCTATGTCATTTGGTTATGTTGGTGTACGTGACCATTGATGGGTTTAGTCATATTAAATATGACGAAAACCGCTTTGATCCTATACCGACATAATCAATGGACGAGATTGTCCGGATATACCCTAAAATTATGATGGTAAAATTTTGGAGCTCATACAGTCATACACATTTGTTAAGTTACATATATGGCCCAGTGGGAGACTGTTGGAAAATTCCATCATGTGGGGCCACACATGTAAATATTAAATGTGTTATGCTATCTTTGGTTAAGCTTAATTGAAGTGATCTAATTAAGACTTAAAGTTTTAAGGCTTAAGGGTATAATTGTCATGGGATTAATGTGTAGATACCAGAATTTTATTTCTAGTTTGATGAAGGGCCAAATTAGAAATAGTAAAAACTATGATAATCTCATAATTATATATTAGGGTTATGGTCCCCAATTCATATGGCAAGTTCCTATTCTCTCTGACATCCCATCATAAGAAAGAAGGTTTCTCTAGGTAGCCATATTGGATTGGAAGATCAACAACCTGCGAACAACTTTCACAATGGATCAAGGTATGTTTTCGCTTTAATCTCTTGATGATTTGACATGGAGGATCTTGGTTATTTAAGGTTTTCTGGATCATAGATCTAGATCTTGTTTTTTCAATAAGTAAACAATATCACAGTAGTGCAGGAATACAGATCTCCCATACTTTGAGATAACGCACGCAATCTTGATCTTGATATTGGCTTGATGGCGCACGGATGGATTGATCAAGTACAGATTGCTTGATCTTGAATGAAGATCAACATATTGCCATATATCTTAATTAGAAAGAAAACTCTAGATTCCCGATGGCTTAGCATGGAGAAGCTCTAATACCACTTGTTGAAAAAATAAGATCTAGATCTATGATCCAGAAAACCTTAAATAACCAAGATCCTCCATGTCAAGTCATCGATAGATGTAAAGCGGAAACATACCTTGATCCATTGTGGAAGTTGTTCGCAGGTTGTTGATCTTCCAATCCAATATGGCTACCCAGAGAAACATTCTTTCTGATGATGGGATGTCAGAGAAGATAGGAACTTGCCATATGAATTGGGGACCATGACCCTAATATATACTTATGAGATTATCATAGGTTTTTCTATTTCTAATTTGGCCCCTCATCAAACTAGAAATGGAATTCTGGTATCTACACATTAATCCCATGACAATTATACCCTTAAGCCTTAAAACTTTAAGTCTTAATTAGATCACTTCAATTAGGCTTAACCAAAGATAGCATAACACATTTAATATTTACATGTGTGGCCCCACATGATGAAATTTTCCAACATATGAATGGTGTGCCTGCTCTTCGGATTTGAGAAGTTATTTTAACTACTGTGATTTACAATTGGAAAATGGAGACCGTTTTAGAGAAGTGATTATATATAGAGTTGTGGCAGTATTTGGATTCAGAAATTGACGCGGGCCCGGACTTTCCTGACCAAGCTATGTTTAATAGATGCACAAGAGTTGAATAAGGAATGAATGATGGGTAGGTGAATTATTAATTTCTTTTAGAAACTTTAAAGAATAGGCGAGAGCCGAGAGATTTTAGGGGAGAAATGACCGTGTGTAGAGGGAGAGATTTTAGGGGAGGCTGATTAAGAGAAACTGTAGAGGGAGAGATCTTAGTGGAAATAAATAGAATAGATGAGAGACATGACATTAAGGTCGCCTTTGGGAAACAAATCTTTAGGAAAAAGATTTTCGGTTTCGCTAAAGTCGTGGTAAATCCATATTTTGCAATTGTAAATTCTTAAGGATTTGGACAAATGAAAATCGTCATTTGTTTGGATTTTCATATCTGACCACCCCCATAAGATTTGGAAATTCTCACTTAAGTGGATTTGCACACCGAACCCTATTTATCTAGTTATATGCATCAATACACACCAATATCAATGTGAAATCCTCAACTATGAAAATCCCCAGTGAGGAGTTCCAGTGGTCTTCAATCATCAGATCTTTGGATTTATTGCCTGTTACCAAGCATGCTCTAAAAGAGAGGTGTGGTTCATGGAAGGAATATATGGGATTGTAGATTGAGAGAGGAAAATCCAATGTGGGATTGTAATTGTTAAGGAGTGGGCTCCATCCGAGAGGGAGTATTGAAAAGTTTTTATGTTGCATCTACTAAAGCCTCTAGTTTTGGTTGAAATGACTACCTAAAGAAATTTAAAATGGTATTAGAGCTAACCGATCGTGAGTTCAAATCTCAGGATGAACGACTTAACGCCAAAGGTGCGCCTAATCCTTCCGTTGGGGGTTGGGGGGGGGGGGGGGGGGGGGGGGGGGGGGTACTATGTAGAAATTTTTTTTTTGGCTCCCGGGTGGGGGGGCACTATGTAGAAATTTTTTTTTTGGCTCCCACATATGAAAAATGCATGTGGTTTTCAAAATATTTAGTACTTTTTTTGAAAATTTTGGGGGGTCCATATGTAAAAAGTAACAAAAATCTTTTAAAGAATAAATGGATTTTAGAAAATCTGGAGGGTTCATATGTAAAAACTCATAAAGTTTTCTAAAGCATAATGGGCTTTACGAAATTTTGGAGGGGCCATGTGTAAAAACTCATAAAAATCCCTAAAAAGAAAAAAGGGTTTTCAAAATTATGTGTATGCGTGTGTGTGTGTGTGGGGAGGGGGGGGGGGATTGGTTTCGCCAGTGCCTACTGGGTTCCATCTGAGGGAGTGTTGAGGAGTAGGCTCTACCTGAGGGAGAGTATTGAAAAGTATTTATGTTGCATCTACTAAAGCCTAGAGGTTTTAGTATGAATGGCTAGCCGAGGAAACTTAAGATGGTATTAGAGTCAACCGGTCTTGAGTTCGAATCCTAGGATGAATGACTTGTCGCCAAAAGTGCTATTTATCGGGTTCCACCTAAGGGGGAGTGTTGAAGAGTGGGCTCCACCCGATGGGGAGTATTAAAAAGTATTTACTAAAGGCTCGAGGTTTTGGTATGAATGGCTAGCTAAAGAAATTTTAAGAGCAATAACCATATTGTGATGCACTTGTCAATTTTTTGCTATGCTTACATAGCGCTCCGAAAATCTAAAAATAAAATAAAATTGAGAACACTGACGTGGCACCCTCGATAGCAGACCTCCGTATTTTTTTATTGGATCTCACATAGAGGCCCACTGATCATGGGACTTGAGAGAGATGGAAAGAGACATCCTGGATGGGCCCATAAATTAACTTTGGGGTCAATCCCATGCCTTTACTCCCTTCATCCGCGGCACACAAATTTAACAAATTTATATTAAAACAAAAAATTTGAGCTTCAATCCAGCGGTCCAATCTATTTAGATAGGTGAAAACTTGATTCGGGCCTTTTTGTTTGAATTATGATACATAGGAATTCAATACATAGAGTTTATACCATAAGTGGTAAAAAATGAATATCAAATGTGACGTTTTGAAAATGAGCATCAACAACCTTTCCATTTAGGAAAGTATAATAAAAAGAAGATGGAAAATGAACTATCAGCGATCACCCCAATAGTTCATTTCCCATCTTCTTCTAATTCTATTTTCCTAAAAGTAAATGTTATTGAGGCTCTTTTTTGAAAATTCACCTTTGATCTTTATTTTTAACTATTAATGGTATGAGTATGAATCCTTTTATATTTAATTATGTATTTTGATGCAAACAAATATGCTGTTAATAGCCCCAATTGTTTATTTAAAAATTTATCTTGAAACTCTTTTATCCAATAATACTAATGCATTCCACATCTTATTTTGGATCCACATCTACTTTTTTTTTAATTAAGTTGATGCCAATCCGAATACAACTCACATGTTTTATTTCGAAATCAAATTGAAAAATGGATTAAGTCAAATCTATAGAGATGGATTGAGTTCACATCTTCCATGATTCTGCCCCGAATCCCCCCGCATTGCATCCTTAACCACCATCTAACCTTGACCTAACAGAGAAATGGAAAAAAGGTGCAACCAAATCACCTTATGTCCAACCATGGACGTTCAATATGTGAACCTTTGATGTGGGTCTGATCCGGATGCATCCAAATGACTAGTGTCTTGGGGATTGAAACTTGAAGGTCTCATGATAGATGGATAGATTGGTAGTAGATGAGTACATTCATAATAGTAACTATTATTAAATCTTTAATATGAAAGTTTTTGATCTCTCTCACACACACGAGAGGATCATTTGCTTGTATTTATATATCAGTGTTACATGAATAAGACTCAGTACAAATGAGATGCATCTCTAGGTTTTAAGGAAAATATTAAAAAATCAAATATTCAAACAATATTTACATCTATCATCTAGATTTTGAATTGGATTAGGGCTTGTTTGGCGTCTCTTATCTATATAAAACAGATCTGTTTCAAATGGCCATGTTTGAAATATATGGTGTAGAAATAGTTTGTTTGGTTACACATAAAAAACGATTGAAATAGACATTTTTAAAAAAATGGTTAAAATTTTTTCATAAATATCTCAAGATCCATGAGGATTCAAGTATTGAAATTTGACATCGTAGTTGTGTTTAACCTTACAAAGAGAATTAATGGTTTGGATATTGCATTTAGGGGCCATGGTTTTAAAAAAATGTACATATAAATGTTTGTGTTTTTTTGTAAATATCTCAAAAATCTATGATGATCCAACGGCTAAAATTTGGACCTTAGAGTTGTACATGATCTTATGAATATATCCAATGGTTTGGATCATGATTTTTGATGGCTGAATTTACAAAAAAAGAAAAAACCACACTGCCCTTTACAATTTCAAAACTCAGTCAATGATCATGGTACATCTACGGTCAAAACTTTTTTTATAAATATCTCAAGATCCACTTTGATTTAGAGGCTGATTTTTGGACTTGTGGCCATTTTTTTGGCCATCCAAAGAGAATCAACAGATTGGATCATGATTATGGGGAGCACAATGTCCAGAATATTAGATTGAAGGGCTCATATTTTTCTATAAATATCTCGAGATCCGAGATAAATCAACGGATAAAATTTTGACACGTGGCCGTGTTTGACCTTTTGCAAATATCTAACGGCTCGGATCATGATTGTGGGTCTTATAAATTAAAAAAAAAAAAAAAACCGGACTGTCCTATGAGGACATCAATATCACTGTAGTTACCCACATCTATCCGCTTCAGACCATTTTGTCTGATTGGAATCTACCACTTTTTTTTGACTTCATGAAACAAACATTAATTGTCTTAATGCCATTTGAAATGAACACAGTAAAAGCACTTACCAAACATGCTAAAATCGGATTCAATCAGTTTTAAGCAAATAAGAGGAGAAAAGAAGAGATGCCAAACTGAACCTTAATCTTTATCTTGTGTTGAGGATTTGGATTCGGTGGAGTGCTTATCTATTGTGCCAACAGCCCCCCTCAAGCTGATGGGTAGTATGTGAACCATGAGCTTGTCTCGCAGCAAGGAGTGGGATTTTTGAAATAGAAGCCTATGATCTACCGCTTCCTTGATGTATCACAAAATTCTTTTAACAACAGTCCAGTGGGTAGTAGTCGGGTTGTGCATAAATTGACACACCTGATTAACTGAAAAAATAATGTCTGGTCGTGTCCATGTTAGATATTGAAGTGCCCCAACTACACTACGATACTCAAAAGGATTGGGAAGAGGATCACCATCAAAGGTGATTAATTTACTTCCAATCACCATGGGTGAAGAGTATGATTTAGCACCATCCATCTTATATTTTCATAATAAATCTACTACATATTTTGTTTTGGATAGAAACAACTTGTCAATGGACCTTTGTACTTCAGGACCTAAGAAATAATGTAACAAGCCAAGATCTTTCATGGCAAAGGTTTAGCCCAACTGCTGAATGAGAGTGTGAAGTGCAGAAGGATTATTACCGGTGATGATGATATTATCTACGTAAAGCAGCAAAATAAATGTTCATATTTTCATACGAATAGCGATGGGTCTGCGGATGATGCTATAAAGCCAACCGAAGTCAAATGGGTAGTGAATCTTTCAAACCATGCTCTAGGAGCTTGCTTGAGGCCATATAACGAGTTGTGTAATCGGCATACATAGTTTGGATGTTGTGAGTCTACAAGCCCTTGTGGTTGATACATATAAACCTCTTCTTTTAGCTCACCATTGAGAAAGGCATTGTTAACATCTAGCTGTCTAATTGGCCAATTGAACTGGACAACGAGTGAGAGAACAATGCGAATAGTTGTTGGTTTGGCAACTGGACTGAATGTTTCAGTGAAATCTACTCCAACTTTTTTATGGAATCCCTTTGCCACTAATCGAGCTTTGTAACGTTCAATGGATCCATCAGGCTTATGTTTTAATTTGTACACCCATTTACAGCCCATAATGATCACATTCTTGTGAGCTGGTACTATGGACCCGGTTCCATTTGATAGTCTTTCACAAATGTAGTAGAGAATGAATATTGAGAAAATGTTCTCCAAAAAATGCATTTCCGTATCTTTTGATTTACTCTTCTTTATATAGATATTACAATCCTAAGATTAGGCTACAAGTTGCTATAAATCATGAAATTAAATATCTAATTAGATCTCTAAAACAGGAAACTATATCCTAGAATATACAATCTTATCCTAAAATATACAATCTTATCTCTCTGACTAGATCCCATAAATACAAGGGATATACAATCTTATCCTAGAATATACAATCTTATCTCTCTGACTAGATCCCATAAATACAAGGGATGGGCCTAGTGAGCTGGGCCTATTATCATACAAGTGGGTTGGGCCTTTATACTTTAACACTATTGTATTGAAGAGCATCAAAATCATGAGCCATGGCGGCTCGCCATTCTGAGCTCTTTACTGCCATACTGAAGTAAGATGGCTCTGTCACAGTCGTGAATGTAAGAAGGGCAATAGACATAGGGGTGACTAGTTGTAGAAAGCACATTGGATTTTCGTATACCGTCCCTATTTCGAGTCACCATAGAATGAAGCCCACTTTTCTGGAACGACTGGAGTCGACTTAAGTAGATTGTTAGGGCCAACATGAGAGGTAGGATCTTCGATGGAACCCACTGTTTGAATTTGTGAATCAGAGAGACCAAGCGCAGGTGAACCTATCGTTGTGCTAGGTGCTGCTGCAGCATGTGGTGGTACAGTATCAAGAGCATAGGTGGGCAGTTGTGTTGCTGTGCAGGTGGAGCAGCTAGTCTGACATGTTGTTCATGTAGATCAGGTACATGCGCATTGGTGGGTGGTTTGGCAGGTTGACCAGGTGCAGATTAATTTCGCATTAGTGGACCAGATGAAGTGAGTTTGTTGTTCGCCTTATGTGCAGTAGCATCTAGACCATGTGTAATACCAGATTCTGCATGCACTTAAGTAGTTGTGTTTGAAACAAAGCAATGATTCTGGGTAGAAAAATTGGAGGTAGTTGAACTAGAGTAGATGACATGTGGAATTGGTCCAAGTATGCTGGGTTGTTGCATTGTTTTGGATGGATTGATAAATTATTGTGTGGTAGCATGTTTGTGTTCACTGGTTTAAGATGAACCAATGTCGTTGGAGAAGTGCTTTCCGAGGCAATGTACCGAGGGAGGAAGCTTTTAATGTTTTGAAAGGAAACACTTGTTCATTGAAAACCACGTAACGAGATAGAAAACATATCCAGTATCTAAGTCAAGAAATCAATACCCATGATGATTTAAACTGTAACCCAACAATACTCAAGGCCGAGAACGAAATTCTAATTTGTTCTTGTTATAGGGCTGTAACCACAGAAAATAAAGGCATCCAAAACATCTCAGAAAAGTATAATTAGCTGGGTATTGAAATAAGCATTCTCATGGAGACCGATCCTTTAGAATTTTTGAAGGGAGTCAATTTATGAGCAACACTGCTGTGGTAAATGCCTTAACCCAGTAACAGAGTAGCATGTGGGCTTGGGCCAAAAGAGTCAGACCCATCTCTACAATATGCCGGTGTTTTCTTTCGGCGGCTCCATTTTGTTCTAGAGTGTGTGGACAAGATATATGATGGGTTATGCCATGAGACACTAATTTTTTTTTTTGAGAATGTGTACTCATGAACTCCCCATCGCCATCGGATTGAAGAGATTTTGTTTTTAAGGATAACATGTTCTCAACATAAGACTTTAATTTGAGAAATATAACAAAGGCCTGCGACTTGGAAGATAAGGGATACATCCACACATATTTAGTACAATCATCAATAAATGAAATGTAATAACTATATCTACTAATCGAAAGTTCAGGAGATGAGCCCCAGAGATCACAATGCACTAATTCTAATGGTTTAGATGATAGAGAATTACATACTAAGAAAGGTTTTTTCCTACTTTAATTACCCATTTGACATTTAGTACATATAGAGGAAAATTCTGAAGAGCCAATAAGTGGTAACTGAAATAATGAAAGAAGACGATGCTACATTGTGGATGCTGGATGTCCTAGTCTTGAGTGCCATACGGATGCTGAAACTCTTTCACCAATAAGAGTGGTAGGACTGGCTTTATTAGAATGGGTGTAAATCCTACGAATTGGGAAAGGGTACAGGCCATTTTCACTATGCCCGCGGAAAAGCATCTTCCTAGTAGCGTTGTCCTTAATACGAAAACCAGATGCATTAAATTCAGAAACACAGTTATTATCAATGGGAAATCGATTCATAGAGATGAGATTTGTAGACATATGAGGAACATGCAGCATGTTAGAGAGATGAAAATGAATAGTAGGGGTGGAAATGGAACTTGAGCCAATGTGTGAAATACGCAAACCTGCACCGTTGCCGACTGAAACCTTATCGGACCCATGGTAGTCTGATCGGAGAGAGATATTATTGATGTTGGAGGTTATGTGGTCAGTAGCTCCAGTATCTATGTACCAAGTTTTGGTCCCCTGAAAACTGATTGGAAGCAACCATAGCAGTAACTTTCGTTTGTGGGTTGCGTCCTTGATAAGCATAATCAATGCGATGGTGACAATCTAACGCGGAATGCCCAACCCTATTGTAGATCTGACTGGAGATGCAAGGAGACCCACATGGAGAACTAGAGTCAGCAGTATTAGTGTTTTTGTTTGAACTGTTGGAGTTCTGTCCTCCATTATTACCACGACCTCGACCGTGTCCGCAGTTAGAGGACCGACGACTTCCACCATGCCCAGAATTATTATTAGACTCATTTTTAGGTGTAAAAAGGGCAGTCGTAGTCTGGTCCGAAGGAGAAGAAGAGGAGAACCGGTGACGAGCAATCACATCTCTATATTTAATAGGAGACCATGAACATAGGAGACTGATATAAGGTCAGTTTGATTCGCCGCAACAATATTCATTACAATTGGATCATACTCCTCGGGAAGGCCATCTAAAATGTGGGTCACTTGATCAGACTCATCAATGAGGTGACCAACGACACACAGTTCATCCACAATGGTTTTAGGTTTCAACATGTAATCTGTGATAGAAAGATTACCTTTTTGTAGATTTTGTAGTTGACGCTTTAACTTAATAATATGAGCCCGATAGAGGGAAGCAAAGCGTTGTTTAATAGTAGCCCACACATCACATGAGGTGCGCAAACCGAAAACCTGAGACAACACATGCTCAGAGAGCATAGCCCGAATTCCACTGAGTAGGTTTTGATCTTGACGATCCCAATTCAGAAATGCAGGATTAACAGTAGAAGTGACCTTCATATCCTTGTCTCGTTGATATTTATCCGGGCAAAGATTAGAGCCATCAACAAATCCCATTAAGTCACGACTTATAAATAGTGGCTCAAACTAGGATCGCCACAACAGATAGTTATGGCGATCGAGTTTGATGGAGACAAGGTTTGAAATATTGGAGATGACAAATGAAGGAGCAGAAGTGATCGAGGTGGAGCTACCTGATTTAGCAATTAAGAAATTGACAAGAGATATAGGTAGAGTAGATGAATCACGCAAGGCAGTAACACGTGGATACAGATCTCGGTAGGAGAGCAGTTATTCGGTAGATCTGATTTGGACAGATCTGAGGCAGGCAGTCAAAGGTTTATGCTAATAAGGAAAAAAAATTAGGAAATATGAGGAAAGGCCAATAAGTTACATGAGTCAGGTATCTCTAATACCATATTAAATCTTTAATATGAAAGCTTTTTTTTTTTTTTATCTCTCTCACACCCACGAGAGGATCACTTACTTGTATTTATATATCAGTGTTACATGAATAAGACTTAGTATAAACGAGATACATCTCCAGGTTTTAAGAAGAATATTATAAAATCAAATATTCAAACAATATTTACATCTATCATCTAGATTTTGAATTGGCTGAATCTTTATCTTGTGCTGAAGATTTGAATTCAATGAAGTGCTTATCTGTTGTGCCAACAACTATTTGGGTTTTAATGTTGAATACATGCATACTTAAAAAACGTGACTTTGAAGCTTTTAATCAGATTGACCATCAACTACAGGGGTGTGTGGGGAGATTTCCGGAAACACAGGATTACGCTAATCACAGCCATCAGATGAGACTAAGCACTCTCACGTGCCCTCTGCGTGCCACCCACGTAGCATCAGTTTCACCTCGGCTGTCAGGGCAGGGTCTTCGGCCGAAGTCAAGCATGTCTGAACCGCTATAGCCGAGCTCGGCTGTTTCATGTGCTCACCTCGGTAGAGAGCACCACCTCGGCTGAAGGATTCTAGACGAAAGCCGAGGTAAGAAAGAACCTCCACTCACACCCCTCATTCCCCACGATGTCAGACACGTGGAGGAATAGGGGCGCGAGCCAATAAGACAGATGTGACATCCAGCCGTCCACTATCTTCACCAGATCGCTGACATGGCGACATCCAGCGGCTGAGGCCACATCAGGGCAAGGCCCGAGAGCAGATCCGATGGTACTCCAACCGCCAAAGGCGCCCAACACAATCTGGCCCAATAAGACGTGCATTTAATGCAATGTGGGCTGATCCGACTAGCATTAAATGCAGAGTGGGCCGGATTGGACTGCATTTATTACTTTGTGGGCTGATCATGACTTCCCAGTCAAATCGTGGGGCCCACACCAAGAGATCCTCTGAAAGATACGATCCAAACCTCTATAAATAGAACTCCATGCACCATGCAAGGTACGCACAATCTCATTCACAGAGCCCTTATTCTGTCTCTCTTCTTCCTCCTCTCCTCCCATTGTTCCAGTTCCCACACTGACTTTGGCATCGGAGAGCCTTGCGCCGCCCAGGCCAGGGTCCTCTGAACGTTTGCTATTCCCTTTCAGGCTTCCGGACGGCATCCAGTCATTCCCAGACACCACCATCTTCTCGGATAAGTCCTGTAAGGCACCCTCTTATTGTGGGTCATAATTTTCTGCACCTACAATTGGCGCCGTCTGTGGGAAAGTAATATCCCAACCTCTCAAAACCTTCCCAACCTTCTTAACCTCAACCTCTCAGAAGCCATGCCTCCGAATGCTAAGAAGGGCGTAGAATCCTCAAGAGCAGCGCTCGAGCTGCCACCACCGCCAACGGACGTCCCTCCTCAAGGACGCTCCCGTACGGTGCATGGCACGACTGCAGGCGGGGGCCGCTTAGGCTCTCAGCTCTTTATCGAGTTCCCACTCCAAGAGGGGCACGAGGCCTCGACCTCGTCAGAAGAAGTCGCGCCACCCAGACGCGCTGAGCATCAGCATGAGCATCCCCGGAAGGACAAAGCCGTGGCCGTAGGAGAGACGCGCCACGCTCGACCCCCTGCCACTGGAGAGGTTCCCGAAGCTGCTCTCCTCCAGAAGCAACTCCAGAAGCAAGAGCGGCTGATTCGCGAGCTCCAGCAGCAGCTGAGGGCAGTGCAAACTGCCTCCTTGAGGCAGGTCTCTGAGCCTCAAGGGAAAAAGAAGGACGCTCCCAGCAGGGCAGCCCAGCCCCCTCGTGAGGACCTCAGACATCATCTGGACCAGAAACGGAGCCAGATCCGTGACGAAGGCTCGAGCAACAGCCGAAGTCACCATAGCCGCGATGGCCGAACTCATAGCCATCATAGCCCGAGCCATCCCAAGCGAAAGCACCGAGCTCAGACTCCGGAGAAGGACGACGAGCAAGAGCGATTTGACAAACGTGTCAGATTGGCTCTCCAGCACAACTTGGACATGCGGGACCAGAAGCAGATCTGTGGTCACATTGATCTGGGGGGCTCGCCCTTCACAAAAGAGATCGAGCGCACCCCCTTGCCCAGGAAGTTCTCCGTCCCGCGGTTCGTCCCCTATGACGGACTGTCCGACCCATCCGCACACCTCCGACACTTCTCCCAGAAGATGTCCATCTGGGGAAACGAGGGTCACCTAAACTGCAAAATCTTCTCCTCCAGTTTGGGTGACCTCCCCCTGAAGTGGTTCTGCTCTCTCCCGGAGCAGTCGGTTTCCAGTTGGAAGGAGCTCCAGCTCTCCTTCCTGAAGAAGTTCCAAGCCTACACCGTCGTCCCCAAGAAGGAGGGGGACCTCATCGCCCTGAGAATGAAGCAAGGCGAAACTCTCGCCAAGTTCACCCACCGATTCTGGGCGGTCTACAGCCAGATCGAGGGCGCGAGGGAGGGGATAGCCATCTACGCCTTCCAGCATGCCCTGATCCCCGGCATCGACTTGCGAAAGGACTTGGCCGGGGACACCCCGGAATCCATGTCAGAATTGATGTCCCGGGTGAAGCGCTTCATCGCCCGGGAGGAAGACGAGATCCGAGCTAAGGATCAGGACGGGCATCCGGAGCCCGAGCGGAAGAATGGCCAGCCTCGGCAAAGAGGCGGGAGGCCCTCCCAGAAGCAGGAGCCCAAACGGGACTGGGTCTCCAGTTCGGCGAAGCATTCGTCGTCCAGGTCTGGGGGCACTTGGAAGCCCAGACCTCCCTCCAGCGCCAGCCAGAGCGTCAACGTCGTCTTCAAGGAGCCGATCTACCGCATCCTGGCTAAGATCAAGTCGAAGCCGTTCTTCAAGTATCCTCAGCCCATGAGGAATGAACCCACCGAGGGCCCCCGAAGCAAGCTCTACTGCGCCTTCCATAAGGGCAACGGGCACAGGACTGAAGAATGCAAGACTTTGCAGTGGTATCTGGAGAAGCTGGCCAAAGAGGGCCACATCCCAGAGTTCATCAAGGAAGGTGATGCCGGCGGCAGCGAGGGCCGGATCCACCAGAGCGCAGCCCAGGCTCCAGACAGCGAGGACTCAGAGAAGATCATCAACGTGATCCATCTGGCGTCCTCGGCTCCCGCTTCCTCGTCCCGGGGAAGCTCTCAAACCCGTGCCGAAGCCAGGCGGGCTTCGCACGAGAAAGAAGTAATGAAAGCCGACCTCGCTCCGGCATCCAAGAAAGCCCGCCGCGACCGACCCGCCATCTCGTTCTCGGATCGAGATCTAGAGGGAATCCAGGTCCCTCACAACGACCCCCTGCTCCTCACCATGAAGCTGAGAGACTTCACCGTGAAGAGGATCCTCGTCGACTCCGGCAGCTCCTCCGAGGTCCTCTACTACGACTGCTTCAAGAGGATGAAGCTCTCCGAAGCAGACCTCACGGAGGTCCGAGCACCCTTGCTAGGGTTATCCGCCACGCCAGTCTATCCCAAGGGTCGGATCACCTTGGAAACCCAAGTTGGCGGAGCGTCCGTGCTGGCCGACTTCCTGGTTGTGGACGCCCCTTCTCCCTACAATGCCATTCTGGGCAGAACGTGGCTCCACAAGCTAGAGGCAGTTCCATCTTCCCTCCACCAAAAGCTGAAGTTCGTCCATGAGAACAAGGAGGGCAAGATGGAGGTAGTCACAGTGGAGGGAGATCAGCAGCAGGCCAGGCAGTGCATGCTGGCCGCAGTCCCGGCAGTGAAGGAGCCAGAACGCGTCAACCTGGCCGAGTTCGAGAAAGGCCTCGATGAGATCGGCCGGGACCCTGAGAAGAAGAGCATCGAGGACCTGGCCGAGGTCAGACTAGACCCAGCAGACCCAGACAGGTTCTTCCTGATTGGCACCCAGCTGTCGGACGAAGAAAGGGCCGAACTCTCTCGGTTCTTGATGCAGAATGTGGACGTCTTCGCTTGGAGCCCAAGCGAAATGCCTGGGGTCGACCCTGAGGTTATGTGCCACAAGCTCAATGTCGACCCCGACCACAAACCAGTAGTGCAGAGGGCCCGCAGGACCGGGCTGCAGCAGACAGACGCGGTCGTCGAAGAGATCGACAACCTGCTAAAAGCAGGAGCCATCCGGGAAGTCCAGTACCCGGTATGGCTGGCCAACACGGTGGTAGTCAAGAAGAAAACTGGGAAGTGGAGGGTGTGCGTGGACTTCACCGACTTGAACAGGGCTTGCCCTAAGGACAGTTTTCCCCTCCCGAAGATTTTGACCAACTGATCGACGCCACCGCTGGTCACGACCGAATGAGCTTCCTTGACGCCTACCGAGGCTATCATCAGATCCCGCTCTACGAGCCTGACGAGGAGAAAACATCGTTCATCACCCCCCGCGGCACTTACTGCTATAAGGTGATGCCCTTCGGGCTGAAGAACGCGGGGGCGACCTATCAGCGCCTCGTCACAAAAATGTTCCAGGCCCAGCTCGGCCGATCGGTAGAGGTGTACATCGACGACATGGTCGTCAAATCTGTGCGCTCCAGCGACCACCTGGCTGATCTCGGCCAAGTCTTCGGCATCCTTCGCGCGTACAAGCTCAAGCTCAACGCTTCCAAGTGCGCCTTCGGCGTAGCCTCTGGCAAGTTCCTCGGCAGCTTGGTAACGCGGAGGGGGATAGAGGCCAATCCGGATCAGATCACTGCCATCCAGGGCATCCAGAGCCCCTCCACTACGAAGGAAGTTCAGAGGCTCACAGGAATGGCCGCCGCACTCAATCGCTTCATCAGCCGCTCATCAGATAAGTGCAGGCCTTTCTTTCAGCTTCTTAAGAAAAATTTGAAGTTCCAGTGGACCCCCGAGTGCGACCAGGCATTGGCCGCACTCAAAACTTATTTAATGTCACCACCACTACTCTCCACCCCGACTCGGGGAGAGATTTTGTATTTGTACCTTGCGGTCTCGGATCACGCAGTGAGCTCCGTCCTCATCAGGGAAGACGAGGGAGTTCAAAAGCCGATCTATTACACGAGCAAGATCCTGCTCGATGCCGAGACCAGGTACCTCCTGTTGGAGAAGCTTGTGTTGGCTCTTGTCACCGCCTCCCGCAAGCTCTCCCATTATTTTCAATCCCACACCATTGTGGTCATCACGGAGCACCCACTCCGCTCATTGTTCAAGAAAGCTGACTTTTCAGGGCGCATATCAAAGTGGGCAGTTGAACTGGGGCAGTATGACATACAGTACCGTCCCCGAACTGCGATCAAAGCCCAGATCCTGGCAGACTTCATTGTCGAATTCGCCTCCCCCAACCCGGCTCCGACCCAGCTCGGCGCGGCACTGGGGGGCACAGGGCACGAAGAGTCCGAGACCGAACAGTGTCCCACCTCGGCATGGAAGATCTTTGTCGACGGGTCGTCCACCTCCAAGAGAGCTGGCGCCGGCATAGTTCTCCAATCGCCAGAGGGACTGGTCATAGAGCAGGCTTTTACCCTCGACTTCAAAGCGACGAACAATGAGGCAGAGTACGAAGCACTGATTGCAGGGTTGAACAGCGCCCAAATCCTCGGAGCCCAGCACCTGGAGATCTTCAGCGACTCTCAACTGATAACTAGCCAGCTCGCTGGAAACTATCAGGCCAGGGACGACAGGATGGCGGCCTACTTAGCCCTGGCGAAAAAACTACTCTCCCAGTCCAGAAAGCCGAGGTCAGGCAAATATCCCGAGATACCAACACGCATGCAGATGCGCTTGCAAACCTGGCCTCCGCTGTTGAAGCAGGAAAGAAGAGGACCATCGAGGTCGGGTCAGTATCAAGGTCAAGTCTGGAACTCCATTCATCTCGGCTTGTCCTCTGTGCTGACCTCGGCCCTAGCTGGATGGACCCAATCGTCGCCTACCTGAAGGACGATCTGCTCCCTGAGGACAAGACTGAAGCCCACAAGATCAGGCTCAAGGCCGCTCGGTTTTGGCTCTCTCCCGAAGGCAAACTCTACAGGAAGTCCTTCACAGGTCCATACCTCCAATGCGTCCACCCGACCAAGGTGAACGACTTCCTGTATGAGATCCACGAAGGAATCTGCGGCAGCCATATAGGAGGTCGGTCATTGGCCTACAGAGCAATCAGCCAGGGCTACTGGTGGCCCTACATGCAGAAGGACGCCCAGGTCTACGCCAGGAAATGCGAGAAATGCCAGAAGTTCTCCCACTCCCTCCATCAGCCAGCACAGGATCTGAGTCCCCTCTCCAGCCCATGGCCCTTCGCTCAATGGGGCCTGGACATTGTGGGGCCTCTTCACCGAGCTCCAGGGAACAAGAGATGGCTGATAGTGGCTACGGACTACTTCACAAAGTGGATAGAGGCTGAACCGTTGTCTTCCATCACGGACAGGGACTCCAGGAACTTCGTTTGGAAAAACATCCTCACGAGGTTCGGCATCCCCCGGACCCTGATCTCGGATAACGGGACCCAGTTCGACTCCAAGTCGTTCAAAGACTTCTGCCGAGAGCACGGCATCAGAAACCATTATTCCACCCCGGCATATCCACAGAGTAATGGCCAGGCAGAAATCTCCAACAAAGTGATCCTGGACGGCCTGAAGAAGCGACTGGACAAGGCAAAGGGCAGATGGACAGAGGAGCTTCCGAGCGTGCTGTGGGCATACAGAACAACTCCAAGGAGGTCCACCTCGGCAACACCTTTCTCTCTGGCCTACGGGATGGAGGCGGTCATTCCCTTGGAAATCGGCCTTCCTACCCTGAGGACAGAGCTGGTCGACCAAGGCCGAAACGAGACGAACCTGGCAATGGAGCTGGAGCTAGCGGACGAGCGACGAGAAGCAGCAGCCCTGAGACTGACCGACTATCAGCAGCGGTTAGCCAGGGCATACAATCAAAACGTCAAAGAAAGAAGGTTCACCACGGGAGAGCTCGTTTTAAAGAAGACCCTGCCAGCTGACAGAGAACCAAACGAGGGGAAACTTGCCCCAAACTGGCATGGCCCGTTCAGAGTAGTCTCACTGGCAGGAAAATCGGCCTACAAGCTCGAAGACTTAGAAGGCAAGCCATTGCCGAGACCATGGAATGCATCCCACTTGAAGAAATTCTATTTCTAAAGATGTATCGAGTCTCAAAATTAATAAAAGCAGCTTTCACTTTGTCATCGACTTGTTGCCTCTCTCTGACTGATTCCGACAGCATGGGCCCACCGCCCTGGAAAAGGCCTCGAGTCCAGACTCGGTCGTTTCCTAAAGCTCCTGGCCTTGGGCCATGGAGAGGCTTCGAGTTCACACTCAGCCGAATCGGGCCCACCGCCCTGGAAAAGGCCTCGAGTCCAGACTCGGTCGTTTCCTAAAGCTCCTGGCCTTGGGCCATGGAGAGGCTTCGAGTTCACACTCAGCCGAATCGGGCCCCCCGCCCTGGAAAAGGCCTCGAGTCCAGACTCGATCGTTTCCTAAAGCTCCTGGCCTTGGGCCATGGAGAGGCTTCGAGTTCACACTCAGCCGAATCGGGCCCACCGCCCTGGAAAAGGCCTCGAGTCCAGACTCGGTCGTTTCCTAAAGCTCCTGGCCTTGGGCCATGGAGAGGCTTCGAGTTCACACTCAGCCGAATCGGGCCCACCGCCCTGGAAAAGGCCTCGAGTCCAGACTCGGTCGTTTCCTAAAGCTCCTGGCCTTGGGCCATGGAGAGGCTTCGAGTTCACACTCAGCCGAATCGGGCCCACCGCCCTGGAAAAGGCCTCGAGTCCAGACTCGGTCGTTTCCTAAAGCTCCTGGCCTTGGGCCATGGAGAGGCTTCGAGTTCACACTCAGCCGAATCGGGCCCACCGCCCTGGAAAAGGCCTCGAGTCCAGACTCGGTCGTTTCCTAAAGCTCCTGGCCTTGGGCCATGGAGAGGCTTCGAGTTCACACTCAGCCGAATCGGGCCCACCGCCCTGGAAAAGGCCTCGAGTCCAGACTCGGTCGTTTCCTAAAGCTCCTGGCCTTGGGCCATGGAGAGGCTTCGAGTTCACACTCAGCCGAATCGGGCCCACCGCCCTGGAAAAGGCCTCGAGTCCAGACTCGGTCGTTTCCTAAAGCTCCTGGCCTTGGGCCATGGAGAGGCTTCAAGTTCACACTCAGCCGAATCGGGCCCACCGCCCTGGAAAAGGCCTCGAGTCCAGACTCGGTCGTTTCCTAAAGCTCCTGGCCTTGGGCCATGGAGAGGCTTCGAGTTCACACTCAGCCGAATCGGGCCCACCGCCCTGGAAAAGGCCTCGAGTCCAGACTCGGTCGTTTCCTAAAGCTCCTGGCCTTGGGCCATGGAGAGGCTTCGAGTTCACACTCAGCCGAATCGGGCCCACCGCCCTGGAAAAGGCCTCGAGTCCAGACTCGGTCGTTTCCTAAAGCTCCTGGCCTTGGGCCATGGAGAGGCTTCGAGTTCACACTCAGCCGAATCGGGCCCACCGCCCTGGAAAAGGCCTCGAGTCCAGACTCGGTCGTTTCCTAAAGCTCCTGGCCTTGGGCCCTGGAGAAGGCCTCGAGTTCGGACACTCGGCCGGATTCCAAAGATCAGGGTTTTTACACCCCTCGAAGATCATTGCCGAGCTCATGCTTCCACGGCCGAGACCAGTGGACTCCACTTCGGCACGAGGCAGCTCGTCTCGGCCAAAGCCAGCCGTTGCGAGGTCAGTGCCAGCACTCAAACACAAACAGCACAGAAGGTGTTCCAGAACAGTGCAAAGAAATGAGAAAAAGAACTCAAAAGCACTGTACACAGTTTGGGTAATCACAGAATTCCTTTTTATCCATTGCAAACTGCTTCGTTACAAAAGTTACGGAACAAAGAGCGAAGTACAGAAAGGAGGATCACAGTCCTCTGAAAACAGAAAATAAAGAAAAGCAGAAAGACTCCGATCTTCGCTCACTCCACGACGCCGGACCGTTGCCTGGAGGCCCTGGACCTCGCTGGGCTCTGCAACACCCTCGGCGGCCAATGGGACCAGCCAAGCTTGAAGAAGCCTCCCGGTCCAGCGGGGCCTCATCCCGCCTTCCGTACGACGGGCGCACAGGGCCGTCACACAGGACTGCGTCGGACAAGAAGGCGCCACCGTCCCCCGGTTGCGTTGCAGCGCATCCTCATTCTGTCTGGCCAGGGGCGGATGGCCGTGAACCCGCGTTCAGAGAGCGCGTAGTCCACGGGGAGTTCTTTCAGAGAGCGCGCAGACCATGATAGCCTTCCCCCCTTGGGGATAGCCGTCCAACGGCGCAGGGTTCCCCCCGGATCAAGTAATTTCGGACACTTCCCGGACATGATTCCTACAGCTGTGTTCTTTTCTTCTCCCATGGCAAGCTTGCCACCCCTATTTATAGGAAGGAGAAGGACTCGGTCTCCGAAAGAAGTTATGAGGGCGAAGTCTCCCACGCGTTACTGGGAATGCACGGCTGTTGACCAGCGATCCCTATGACGCCACGTGGAGACATCCGTCCGATTCCCTCGTCAGCCGCGCCACCATGTCTATCGCTATTCAAGATCAGCGCAAATACCAATGAAGATCACCTAAAATACGGAGGATCAGCGCGAATACCAAAGAAGATCACCTAAGGTATGGGGTATCGACGCTAGCGCCCAAGAAGACTACTCGACACTCAGTTCTAACGTTCCGCCACAAGGAGCACTCTGCCGAACTCAAGCATTAGTACCAGGCTTAAAAGAGACAGAAGCACGAGTATTTGAAGAAACTTTCAATTGTATTAAAATCTCACTCATTACAGTGTTCAGCAAATACAAATTGAAGAAAATTACAGAGCATAAAGCAAGAAAAGCGAATATCCCGAGGTCCCGAGGTCATGACTGGTCAGTTGCACGGGCTGCGGCGTCAGAGGCTTCGCCGGACGGACGGGCAGGGGTCGGCACCGGAAGCGTGTACGGAGGAGGCTCCCGAAAGGAGGGGTGGCCCTCCGAGATCCCGACCTCCTTCAGGCCGGCAAGCCACCCTTTTGCCCAGGCTTTATCCCTCACTACAAGAACCCTTTCCTTGTAGTGGGCGGTGACCTGCGCTCTGGCGTCCTCGAACGCAGCATCGCACTCGGATTCGAGCTTCGCCTCGGCTTCATCCGCCCTCTTGGACTCGGACTCGAGCTTCGCCTCGGCCTCATCCGCCCTCTTGGACTCGGCCTGAAGCAGGGCCGCGTAATCGTCTCCCATCTTCGAAATGGAGACCTCGAGCTCGGCCGACCTAGTCCTCTCCGCTTCGGCTTCTTCCCTCGCCTGCTCGAGCTTCGCCGCGAATTCCCCTTCCACCCTGGCTAACTTCTGGCTAACGGCGTCCAGGGATTCCTGTAGGCCGTTCTTCTCCACGGTCAGCTCGGCAACGTCCGTGCTGTACCTGCGGATCCTGTCAGCGACGGCCATGGACTTCTGTGCCGCCTGTCAAAGAAACGGGGTGTACGTGTTAGATCCAAAGAGCGTTAAACGCTAAACCGCTGGTTTGACAAAGGGAAATGAAGATTTACCGCGAGGTTAGACTGCAACATCGTCAGGATCAGCTTCTGATCGCTGTACTTGTCCAGCCGCTCCATGTCCCGGGGAAGGGCGCAGGCTCGCCCTAGGGCCTCGAGGACCTGGGGATCGATCTTGTGAAGAACGCAATCCTCCATCGTCATCGGCCTCCCCGGCCCAAGCATGAAGCTCGGCTCCCATAACGGCGGCCCCTGGGGCAACGAGGGCAGCAGCCGAGCTAGGGCCCGCATCGGTCCTCGGCCTCTTCAGCGGCCGAGATTCCTCCTGCTCGACCTCGGCTGGGGGCAGGCGTACCCCTGGATCAACAGGGCTAGGGGGCGCGGGAACCTCCGCCACCTCTGCAGGGGAAGCTATCCGAGCCCTCGGAGACGGATGCTCCGGGAAATTCACTGGATCCTGGGGGGTTCGGGCGTCCTCCACTCCAAGCGCCAAGGCCTCGAGGTCCTCGAAGGACAAGCGCCTGGTGTGCCTCATCTCGGAGCTTGGCGAGGGAGATCGGGCGGCTTGACTCAATTCCCGTCCTGAGACCTGAAGTCTCGATCCTGACGTGGAAGCTAAGGCTCCAGACGTGGCCCTAACGTCAGACGCCTGCGGGGGCTCTGCGACCTCCGGACCGGCTTGCTCCTGCCCGACCTTGAGTGTGGCACCTTCACCCTGGATCGGCTCTACGGTGCCCCTCAAATACCCACGGTATTTTGGCCGATACCCTAGCAGCGACCAGGCCGCCCTGCCGTCATGACCGCTGTACCGCTTCACCAGGCGGAGCCAAGCCTCGTTCCTCTTCCAAATGTATCTGGCGGCCCGTTTTCTCTCCTTCAAAGCTGCAACAAATCAAAAGTATAAGCGCGGCGGAACAAAAAGAAATTTTAATGTAAAGAAAAAAGGAACGGAGGGTGTTTACTTGGAATGGTACCGAAGTGGCGAGGGACCTGGTAGCCTCTATCGGTGTCGGCCACCCCAAACTCCCAGTTCCCCGAGACGTACAGAAGATCGTCCCCGGCATACTTGCTCGAATCCTCCAAGTATCGGACGAAGCCGTCCCGGCCTGGCTTAGCCCGGAGATAATAAGAATCTCCGGACTTGCATATGTCATAGACGTCCTCAAGGTCGAAGACGCCGAAGTCGGTGCCCAGGACCTCATTCAACTTGGTCGTGCCCATCACGATCTTGAAGGCATTCGGTAGCAGTTGGCAGGGGCAGAGACACCACTGACTAAGGAATCTCCTGAGAAGTGGGTGAAGTGGAAATCGGACCCCGCCTTCTATCACGGCCACTAGCGGAAAAGGCATCCAACCTCCCGAAAAGTCGCGAGGGTTGTAGCCACGGGGTTCACCGCCCCTGATTTGGACATCGGCAGGGATCCTAAAGGCCGACCTGAAACCCTCGATCGCTGCCTCGCTCTCTAACCAGTGGCTATAAATCCCCATTCCTATCCCAGTCTAAAAACAGAGAAACCCGCAGAAGAAGAGGCAGAGCAGGAGGAACTTACGGAAGCACGGAAGCAGAACGAAGATGCTGGACAGCGGAGAGACTCAACCTCAGCAGCGCACCGCTTCTCAGATGAAGCAACCTCACAGTAGCTTTCCCACTTCTGATGCTCGCCTCTGATTCAGAATAGCAAACGGAGGGTAAAACGAACCTCGATTGCCCTATATATAGAAGAGAGGCTCCCTTTCCAGAAACCCTAATTGGGCGCGCCAGGGGGCGCCTCCTGGGGTTCTGCGCGAATCATTTCAAAAATTGATTGCGCCCCTGACAAGGCGGCACGTACGATCTCGAGGGGACTGCGCGAATCATTTCAAGAATTGATTGCGCCCCTGACGAGGCGGCGCGTACGACCCCGAGGAGACAGATAACGATCCAGGAGATGACGCGTGGAGCCGTCGACCTGTCTTCAGCATTGAATAAGGGACGCCAGTTATTACCTTGATCATCCGAAGCGACCGCGAATCAGGGCCGAAAGGGGCTCCCTCCTCCAGACAGACCCGTCACATAGCTCCCGACCTCACGACACTGACGTTCTACGCGAGGCCAGAAGCTAGGGGGCAATTGTGTGGGGAGATTTCCGGAAACACAGGATTACGCTAATCACAGCCATCAGATGAGACTAAGCACTCTCACGTGCCCTCTGCGTGCCACCCACGTAGCATCAGTTTCACCTCGGCTGTCAGGGCAGGGTCTTCGGCCGAAGTCAAGCATGTCTGAACCGCTATAGCCGAGCTCGGCTGTTTCATGTGCTCACCTCGGTAGAGAGCACCACCTCGGCTGAAGGAGTCTAGACGAAAGCCGAGGTAAGAAAGAACCTCCACTCACACCCCTCATTCCCCACGATGTCAGACACGTGGAGGAATAGGGGCGCGAGCCAATAAGACAGATGTGACATCCAGCCGTCCACTATCTTCACCAGATCGCTGACATGGCGACATCCAGCGGCTGAGGCCACATCAGGGCAAGGCCCGAGAGCAGATCCGATGGTACTCCAACCGCCAAAGGCGCCCAACACAATCTGGCCCAATAAGACGTGCATTTAATGCAATGTGGGCTGATCCGACTAGCATTAAATGCAGAGTGGGCCGGATTGGACTGCATTTATTACTTTGTGGGCTGATCATGACTTCCCAGTCAAATCGTGGGGCCCACACCAAGAGATCCTCTGAAAGATACGATCCAAACCTCTATAAATAGAACTCCATGCACCATGCAAGGTACGCACAATCTCATTCACAGAGCCCTTATTCTGTCTCTCTTCTTCCTCCTCTCCTCCCATTGTTCCAGTTCCCACACTGACTTTGGCATCGGAGAGCCTTGCGCCGCCCAGGCCAGGGTCCTCTGAACGTTTGCTATTCCCTTTCAGGCTTCCGGACGGCATCCAGTCATTCCCAGACACCACCATCTTCTCGGATAAGTCCTGTAAGGCACCCTCTTATTGTGGGTCATAATTTTCTGCACCTACAAGGGGGTTGGTCAATTCATTGGCAAATGGCAACCTCGCCTATCTCTCAATTGTCCAATGATGGATTCCTGGGTATGTCGCTCTTCCTACACATGTAATTCATCTTCCCCCTTGTGGTCTTCTCTTCCCCACATCGTGGGATTCCTCTTTCCACTTGTGCGGCACTATTGGGCCCAAGACCGAGGACAGGGGTACCCAAAAATTAATTTTCATTAAGATGGACATGAAATGATGTTATCTATTCCCTAATTCATGATGAGGCCTACCATCCCTTGGGTTGGGTCCCACGTCTAAGGCTTGCAGCCATAAAATCATTGTTGCATCATGTTCTTGATTCCAATCTATACTTTAAATCTCGATTTTTTCTTAATACAAAAGGCACCTACCATCCATAAGTCCCTTTACAACACAAATTTCATCATCCCACTTCGTTTTATCTCAAACGGGAATCTCTGTTTTATCACAAGTTTCACATTGATTTCCACTGGCTTGGGATACACTTATACCTTTATAGTTCTGACTGCCTCCTTCCAATTGACGTCTTTTTAAAGGAGTGTAAGTAGGAACGAGCCTTTTGATATAAGAAGAAGACGAACAACAACAACAACAAGCAGCAGCAGTGCTTGTGGAAGAAAGAAAGGCTTCTTCGCTTTTCAATGTTTCCCATCATCTTTAGAAGGAAAGGTAAGGGTTTTTTTTACTTTCTCTCTCTGCCTTCTGATTTTACTTTCTTAAGAAGAAAAACCATGATGAGGTTAACTATATGATGAATGATATCTAACATTTTTCAATGACCTATGATGAACCATGGTCCATATCTAACGTCTTATTTCAGAATCCTTTTAAGTTAGTGCCGGATTTGGAGACAACTCATAGGTTCTATGTTGGAACCAGAGTAGAAATTGGATTCAACTCAATAATGACAGATCCGGATCCACCCCAAACCATGACCCCTCCAACCAATCTTAATCATGAAACAGAAAAAAGGGTAATATAGAATGTCAACGTCCAACTATAGAAAGTGATTTCCACCTAGCAACACTCAGTCCCTTTACGACACAAATTTCAGCATCCCACTTCGTCTTACCACAAACAGAAATTTCACTTGATCAATAGGTAGGACATTAGGGGTAAGAAGAAGGTCAGAAGTAGAAGTGCTTGTGGTAGAAAGAGAAGAGGTAAGGTATATATATATATATATATATATATATATATATATATTTACTTCTTCTCTCCTCCTGCTTTGCATTAACAAGAAAAAGCATGATGGGCGAGTCCGGATTATTTGAGGCTTTGACTCAAAGAAATGCTGAGTCGCTGGAGTGGAAGGAACTCCGTAGTGGGTTCACTCATTGAAAATCCCAGCCTTCCATTATGTGGTGTATCTCCAAATTTTTATCCAAGTAGGTATTGGTCCCATTGCAGTCTTATGCATATTTATTAATCACATTTTTTATCGAGCGGTCCTTTTTCTAGTGGGATCAACTCCTATTTAGTAAAATTTGAGGTACCCCATGCAATGGGAAGCCGGCCCCCATGGAAGAGTTCCACTACTTAAATGCAGGATTTTTCTGAGTGAAAGCCGGAGAGGATCCTAATTAAGTCTTGATGAGCAGATATGACTCTGTCAAAGGGCCACTTTGCTGTGAGAGAGCCCACCATAGGAAAGAGGGAAATGGTGATCCCCTATTGATCCCATGTCTAGCAACTTATCATCCTTTCATGGATGATTTGTGGGCCAAATCTTTTTTTTCCGCTACATGGATGGTGTTAGTGTCCAGAGAGAATTTTGGAATATTTTAAAATTTGAGGGTTTTCTTGTGATATTAAGGGGAAAATTCAGCTAAACTAAAACATCTTGCACCAAATACTTCCATGATCATCTAAAGAGAGATCAATCAGGGATGATAAAATAGTTGGCACTCCTCTATGATGAACGATACCTAAATTTTTGAAGTATACTATCAAGCCATCACTAGTGAAAGAACGAGGAAAAGTGAAATATCCTATAGAACTTCTTCCATGCATGAGATATTTGCCGATAGAAACTGAAATGAGAAAGTAACTTCATGATGGATGGGTGACATCCATGAAATGGGAGCCAATATATTGTCAGCAAGTAGCTTCAGATTATAGATTCTCAACTAAAGGATGGTAGCAATGCATTTGCTTAAAGCATAGTATTCCTTAGTACCACTTAAAAGGGTTTCGATTTTCATCAATTCCTACTTTTGTTCAGGTTCTGCTACACAAAACAAGATTTTGAAAATATTTTCATGGGTGGCCGAAATCATCACCCTTGTTTGTTTGGCACAAGTAGTAGTAAAAATATCATATATATATATATGAGAAATATTTATGTACATCTATCCCTCACCACATTATGGTGAGGGATAACATAGTGGGGCCACTTTATGATTCATCTAAATCATCTACGCACATGGAACCCCCTAAACTACAATGGATCAATTAAGTTTTCATTAATCCGATTGGATTGGACCGTTGGATTGGGGGTCAAAATTTTCCTTTAATATAAAGTCATTAAATCTGTGGGCCACGGATGAAGGGGTTGAGACTTGGGATTGACCTCAAACTTGATATATGATTTCATCTCAAATGACTCTTTCCATCCCCCCCAAGTCCTATGATCAATGGGGCCCTAGGTGGGCCCCATTGAGTTTGTCCTCACCATATGGTGAGGGAATGATGCACATGATATTTTTTTTTTTTTTACTTTAACATATCTATATGGAAAAAAGTGGAGCGGAGAAGTAAACTTTGATGTGGGTCAAGTCTCAATTGGAAGCGACCGAATGAATAGTGTCAGATAAGCACATTCATGATCATAATTATTAGGGTTTTAAGTTAAATACATGCATATAATATATACTTACAAAAGGTGTTGAACTTTTAGTCAAATTAACCATTGACAACAAGGGGTTGGTTGGTTCCATGGCAACCCCGCATGGTACCTGATTCCGGTTGTTCATGATCGATCTTTGGGTATGCCACTCTTCTCATGTGTGTGGCTTTCTCTTTCTATATGTGTGGACTCTCTTGGGTCCCCGCCCAAAAGCTGAATTACCCATGGAAAAAAGATGGACCATCAAATGTCATCTATTTGCTAATTCATGATCACATGGGGTTCGCCTTCATTGGAATTACAATGTGTGCCTATCTTCCGTGATTGTGAATATGGGACCTACCTTTAGTAATTGTGTGGTCCACCATTTAGAAATTACAATGCGACCGCACCATCTAGTATTGTTGTGCATGGGACCGACGTTTAAGAAATTACAATATGATATCCAACTTTAAAAATTAGAATGGAGCCCGCTTTTAGAAGTTTTACATGTGGAACCCATCTTTAGAAAGCATAATGCGGGACATTCTATTCAATGAAATTGTCTTCCCCATGAGTGCATTGGATTTTCAATGTATGGACCCCATTTTAGACCTAATAAATATGATCAATCTTACTATATAACCACCACTATTGGAGAAAATGTTGGGACTTTATATAAAAGGAGGGCATAAATTTTGGGAGGTTTTGATTCTCATTGATGGGCCCACTGTAGATTTTCCCTCAAATGAAAGGAGAGTGAAAGAAATGACCAAAATTAGCAGGGTAAAAACCTAGTTTTCAATGGTATTTTCTCTTTTTCAGGAAAGCAAATTGTAACATGTAAACCGATATCTATTTCATTGTTAGGTAGTGTTTTTTATCCTACCGCTTCCTCTTAGTGGCAGCATCTCTCCTTTAGAAATACAAGTCCTATAAGTCTTTGAGTTCCTAGACTTAGAAATACAAGTCTTAGAAGCTTTTGAGCTCCTAGAATTAGAAATACCAGTCTTACAAGCTTTTTCTTTAATAGAATTTCTGATAAGAACTTGCTTTCGTCATAAGAATGTTCAAATTCTAATCAGTTAAAAGTTATCAAATGACATTTAGAATCTCAGAAATTTCAGCCCTTTTATTTTTTGGTGGAATTTCTCGATTAAGTATAAGGGAGCATTCAGAAATTCCACTATATATTAACGAGTTCCTAAAAATTCTATTACATGAAATAAACAGCTGTTGTATGGTTATTTTTGCATTTTTGTGCTCGGTTATTAAATCAATCATTTTATTCACCAAAAAAAATATTCAAAACCAAGTATTCAAATCTAATTCAATTCATTAGAGCTTTGGACAGTAAATTGAATACGGCTGTTGACACCATAGAACCAATTGGTCTAAGGCCCACCTCATAGTGGTCTAGTCTCAAAGATATCAGCCATTTTTTGAAAATATCACAATACTGTAATAAGATGTTTTTTTTGGCAATAATGTGATATTTTTGAAATATCACAAAATTTGAAAATGTCGTGTGAAAAAAAGATAAAATTACAATAAAATTGGAATGAAATAGTACAAATTCTATATATATATATATATATAACTTTAGTTGTAACTTCTCCTTATTTTTAGTTCTTTTGGATTTGATATCATTTAAAAAGGTAAATTTATTTATTCCAACATTTCTCTTTATAGTATCTGAGGAAGCCTCAAATTTGAGAGTACACTAACATTAAGTGGAGATAATAATATTTCAAGAAGGATATTTGTGACAATGCTAACTCGTAATTAATTCATCCAAATGGGGTACACCATGCCTTGGACTACAAATGGGTATCAATTATTTGAGTATCCAAGTCTTCAGTTCTAAATAAAGGTGAGTATTGAACCTATTTTTGGATTAGAAAAAAATCGAGATCCAAATCCGGATCCATGCATATATGATATGGAACATTTGGACTTGAAATCGATTTCCCACATATTCCGACCTGAAGATCTAGATTTAGAACTATTATATTTACATATTAAAATTCTATAAAAGTTTTAAGGGCTATTCATATTGGACAATTTATTTAGTCTTTAATTATATATCATTTCATAGTCCTACTTGTGTATAAAAAAAATTATTTTGAGGCTCTTTTATCTAATGCATTCTACATCTTATTTTGGATGTCTCCTTTATATTTATAAATAGTTGATACCGAATCAGAATACAACTTACAGGTTTGATTTCGAAATCAACAATGGCATCAAATCCATAAAGACAGCATCTACCATGATTCTGCCATGAATCCTCCATTCTTAACCAAAACCCAGAAATGGAAAAGAGGTAATAGTGAATGGCACAGTATTTCAACCATGCAAGTTGTCAACCTTTGATGTGTGTCAACTCTCAGCCGGAAGCGTCTGAATAAATAGGGTCAGATAAGGACATTCATGATCATAATTATTAGGGTTTAAATGGTAAATACATGCATATACTTACAAAAGGTGTTGAACTTTTAGTTCGAGGGGATTAGCAGGTGGCTTAAGAGTGCTACGTGGCGTCTATGAATAAAAAAGAAGTCAAAACTATTGTGTGGGATATTTTCAAGATACTGAGATTGTCCTAATTTTGGTAAAAGTACTAGCTCTTGGTTTCGGTTTTATGCAGGCAATAGTGCCAGAATGCTTCCATATTAAGATCATATCTCAACTCGGTACCATCTTCAAAAGGGGTTGGTTGGTTCCATGACAACCCCGCATGTCACCCGGTTCCAGTTGTTCATGATCGTTTCTTGGGTATGCCACGCTTCTTATGTGCGTAGCGTCCTCTTTCCGTATGCGTGGGCTCTCTTGGGTAGTTGGATCCAAGCCCAAAAGCTGAATTACCCATGGAAAATGGATGGATGATCAAATGATGTCATCTATTTGCTAATTCTTGATGAGACCCACCATCCCTTGGTTGGCCATATAATCTTTGTTGCATCATCATGTTATTGGAACCAATCAAGCTTTAAACCTCTGTTTTTTCCTTGATACAGAGGGCCCATCTACCATCTTTTAGGCCCTTTACAGCACAAATTTCACCATCCCACTTTAGTTTTATCACACATAACCAATGCATGGACTTTCGGTATTAATGGAATGTGGGACATTGACTTCGACCATCTTGGGAGTTGGGATCCACTGACAGCTATACATTTCTATGTTCTAACTCCCGCCTTGAAATGCGACTGCTTTTTAAAGGATTGGAAGTGGGAACAAGCCTGTGATTTTCTCGGAATCTCTCAGAAGAAGTAGAAGAAGAAGATGATGGTGGAAGGGAGATGGTTGTCGAAGGAACAAAGACTTCTTCGGTTTTGAACCGTTCCCATCAGCTTTAGATCGAAAGGTAAGGGTTTTTTTACCCCACTTTTTCTCTCTTCCTTTTGCTTTGCTTTGCCTGAAGGAAAACGATCATAAGGTCAACTCTATGATGAAGGGTATCTATCTAGCATCATAGGCCATTGAAAATGTTGGATATTCTCTTTTTGATAGATGGGTGATTTACTACTCAACCTGTAAAGCCTAGTTGTCCACGGATGGATCCCTAGTACCGTTAAGATATAATGCGCCCCGGACATTTTACTGTATTAGATATCTTTGACTAATCAACTTGTGATGCCTAATTGTACACGGATCGATCCCTCTTACACCTGTATATCATATAACGTGTGAGACGAGACAACGCCTCATTGGGGGTAAACGATATCTAACATCATAGGGCATTAAACTCATCAACCATTGCTTGTCTATGATTGGGAACTTTGTAAAACTTGGGTAATAGCACGTCGGCTTATCATCACACACACAAGGGCCTGAGAAAGAGGATAGACTGTAGAGGTAGTAAGAACCTTGGGGTTGAAAACCCCCGACTTTTCTTTGCCCGTGTGACCATGGGATGAGTGTTGGTAGGAACGGCAATAGGACGACCGGGGCTGGAGAGAATGGGTGTAGATGATTGGGCCTGTGGGGCGGCAGCATTAAATGATTGAAGTTGCTGTGCGAATGGGGTTGTGCAGCAGCAGGTATGGGCTGGGCTGGTTGGGCAACATGTACAGGGGCAGCAGCAGCATTTAGAGAGAGGAGACGCTGTGATGGTGTTGTTTGGGCAGTGGAAGAAACAGTATTGTGATGGGGTGGTAGTGGTACTGATGGCTGATGGGGACTGAGCCGCTTGGCAAGTAGCATAAATGGGAGGTGGGCCAATAATTGCTGTGGATCGTGGCTTTGGGACTGTGTTAGACGTGTAGAAAAAAAGGAATATTTTCTTCATTAAAGGCCACGTGTCAGGAAATGTATGCACCGCCAGATGGGCAGTGAGGAACCAAGAACAGCTTCTTACCTTAATGATTAGAGGCGTCTTTTCTTAAGTGGCTGCCCGGTGTTCGAACCTAGGCTATCACCTTTCCTCACCCGAGGTCTACTTCCCTCACCAGATTTTTAGGGTCCTAGCCCCCTTAGCTGGATACCCCAAAAAAAGAAAAACGATGAGTATCAATGTAGCCAATAAAGGCACAGGGCATGGACCGAAAATATGGAAAACATTCACATCCATACATTTTAAGCAATTTATAAATAGGCACCACTTTAACCAATCGTTTTTATGGAGATTTATTGAGGAATGACTGATGATGGAAGGGGATTGATTAAAAAAACTGCCGTGTCAAAGGCATCATCCCAATAGTTTAGTGGAAGTAAGGCATTGGCCAGCGTAGTGAAGACACATTTCAACAATGTGACGGTGCCTGCGTTCGGCAATGCCTCTTTGTTCATGTGTATGAGGACATGAAAAGCGATTGGGTTATTCCATGAGGTTCTAAGAAAGATTTGAACTTTCGAAACTCACTACCACCATCTGTTTGGAGGTTTTAACGTTGCAGCCAAGTAAATTTTCAACACGCGATTTAAACTTCTGAAATATCATCAAAGCATCAGACTTTTGATAAAGAGTACAATACCAAGTGAAACAACTGTAAGAGTCCGCAAAATGAATATAATGGCAATACCCATGAGAAGAAATAATTGGAGCGGAGTCCCAAATGTCCGAAAATTTAAATCCAAAGGATTACTAGCAACAAACATGCTATCAAAGAAAGAAAGTTTATGGCATTTTCCTATATGACTAGATGAGCAAAAAATTGTATTCTTATTGAGTACAGGCAAACCAAATTGAGAAACTACGCGTTGAACAATATGTGAACTTGGATGACCGAGACGACTATGCACATGTCCAAGGAAATTCGTTCACCAATGAGGATGGTTGATTGAATGGGGGCGTGGCTATCAACATGCAAACAGTAGAGTCCACCTTTATTCTGGCCAGTCAGAAGAATGTTCCCTGATAGTCAATCATTAACAAAGAAAGAATGGGGATGGAACTCAAAATAAACATTATTATCAGAAGTACATTTGGAGACAAAAGGTAAATTTTGAGAAACAGAGGGAACATGTAAAATATTATTGAAGGCAAAGGCACGCATAGGAGATCGAAGGGAAGAATGCCCAATGTGTGAGATCACCATACCTGTACCATTACCTATCTTATCAGAATCCGACCCATTGTATTCTGAAGGCGAATTCAAATCGCAGAGATTGGCAGTTAAGTGATGAGTGGCACCTGAATCAGGATACCAGTTATAATCATAAACTGAAGATGGGGCAGCCATAAGTGCCGAAGGTGCATTTTCCGCTTGAAATGAATGATCAAAGCAGTGTTGACACTTTAACGCAGAGTGACCATAGCAATTGCACACTTGGCAAGTTCCTTTGGTGGACTGTTGGGATGGGGCTAATTGCCCACAACCACGGCCTTGCCCACAGCCCCGATTATTTGACTGATGGGATTGGGGAATCACTTACCAGTTACCACGACTGTGAGTGGAAAAATTGGCCGTGGGTGAGTCAAGTGAAACAACATTTTTCTCTAACCTTGATTCTTGGTTAAGAAACATTCCATGAAGATCATCAATAGTGCTGTTCTCTGAATGAACTGTGATAGATGTGACAAACACGTCATAGTCAGATCCAAGGCTACTTAGGATATAGAGGATGTGATCATAATTAGAAACAGGATGTCCGGCAACAGCAAGACCATCACCAAGCGTCTTGGCCTTCAGAAAATAACCAAACATAGAGAGGCTTCCCTTTTTAAGTACGTACAACTCTGGACACAACTGCATCACATGAGCCCAAGACTCAGAAGCAAATGTTCACTCAGGAGTGGCCCAAATGGCAGCAGAGGTCTTGAGATGAACATGTACAAGGACACATTCAGAGAGATATGATAAGAGCCACCCAAGAAAGATTCGATATTGCTTATGCCAGGCACTATAAACTGGATATTCTTTAGCATCAGCAGAAGTGGTAACATGATGAGTTCATCAATATAGCCTTCTGAATCATAGCCATGCAGTATTGGTAGAAACTGAGAATTCCATAATAGATAGTTATTATTATCAAGCTTAAGCGAAATTAATTGATGCACATGACCAGAAAAGTCAGATTCCCACTTCCTCTGGTAGAGTGGTGTTGGTTATGTGGAAAGATATCAACCATTCATCCTCTAGTGGCTAGTAGTTTATTATCTAGTAGCTCTAATAGTTATCCCATTTATTGTGCAATCACAATCTAGTTATAAGAACAGCATACTCATCTCCCGCATTCACCAATTTGGTGCCTCTTACAATCCAGATCATCACATTTTCAAGCAAGAAACACAGATAGAGATATATTCCTGTAAAACAATGCCATTTACAATGCGTTTTGTGGAAAGTAATGTTTATATCAGTTATTTCAGAATTTTCTGGAGGATTTGGTTTTCTTCTTTTTTTGGTAGTGGTTTGATTCTCTGGAGGATTATTCCTTTTGCTATTTTGTGGTCGGTGTGGAAAGAAAGGGACAATAGAATTTTCAAAGGGTCTTTGTTGCCCGTGGAAGAGTTAGAGCAATTGGTGTTGGTTCAAATTGCAAAATGGGCTTCCTTCAAGAAGGAGTTTGATGCTTCAAAAGTTTTTGGTGTGTTGCATAATTGGGAGGCTTCCTTATATTGTGGGGTGAAGAAGGTGAAAAAAGTGGTGCATTGGGCTCCTCCCAATGTTGGGGTGTTGAAGTTTAATGTGGATGGGGCAGCTAAAGGAAAGCCTGGGCCAGCGGGTATTGGTGGGGTGCTTCGTGATAGTGGAGGGCTTGTGTTGGTAATGTTTTCCAAGCATGTTGGGACTATGGAGTCTAATGAGGTGGAGGTGTGAGCTATCCTTGAAGCTGTTCGAATTTTTGTCTCTTCCTCATTTAATTCAAGGTTAGAGGTGGAAAACGATTCTCTCAATGCTATTTTGTGGGTGTCCTCTTCGGCTGTCATTCCTTGGAGATTTCAATTTTACCTTAATGAGATTAGAGCTTTAGCATCCTTGATTCAAGTAAAGTTTCAACATGTCGGGAGGTCGGCTAATGGTTTTGCTGATTCGTTAGCTAAGCAAGGGGTGGATAGGTCTTCGAATTTGGTGGCTTTCATTGAGTGATGTTTCTTTGTCTTTTGCTTTTCCTTTTCGTGGTATAATTCTTTTATACCATCGTGCTCTTTTTGTTTGTTCGTGTGGTTTCTTGTATCTGGCTTTCTCTTTTATTATAATTTATCGCGACTGATAAAAAAAAAATCAGTTATTTCAGATACAAGAGCCAAGCTGCTATGTGCCATGAGAGTGGAAATGGATGGTAAAAGAAAAGTAATTAATAAACATGGGCAAAACCACTTACTCTGCGTAAGGGTTTGCTGGGCAAGGTAAGGGTTAGATCAAATGGTTTTGTGGGTAGATATAAAGAGAGATTGGTGGCCAAGGACTGTAGTCAAGAATAGAAGCCTCGTTATGATGAATCCTTTAAGGATGTGGTTATCAAGAAGCATAAGATATGTTGTGTTATAGCGATTCTATCTCGTTAGAAGTGACAGCTGTTTCATCTTGATGTAAAAAAATGTGTTCATACGTGGATTCCTTAATTAAGATTTAAGCATATAAACAACAACCATAGGGTTTACCAAAATACCATTGTAAATCAAGAAGGACAATCTACAAATGCATAATGGGCTTTATTTGAAAGTTAGTTTTTGCTTGAAAGAAGTCGATTCTTAAAGAAGTTGAGTAGCTCATTTTTAACTATGAAAGATTTTCTTTTGGTAGTATTTTTATATTTATGGAAACATAATTATTGCAGGAAGCCATATGACTACACTTAGGTGAACTTGGATACTCTCTTGACGTAGAGATAATGCTATCATTATAATGGTATATATCTTCACAACACAGTTGTGCAATTACCCCTTTAACCAAGGTAAGAAGATTACTAAAACTATGGGAATTACCAGTAAGGATGGTGAAGGGTTATCAAAGAAAAGTCCTTCACCTTGTAGAAGTATTGTCAAAGGACTTCAATATTAAAAGATGTAAACAACCTGATATTACTCATGTTTTACTAGGTATCACTCTCCAAGGCTTCTTCTCTAGGCAGTCTCTGGAGTCTATGCCTCTATTGGACTACAAAGCACATGCATATCTGAATGCCTTGAATGAAGAATTCTTCTTTTTATATTCAGTATTTCTAGATCTCAGTGCTTATACTGATTTGGTTTGATAAGATGTCTCCATAATAGGTCTGTCATGTTTGGTGTTCTTCGTAGTCTCCTTCTTCTTATATAGAGCCATTGGCTGTAGATGTAGCCCAAATTTATTGGTTTCACCTTCTGTTAAGGAAAATGGATTTCATACTTTTCAGCTCTACAATATTTTCTGAAAATCAAATTGCTATCAAGCTTGCCATG
The DNA here is from genome assembly GCA_012931725.1 of Litsea cubeba. Lineage (NCBI taxonomy): Eukaryota > Viridiplantae > Streptophyta > Magnoliopsida > Laurales > Lauraceae > Litsea > Litsea cubeba. Next base: position 39,929,213 of record CM022953.1, on the reverse strand, counting down.
CATCCTTGTCACCACCCTGCCTTATGCACACACCAACCATAATGAAATGGATAATTACGAATATGTTAAAAGCCATTTCCAGTGAAATTGACTAGTTATTAAGAAATTGCCACTTTATATATTCCTTTATTCATCCACCATGGCAACGAGTAAAGAAACACATTGTCATTTAACTAACAAGCTTTCAATGGTCAGAAGAACACCTTAGTTCGAAACGGAGTGTTGGATTTATTTTACTGTAATTCTTATTCTGTGTGGAGTGAATTTGGTCTTGTTGAGTAAGAGAGGGGGGGGGGGGGGGGGGGGGGGGGGGGGGGGGGGGGCTATTTTGTTGGTATTTGTTAACATTAACTTTTGTATAAGAGAAATGTCTTGCATTTACAAAATATTGAAATTACATGATCAACTAACATTCTATCATCAAAAGTCATGATCACCTAATTACAAAAGGTTTTCTTTAGCAAAAAAAAAGCTCAAACAAAGCTTTTACAATTGCCCTCGACGGTCCTTCATGTTTTGAAACCTTTGCATAATTGTCTCATCGTCAATGCTATTAAATATATATTTTTTCAATATAGACAAGCAAACAATCATTCATCCACTCATCTTCCATTTGATTGCACAGCCGATTCTTCACAATTTTCATAGCAGAAAATACCATTTCAACAGTAGCGGTGGAAATTGGTAGGGTTAATGCCAATTTTAAAAGCAAATAAACCAAAGGATATACAATGTCTTTTTTTGTTTCAATCATCTTCTACGCAAGCCCACTCATTCCTTTCACTTCCAAGAACTTTCTATTTGTGCGCATTGTTGGAATTTGAGATGCCTTGAGAAGTTTAATGAAGAATTGAAGAAATTAGTATGTCAAGTATCATCTTGTGTTGGAATTATTGTCAACACAATGTCACAAGTGTGGTGTTGATAGAGCTTCAAAGAGAAAACAGAGCTGAAATAGAACAGTGCAGGAAATCAGAATTTCATCTGTCAACCGGTATTTCTACCGGTAGAACAGGGGTAGAACAGGGGTAGAAAAGGGGTAGAAAAGGCTGACCCTAAGATTTCCATCTGTCAACCGCAAGTACTACGGTAGAAGTGGCTGCTCTGAAAGTTCTACCGCAAGTACTACCGGTTAGAAGTGGCTTAAATTCTAGCAGAAGCTTGGACATGAGAATTTCATCTGTTCTACCGCAAGTACTACCGGTAGAACACACGGGAAACCTGAGTTGCGCAGAAATAGAAGTTTTGCACGAAAATTCAGGAAACTTAAGTATTTCGTTTGGGACTCTTTCTAAACGAATTCTAGCCTAATTTAAACACTCTTTAGGGTTACCAAAACCTATATAAAGGCTTGATTGGTTCGTTTTCAAGAACCCAGAGAGAGAAGAAGAGAAGAGAAAAGAAGAGAAAAGAGAGAGAGTTTTGGAGAGAAGAGAGTGCTGTTGCTGTGTGCTATCTTGTCAGAAGTTTTCTACAGCAAGTGTGGACGAGGATGTGCTCTTGAAGATGATGTTTCGTCCATAAGATAAGTGTCTCTCTGTTTATGCTTTAAATTTCAATTTGTAAGGGATTGAGAGAGAGAGATTGTAGAGGGGAAGGTCTATAGAAAAAGGTTTCTATTCTTATTCTGTAGAACATCAAGTTGGTGCTTGGTGTCTGGGGTTTGGTGATCCTATCTGTTGGTGCAGATAAAATTGTAAAGGGAGTCGGTGCTTCCTAGATAGTTGGTGCTATCTGAAACTAAAGGGAGTAGGTGTTTCCTAGATAGTTGGTGCTATCTGAAACTTAAGGGTTGGTGCTATTTGTCGTTGGTGCGACTAAATAGATTCAGACCTGTTCCGGATCGGTGTTCGGACAGTCTTTGAACCGTGGACGTAGCCTTTTGGTGAACCACGTTAAATCTGGTGTCCTTGTGTGATTTGATTTGCTTTTGTTGTTAAACCGGACCTGTTTTTAAGCAATCACTGATTCACCCCCCCCCTCTCAGTGATCGCGATATCTAACAATTGGTATCAGAGCGTAAGGTTCCCTTGAAAAGCTTAACACGCTAAGGGTGATCTCTTGTCAAATCACATGGCAACCAATACAGGAAATAAGAAAGCACCTTTGTTTGACAGTTCTAATTACTCCTTCTGGAAGATCAGAATGCAGGCTTTCATTAAGTCACTTGGCTATGATGTCTGGGAGACTGTCAGAGTCGGTTACAATATTGCCATTGTACCCAATGATGCTGCAACGAAGAAGTTAGCAGACAACGACTCTAAGGCGCAGAATGCACTCTTTAGTGGCCTTGTGGACAGCGAGCTGGTCAAAGTAATTGCATGCAAAACAGCCAAGGAAATATGGGACAAGTTGAAAAGCATTCATGAAGGAGATGAGAAGATCAAAGAAGCAAAATTGCAAACCCATCGCTCTCAATTTGAATCTCTTCGCATGGAGGAAAGCGAGAATGTTGACTCATATTTGCAACGAGTGAATGAAGTCACGAATGACATTCGTGGACTAGGGGAGGAGATTAAAGAACCAGTCATCGTCAAAAAGGTTCTAAGATCTCTTCTTCCCCGGTTTGATTCAAAAGTCTCAGCCATAGAAGAAGCCAAGGATCTGAATGAATTTTCCATGGATGAGTTGCATGGTTCACTCACTGCCTATGAGATGCGCATAGGTAAGACGTCTTCATCTGATAGAGAAACGGCCTTCAAAGTTCAGAAAAAGGGAAAAGAGACTGCTGGTCATGATTCTGATACTGATGATGATGAGCTTGAGGCTCAATTTGTTAGAAAGCTGAAGAAAGGAAGCAATGGAAAGTACAAAGGGAAGCTACCCTTTAAATGCTTCAATTGTGGCGGTGTTGGTCACTTTGCTGCGAAGTGCCCGCTGAAAGAGAATAATGATGATGACTCTTATGTTGATAAGAGTAAGTGGAAGAAAAATTTCAGAAAGAGGGGCAAAGCAAAAAGCTTCATCAGTCAATATAATGACAGCACGTCTGAAACTTCAGACGATGATGAATCAGCCGAGGCAACTGAAGCTCTCTTCATGGTTACCGTTGAAGAAGAAGAGGAGCAAGAGCCGGAAAAGGAAGAGGAGGCTGAGGTCAATCTCGAAGAAGAACTCATTGCCGCACTTGAGGAGCTTAGCATGGAACGAAAAACAAGTAAGAAAAATCTGAAACTTCTTCGTGAATCTGAAAGTTCAATTATTGCTTTGAAAACTCAAGTTGAAGAATATAAAAGAATGGTGGAAGTCCTTCAAAATCAAATAAGTATAAAAAAGGAAGAGGCTATGAAACTTGAAACTGAAATCGCTAGAGCAAAGGCTGAAAACTTGGAAAATAGCCGAAAACTCAAAGCACTCCAAGCGATTGAAGGGACAATGAAACTCAATGAAATTCTGAAAGTTCAAAAAGCCCTTCCACAATAAATTTGGTATTGGATTTGAGACCGGAGAGTCCTCTAAAGCTGCACCTTCTTTGTTTATGAAACAAAGTGCCATACCTCTCAAGGCTACAAAGCATCAAATTCAGCCTAGTATTGAGATGTTCAATAAGAAAAGGTTTATGGAGTTTAACCAGCCACCTAAGAAAGGAAGAATGTTCAGATTCTATGGTTATTGCTTTCATTGCAATAGATATGGACATAAAAGAGCTGATTGCAAATTCTATGTTGTAAACAGCCCATTTGTGACTAGGAACCCTTTTTCAATCCTAAACAGCCACAAAATTGAGTGCTATATATGTCATAATTATGGACACTTGGCTAGGGATTGTAGGTTGCCTATTGCTAACCAATTTCAGGTTGAAAAGAAACCCAAGTTAGTTAAGGCATGGAGGGCAAAGAAAAGGGATGGTAATTCCAAAGAATCTCTCATTGTGCAAACGGCATTCAATGCACAAAAGAAGACAGCACCATGGGTCCTTGATAGTGGTTGTTCAAGCCATATGACAGGCGATAAGGAAAAATTCGTCAAATTACAGCACTATGAAGGCGGACCAGTGAAGTTTGGTACAATGATGGTGCCAAAATCTGCGGAAAATGTGTTGTTCAGCTAAAGGCAAACAAGATCAGATCAGACGAGGTCTTATATGTGTCTGGACTGAGACACAACTTGCTTAGTGTGAGCCAGATCTGTGACAAAGGCCACGAAGTTGTCTTCACTAAGAATGGTTTTGCTATCAAGAAGTGTAGCAACGGCAAAACAGTGGCTACTGGATCTAGGACTGCTGGAAATCTCTATACATTGTCAGATGGAACTGAAAAGACTTGCTTGATGAGTCGGACAGAGGAAAGTTGGTTGTGGCACAAACGCCTTGGGCATCTAAACTTTGATAACATGTCAAAGATTTGCAAATCAAAGGCTGTCAGAGGTATGTCTACAGTTGAAAAGCCTTCCAACCCCATTTGCGATTCTTGCCAAAAGGGAAAGCAAACGAGGGTAATGTTCAAGTCAAAGGAGCATCATTCAAAGAAACCTCTTGAGCTAGTGCACACTGATCTCTGTGGACCGATGCGAACTCAAAGCACCAATGGAGATAAGTATTTTATGTTATGCATTGATGATTATACTCGTATGACATGGGTATTATTTCTTAAGCATAAACATCAAGCACTTGATCGTTTTAAAGTGTTTAAAGCAAGGTTGGTTTGTAAAGGCTATGCTCAAGTTGAAGGCATAGATTTTGAAGAGACCTTTGCACCGGTGGCTCGTCTGGAAGCCATTCGTATGTTTCTTGCATTGGCTGCATACAAAACCTTCAAGGTATTTCAGATGGATGTAAAGTCAGCCTTCTTGAATGGATTACTTGAAGAAGAGGTTTACATTGAGCAACCTGATGGTTTTCTCATTAGCAAAAATTCAGACCTAGTGTGCAAGTTGAAAAAGGCTCTTTATGGGCTGAAACAAGCGCCAAGGGCGTGGTATGCAAGGCTGGACCTCTATCTCCGCAAGATCGGCTTTGGAAAAGGACTGGTTGATAGCAATCTTTATGTCAAAACAGAGTTGAGCAAACAGCTGGTTGTTATTGTTTATGTCGATGACATAATCTTTGGTGGCAACGATGAAGAAATGTGCAGGAATTTCGCTGAAGAGATGAAGAAAGAATTTGAGATGTCAATGCTTGGAGAACTAAAGTTCTTCCTTGGTTTACAAGTTCAGCAGCTGAAACATGGTATCTTCATATCACAGATGAAATACATCAAGGAAATGCTGAAGCGTTTTAACATGGAAGACAGCAAGCCAGTGAGCACACCAATGACAACGAACACAAAGCTAAGCAAAGATGATAAGGGTTCGTCCGTTGATCACACCACTTATCGTTCTATGATAGGAAGCTTGTTTTATTTGACTGCTACAAGACCGGATCTTCTGCAAGCAGTATGTATGGTGGCTCGATTTCAAGCATCACCAACTGAGACGCACCTTACAGCAGTAAAAAGGATATTTCGATATCTGAAAGGTACCATGGAGCTTGGTATTTGGTATCCTAAAGGCAAATCCTTCACTCTTGTTGCATACTCTGACGCCGATTGGGCTGGATGTATAGATGATCGCAAGAGTACAAGCGGTGGTGCATTCTATCTCGGTGAAAGGTTGGTGGCATGGCACAGTAAGAAACAAGATTCAGTATCCCTTTCTACAGCGGAAGCAGAATATATTGCAGCGGCAACTTGTTGTACACAAGTGTTATAGATGCGGCAAATGCTCTCTGATCTAGGAGTTCCGACAACAGATCCTACGCCGATCCTCTGTGACAACACAAGTGCAATTCACATCTCCAAGAATCCTGTTCAACATTCTAGAACGAAGCATGTAGCAATTCGCTATCACTTTCTCAAGGAAAAGGTTGCAGATGGTGAGGTAAAGTTGGAATATGTTCCAACTACTGAGCAAGTTGCTGATATCTTCACAAAACCTCTGCCAAAGGAAGTCTTCGAGTATCTCCGAAAAAAATTAGGAGTTACTCACTCTCCTAATCCTTAGGAGATGGGTTTGAAAGGGGGAGCAAAGTATTCTTTGAATATCCTATTCGCTCCTTCGTTGGTCCCTTTGGACTTGTTGTCAAAGGGGGAGAAAGACTTAAGCTAGGAGAAAGCAATGTTAGAAGAAGTTATGCTATGATAACTTTGGGGAGATTGGTATCAAGAGTGTTAGAGATCTTGATTTTTTTTAAAGACAGGGGGAGACTATGGTTCTGAAGAAGCTTCATGAAGATCAACTAGTTTAATGTGTTCTAAGTGTTGAAGTTCCAAAAGTGTTGCCAACAATTCCAAAGGGGGAGATTGTTGGAATTTGAGATACCTTGAGAAGTTTAATGAAGAATTGAAGAAATTAGTATCTCAAGTATCATCTTGTGTTGGAATTATTGTCAACACAATGTCACAAGTGTGGTGTTGATAGAGCTTCAAAGAGAAAACAGAGCTGAAATAGAACAGTGCAGGAAATCAGAATTTCATCTGTCAACCGGTATTTCTACCGGTAGAACAGGGGTAGAACAGGGGTAGAAAAGGGGTAGAAAAGGCTGACCCTAAGATTTCCATCTGTCAACCGCAAGTACTACCGGTAGAAGTGGCTGCTCTGAAAGTTCTACCGCAAGTACTATCGGTAGAAGTGGCTTAAATTCTAGCAGAAGCTTGGACATGAGAATTTCATCTGTTCTACCGCAAGTACTACCGGTAGAACACACGGGAAACCTGAGTTGCGCAGAAATAGAAGTTTTGCACGAAAATTCAGGAAACTTAAGTATTTCGTTTGGGACTCTTTCTAAACGAATTCTAGCCTAATTTAAACACTCTTTAGGGTTACCAAAACCTATATAAAGGCTTGATTGGTTCGTTTTCAAGAACCCAGAGAGAGAAGAAGAGAAGAGAAAAGAAGAGAAAAGAGAGAGAGTTTTGGAGAGAAGAGAGTGCTGTTGCTGTGTGCTATCTTGTCAGAAGTTTCTACAGCAAGTGTGGACGAGGATGTGCTCTTGAAGATGATGTTTCGTCCATAAGATAAGTGTCTCTCTGTTTATGCTTTAAATTTCAATTTGTAAGGGATTGAGAGAGAGAGATTGTAGAGGGGAAGGTCTATAGAAAAAGGTTTCTATTCTTATTCTGTAGAACATCAAGTTGGTGCTTGGTGTCTGGGGTTTGGTGATCCTATCTGTTGGTGCAGATAAAATTGTAAAGGGAGTCGGTGCTTCCTAGATAGTTGGTGCTATCTGAAACTAAAGGGAGTAGGTGCTTCCTAGATAGTTGGTGCTATCTGAAACTTAAGGGTTGGTGCTCTTTGTCGTTGGTGCGACTAAATAGATTCAGACCTGTTCCGGATCGGTGTTCGGACAGTCTTTGAACCGTGGACGTAGCCTTTTGGTGAACCACGTTAAATCTGGTGTCCTTGTGTGATTTGATTTGCTTTTGTTGTTAAACCGGACCTGTTTTTAAGCAATCACTGATTCACCCCCCCCTCTCAGTGATCGCGATATCTAACACGCATATCAATAATGTAAGTATCCAGCTGATTATCAAGTATTATCTGATCTGAGTCTGAAAAATTATCTGGATAAAATTGAGAAAGGCGGATCAATTTTTCCATTTTGAAAACAGAGAACGAATTATTTGGATCTAAGCATGCCACACAAAGAAGCAACTTAGTGTTTACCTCATTAAAGCGGGAGTTAAGCTCTCGAAGTTGCAGGTCAATAGCAGTGTAGAATATGTCAAAACGGTAATAATGTAGATTTGTCAATTCACCTTTACGCCGCGATCTCTGTCACTCAACAAACAAATCATCCATATTGAAAATGCTAATTTCATGTTTGTTACAAAATGAATGAACTTGAGAGAGGAGAGAATCCCACCCATCATCTCTCATCATTTGAAACTGCGGCTTCGCTATTCTTATCAATTCCATGGCATTGACAATATCTTGATCTTTTCGCTGCAATGCCTTTGATAATTACTCGTAATCGCCAATATATTTTTCATCATATGCATTTTAAATGCAAAATCAAAAGACTCCAATTGAGTTAGCAAGTAACCCGCACAACCCCTTTGTTCACTTGAATGATCTTTTAAAATAATTCCAAGCACGTCAACCACAAAGGAGAACATATGAATTAAGTTAACCAATGACCCAAAATGCGAACCCCAACGTGTATCTCCTGGCTGTTTGAGTCTAGTCTCTTGATTCAAGCCTTGTCCACTTTCAAGTTCACCACTATTGAGTGCATCAACAACTTTTGAAGCCTGTATATTTTGGAGCATGTCATGGCGTTTGCAAGAGGATCCAATGCAATTCAACAAATTAGAAACCAACTCAAAGAATATGCAGATTGGTTCATGTATCTTAGCCACAGCAACGAGTGTCAATTGAAGTTGATGTGCGAAGCAATGGACGTAGAATGTAGCGGGATTCTCATTTTGAATGAGCGTTTTGAGGCTGTTAAGATTTCCCTACATATTACTAGCCCCATCATAACCTTGCCCTTACAAACTTGTTATGCTCAGTCCATGCTGGGAAAATATTGCTTCAATGGCCACCTTAAGTGATTGAGCAGTAGTGTTTGTGACATGTTCTATGGCTAAAAAATGCTCAATCACGCATCCGCTTATCCACATAGCGTAAAACAACAGCCATTTGCTCTTTCATAGAGATATCACGTGATTCATCCACCAAAAGTGCAAATGGTGCATCTCCAAGCTCGTAAATGATAGCTTGAGCAGTTTCTATGGCAGCTGCGTTCACAATGTCCTTTTGAATTTTAGGTGAGGTCAATTTCAAGTTTTCTGGGGCATTTTCCAATACAACTCCTTCAATAGTCTTATCATGATCAACAAGAAATTTCAAACACTCAAGAAAGTTACCCATGTTATTTGAATCATCAGATTCATCATGACCACGAAAAGGTAACCCTTGGCGTAAAAGAAAGCGAATGCAACTAAATGTTGCCTTCAAGTGGGTTCGATACTCTCTTCGAGCTTGATCTGATTGGTTTTCAATAACTATCTCAATGTGTTGCTTCTGATTTAGCAAATTCTAACACTTCTCGTATGCTTGATTGTGAGCACTATTAGGCCCTCCTACATGATCTGTAAATCTTTCTTTTTTCTTCCAATTCTTGTATCCTTCAGTTACAAAAGTATTGCTTCGTGCTTGATCTCCAAGAAGGTAACACATAGGCAAAACACAACATCTTTTTCTATGCTGTACTCCATCCAACTTCCATAATCCTTAAACCAAGTAGCATTAAACCGCCTCTTCTGTTGTCCAAACTGCGTATAAGGGAATTTATGGTCATGAGGCTGACATGGGCCCTTTTGCAGATACATTCTTCTTATTTCATCCAAGTCCATAGGATGATAACTTGAGATTGGACAATGTAATCCAAGGTCTGCGGGAAGATTTTCAAAATCAACTGCTACATGACTTTTTTTTAAGGTTGATGGTGCTTGATCATTTTTACCACTCTCTAGAGTTGGAGGCGCTAGATCATCAGCTGATTTTCTTTTGAAATAATTTTCCATATCTGTTTCAAATTGATAAAGAGCATAACCAATCAAGACTTTGGTTAAAGCAATATGCAAACAAGTCAATTGTGTCTTATTTCTAGATGATGAAATTTGTCAATCTCACCAAGTGGACCGAAACAAACTATTTTATCTAACTTTCAAGAGTTTTAATCCAATTGCTTTTCATTAGATTTGGAAATGTCAATACTTTCAATAAATCAAAACCAATATTCTCACTCAAAACAACCTCAAACAAATCATAATTAAAATAAATAAATCATTATTTGAAAGCAAAATTCAACAGCCACTTTATTCTTGATAGGAATTAGGAACAAACTCAAATAAGAAGAAGAAAAAAAAAAATCAAGCCTTGCCCATTGCCATTGCCCATTGGGCCCATTCCACATCATCATCTTCATCAAAATATATCAACATCAAAAATTCATAATCACCATTTAAAGCTTACCTGAGGTTTGTTACATATGGACTACCTGGTGCAACGCAGCAACTGTTCCACTTCAAGAATAAAAGTATAAAACTAGAAGTTGGAAAAGAAAATATAAAACTAGAAGTTGGAAAAGGTGACACCCTTTTTGTCCTTGTACCATGTGCACACCAATGACCGCCACAACATCAAGGAAAAACAAACATTGTTTATTTGTTTTCCGAGAGAACAAACATCGTTTTTCATTTTCTTTTTTTACTTGAGAGAGAGAGAGAGAGAGATGAGTACTTGCCCAGCTGCCTTGCTGGAGTGAGGGATGGCGTCATCCGTCGTGCCGATGCCGGTAGCCGATAGCCTGAGATGGGGATTTTTGAGAGGGGGATGGAAAGAGATGAGAAAGGGGTTTAGGTTTACCGTTTAGGTTAAAGTGGAAAGGGATCGTGGGGACTGGGGTCTTGGGATAAATTTAAGTGGGGGTTGGGCTCAAGGGCCCTTATGGGCTTTTTTCCCAATTTGGAGGGGGCTGAACAGTATAGGTAGGTCCGCCATTGCCTCTCTCTCTCTCTCTCTCTCTCTCTCTCTCTCTCTCTCTCTCTCTCTCTCTCCAGACAGTCTTGTGGGGGCCACCTAGGGCAACAACAATCATGGGGAGGCTAGGAAGCACGGACACTTCTCCGGGGCTAGAGTGTCGGTGTCCGACACGTGTCGGACACGGACACGCTCCGGACACGCTCCGACACGTGTCGGACACGCCCAAAAGAGTGTCCTGATTATTTTTTTTATTTTTAATATTTCGGACACGCTGGGACACGCTGGGGACACGCTGGGGACACGCAGGGGACACGCTGGGGACACGCTGGCATCTTTTAATTGGAAAAAAATAATAAAATTAGAATAAAAAATGAAAAGAAAAGGGGGATGTATGTTTAGGTCATAACTTATTTGTTTGCTAAATTGATTACAAAGTTAAAATAATAAAATTAGAGTAAAAAATGAAAAGAAAAGGGGGCTGATTGCAAAAGGTCATAACTTATTTGATTGCTAAATTGATTACAAAGTTAAAATAATAAAATTGGAGTAAAAAATGAAAAGAAAAGGGGGTTGTTTCTAAAAGGTCATAACTTATTTGTTTGCTAAATTGATTACAAAGTTAAAATAATAAAATTAGAGTAAAAAATGAAAAGAAAAGGGGGCTGTTTGTAAAAGGTTATAACTTATATGATTGCTGAATTGATTACAAAGTTAAAATAATAAAATTAGAGTAAAAAATGAAAAGAAAAGGGGGCTGTTTGTAAAAGGTCATAACTTATTTGATTGCTAAATTGATTACAAAGTTAAAATGATAGTATCTTTTAGTATATGATTAGATATATTATTATTATTATTATTAATTATTAACGTATCCCGAACGTGTCCGTGTCCTACTTTTTTGAGAAATGCCGTGTCGGCGTGTCCGTGTCGTGTCGTGTCCGTGTCCCGTGTCCGTGTCCATGCTTCTTAGTGGGGAGGTGGGGGATCGTAAGATCCAGATGGGACCTACATATGTGCAAAACTTCAAGGCCGAATAGCTTTTGGATTGATAGTAAGGGGTCCCACATGCCTAAAAAGGGGGTCTGCAGTCCGCACGGTTGCTTGCCAATCATACGGTAGGTGATGGATCGAAAGATCTGAATGGGCCTATATGTGTGCAAAATCTCACCTCTATTAGATCATCTTAACCCCTTGATTCATGGCCCTCAAGTTTAATGGCTTTAGAAGGCATTATTTTTTTAGGATTTTTATCCAACATCGAGTAATGGTTTGATGAGTGTTAAATGTGGGCTCTTGCCAATTCATTTGGTGGGGGTTGGGTAGTGAGGGGGGTGTGTTGACCATAGGGGGTCCCATGTGCCCATAAAAGGGGGTCCACAAAGTTGTCTCTCAAAAGAGGATGTGCATCTGAGCATCAGCCTATATATATATATATATATATATATAAAAACTCATGCCCTCTACTGTTTTCTTTGTGTTTGGTTCAATGTAAATTAATATTCTGATGTTAACGGTATTGAATTACACGAAATGTTAGTATCAAGAAAAACATATATATATATACATATAAAGTTTGCAAATCAATTGAGAAAATGCTGGAGTTTCGAAATTATAAATCAAGAATCACCCCAAGCCTTTTCCTTGCTCTCATGGCCAGTAAAGTTATCTCGAGTCATTTTTGTTCCACATACAGGGTTGTTGTTTCTTGAGCATGCTTTTACTACTTGTTTGGCATAAAAGAACAACTGTGCATTCAGATAAGTTCTAATTTAAACAGTGTTTGTTGTAGGGCTTCATAAGTGAATCGGCTCTAGTGAATCTGTTCGTGGATTTTTACACAATGGCCAATTCTACATTGCATGTTTGTCCATCTCCGATGGCAGCTACATCAAATGGAGCTTTCCAAGGGGATAATCCTCTTAACTTTGCACTTCCTTTGGCCATATTGCAAATTTGTCTCGTGCTTTTACTCACACGTTCTATTGCTTTTATTCTCAAGCCTTTGAGGCAGCCTCGGGTGATTGCAGAGATGATTGTAAGTTCTTTTTTATGCACTTTTCCATTTGTGGCTTGGAGTTTTGCTTACCTTGAGCTTCTTGCTACTTTTTTTTTTTTACTTTCTACAACTTTTGCCTCTCTCAGACTAGTAATGATCTTTTATATAAGAATTTCATCTAAGAACAAACACACTGAATAATTAGCATTATACTTGTGTATAAATTAACATGGGTGGACAGATTTGCATACATAGGTAATCTACCCCTAGAAGATCAATAAGTATTTCATTTTATAAAGAACGGACAAGTTTGTATAAAAAATGGCAAAGTTTGTATCAAATGTGACTGTTCTTTTTTTTTGGGTAATCGAGTTATTAGCTCAACTTTGATGCGAAATTGAATTCAGGCAATCATGTGCTGAATCAATTACCAAATTCTTGGGCAATGGGCACCGAGAAATGAAAAAGATGGAGGGAGATAGCTTTTCGTTCTTGATCGGAGATCTGGAGCCACGTTGTCGGGCTTCGTAGAGAGGAGAATGGAGTAGGGTTTTGTCTCCCTATGGGCGGGAAGAAGAAAAAATGAAGAGGGCTAATTCTCAAAAAGTGACTTTTCATTCCAGCCGTTGGATTTGAAGAGTAAATGGAGGGCTGAGATTGCATGCTCTCATATAGTTGGTGAGAGTAGCTCTCAAAAGTGTGTTTATATATATATATATATATATATGGGGCCAGCTCTCCTAAGCTTAAGCTTATGATAAGGTAAGCTGAAGTAAGTTAAATTACGTGGTGGGGCCTACTTGGGGACCCACATGGGGATGGGGGTGGGGGGATTTCAAGGACTCCCTGGGACCCTCTTTCCTGCAAAAAATCAGCCACAACCGTGGTTTCTATCATCTCCATCTGGGCACCAAAAGTTTAATGGTCAACGGTCCATTCGGATCGGTACATAGTCGATCCAACGGTCTAGTAAATTTGGATTTGACCAAAAATTGGTGGGCATGTGCAATTTAAGGGGGTCGTGTGTTTGGTCCATTTGGATGGACTAAGGATGGGCCCCAGAAGCGTTATGACCATATATAGATTTTTTCTCTTTTGCACACAAATATTTCTGATTATATAAGTATCCCTTGCCCTATGGTGAGGGATGGATGCACATGAACATTCCTCTCTCTCTCTATATATATATATGTGTATCTATATATATATAATATATATAGAATGGCTCTTGTGACGTGGACCCTCCAATCATAGTAGAGTTTACTGTACAGTTTGTATTGAGTAGATAGTTGTGCATTAATTTTGTAATTGCCCAATTAAGGGATGTGATCACCCAATTAAGGGGATTACCTTACTGGACCTACTACATTTAGAGGAGAGGAAATTATATATTCATAGGATCAATCCCAAGGACGATCACTCAATTGGTTGGAAAATCATAATCTCTTAAACTTCCGTGTTCACTAATTATATGTGCTTGTGTGGATAATCATCCCGTACATCCTGTATGTACCGTCTTACAGTACATATCACCTAGTGGCCCCCACAGGCATCAAATTAACTTCAAATCTGATGTTGGGTGGTCCCACTAGGGCCTTTCAATCCTCCCTATCCCATGATCTGTGGGGTCCCAAGTGGGCCCCAATAGCTGGTATGAACCGTAAGGATGTATAGGCACAGAGCCTTATACAATATTTATGGGAAATGCTCTTGTATATCCTTACCGTGCATCGTTATTGTGAGAATTCTAGTGGGCCCAACTTATGATTCATCCGAACTGTTCGCACACATGGGACCTCCTAGATAGTCACTAGACCACGTGCATGCACCGAATCGATTGGACCATTGAATTGCCAGTCAGTTTTTACTTTAATATAAAGTTGTTAAACTTATAGGCCATGGATCAAGGGGTTAGATTAGAGGAATGAGATTGACCCCATTTTTGATATCTAGGTCCATCATTAGTGGATTTTTCCATCCCCCCCATGTCACATCATCTGTGGGGCCCTAACAGCTGGTGTGCACGGTAAGACTGTGCACACCAGATGTGCAGGAATATGTGTGTTGTGTGTGTCAAATTCTCCTGTGAGAGTTAAATCTTACTGCTTACGATGGGAGACACCATGATGGGCCCACCCAAGTTCCCACTGGTCATGGGACCAGGGTGGATGGAAAGAACCATCTTTGATGGGCCCAATCATCAAGTTTGGGTTTAATCCCATGCCTCTAGCCACTTGATCCGTGGCCTACAAGTTTAACCACTTAATTAAAAAAAAACTGATCCTCGATCCAAAGGTCTAGTCCATTCGGATGGGATGCAAATCCATGGGCTTTGCAGTAATTCATGGGGGTCTTGCGTGTGGACATTTGGAAATTTGAAATATAGATAGATCTTATTATTATCCATATCTTTCCATCCAACGCCATTCTATGGTTGTAATGTATAATAGTGGGCTCCACTAGGAGGGGCCTTTTTTGACAAAAAAAAAAAAAAGAAAAGAAAAAACTCCCCAAAAGTTTTGTAGCGCCCCTATCTATATATTATACTTGCGAATTTGCATTCATATGTTGAGAAGAATTTAACATTAACTGTTGTCCCATGCAGGGAGGAATTTTGCTTGGACCATCAGTTCTAGGCCGTAGCCAGAGCTATCTAAATGCAGTTTTTCCTAAAAGAAGCCTCACAGTTTTAGACACTCTAGCGAACATGGGGCTCCTCTTTTTTCTCTTCCTAGTGGGAGTAGAATTGAATCTGAAGGCCATTCGGAAGACAGGAAAACAGGCTCTCAGCATTGCTGCTGCTGGAATCAGCATACCCTTTGTGCTTGGGATTGGTTCCTCATTGGTTCTCAAACAAACAATCTCCAAAGGTGTGCATGGGCCGCCTTTTCTAGTCTTCATGGGTGTGGCCCTCTCTATAACTGCCTTCCCAGTCTTAGCCCGCATCCTTGCTGAGCTCAAGCTTCTAACTACTGATATGGGCCGAATGGCCATGTCCGCCGCCGCAGTCAATGACGTTGTTGCATGGATCCTTCTTGCCCTTGCTATTGCCCTATCTAGTTCGGGGCACTCCCCTCTCATCTCCCTTTGGGTCCTTCTATGTGGAGTCGCCTTCATCGTATGTGCATTCTTCATTCTTCGCCCAATGTTTTCCTGGATGGCCCTCCATTGTCAGGATGGTGAGCCTGTAGATGAAACCTACATATGTGTCACCCTTGCCACCGTCCTTGCAGCTGGGTTTATCACTGATACTATTGGAATTCATGCCCTTTTTGGGGCTTTTGTGGTTGGGATTTTTATCCCAAAGGAGGGCCCCTTTGCGGGTGCATTGGTTGACAAGGTGGAGGATCTTGTATCCAGCCTGTTTCTGCCATTGTATTTTGCTTCCAGCGGGTTGAAGACCAATATGGCTACTATTCAAGGCGCTCAGTCATGGGGGCTGCTTGTTTTGGTTATTTTTACTGCTTGCCTGGGGAAGATTGTGGGTACTGTCTTTGTCACGCTTGCTTGGAGGATTCCTTTTCGTGAGGCTCTCACACTTGGATTTCTCATGAACACAAAAGGCTTGGTAGAATTGATTGTGCTCAACATTGGTAAGGATAGAAAGGTAATTCTTTCCCCTTCACCCAAATGATAAACTACTATGATGAGTTTATAATTATTTTTATTCTGTTATTTCAGTGTCAATTAAGGTTGCTATTCTATATCTTAAGTTCTTACTACTATCTATGATGTTTGCAAGAGTCTTGACTTCAAAAAAATGGTTCTTTCTTTTGTTTGGTATCAATAGAAAAAAATTTCTCAACCAATTTAGAACTTCAATACTTCTCAGGAAATGAAATGGTGGGGCCCAATCCTTATGGTTGGGAATAAATTAATAAGACCTAATGATTTATCGTCTACATTTCAAGGAAGCAATCATTTTCTCTCAACACGCACCAACCTTTGTTGATGGTGAATTAATTGTGAATGAGAAGATCGTTGACAAACAGAAGCCAAATTTTGAAATGAATGAATTCTGGATGTGGGAAAAAAAAATCATTGTCAGAAAATTATGCATGTCAAAATTTTCTTGTATGTATATATAAGTTGCCATCTCTGAAATCGATTGCTTACAATCTAGATTTATCCAAAATCCATAACAAATCATAACCAATCAATCTGATCTTGGATTCCACTCTGCTTGAAGTTATGTTTGATGTGTTGCTGCAGGTGCTGAATGATCAGACCTTTGCTATAATGGTTCTAATGGCTCTTTTCACGACCTTTCTCACTACACCTGTCGTTATGGCATTATATAAGCCTGCAAGGAAAGCAAGTTCGTCTTACAAGCATAGAACCATACATAGGAAATACAGAGACACTGAACTTCGTATCTTGGCATGTTTCCACAGCATGAGGAATATTCCAACGATGATAAATCTCATTGAAGCTTCTAGAGGGTCTGAGAGACGGTCAAGGCTGTGTGTCTATGCATTGCACCTTTTGGAGCTCTCTGAGAGGTCATCAGCAATCCGCATGGTGCACAAGGCGAGGAAAAACGGGCTACCATTTTGGAACAGGATGCCATGGTCTGATTCTGAACAACTTGTCATTACTTTTGAGGCTTTTCAGCGACTGAGCAGGGTTTCCATAAGGCCAATGACAGCAATTTCACGGCTTTCCAACATTCACGAAGATATCTGTGCCAGCGCAGAGATGAAGAGAGCGGCGGTCGTGATTTTACCATTTCACAAGCAACAGAGGGTGGATGGTGCCTTGGAGTCAATGCACATGGAGTTCCGCTCTGTCAACCGGAAAGTGCTTGAGAATGCACCATGTTCAGTTGGAATTCTTGTAGACCGTGGCCTTGGGGGCAGTGTGCAAATCTCTGCTAAAGACGTCTCTTCCTCTGTTGCTGTCCTGTTCTTCGGTGGGCCTGATGACTGTGAGGCTCTTGCATATGGGATGCGGTTGGCAGAACACCCTGGGATCCGGCTGACAGTGATCCGCTTCTTATCTCAATCCACAAATGTTGCATTGGTTGGAGCCAATACAAACAGCAATTTCAACTCCACGGAATCTGACAATCTCCTTGCTGAATGCCGAATGACCAGCGCTGAAGATGATTCATTTCAGTATGAAGAGAGGACTGTTGGAAACAAAGAGGAAATGATAGCAGCCATTCGAGACTTCAGCTGTTGCAATCTGATTCTAGTGGGTCGGGCACCCAAGGGGGCTGTGGAGGCCACTCGAATTGACATGAGTGATTGTCCTGAATTGGGTCCAATTGGAAGCTTGTTGACGTCACCAGAGTTTTCAACAAAGGCATCAGTTTTGGTGATGCAACGCTATTTGGGCGAGGGGACATCTTCCAGAAGTTCATTACATGCTCATCCAGCAGACATTGAATCGGTAGCTTCTGATTCTGATACTGATTAATGTTCTTTGGAGTTTAGATGTGAGATATGTCTAAGATGATGATGATGCTAAAGACTCATCCTAGTTATAATGTGATAGCCTTGAAATAAGAACCTGATTATGGGTGGTTTTTTTTTTTTTTTTTTTGAATGTAAGAATGGTAGTAGGAAAAGTTCACAAAATGCATAATAAGAAATTTGGTTCAGGGCAGTGTATTCTTGTTTTATGCAGTGGTTGATGATCTGGACTTAACCTTAAATGGAACCAAGTTATTCTGATTTGGGACTTAGACCATAACAATCCACGATGCTAAATTTAGTGTTCTTAGGGAAATTTAAATATAACCATGTGCCCTTTCTTTTTTTCACAAAAAGCTACCTTTATTTTTTGGCTTTTACAAACAAACATGTATACTCCCCTGCCGACATCAGTCAACCACTTTGATTGGCAGTCAGACTTGTTTTCCACCATGTTGACGGAAACTACCTATAGTTTCTAAATTATCAAAAGTACCCACCATGTTGACTGAAACTAGCTATATTTCCTCCATGTATTTTCTTTGTATTAGCTTGAGTATGGTATTTTTACCATAGTTTAAACTAAGACAGTGTATTTTAAAGTCAAACTCAATCAAGGGTCAACTGTGGAGTTTACTATAGTTGAAGGGAATTTTTACTTTCTTATGATTGGTTTTAAAACAAAACCCATTGAAAATGGTCAAATGACCGTTTTTTATTATCCCCTGATCAACTATTGAGGGGCCAGACCATGTTGTCCGGGTATTATAGGCGGTTGTATGTGAGAATAAAAAATAACAGGTTTTTATATGTAGATTTCTTATTCTTATACTATTGTTCTATATGAGACTAAATGGACACTATTTTACAGTTATCCTAAACAGAATCCATAATAGTTGAGGAGTCCTCATGAGTTTGATCTTTAAACCTGGCCCTGGTGGGACAATGGCTGACCATTGCTCTACTCACCTGGTTTTCCATATAAATTTGTTGTATTTTCCTTCATAATTTTATTTTTCTGGTTGCAAATAAAAGAGTTAAGATTCTCTTTTCTAAGACATTTTTCACTCTAAGCATTATCACTTATCAGTGGTTTGGATGTTAATAATGAGACAATTTTCTTGTGTGTACCTATGCACTGTGCAATTTGCATGGTGCTGTGCATCACAGGGAACCTGGTGAAATTCAGGGGGGTTCCACCTTGGTGATGGTCTGGATGTGCACTTCTGCTGGAGCGCATGTGCTTGAGAAAATTTTCCTCTATAATGATGTTCAATTTTTGCGAACTTAACACTAATTATCTTACCATCTGGGCAAAGCTATTCTTAACAGAATGGATAAGCCAATGTTTGCCTTAAATTTTTTTTTTTTTTTTTTTTTTGATTGATTATGTCATTGTTATCAATCGATAGATGGTTACAACTGTCTGATCAATGCTTTGTTAGTTTAGCAGCCACATCGCGCGCACACACACACACACCATGATATATGGCTTGGAACTACAAGTGTCAAAGTGGAGGTAGGGGAGATAGAGAAGGTAGATTAAGAAGCTAAGTAAATTTCTTAATTGGAACTACTGTAAACTTCTGTTTCTCTCCTTTTGATCTTAAGAATATGTCTTTGTTGAAATTAGAATCTATTTTTCTTTTCTTTTCTTTTTTTTTTTGAAAGTTTCCATTTGGGGAGGTCCATCATATTGCTTGAGGTTTACCTTTGTTAACTTATCTTGGGGATTGGTCAATTAACAGTTTCATAGGAAGTTGTTGGAGAAGATTGGAGGTCTTTTAATAGTTTCTAGGAAATTGTAGGAGCTGATTTTTCGATATCTTGTTTCTTCCAAAAGAACAGAAATTGGGTTAATCTTTATGTGCCAAGTGTAAAGATATAGGTCAGCTCGACCTAATGGGTCAGCCCACAACCCATGTATTGGGCCAGCCCATAAGTGAAAAGATTATATGAGCTGCTTATGATTGTACAACTAATAGTAGATATTAGTTTCCTTAAACAGTACTGTAATCATGTAATTAGATCTGTTAAACTAGGCAACATTGTATTACAAATACCCATCGTCGATACAAGCTCCATACGATATTCTCTTGCAAACTCTCTCTCTCTCTCTTGCATGCTTCTCGTTTTGTGTTCTGGATACTCTAACACCAAGCACCATTTATGTTTTCCAGTTTTAACTTTTGTGTTTTTATTTTAGGATTCAACTTCCTTTTTTATCCCCTTCCTACTTCATATACTGATTTTTATCATATTTATATCATTGGACTACATCGTGGGACTTGCAATTGATTGAAAGATCTGAATTGATGTTTGAATCAACATGGCTCTTCATTTTGGTGGGTGATGACATTACTCATATTGATGCTTTTGATGAAGAAATAGCAGGATCATTCATAGAAGTTGGAGTCGGAATTTAGAATCAAATGATGTTTGCATTGCAGATACTCTTCATCGTGATGGAGTTAGTTTGAAGCCTGTTTGACTGCCTTTGTTGTTGTAATTGATCTGCTTCCTCTATAAATCGGTTGCCATTTCTAGATTGGCATCTCTTATTTTGTCTCTCTTCTTTGTGTTTAAATGGTTTTTTGCTTTATTTGGTTGAAGTTACCCAGTGAAAGTTGTTCTTGTGTGACATCTGTAATCCAAAGTCCTGTTTGAATCCTGGGAAGTTGGGACTGTTACCTGTATTGGCTAGAGGGTGTGGCAAAGAAACAACAATGTAGATTTACTCATAAATTGTAATTCAGGTCATCCAAACATAAGCAGTGTACCTTATTATGAACCCAAGATAGAACATACATAGTGACAATCAATTATCTGAATCATGAATTCGATTACCTGCAATTGTCTTTCCTGTTGATGTTGGTGGATGGTTGGGAGTAACTGAGTTGACAAAATTGCTCCACTTTGTTTAGGTAGGCTTGTAAACTTCAAAGACTAATTTTTCATGAATCTTTTGTTATCTTGAATTGAACATGAACACAGTTATGCAGGTTACATAGCCAGTAAATGAAGGAGATAAAAAATGTTAATATGATTAATTATATCAAAACCAAATTCTAAATATTATCTTTTGATATGATTTATCAGATCAATACCAAATTCTAAATCTCTTATGATATCTTCAAATACACTAAAATAATCTTATTTTCCAATATTTCCAATCATCCTTATAATAATATTCTCTGTCATCCACTCACAAAATTATTATTATTATTATCACTATCTTTAATGGGAAAGGTAACAGGTAGATATTGTTGGAGAAATTTAGGAAAGTGGGCTTTATATAGAGTTTTGGAGAGAGAGAGAGAAAAAGAGATAGAGAGAGAGAGTTATGAAAAGAGCCGTTGGAGAGTTATGTGAAAAATATCCGTAGATTTACGAGAAAAAGAGCCGTTGGAGAGTTATGAGAGAGAGAGAGAGAGAGAGAGAGAGAGAGAGAGAGAGAGAGAGAGAGAGAGAGAGAGAGAGAGAGAGAGAGAGAGAGTTACCCATCACTAATTTTCTTATTATTATTTCTCATTATTTCTCCCATCCATTTACTCTTCTTCATCATTTTCTCTTATTATTTATTTTTAAGAAAATATACAACAATCCCCCACTATTTTCTAAAAAATATATTTTTAAAGAAAATGAAACAAAATCAATTAAAAACTTGTACAATGCATAGTCACATGTGGAGGACCCTCGAACTAGTAAGCTTCAATGTCTAAAGGAAAAGCATGATTTTAGAACACTAGGAGATACAACAGATACTTACATTATACAAATAAGGTGGGCATCCATATTCCAACTGTCATGCTATTTTACAAGACCTTAGAGAACTCTTTAGAGCTATACCAAAAGCTCATGGGCATGGATGAAAATTACATTATTGGTCATGGTATCGGCTGACCTCAAAATTTGATACTGTCGCAGTATCAATTGCGGTTTTCGGTCTGTCACGACGTATGAATTTTTTGTTAGCTAAAAATAAATAAAATTTATTTTAAAAATTCAAAATATTATAAAATGCTAGAAAATAATATTTTTTTCCATTAGTAAGCTCTATAAAATAAAATATCAGTCCCCTAGGTGCTAACATTTCGTATCGTTGCCTTATTTGAAATTGTTAAATATGTCAAGTTATAATGTTTAATCTTTGTGTCTATCCTAATCTTATTTCATATCTAAATTACAAATCATAAACAACAACTATAACCTCTTATATTTGCTTTCTAAAAAACTTCACTCCAATCCGACTGGGCCCACACTTGAACTATTCATGTTACAGTGCTTCCTGGTTGATATGGAAGAACAACTCACTGGGGACCAACAATAGGGCATATTGCTTCTGGGTTTAAATGGATGAACTGACTGGAAACAACAGCGCTTGCGCTTTCTGATTTAATTGAAACACTGCTGCTTACAATTTTTTTGGTAAATAAACTTATATTAAAACAACAAAATCAACCTCCCACCACTAGTTCAAACACTACTACTTACAGTTGAGACAGGTTAAGAACTTAAGATAACTGATCCAACTCAAGCGATACCGAAGATTATCGATATGTGAACCAACATGTCTCTGAACAATTTGGAGAAATTCTCCTCAAGCAAAGGTTGACATGCTTGGAGATAAATCTGCCCAGCCAGGTTTGAAATTCACTGATTATGAGTTTATATTTGTTTGTTAGAGCTAATAAGAAGTCGTGTTGGTTTAGAAATATGCTACCATATTATTATAACAAGATACACGGATGGGAGGATTTTTTTAAGTATTACAGCAACCAGCTCTTGAGAAAAAACAAAAGAAAAAAGAAAATGACACACATACAATCCCTTCCTCTTGAAGGGAAGGGGAGACCCACATACTAGTCAAACCATAGAAGTTGTTGCAGAAGCCCTTTGATTCACAAGTTTATCTTTGTGCATGATGCAGGAAGATGCAACTGCCTTTTGTCTCCTTATCTTCATCTTTTTCTTCTTTGCTAGCTTCTTCTCTAAATCCATCACTCTCCCATTCAGATTAGAAATGACTGTTAGCTGTTGTTTCCCTGCCTGAAGCAGTTTCTCCAGCATCTCCTTCAGTTTGTCATTCTCTCCAGCCAAGTCCTTATCCTCCTTCTGCAATTCAACTTCACTGGGAGGGAGAGGATCACCACAGCTAACAGACAGTGAATCGTTCTCAGCATTAGAGCCTTGTTCTACATCTGATTCTGGAGTGGAGAGTGGTGGGAGAGATTCAACTTCTGTGATAGCTTTGACAGCAACGTCAGCTTCAGGGGTCTGACTTTTCATTTCAATTTCATTTGAAATAGTAGTAGCCTCAAAAATGTCGAGACTTGGATTCATCCCCTTTTCCTCATTAGGTGATTCGACTTTATCATCTTCTGAAATTCCTTTATCTGCGATGCACTCTCCCATCTCTTCTGGTATTGGATTCTCAGCCACCACAACCAGAGCCTCTGCATCTGACCCTTTGTTACCTCCTGACACCACCTCCACATTGTTCCCTCGGTCAGCCAGCACAGGAGTTGCAATTTTAACTGTTGCATCAATATCAGAGCCAGAATAGAGCAGCTGGTTTTCTGCATCTTCCAGAGAGCCTTCCTCTTCCACAGGCTTACATTCAGCATCTTTTTCTTTTACTGCTAGTGAAGATAGTTCTGAAATTAACGGAAGCTCTACATGTTCAGAATCATGCTCTTCTTTCACAACTGACATAGTGTCCAACTCCTCCACTTCAATTTCTGAAGTTTTGTTCATGTCTGGTAGAACTTCCTCTACAACAGAATTGACACATTCATCTCCAGTCAACATAGTTTCAGGAGATTGTGGCCCTGAAATTGCCTCTTCATTTCCTTCTTGTGACTCCACTTGATCATCTTTCACCAATGGTATCTGCTCTAGTGTAGGAGCAGCCTCTTCTTCTGCAACCATCAGGGCAGCCTTAGACAACTTGTCCACTATTGAATCCAAATATCCATCAATTTGCAACGACTTCACTAGCTTATCATTTACTGCAGAATCTTCCTTCTCATCTCTCACTGTATCAAGATCAATGAAGTCCTCTTCTGGCTGCTCTACATCCACTGATGGAGGAGAACCAACAAGCACCTCCACTTCAGAACTATGTCTTCCATCATTCTGTGTATGCACCTCTGCTAGTTCCTCATTTGAAGTTACAGAACTTGTGTGTTCAACTAAAGTAGGGTGATTTGTATGTTCCTCTCGCTTCGATTCTAACCATTCAGCATCCACCAATGGAATTTCCAGAATCTCTTTCTGTTTAACTTCATGCTGTTCTTCGACACTAATTGCTGTTCCCATAGCTTCATTGGATTGACTAGCACCAGGAGCCACATCCCCATTAATAAGCAGCTCTGAGGTTTCTGCTGGCTTAGAAGTTGATTCCATTAGTACAGAATCATTCTCTTGAGTAGTCTTCTCATCATCTCTACAAGCTTTCTCTATCGGTAACTCAGTCGTTGTCTGGGTGGCAAAGGAATCAAGCTTCTCTTGTAAGCAAACCAGCTCCCTGGCCACAGATTTTCTAATTTCTCTAACATCTGGATGCAATCCCTGTCAAATAAAAGAAGGTAATAAGATATCAAACTAACAATTAGAGGATACAAATGACGCAATTAGAGGATACATATGATGCACAAAGAAGCCTCAATGTTACAAAATAATATATACATAAAATAAAGTTGTATTTTTATCAAGTACACCACCAATCTTGCTCAAGTTCAACAAGCACAACCCCATAAAAAGAGAAATCACCACAGGTTTAACATATTGATATAAATAAATACATACCTGAATAGTGTCCAGTTGCAACAGTAGGCTCATTATTGTTTCATTAAGGACAACCCGCTGCTTCTCATCAAGCTGCAGCTTAGCAGAGCTTTCGATGTCTTGTATCCGCTCCCTAATTTCATCCACCTGCCTGCGAATTCTTGCTATCTGCCTCAATTTTTTCAATGGTTCCCACCTCCTTACCGCATATCCTCGATAAGCAGACTGAATCAGAACAGCTGCCTCCACATTACATAGTATCTTCCTCATTGCCTTCTTTTTGTCTACCTTTTTACCCTCTGCAACTTCCTTTTTCTCTTCAGTATTCTCATGTTTTATTCCATCTATTCCTGCTTTCTTGATGACAGGTCCAACTTCTTCATTCAGATTTGTAGGATCTCTTACCTGACATTGAGCCTGATCCTCATTCGTAGTGATACCGCTCTCTTGACTCACAGGTTCCATTAGTTGTTGTTGCTCACCACTGCCCCTCTGGGTCACCATCTTCTCCTCAACCTTAACTTCTTGCATGTCCTTTTCCTTTGGGAGTCCTCCTCTGGCTTCACTGGTCTGCAACGTCTTCTCCTCCATGTCGACAACCTTAATCTCTCTGGTCTTTGATTTTCTTTCCTTATGCTCACTAATTTGCGATGGCTTCTCCTCCACATTCATAATTTTAGTCTCTTCATTCTTGGATTGTCCATCCTTGTCCTTATCAACAACTAGCTCCTGTTTTTTCAAATCGTGATGCCCTCTCTCCTTCGCAGCAGGTGGACTAGGAGACCTCGAAGTGCCATTGTCATTTTTCTTCTTTGGCAATGGGTCAACTCTTAAACACACAGGAGGCAACTTGGATGATTTTACAGGAGAGGAGGCTGGCTTCTTAGCAGCGGTCTCTGATTTCTTCTCTCCATTCTCTTCTAGCTGCTTCACCTCAATGTTTTTAGTGTTAGTTTCTTTCTTTGTTGTTGTACTTCTTGGTTTGATATCTTTCTCTGCCGCTGCTGAAGAATGCCCATTTCCAGAACCATCTTCCGCAACCCCTGGCTTCTCTCCACGATTCTTGTTTTCAATAAGTTTCACAGGAATAATTTTGAATTTTTGTGGAGCATCTTCTTCGACTTTTGGGCTCACTTCAATATCTTTTACATCCTTCTTTTCATCCTCTGCCTTATCATAACCAGGGAACCATATCATGGGCCACTGCAACTTAGGTTTCTTGTCTTCAGTTTGCTGGTCTTTGATTCTCTTCTCATCTCCACCCTTTTCCAAAGATCCGACGCTGTTCAAGTCCAAAGGAACCCATCCATTCCAAGTCTTCGAATCAGACTCCAAAGGCTTATCCGTCTCTCCGTCCTTCATGTACCCAGGAGGCATACAAATGATTGGATATGGGTAGTTTTGCAATTTGTTCAATCCATTTGAACCGCTGCCCTTCCTCTCAAGGTCAGGCTTCTCTTCTTCAACTTTCACTTTACTGTCAGCCTTGCCATTGCAAGTGTGGTTTGGACATCCACAGCAGTGGTCTCTCACCATGTTCTTGTCATATTCATACCGAGCCTGCTCTGCTGGATAATATGGGGGAGGAATGAAGTAGGGAGAGTACACATCATGATGAGGAGGATGGGGCCCATAATAATACATAGGTGGATGCAGTGAGAGGTAAGAATGTGGTGGTCTGTAACTGTAGTAACCTGGCGGTGGATTTGGATAGGCAAAGTTGCCACTGCATGGCCAAGTGAGAGGAGATTCAGTAGGGTCTATTTTGACTTGTGAGGGGATTACTTCCCACCCTGGGTTGTAATGATGGGGATAAGGAGTATGATTTTTCTGATGATAAACTGGTTGAGGAAATGGTTCCATGCATCTGTAAACAGGGTACATCTTGGTTCTATTCTAAAGTTAAACCCACTAGGACAGGCTCTTCTGTTGAGAAGTCCTGTGAATTTCTTTGTCCCGTAGATCAAGCGGTGAGAGCGAGATTATATTCTCAAAACCAAAAGCAAGCTTTTTTGCAGAACTGCATAGTACAATAAGAAACATGTTAAGGAATAGAAAATAAGATACATAGTATTCTGCAAAAGACACAGTTGACGATTTAGAAGATAAAATGGATGAATTTTGTGGAAATGAGACTCAGGAATATAATCACACACAAGATGTTGGATATTTTCTAAAAACCAACAATTAAAATAAATCTCTGGAGGTACTTGAGTGTGCTTTTTAAAAATATTTCAAATATAAAAGATATTGAATGAGATGTGTCTTTTGGGCTTTAAATGAATGGTTGCAATACAATGGCCATGGGCTGCTTCCAACTCTATAAATTAAGCCCATTTTCAAGTTCTTATGTAAGCACTCAAGAATACACTAATTCACAAAAGTACTCTAGAATACACTAACCCACAAAGTACACAGAGATTACAGAGTTTCTTCTTCTACAAAATAAAGCCATATAATTTCTTTATATTTTGTGATTTTCGGGCAATTCCATATTATGTCTCTTAAATGCAGGTTTGAGGCAAAGAGAGACATGGTATCCTAGGAACAGACACCGACTTTCTGTGAAAAACCACTGCATATGAGGAATTTGCTATGTTTAAGATAGCATCTTAATTGGTGTGCCTTGCCTCGCTTTTATTCATGAATATTTATTTTAATTGTCAATTTATTTTTCTGATTGTACGTTCTTCAGGTAACTTCCCCAACAGAAGAAACATGAAAAAAACCACCAGAAAGAAGAAAAAGTAGATGCTTGAAGTAACCAAAGATAACCAAGTTCAACTAAGCAATACAATGAAGCTGGTGTAGCATATCTTTACTGTGCAATTCAGTTAATGAAAAACTTGTACATCCAAATAAAACCTTGCCTAGCAGCTGAAAATAACCCTCACTTAATGGATTTGTGCACTCGTAGAGTTGGCGTGCGGGTCCCTTTGGGGCCCACCATGATGACCATGAATTACATTGAGAAACCATGAACTCCCATGATGAACATGGATTACATTGATCAGGCCTTTGTATTTGAATGATTTGATAAATTAAATGAGATCTTGATCCATCTTTTTTATTTTTTGGTAAATAGGTCTTGATCTATCTAAATAAAGGTCAAATCTGAAAGATCAGTATGGATCTGAAAAATAGTCTTGTTTTTTAAGAGAATTCTACATGTATCTTGGTGGGAGTCTTAGTTGTACGAGGAGACTAGTAGAAGTAGAAGTAGAAGTGTCTTGGTTGTACTGGAAAAATGCTGGGAGTTTTGAGTCCTATAAATAATCTTAGTTGTGCGTCCAAGCATGTTCTTCAAAGTTAAAGAATCTTCAATAAAATCAGAGTTTAATTTCCTCTCCTTTTTGTGTGTGTAGTGTGATCTAGATTGATTAAAATTTTGCAGATTCCAGGTAACAGCAAAATATTATTTTTCAGTTATAAATTTCTAAATTTCTGTGGATTCATTGGATTTTCTAGGTGTGTTAATTTTGGGCTCTTGATAGTCCAATTATATTAATCGGAACTGCGTCAATTAGTATAAGAGCATATTGATCTTGCGATTTGTTTGTGTTGAAATTGTCTCACAAATCATGCCTCCCCGCGTAAATGTAGTCATAGGTGAATTGGTGCAACATAGGCAAAATAAACAGGGTCCTAGGGATACTGAAATTCAAATTTTAATAATGCAACTTGAACAGTTGCCCAACACCGACTGTATGATGTGTCCGCAGCATTATTGTGATTTTGCAAATCGGAAGAAGCTGCATATGACAATGATGATTTGGATGACGATCTGATTTGTAATGGTGATTCGAATGACGATAGTGATGATGAGACGTTCTACGACGATAGTGACCAATCTTTAGTAAATCAAAGTCTCCTTTTAACTTTTAAAGCATTGAAGGAAGACAATTGGGCTAATCTTATGGTATTTGATGAGCTGAGGATGAGTATCAAGATTCTAAAAAATGATAACAACTTCAATTGTCAATGATAAGCAAGTTTACCTATTGGATGGAGTAGATGTAGCACATGACACTTTGGAGTGTATTGATTTGACTCATGTTGTGTTGGAGGGTGTTGGTGTTGCATATGATCTTTTGAAGACAGTAGACAAAATTGATTATGCAGGTGATGGAAGACTTAATTTGCAAATGTCATGATTGTCGGAGACAAATATACTAATCATTTTTGGAAAGGGATCCAACAGTAAGATCAATTGCAAATCAAGTTGCAGTCATATGCAGAGTATGACATTCATCATTCAAGACGAACCTTGACACATCTCTACGTGTATAGTTTGCTCTAATGCCTGGTTTGCAACTACAGTGAAAGCTAAAGGAAAAAAGCGACAAATAGAAAGAGAAGAGAAGAGAGAGACAATTAGTAGATGCAGATTCAAGGTTGGTTCCTTTTCAAATGATGAGATTGAATTGCCAGAATTTAATGGATCTTTTGAGTGAATTGATCAAGCCCTTTATTATATAAATCAATCTAATCAATCAAATGATGTCTTCATGCATCTTAATAATGTTCAAACTTGAAAGATCTATCGTGTGAATCTCATAAAAAATCTGTTAAGAGAATCATAGACAGTAGGATTTTGTAATGAGACTATGCCCATAGTCATCTCCATCTTTAAATTTGAATTTGAGTTTAAATTTAAATAATATGATGAGATTTACGATTTAAAAAAAAAACTATTTTTAAGGGAATTCTATGAGTATTTTAAGAGGAATGTTGGTAGTAGTACTAAGAAAGTAATGGAAGTGTCCATCTTAGTAAGAGTCTTAGGAAACTAGTGGAAGTGACTTAGTGGGAATCATACAGGTCGTTTAATTAACTAGTGGAAGTGACTTTATTGGAAATCTTAGAGGTCGTTCGTTTGCATTGAAAATAATTCACATGTGTAAATGATCTACATGTGAATCATTTACATGTGCAATGGCGCTCATATTTTTAGGATCTTTAATTTTTCAAAAATTACCTTAAAACTCACAATGAATCAAAGAATGAAATTTGACCTCGTGGCTGTTTTTTACCTTTTAAAGAGGATGGACAGTCCGTATATAATTTAAGGGTCCAGAGGCATTAAAAAACCTGGCAAAAAGGGGACTGGCATCGATGGGACATTATTAGCATGACATTTGCATTAGATCAATCCAACGGTTGTACATTTTTCAAAGATATCTCAAAATCCATGATGAGTTATGACGCAAAATGTGATCCCTTAGCCTTTTTTGTGTTTGGAAGATGATGAACGATTGAGATCCTGAAAATGGGGCTCATAAATGTCTATAATGACAGATATTGGGGTCTGGGTTTTTTCATAAATATTTCAAGACTTGTGATGAATCAATGGCTGAAATTGACGCGTTGGCTGTTTTAAACCTTCTGAAGAGGATGAACGGTTAAGATTATCATTTCGGGCCCCACAAAAACTAAAAAGAATTGCAGAAAAAGACTGCTCTAAACTAGCTTTTTTTCCTACTTAGTTCTGCCCCTGGTTTACCATGTCATGAGGTGTGAAAATCTTGAGCTCAGGATCATCCCATTTTAACACCATTTTCACACCTAATTTAGGTATCTCATGCACAAATCAACTCAAACAAACATAATGATGCGAAACCATTACACAAATGAATCATTCACTTACATAAATGACTGCAAACAAACAACCCCTTAGTTTTTATCAGGCAACTAATCAAGATTTAAAGTCCTACAAATAGATTACACTGAAATTCTTCAAAGTTTGAAAACTATAAATAAAGTTTTAGTTTTATTTCATCTCCCATTTGCACATGTGCTAAGATTTCAAATCGCAAAGACTATGCAAAGAGATTCCTAATCGAATTGAGTGTAATTCTGTGAATTCCCTGGTGAATTATGAAGAATTTTAGTTCCAATTATAAGTTTCTGAATTTCTCTGAACTCCCTTAATTTTCTGATTTTGTCAATTTTGTACCCTCGACTGTCCAATTACATCAATCAGACTTTCATTCTGTAAATTGAAACCCAAATCAAACGCCAACATGCATCAATGAAACTACTGTTACTTTACACAAGCAATCTTATCTATATTATTATTTTTGCATCTCAGATTTTGGAATGGATTGCTTATGAAAACCGATGGTCACATATCAAATCTCACAATTCCCAAATTTTGAACTGGATTTTGGCTACTATTGGACCTTCTAACCCGACCCAAACCAAGTCACTGCACTGTGACCCCCCGCCCTCCAAATAAGGTTTCTACCCGAGCCAACCTATTAACTTCTGGCTCAACGTTCCTAAAATTCTAGAAATAAATGGGTCGGGTTCAAGTAGAATGGCCTCTATATGTTATCCACAATATTGGCAGATTTGTTAGCAAAGCAATGGGTTGAAATGATGCCTCAATGAGTGGGTGTGGGTAACCTAGTTGGGCTTGTGAGTACTTACTTTTTCCCTCCCTCAGCTTCTTTTGTCTCGTTGAGCTTTGTAATTGGTGTTCCTTTTAATGAATCTTTTGTTACTGTTAAAACAAAAATGTTACCCACAAATCACAATGCTCCATCCACTGACCCGAAACCAACCCGACCTATTTTCAACCCAGTAATTTCTTTTTGCGTATCCCCTGAGGTCTTTCACCCGCCGTGACTGATCTCACATGTGGCGCATGCTAAATCTACACAAATTCACAGCAGACGCTCAAAATCATATATTATGCCACTCCACCAACTTTCAGGTGGGTAGATTTTGAACGAACTAATCCCTCTGGCCCATAAAGATGTCAGGTGAATCTCCGTGGACTCAAGGGGACTGGGGATTGATACTAGGACATCTACATCCATCCGAAAGAGAGAAGAACCGTGGTTCTGACCACTCGACTGGCCGTTGGGATTGGGTGGGTAGAATTTCCTAAGTACATGAATGAAGGATTCCACAATATTACATGAGCCAGACAGTCCCATAATTCAGGTTTCTTCTATTCTATCTTGATAGTAAGGAGATAAAAAACCATCACAATTCAACAAGAATTTCAAAGAAAGAGACCCAATCATCTTAAAATCAAAGAAGAGAACCCAGAATGAGAAGAAAAGATAAATGTTTATAACATACCAATATGTGAATGTAATCCTTCCAGACAGGTCCTTCTCAGTCCAAATGACTCAGTTGTCGGTGCAGAAACGGTCCGCAATTGTCCCAGAATGCGAGACTTTGGCTTTGTTGTTCCTTCGCTGTGGCTTTTGTCGATCTTCTTGTGAGATGAAAGTGGTTTCAAAGACGCCATTTTTATAGGTGCCAGGCACATATGATATGAATGAAATAGATAGAGAAGAAAACAGAGACTTCTCGTGTGTTCCAGATGTTTCTTCTGTTCTCGCGAGTTCTCTATGAAATAACGACTGCTTCAACGTGCGGCTAGATGAGTGTTCACGTGTGACAAACCGGGTGATGCCACATTGGCAAAGAAGCCCCCACACTTCGGTTGGCCAAGTCACCATGCAGCGGACGGTGATGTGTAGGACCATGGTTGGTCCACCATAATCAACGTATATATATATTCACTCAAAGGATCCCGATTCCCACAGCTGCACCATAATCAACGTATATATATCCACTCAAAGGATCCCGATTCCCACAACTGCTCCCTCGGCTTCATACAATTTCAAATGATTTTGCTTGATACTATCAATAGCTCGTGCCAGTAAAGTAAAAAGAAATAATAAAAAAATAGATGTTTTTTAAAATAAGAATTACTTTAAAATGTTGTTCATGTCAAAATTGACCTTATTTTTCTCCTTTCAAATAAATTTTGATATTTACAAAATTTGAAGAATGATTCTTGTCTATGGAAGTAGTCATTCAACCTCCTTATACTATAAGTAAATAGTAGATAACTCAAAGGAGTTGGCCGAGTGGTCAGGACCACAGTTCCTCCCTCT
The DNA here is from genome assembly GCA_012931725.1 of Litsea cubeba. Lineage (NCBI taxonomy): Eukaryota > Viridiplantae > Streptophyta > Magnoliopsida > Laurales > Lauraceae > Litsea > Litsea cubeba. Next base: position 39,896,625 of record CM022953.1, on the reverse strand, counting down.
TTCGGAGCTAAAGATCTTGGTATCATCCCCCGGTTCTCCCCTCTTTAGAAACTGAATGTTGAGTTTACTTGTACTACCACCTAGTGGCTATAGGGGTTTTACCCGGCTTCTCTCTCGGACCGGGGGAATAGTTCAACCCAAAGGGTTAGGAACCCTCCGTTAGCAAAATAAATAAAAAAAATTAAGGGGGCCTCATAACATTAGTTTGTTGCAAACAGTCCACAAAAAAAAAGTTATACAGTCAAAGGTCCTTCTCACACTTTTTCATACCTGAAAAGACCAATGTACCCTTTCTTTAATAAAGCAAAACCGTCCAGCGCTCTCGTGTCGATGCGCGCATGACGTTATTATCCAACACGTCTCATCTTGATATGCGACACGTGTAAAGTTTGAGGACACTTTCTCTGCCCAGATCTCATGGTAACCTCTTGCCACTTGCAGCAAAAGGCATTAGCCAGTAAGGTTACATGTCCACGTCGTGCATTCATGCATGACATGAGTATTGAGTGTATATAAGGTGCACTCACACCAACTATGAGGCCTTTGATACTCATTGTAAATAACTTGCAACACTAATCCAGAGAATCACACGCAGCCCCTTCCTGCGATTGTCTACTACGGCGACGATGGGCGGGGAGCTGGACTTGCAAGGCAACGACGATGGCGAAGATGGCAACCCGACTACGACAGCGATCGTGCAGCAATGGGATAGAGGCGCTTCGGGTTCTCTACTTTTCCTGCTCCGGTGGCGATGAAATCGGACGGCAACGGGCAACAGGCAACGGGCAGCGGAAGGCAAGTTGTAGTCGTCTTCTTCTTGCAACCAACCTGGCCTGGGAGAAAAGCCCAAGTCATCTTCTTCGTCGAGTTCTGGTTTCTATAACCAGAACCGGACAACAGGCTGCTGCCTTCTCCTTCACTTCCCCTCCGGCTACGATGGCGCATGTTTTAGAACTCAGATAAATTTACGCAAAACTCAGATAAATTTTATAAAAATCAGATAAATTTACATAAAAGTCAGATAAATTTTATAAAAAAACTCAGAACTCAGATAAATTTGTTCCAAAACTCAGATAGATTTGTCAAGAACTCAGATAAACTTGACGAAAATTCAGATAAATTTGACAAACATTTAGATAAATTTTACAAAAACTCAAATAAATTTTATAAAACTCAGATAAATTTACGCAAAAATCAGATAAATTTTAGATAAATTTGATGAAAACTCAGATAAATTTCACAAAAACTAAGATAAATTTCATAAAAACTCAGACAAATTTGACAAAAATTCAGATAAATTTCACAAAAACTCATATAAATTCCCCTCACGCTTGCCGCTCCTTCTTCTTTTCTTTCTTCTTCCCCTATTTCCTTTTTATTCTTTCTTCATCTCATCTCCCCTGCATCACACCCCCCACTGTTGCACACACTGACACGATCACGCCTGGAAGCTGATAGACAGCTTAGGAGACAGGAGCCCTCTCTGATCCTTCTCTTTGCACGCTTTATCAAACACCCAGATCCCTGAAACAGGTACCAAACCCAAAGACTACACCAAAGCGGAATCCCCCAGAACAATTTGGCTTCAGTTCAATGCAGCGGACCACCCCGTCATTGCAGATTTCGACCCGGAGATTCTCTCCCATTTCAGAAAAGCCTTGGACGAGCTCTCCCCACCCAACACTTGCTGGTTCTTGGTTCTGGTTGCAGAACACGAAACCAGAAGAAGAATCTGATTGGGGTTTATTTCCAGGCGAGAACATGAAAACGAGATCCAGTTGTAACGACATAAAGCGATGTGGATGATTCAAAGAACCAATCAAAAGTCAAATTAATCTCATTGCTTTAACAGAAGAGTTCTCTCACTCTCCATTATGTTAGCATAGTGATAGGTAGTAGTGGTCCATACATGATGTGAACAATGACTCAGGTGAAAGAAAATTTGAGTCTTCTATATTCGGTATACATTTGTGTTTCATCTGATGAGTTGATTAGCCCTCAATCTTTTGTTTCAGAGTATGGGTTTAGTTCCAGGAGAGAAAGACGAACGCCTTGGAGGATCCATTGGAGGAGATCGAGTTTGTCTCACGCTTTCTCGATGCCGCCTGTCGCCGCGGCAGCCTGAGTGACGAGGCCGTTGAGCTTGCCCTCCTCCATGCCCTGCTTTGCTTCGTCCGCTCCCCCCTCCGTCTCCGTCCGCGGCGAGTCCCTAGTCCAGATCGTCAAGACCTGCTTCAATGTCAGCCTTGGCAGTCTCAGCAGCACCAACTAGATCTACGCGAAGGCCGTCCTTGCGCATATCCTGACCATCGTTTATGCCTTGGTGGATGCTGATTCGATCGACATCGTTTATCCTTACAGGGGCAATTTTGTCCTGAAAAATCAAAACGTGTGGGGGTAAGGGACCTCTCGCTGCAAACAGTCTAGCTGAATGGGCCATAAGCCTTAATAAGTTTTTTCTTGGACTGGAGGCTGTATACATTCACTTACAGGGACCTTCACTAATTTTTCCAAAAATTAAATAGTAGATGATCTCAACATATAAAGATTTAAAGAGAACAAATGTGGATTTATTTCTTATTTTGCTCAATTTTCAAACATACTATAGGTAGATTTAATCATCAGATCACCGACAAACAAAAAAGAATCATATATGGGAAAATATATAATAAACAAAATAACTTAAAATAATTATAAAAATAGACAAAACTTACCAAAATGTTGTTGCCTCTCTTAAATGAGTCTTTTAAAAAGTTGCCAAAACTTGAGGTTTGCTTAGGTATTTGATATTGGCACTCCAAAAAGGGGGGTTTTTTATGGAGGCACTCCTTGCCACACTATGCATTTGAGGAGTGCCTCCATCACTTTTGGGAGTGCCAAAATCATATCCCGTTCGCTTATAACATAGAGAATAAGAAATAATAAAACAAAAAAAGGGACAAATAGACAAAGTGCTTTTAAAATGCAACTGAAAATCACAACTCATTGAAGAAGGTTCGAGAAACCTATTGTAAGATAAATCGTCTTCAAGAGCATGGTTTAAAAAATCGGCCGATACCGGTTCATATCGGCCAAGATGAACCGGTATCAGCCCATATCGCTCCGCTATTTTGCCGATATATTGGTATCGATATCGATTGGCAAAAAATCCCCAAAATATCGGTCCATCTCGGCCGAGTTGAACAAAATATAGGTATTACCGATATCTCGGCCGATATTTTCAAAATATCGGCCGAGATGGTGCATATGACAAAAACCCTAGTTTTTTCCCCATCTTCTTCTCCTCTCCTCTCATCTCCTTAGAGCAGCAGCAGCCATCCATACTCCATAGCTCCTCTCCAACAATATTTGTTGAAAAAAAAATCAACTTAACTCCCTTATTTTTACTATTATGTATTTTTTATATTTTTTATTTTTAGATAAATTAAACATAGAAATAAATGTAAAGATCATTGGGTTTGTCACATGTGTTGTGTTCTTCACTTAGAAGTTAGATCTACACACTTTCATGCAAGATCTACTCATATATATGATTTTGGGTGTAGAAAAGTGGTTTTGTTTTTTTTAGATCTTCTACTTTTAAAAAAATAATTGTTGGAATATTTATTATACTAAATAGTAAATACTAAATACTAATGGCTTATTGATAGTGTATAGATGATAGATCTACTGAGACACATGATTTTGAATTTTTTTTTCAATTCTTTTATTTTCGTATTTTTTAATATTTGAATTATAATATATCATTTTTTGGGGATTTCATCATAAATATGTTCTTTTAATGATTCATGATGATTGTATGGTGTGTAAATGATTGATCTACATACTTTTATGCTAGATCTATATATTTAGGATTTTGAAGATGATTTTATTAAATCTTTATTTTTTCTAAAAATAATTGTTGTTACTTGTTAGAGTGTATATGATACCAAAGGCTTATTAATAGTGTGTAGATGATAGATCTACCAAAGTAATGATTGCATTAGATGAAATATTGGAAAAGACAACGAACTGCGATACAGACAGGACTCATAACTTAAGTGACTGATATTTTGATTTATTATTGTTACTAATAAAAAAATATTATTTTCCAGCATTTTCTAATAATCTGAATTTTTTTGGATATTTTTACGATTTTTTCTAGATTAAAAAAGAATTCACACCGCGATGACCGCAATGGACCGATAACCGCGACTGATACCGATATCATATCGGTTTTTTGGCCCGGCCGATACCGCGACCAAAACTGAGATTTTAAACCATGTTCATGAGAACACTTGATAAATAAAAATAGAATTATATGTTAAATCAAACAAAATCAACCAAGACCTAATTAAATTCGACCTTATTCAAATGTCAATCAAATAGCACAGAGAGATCCAAACTGAAAACCCTCATTGTGATCTCTAGTAACTATTCAAGTCAAACACAATCGACAAAGATCCAAATTAAGATCAACGCCATAAGATAGAGAGAGTCAAATTGGGAACCTTCAATCTATCTCTTATTTACTTAATGCAAGGGTGAGAAAGAGAATTTAAAGATTCAAGTTTACTTAGATTAGACATAGATGTCCAAACCAGAAACCTTCATTGCTATTTTAATTCACTTGATGTAATGCAGAGAAAGAGTACTTACCAAGTTATGATCCAAGTGCACCCTTTATGCAATGATATATATATATATATATATATATACATATATGGGACAGGTTCTCCTAAGCTGCAGCTTAGGGGTATCCTAAGCTGCAGTAGTGTAAAAATGGGTCACACATGTGCTCACACATGTGCGGTTTACACACTGCAGCTTAGGATACCTCTAAGCTGCAGCTTAGGAGAACCTGCCCCTACATATATATATATATATAGAGAATTGTGTAAGTGTAAAAAACAGAAGAAAAGACAAAAATAAAAACAAATGAAAAGAGTACCTTTTGAATTCGATCTTTATGCATGAAATAAAAAAAGGCACAAAGATATTAGAAGGAAAGATAGGCAGAGAAACACATGGCAATAAAGCCTATTATTCGATTATGGTATGGATAGTAAAAGATGATTACACGCCCATAATGCTTTTATGGCAGACTACGAATTTGGGAATTGTTTAAATAGGGGATAATTAGTTAAAAGTCCATCACCACGGTCTTGTAAGGCCTTGGTCCATTAACTTTTTCTCTAAGGTCTATAGTCAATACAGCTGGACATATTTTGGCGAGAGATCTCTAGATATATACGCCAGATCAGATATTTTAATAACTGATTTGCCTTTTCAATTGTTTAGGCATAAAATTTTAAATTTTAAAATTTCAAATCTTCTATTCTCCCTCGTTCATAGGCATGGTTCTCTCTCATTCTCTATTGTCCCAAAGAACCCCTTTTGGTATTCTTCTCTCTGTTTCTCTCGGCAAGTAGTGGTACGCGATCAACGACAAGATCGATGAGATCTCAAGTGTACCATTGGTGCAGATTGAACACCACCACCACTTGTTGGTGTTCGTCGTTCGCTGCTGGAACCAGGGTAGTGAGTTTCGAGACTGGACGATGAACGGTGACTAACAGCGTTCAGGTCAAAAATCCAGGTCAAACTGCACCTGCCCCTTCATTACAGAACCCAGTCTTGGAATGAGAAGGGCTTCACTCATGGTGTAACAAGGGCACTTGGGCAGTGGGCCCCACTGATAAAAAATCCAGATCACCCTCACTAGCAAATATCGCCTAGCCCTACACGGCCGAATGCCCATACCAGATATGTGATCAGATCGTCCAGTGGATCTCGCAACCGCCTGATGCCCAAACTGATTTTCCCCCCTTAGAACACCCTCTGTTGATCAAGCTACAAGATGGTGGCCTAAATGGGGTCCACTACCTACAGGTGCAGCCTCTCTATGGTCGCTCGTGGGTCCTTCTCTGGATCCATGATCAAATCTAACATCAAGTGGTCCACCCGGGCCCCACATTAAAAAACTCGATGACAGTTCCCACACAACCTCTGCTCGGGAATCAAGTTCCAGGTATGTTCCTTCCTAGGTCTCCAATTGGCTTGCAAAGAATCCAAACCCCCAAACCATCTTATTTATTATATAATTCCCGAATTTACAGAATCTTAGATGATGAAAATGGGTTTTTCTGATTTGTAGTGCTGTCGCCGCTGTTTGTTGTCGTTCATCGCCAGATGTTGATTGTTCCCATCGCTGCTTACCTTCATTGCTTGTAGAGAAGACAGAGGAATCTGGCCCGGGGATTCTCGTTACATAATCCAATCAAAGGAAGAAAACCCCGTTGGGTCGGTTCTCATGCTCCATTTCAGTCTCGGGTCAGTCTTGACCTGATCCAATTCAGAAGACCAACAGTAGAAGCCATGGCTAACATCAGCCAACGTCAGCAATACGGTCAAGTTTTTGTCAAATTTATCTGAGTTTTTGGAAATTTTATCTGAGACTTTGATAAATTTATCTGAGTTTTTTGAAAATTTATTTGATTTTTTGAAAAATCTATCTAAATTTTTGGCAAATTTATATGAGTTTTTGGCAGATATAAATATTATATCTTGATGTTTGCCATTAATACAGTAACATTAAACGGCTTAGATTATAAGTTGGGGGCCACAGATGTTCTAAAAAATTATATCTATAGGTTGGGTCTATTTCATAGATTACTCAAAATCAATGAAAATTTAAGATAATCAGCTTCAAGTTCTTACAATTAATTAGTTCCATAAACAAATTGAACGGTTTAGATTACAAATATATGGCTCATAGAAATGAAAAAAAAAAAAAAAAAACACTTTGATGGGCCCCACTTGAGAAAATCACCTTCTTTCCACCTATACCAGCATCACCTTTTGCGGATAGGGGATGTGATTCACTTTCACAGGTTTTGAGTTTAAAACGATGGTGTATAAGTGCCTCATTAGACATGCAACAAACAAGCATAACAAACAAGCACGACACATTTGTAATGGTTATACATGGTAATCATTTATATGTAAAATAAGCTTAAAGAAATGACACCTAAGTAGGTCAAGGTGGCATTGTAGCAGAGGCAATGACCATTTGACATTTGGCAAATCCCTTTGAAGGTAAACTTCTAGCTCTGTGGATTTGCACCAACTTCTATGGCTCAATCACATTTCATCATGGTACGCAACTCCTATGACTATATCAAATTTCATGGCACCAATTCCCTCATTGAAATACTAGATGCACTGCCTATCCCTGTTGGGAAGCCCCCAAGTTTGCTGCTAGAACCAGAGCATGACCGGCATGGTGCAACGAAATATTCATGCCCAAACACCTAGGGAGTTGGAAAACACACTTGGGTTGTTGTTAAATACGAAGGTGAAGTCATCTAATCTCTCTAAATTGTACATAGTATCAGGAGTAAAAGAATGCAAGAAAGAGGATTTGCTGACAAAACTTGTTTATAACAATTGTGTTCATTTGCCTAACTTTAGTGTTGAAACATCACCATGGCCTTTAAAAATTTCCATATCTTTTTCTATGGTGTATACCTTGTCACCTACTGAGAATTGATCGAATTGGAATCAATCAACCCTCTTAACAATCTTCTTCCTCTCTACACTTTATTTTAAAAAAAAAGGAAAAAAACAAACAGTTTCTTAGCATCAAATCTCAACAACCTGCCCTAAAGAACTTTCCTTGTTAACTTCTGATTTTCTTGTCCTATCTTTGGCTCTACTCTCGTTGTAATTTTGTGGTGCACGATGCAGGACATGGCAATCAGTGCCATCTTCTTTCCATAATTGTGTGAGTAAAAATTATATGAAATGAAGAAGCATACAATTAAAAAAATTAGCCCCATCGTTATTTAATCAATCATCCGACTAAACTGTCATTATCCTCTTTCAAATTGTGTTTTTACATTCTTTTAATATTGTTCTATTTCTAGTATATAATCAAATGACCTCGGTGTTAGTTTTATGGACTCAATCCAGTAGATGATATAATAAATTGATTAATTTCTTTATTTATCAGTATATTCATGCTTTCCTTTCATGAGATGAATGGTGATTTATTATATACTTGCACATAACCAATACGAATGACATGATGGTTCATGAGATGAACCGGGGTCTACAAGTATATTAGATGTAACACATGTGTATGGATGAGATCCACATACGGGAGACATGTATGGCAAATCTTATACTTAAATATTATCACAACCAGTGATGAGACTGGACATCTCATACTGATAAGGTTGCAGTACTTTGATCACTATGAGATAGTGTGATTTGTCTCGATCATCAGAATGGAAGATTCTGGATCATAGTGCTGGTACATTTGATGTATTGAAGGACCATGAGAAGCACCTTATAAAAACTGTCTTTATTTTAAGGTCTGCTCTCATAATTCCCTAGCAATAGGCTCTCAATCATGAGACATTAATGAACTCAAGTTTCTATCTATTCATTTGCTTTGAGTCACCAATGAGTGAGGCCAACTGTAGGTCAACACCTCGGTGATTTGGGTACATGGTAGTAGAGCTGTGGGAACATTCAATAGTCAAGAAGGAATCTATCTCTAATATCCCCTTCTGCCAATTAATGGATTTATCATTGGTAAGTGCGCACCCATTCCGATTAAGAGTTAATTGGAAAGGTACCATTGATTATTATAATTAATTGGGGCTCAAGGATAATAAGATATGGATCAAGTTTGGAAGACAGGTCCAATTGATCCATGGATATTGATAGAGGGGTCTACTTGTGGTAATGTGGAAGTTTAGGGTCTTCTATGTAATATTCCTAAGACTGGAGTTCAATTGCATTTATATAGTGGAGTTATTTGCAATTAACTGTGGGCCCGGATTACACATGAGATGTGGGGTCGCGTGTCCCAGTTGGAGCCAGCTTTCTAAGGAATCCCTAGTGGTCCCCACGCTAGCCCAATAATTAGAAAGTATCTAATTCTAGTAGAACTCTAAAAGGAAAGTTACTATTTCTATTTGAAGTGAGACTTCTAATAATGGTAATAGTAGACTTACTAATTTTAGTAGAAGTGAGACTTCTATTTTAATTAGAAAGGAATTAGAAAGATACTAATCATAATTGAAGTGAGACTTCTAATTATGATATGGTAAGTTACTAATTAATGGAAGTAAGACTTCTATTGTAATTAGTAAAGAGGAGGCAACTTGCAAAAGCTATAAATAAGTAAAGAAGAGGGCCTTGGACGTCCCTATGCATAAATCCACCTAGGGATTCACGCCCAAGCCCCCTTTAGTGCAAGTGTTGCACGAGCTCTTCTCCTCTTCCCTCTTCTAGTTCTCTTTCTAGTTCCTCCCTAGAGTTCCTAGTAGTTTCCTCTTGGAGATCCCACCATCTTCTTGAGAAAAGGAGAATCTGATACGGGTCATAGCGTGGAAGATCAAGAGGTCTTGGAGATCCCTATTTGATTAGTGAAAGCGTTTCATCATCAAAGAAAGACGCAACTCCTCCATTAGAGCACAACCGAGCTCCAAAGGTATAATCCACTTCCTTGCATGTTGTAGATTATTATGGATGCTTGTTAGTTGCTGTTTCTATCTTCTAGATAGATTGTATTTACTGATCATGATGACTGAGATTGAGGACATAGATCTTGGATTGGGTTTTATAGCCTTATGGATAGTTGATCCCTGCGTCAAGTGGGTCAAAAGTTTTTGAAACCTATCCTAGAGGCCCACCCTATTTCCAACACTCGGGTCCTTCTCCAATGATTGAGAAAAGGTGCAAAACATACGTAATTTTTTAACTTTCTAACAATATACCCTCAACAAGTCATTTGTCTCGTCTTTAGATACTTCTACTGCACAAAAGCAAAAGGATAGACAAAAAAAAAGGCAGTTTGTATGCTACATGAGGATGAAGAGTATCTTACACCTAGAAGATGCCACTAATAAATTTTAGTCTAGTATACATGAGCATAACAGTATCTTACATTTAAAAATTGCCACAAAAGCTAATTTTTTTAAACTAGTATAGAGGTACGTACTACATGAGCTTGAGAATATCTGTATCTTAGAATTAGATGATGCCATAAACCTCAATAATTTTTTAACTCTTAACTTGTCTATATTAAGGGAAGAGAACTGTGGGTTTGCCACAACAACATTTTCAGTGGAGAGAAAAAAATGAGAGCAGTAGTAAGCACTGGATGCTTTGTAACGCCCCAAAATCCGGGTGCTTTGAATCTCGGGACGCTACGAGAAAGTATCCAAAAGATGCGGAAATCCAAAATATAATCAAGTGTGAATCTCATATGAGCATGTAAATGAAAAAGCCCTAAAATTTTATTTCACTTTAAAGGATTATAAGGTACTTTCCGTAATTAAACTAATTATTCAATCCTAGGCCAACACGGCCAGCTACAAGAAAAGGAAAGAATAGAGATCTATATGATAGACGCCTCACAATGCACTAACTACATCATTCTCTGAACCCTGCGGCTACGGATCAGCCGCCAAACAATTCTACCAATCAAGAAAGTGGAAGAGAAGATACCTGAAAACACCAAGGATTGGGTCAGGCTCAAAGAGCCAAGCAAATAGGCATGTTTAGATGGAAAAATATTATATTAATCGATAGGGAAGAATACCATACCTGATCCCAGCTGTACCTACATGATTAGTATCTCGATAATAATATAAAATATCAGAGTGCAACAGAAAACGGTATAGAGTGTATTGCATGAACGATAATCAAGATATTTATATAACAGATATTTGATACAACATATAAAATAGATAAGAGAATCCATCATCATTAAGACATCATATAAATCATACAAGCACATCAGAGTCATCAGTAGCGGAAGTAACCATACCATATTCGTAACCATTGCATCCAGATCCAACCGTATCAACGATGGCAGTTAAAGACAATAAACAACGATATCCATAATATATAATATTCATACATCCAACATACATACATAGAAGCACACAAAGGTACGTCCATAGTTGAAGTACAAAGAACGTGGGGGGTTAGAGCCAGCCCATCGCCGTCGTCCCAACAACTATTGATGGACGTCAACCATGGGGGTCATTGGCACCCTCCGCTGCCGTCACATCGAATAGGAGCGTACAAGAATCCATCAATGTCCATAGCCATAGCCAAATACCAGCCATTAGTCTTACATGCTATCTCAACTAACAACAACCATAGCCATGGCCAAGTTGTAAGGTTTTTAGAGTTGGCTAATTCATGGGTTAATGGATAAAACTGGGCTTCTTAAAGTTGTAATCCTTTTTAGAATGGACTGCACAAGTTTTGTTTGAAAAATACTCTTGGAACATCCCTGGCAGAGGTCGCTCGAGCGGTCCTCAATTCGCTTGAACGAACCCAAGATAGAAGCTTCATCGCTCGAGCTTCTCTTAGCCTTCACTCGACCCAGCTGAGACATAAAAGAGGTCGCTCGAATGTTCGCTCGAGCGAAGCTGTAGCATTTAAGTCCGCGATTGTTCATTTTTTTCTGTTCGTTTTTCTTTCTTCTTCCTCTAAGCCCTAACTGCCATTTTCAAGCTCCTGCTCTCTTCTGTGCATGCTCCTTTTCTTTGATTCCCAAAGGTAAATCACTTCTTTTCTCCCTTGATTTTCATTATTGTGCATCTTTTCATGACATTTTCATGTGGATCTACATTTTGGGGATTTCTGTTTTGAGATTCTTGGCAAATGCCTCTCTCACCTTATTTCACAAGCTCCATCTCCTTTCTTTCTATTCTCTTTTGTCTATTGTGTTTTGCATTTGGGTTGTGATTGTAGATTTGGAATGTTGTTTGTGGATATTTCTCAGTTGTTTGTTCTTCTTGAAATGCATTTTGGTTCTTGTTTTGGCAGTAAATTGGTAACGAGATTGTGCTATTGACTGGAAGTCATAAATACATTTTTTTTTTGCCTCTGTGGATTGTTTGGTGGCTGTTTTTTTTGAAGAAAGTTTGCTCCGATTTTTTGGATTGTGCTTGAAAAGTGTTTGTGGAGATTCCTCAACTGAATATATTTTTCCTACACTTTGTCCTTGCAATTTTAGCCTATGGATGATTTTGTTAAGGTCATGAGTAGATTTGGGATTGGGACTCTCACTGCAGTTCACTTCCATATGAATGACATAGTTTCTTTTGATTTGTGGCAATTTGAATGTTGAATTCAGTTATATGGTCTGACTTAGGTGTTCTACACAAATTCTCTCCATGGCTTTTAAAAAGAGAACCCATGCAGCATCCTCGTCCTCTCAGCCTTAGTTTGACAGGCATAGGTTTCCATCACTGAACAAATCCATTCTTTTCGAAGAACAATTCAAGAAAAGAATTGTTGAGACTGAGAGAGAGATTGATGAGGCTCTCCTTGAAAAGGATGTTTGTCACACTATTTCGAATAAGAATTGGTACTCCTTATTCAATTTTGAAATCACGGATGTCTACACAGATTGGGTTCGTGAATTCTACTGCAACTTGGAACCTATGTCTAAAACTTCTTTGAAAACATTTGTTCATGGTAAATGGATTACCATATCTGCAGAAGAAATAGCTGAATTCCTTGATATCCCAATTGTGGAGAGACCGGATTATCCTCTTCCGGAAGATAGTCAGGTTCAGATTGACTATGATATGATTGGCACCATCCTGTGTGGTGAAAAAACTCTGTGGCCAGGTGGTCTTCTTCCACACGGTAACCTGACCGAGGAATACAGATTCCTCAATCGTTTTGTTTGCCACAATTTGGAGCCAAGGGGACACACGTCTGATATAAGCCACAAGAATGGCTATCTCTTATATCGCATTGGCACAGGGCAGCAAGTGAATATCCCTCAAGTTATTCTGAATTTTTTTCTTCAGGATGCTCTCCGCGAAGCGAAACTCTATACTACCTTTTACGACTTTTATAACCGAGTATCTTTTGTGGAAACAAGTTCCCAAGAAGACAAATGAGCCATCATAGAAGATAAGGAATCCTACCAATGGTAGGAGTTAAGGTCAATCTTTTGCTCACATTCCTCCAGTGGTTCAAGGTGCCGAGGCTCTGGCAGAAGAAATTGCTCCAGCTGCAAATGTTCAGGGGGAGCTACCAGGCAATATGGATCAGATTGCACTTCTTAGAGTACAAGTTCAAGCCATGCAACATCATATGGATACAAGGTTTTCTGCAGTAGATGGCCGTCTGGATGTTTTTTATATACGCTTCAACTCTATTAATGAAGCTCTTGCTGCGATACTTGCTCGCCTTGGAAGTCAGTGAATGGCACTAATTTGTTTTTGGATCCTCTGACCTCTAATTGGCCAATTTTTTTTGTTCTACTTGTTTACTTGATATTTTGCTTGGCCATGTCTTTTCCTTGTCTTAACACTGTTCTCAACTGTTAATTTGCCTTTCTATTTCTGGTTTTTGTTACTCCTTTTTGTGTTTCACTTTGTCAATTTATGAACAAAAAGGCGGAGTAATTGTTTATCATCCTGTTATCTTTTTATCTTTGCTATATGATCAAGAATATTTTTCGATTTCTATGATAATGCACTTGATCATGTGAACAGGGTTTTTGGAGGAATTCTAAGGTCTAGACATTCTGTTAGAAGATGGTTTCCGGATTTGTTTTTATGTTTTTCTGGGTATATTTTTCTGTAATTAGGAGTTTTATCCATGAATTGCCAAAGGGGGAGATTTTAAGGTTTTTAGAGTTGGCTAATTCATGGGTTAATGGACAAAACCAGGCTTCTTAAAGTTGTAATCCTTTTTAGAATGGACTGCACAATTTTTGTTTGAAAAAGACTCCTGGAACATCCCTGACAGAGGTCGCTCGAGCGGTCCTCAATTCGCTCGAGCAAACCCAAGACAGAAGCTTCATCGCTCGAGCTTCTCTTATCCTTCGCTCGACCCAGCTGAGACAGAAAAGAGGTCGCTTGAGCAAACCTGTGCGAAGTTGCAGATCAGAAACGAAAACTATTTCCTATTTTCTCTCACAAGGGCTATTATGTTCCAATCACACCAGAACACCTTAGGCCTGCAATTAGGTATATTTAAAGCCTTTATCTCTCTATTACAAAGCACTTCTCATCAATACAACTCATCTGAGAAGATTTTGAGAGATCCATCATCCCCCCAAAGCTTCTCGTTGCTGTGCTGAAGATCAAGCTTCGGTTCTGGTTCCATTCTACCCTCCTGAAGTAGAGAATCCTTGAAGACGACTTCGAGGAGTTTGTTCAAGCACGGTTGAAGGTGAACAACGAGCTGTCGACAAGATTCGAGCAGTCCTTAGGTTAAGTTACCAACTAGGAAGGGTTGTAAGTGTCTCTTGTAACTTTCGTTTTACAATAGTGATTGGTTGTTTGTTGGCCTAGACAGTAAAGCCCGTGGTTTTTTTCTGAGTAGGGTTTTCCACATAAATCCTGCGTCCTTCTCATTGTGTGGTTTGATTGCTTTTAATTAGATTTAGGATTAATTATTAGATTAATCACGTGTGGATTGATAACTAATAGAGATCTGGTTATTGGGACCTCAACTGTATCAAGGCCGATTTTTCACAACTCCCAGTCATTGGACTTACGTGCTAGATCTACCTCATCACTCATGTACCAGGTCCGAATGCCGGCAGTCGACTCGGTACCCGATCACTCATTGGTACCTACTGTACTCAACCACATAACAATATCAATGTTCATGCCGACATCACAACTCTCGGCAAACCAATCGTACATCCACAAACCTAAAGATCACTAGGTGGGGCACTCCGAACTGGATAACCTTATTATCCTTAATATAAGATGATAATAGTCAAGGGTACGAGGCACGGAGTTCGGATATAGCTAATCCATCCTTGTGATTCCCAACGGTTAATAATGCATATCCTTGTAAACTCCGCTTCTCTATACGCATAATTAGTATTATCTCATTGTACAGTCTTTCTATCAGTATCTACTGTTAAGTTCCCAATATTACAGGTCAAGATTTCAAGTGCAATATCCTGACATTTCATCCAATATGGACCGTGATCATGGATTAGAGCCTAAGTGCAATGCCCTGATTTATAATACCTCTCGAGGCCTACATCCAAGGTTCGGACCTACCGGCCAGCCTTAGCATACGTTTCCACAATATAAGTACCACATATATAAATACATCGATTATCGTTGTCCCTCTATTCAGGTCCGGGGTCCCACTTTACTTAAGATAATGATCACGGAGTCTCAGGTGCTTATTAAGTATCCTTAGTGCTCCTGTAGGTATTTAGCATCATAAGACATCCATAACCCTTGAATCAGGTTCTGTTTTACAACCCAAGACCCTACTTAGGTGACTACACAGGTCATGGTGATGCCCGGCCCTTGACTCGTGTCTAGTGCATCCCAAAAAGTCCAAATGGAAGGTCAACGGGGCTTACACATGATCAAATCATAAAAGGGTCCAAATCTGAAAAATCACTGTTCACAGTGTACCAGGTCGACATCATGGGTCCACGGGTCGACTTGGTACTCTACGAGACTGGACAGCCAATTAATAGACAGAAAACACCATTTGCAGTGTCCCCGGTCGACCTGGAGGGTCCTCCGGTCGACTGGGTACACTGCGAACATTTTATCAACCAGTTGGCAGATAGGGGAATCCGCAGTGTGGCCGGTTGACCAGGTACACTGGGTTTTGTACCCTGTGACCTTTTTCTACTCCCAGCTGAGGGGAAATCCCCTGTGTGCCCGGTCGACAGCCTGGGTGACCAGGTCGACCGGGTACATGCGAAAACCATATTTATGTGATTCTGTCCTCATTCCTTTTTTTATTAAAACCCCATAAAATGAATCCTAAATCTTCACCAAACACTTCCAAACATCAAACACACCTCCCACATCATGATCTCATCACAAATGAGCCATTGGTCTTCCAAATGAGAGATTCCCATCCATCAATGGCCAAATACACATAAAAAGAGCTTAGACTAACAATTCTATACATATATCATCCAATCAACCATCCAAATACGGAAATCATGTCAAACATCTATAAAAGACAGTAATTACCGATCTAAGCATGTTAATTCATTTAATTAAAGAATCTAAGCATGTATACTTGTCTAATTAGAAAGAAAGCTCCTCAATTAGCTTGGGCTTCTCTCCAAATGCTTTAAGATCACTCCCACAGCTGAATCTACAAACTGGGAAATGCATAAGGAAGGGAAATCTAAGAGAAATGACTATTTTACAAGGAAATTAAGAAGGGGCAAAGAGATTACCTTAACTTGGAGAGGGGAGAGAGATCTAGGAGATGAGATGAGCTCCTTAGCTTGTAGATGGCTAGATGTAGATGAGGCTCTTGCTTCTAGTAATTAGAGGGCTAAGAATTAGAGAGAGAGAGAAACCCTAATCTCTAACTTAGAGAGAGAGATGGGAGGGAATTGTAGTGAAATGAGAGGAAGAGAGTGTAGGAAATGTTTGACAAGGTTGTAGTAGCTTTCTTTTATAGAAATTGGTGGGATGGAGATGTCCAAGATGCCATCTCTTGCTAGTGTAAGTTTAAGATAAGGATGAGGGTATTTAGGGAATGTTAGAATGGAATGACTAAAGGGTCCTTGGTTGCTAATAGAAATAAATGATAAGGACTATGGTAGTTTAGGTATTCACATATAATGACTAAAGTATCCTCAAATGAGTTGTTGTGAATAAAGGAGTCTAAGGGCAATAAAGGTAGGCTATTTATTATGACAAAAGCGCCCATGTTTACTTGGTAGAGAATAAAGTCGGCCAAGGTCATTTAAGGTATTGAAATTTCCAAAAATAAGGGAAAAGGTGGGGTATGAAAGACTAGAGTGTCCTCATATAATAATGGGTTAATGGGTTAGGCTATGGGTAGTTGGGTCATTCTAAGGTTAAATGCACAACTCTCTAAGGGAAGCTCATCTATAATTAGGATTACAACTAAGGCGTCTAATTGGCTAATTAATTCTAAGGAACCACTATTAATCTCACAAGGGTCTTAACCTCATAAACTAAGCTAAATTAATGGGAATTACGAACTACTCAAGATAATCATCTATTAAACAGGATAACCTGGGGTTGACTTAGTCAAATTGGGTCCCACTAGGTTTTTCTAGGAATGGGTCCTTACATGCTTCTTTTTCATCTTACTTCTCCTTATTTGTCAGTCTGCAATGGCTACAAGAAGAACCCTAAAGAGAACAAGAGCCATGCAAGAGACTGGTTCTCTATTACCATAACATCCTCTTCAATGGGACCAATATCGCAAACGCGACATCAGCGACCGTCGCGTTCAAACTGGCCTCGACAATTTCAAGTTTGGGATGATGGTCGTGTTCGATGATCCCTTGACCAAAGACCACCACCTTCTCTCCCCATCTATGGCTCACGCACAAGGGTTCTACTTCTACAACTTGAAGAACACATACAATGCGTGGTTCACCTTCTCTTTGGTGTTCAATTCGATCGAGCACAAGGGGACCCTTAACCTTATGGGTGCAGATATAATGGATGCAGAGACAAGGTATATCTCGGTCGTTGGAGGCACAGGCAACTTCTTTATGGCAAAAGGAATTGTGACGTTTAGGACCGACACCTTCCAGGGGGCAGGCTACTTCCGATTACAGATGGATATCAAGTTGTATGAATGCTACTAGTAGTAACAGGTGCACACGCAGTGTGGTATCTTCTTGTGAGAATTTTCAGCTTGTGCAATTGATGAGAAATGATAGGAGTGTGTTTTGTTACCTTTCTAATATAAATTACTAGTGTAGTTTAGCAGCCTAAGTGTTCCACCTATTTGTCTTTGGTAACGCTTGAGGGTGTTGGCATACTCCATGTTACATTGTTCTGGAAATGTATAATAAGAAGTTGGACATAAGTTTTCTTTCTAATCTTCTTTTTTATTTTCCTTTTCATATAACAATGTTCTAATAATATACTGTGTTAGCATATGAATCCACAACAGCTCTGTTGACTGGTCAACAAAACTATCAGTTCCCTAAAATTATTTGTAACACCCCAACCCAAATTAATTGTATTTTGTGTTAATTAAGTATGTTTTATTTAATTCAATTATATTTAAGGGTTAATTAAGTCTTTTTGAGTAAATTAGTCTTATATTAGTCTTTGGGTTAGATCTTGAGTCATAGGAAGGTAGGTTGTAACCGATTTGACTCGGTTTAGTTGAGTTAAGGACTTTCTCATAATTAACAATTATCTAAGCTTGCATCATATGCATGTCATCTTGGCATCATCATATGTATCTCATCAAGCACGTCGATTTTCGTATTGAACTCTACTTCAATTGATCAACCATTGAGTAAGTGGGCCACCATTTGACTTAATATGAAAATACTAGAAATTTGAAGGACTCTCTTATAAAACTGGGAACTTCATCCCATAAAACCCAACCCAACTCCTTCCAATCAATTCACTCATGTTGGCTGGGAGAGAAGAACCTCTTCTTCCCTACTCTTCATTTTCCTTGTCCTTTTCTCTTCTCAGAGTTTTGCAAATGCATTTGGAAGAAAGGTATGGGCTTCTCTTCATCTTCTTCATCCTTCTTCACTCTTTATTGACAAGACCCATCTTCTCTATCTCCTACAATTTTGAAATTACTATTATAGGTAAGAGATCTATTTTGGTTTCCTATGTTTTGAGTTAAAATGGAGTCAAAAGACTCATATCTATCTGAAAGTCCAAGGGATCCTAACCCTAGAGGGGGGGTGAATAGGGTGATCTACACTTAATGACTAATTATGGCCAATTTTAATTTCTTTAAAATAAACTAGTCACATGTGATGATTAACATACAATATGCGGAAGCTTAAACAAAACAATCACCACTACACAAGGATTTATAGTGGTTCGGCCTCAATGCCTACATCCACTACCGGTTTGTGACTCAACACCCCACCGGATTTCCACTAATATGCTTTTCAAAAGGCTAAGCAATAACCTCTACAATATGCTTTCCAAGGATAAGCAATAACCTTACAATGTTGTTTTTCTAGGCTAAACAACAACCTATACACAATGCTTTTATATGGCTAAGCAATAACCTTACAATCAAATGATTTCTCTAAAGAAAATGTTTTCACAAAACACTCTAAGAGATTACAATTAAGCTCAAATAAAATTGCCTCTAAATAGGCGAATATGAAAATGAAAAGCTAACTCACACAACACTCTAAGTAATGCAAAGATGAATGCTCATGAAGTGTGTGTGTAAATACTTCAATCAAGTTGAAAATGAAAGCTCAATCAATTTATGCTAAAAGCATTTAAAAGTTTAATGCACATAAAAAGATATGATTGAAGTAATATGCAAATCACATGTACCAAATACAAACTTGTAGAAGATATAAAAAACAAGGGTTCACAAGTTGTATGAAATTAATTTAGTCTAAACATGTGATGCATGTGCAATGTTGTTTTCAAAACCAAACTAATTCAATAAAGGTTTAAATGAATGAAAACAACAAGGAAAGATTCAAAACAAGTTAATGAATCATGACATAAAAGAAATCAAAGATTTTGGCAATGCATGATTAACAAAGTTTATAAAACAAACTTGTTTTGAAATCAAGGTGAAGAATCCTATGACTTAAATCAAAGATTAAGGAAGTAAAGGATTCAACACATCGTAGTTTATATGTTAAAATCATTTACCAACAGTTTAACAAAGCATAAAACAATGATTAATAAAAGACAAAGCTTACTTGGTGGTTTAACTTCATTAATCCAAGCTTTAGCTTTCCTTAATGACCATTAGCCTTCCTTAGCTTGATCCCCTTTCTTTTGCTTCAAAATGCCTCAAGAAGGGCTTCAAAAATCATCACAAATGGCTAAGGAATGAGTTTCTTTTTATAGAAAAAGTGGTCCAACGGCTTCTTGTCGGTCGACCCACAGGTTGTTGTCGGTCAACCGACACCTCAACGGTCAGATTCCAACGGTCAAGAAATTTTCCATTATGCAGGTGTGGGTCAGCCGACAGGAACCGACAAGCTGACCGACAGTACAAATTTGTTTAGAAAATAGCTCTCTGGAATTCTATCCGAGAGGCTTTCAGTCAGCCTCTGAACCATGGTCGGTTAGCCGACACCTGACCGACATGCTAACCGACAGTGTGGCTAAAATCCCAACTTTTGTACATTTCAAAGTATTTTCATGTAGGGATTTTTGGGCCATTAAACCAAGCTTGGAAACATGATTTTAAATCATCTAAGTGCTTTTAAAATCATGAATCATAAAAAGCCAAATATAATTTTAAACTTTAATAAGGCTAGCTTGATTTGTAAAAATTCTTTTCAAAAAACAAATGCATCCAATGTTTAAAACCAAAACATGCACAAACTATAAGATTTGCAATATTTAAAACAATGCATGTATAAATCCAGATTTCAAGATTTTTAACTCAATGCATGTATGAAAATTCATGAGATGCTAATATGATAATGCATCCATCAAATTGCAATACACAAAATCCCTAACAATCTCCCCCTTTGCAATTTGATGGCAAACCTTCAATATGTTGGCAAACCTTGCTCAACACTGAATTTTCACACATAGTCTTCAGCTCCTCCTTGGCTGAACAATCCTTGAAATCTCTTTGGATGCTTCTTCATTTAGCTTGGGCTATAGCTCTTTTTCTTCATTCTCCTTGATGCTTGGAGCTTGATCAATCTCAAGCTTTCTCTTCATCTTCCTTTCTTTAGACCAAGCATCTTCTTTAGCTTCCAAGCTCTTTCTTCTGTCATCTTCTCCCCCTATGACCATGCATTTTTTCCCTTTGGGTAGCTTGATCACTCTTTCTCCCCCTTTGCCATTAAACTTGAGAACTTTCTCCCCCTTAATATTATTCTCCCCCTTTGCCATTAAATTGCAAAGGCATCAATTAAAGAGAGGTACCTACACACATGAAACAAGGAAAATACCTTTAGTAGCACCTGTTAACACAAGAAATCGAAAATGAAATATATAACAGGGCATCATGCATGGGTAGATAGGCTATAAGGATACAGAGCCAATATAAGGGTGAATTTGATCAACTCTAATGCTTCCTTAGAAGGTTTACTCCCCCTCAATCCATACTCTTCTTTTGTCAAACTTTTGACAAGGATTTAACTAAGAGGTGCAATAAGAAGTTGGTTTAACCAATTGAGGGTTAACTTCAAGAGAAGAATTAGATACCAATTGATAATGATAATTGACTATTAAAGTACAAATTGATCAAATTACCAATATAAAGATGCCAATTGACGGATAAGCTATAGGATAAGTAAAGAGCAAGGTCAAAAGGAGATAAACTATCATGGATATCAATTGAAATAAATAAAAATATCAATTGAGATTCAAGGATAAAACTATTAACTCAATCACTTTAAATTGGAGTTAAGGAATACACCCATTAGGGTTCATCCAAATTAGAGCTATCCATGGATGGGGTTTACTCAAACATAGCATCAAACAATTTAACTATGAAAATCATAAGCTATGTAAAGTTCTGAGTTCATTTCATACAATCATTATATATAATTATCATGCACAAGATGAATGAAATGAAGTTCAATCATAAAGCCAAACCTCACCATTAACCAACCAAAATTATGAAAACATAAACATGGTGGTCAAGAGATTTACTTATATGAGCATGAGAGGTGGCAATCATGAAGATTATGATGCTCATGGAATGTGACATAGAACAAAAGACATATAACTATCAAGTTCAATCCAATGTACACAAGGTCTATCACAAACTCAAGATATGATACCAATTGGATATAGATAATAATTGAAAATGATACCAATTGATTACCAATTGAATATGAAACGTGATTAAGAGCAAGCATGTGACAAACACAAAATTCCAACAAGCATCATAAATGAATATTCATCACTAGTAATAATATAACTAAAGAGCATAGTGATGAACATCATAAATTGCAATAAAATAATATAACTTTGTAAAGCATGCAATTTTCAAAGTGTCAAAATCATATGAATTCAACATCTAAAAAATCCAACAAACGATAGATAAAACTAAGAAATACAAGGAATGGATTTCAAGAAGGTTCATATGATCAAGCACACTACTATGAAGTTGAAACATGTATAAAAAATGATATCAATAAGAAAAATTACACATGAATCAACATCATAACCATCCAAGTCAAATAAAAACTAGAAAGCAAGAGGATGGATTTTTGGGTTCTAGTATGGTAACTACAAAAATAATTAAAGAGCACAACCATACATGGAACAAATAAACATTTGCATAAAGAATGTAACTAAATGAGCAAAGATGCAAATAGCTTAAAACAACATTCATTTCCATTTGAAATGGCATAATCAAATACAAAAGGAAATGACAACATGGAACATGCTTTGAAGAATATAACTAATGATGTTTTAAAGCAATTCCATTCAAACAATCTTCAAATCATAAACAAAATCCAATAATGGACAAAATGAGTATGAAAATGAAGATAAAACATTTTTCAATTTGTATTCCAAAGAATATAACTACAATTGGCATCTTTTAATAAATTGTCATTAATTCGATTTGATATATTATGTATTTCCTTATTAATGCCTATACTTGCCGAAGCGTCATATTCATGATACTATCTTTGGTGTCACAGACGCAAGTGCAGCTCTCGATCCTAAGGAGGCCCAGGAGGGAGAGGAGGAGACCGAAGAGGTTCCTCCACGATTAGAGGAGTGGCCGGATGATGGCCCTATGTAGTTACTTCTCCATCGGAGAGCAATGTGTATATTTTGAGAGCTCAATAGTTAGAGTGTGACTCACCCCTTTTTGTGTGGGTCACACTTAGCTTTTTCAGAAGATACTTTTGGTATAGAGTGCGGGGTATTTTTATAAACCCTCTGATGTTAATCAATGTGTAAATCTATTATATAAATTTGGAACCTTATACTGGACTAAATGTGAAATGATACCTTGATGTGAAATGTTTTTACAGCTCCCGCTATGTAAATGTTATCGACAGGCTTAAGTGAGCTAGACTCACAAGTGGAAAATTATTGTTGTCTCCTTTATGTGTTGCATTTGACTCGAGACATGCATAATATCATGAGAGTACGTGAGTCAAACCTCGGAGATTACCCTAGGACAAGGTGATTCGGGACTGGGATGTGACATTGTTTTAGCAGGAAGATTTAGAGTATCCATCTGTTAATGGAAACTCTTTGCACAACCATGTACTATGGATACCTATGTAATTGATGAATAGTGTAATTTAAACCAATGAAGCTTAGAACTTCTTGCCTTGAACTTTTTTAACATTTTTCTATTTACCTATAATTGGTTATGGAAAAGAACTACAAATTTGTCATCTAGGGAGGTTTTTTTGGTTAACGAAGAAAATGGTACTGACCGGTCTAAGGGATGAAGAGTGATGGAAGGTGTAAAATAAATTACCGTAGTTTTGGGGACTTAATTAGAACTATCAAATCCGTAGGACTTATAACTTTCAATTCATAAGTTTACTTCCCCATTTCTACCATTAAAAAAAGCTTTGCTTCAAATTTTCTAACCCAAATGTGATGAAACTAAAAAGAGAATTTTATCATATTTCAACCAACTTTACCTTCATTCTTGCTACTCCTCCTTGCTAAATACTCCTAAGCTTGCTAAACAAACGTACCCATGAACCATAAACCATTCTAAAGCCTGATTGATCTAGATTTTATAAAGCTGGCCAGATTGAGGGCAGACACAAGAATTTTACCTCCAGTGGCCATCAAGTAATAAGATCTATTATTACCATAGAAAAAAAAAAGAAGTAATAAGATCTATGTTTTGTGGGATTGTGGGGCTAGGCTGGGTGTGTGGGTTAGGGGTCAACCACCTTCCAAGTGTATACTTTGTGCTTTTGTGAAATTATTGGATATACAATTTGATATATCTCCTAATTTGAAGTATTTAAAGGCCGACTACAACCCGGAAAAACCCCATCTTGATTTGACACGACCCATTTGTTAATCTATCCTGCACTTCTGTTTCCAAACTAAAAAACGGGTGAAATTAGAACAACCACCTGCAAATCAAGTCATTCTTCAATATTCTGTATAATATTATTGGAAGTATGAAGCAAATGTGACAATATTCAGAGAATTTTAGGTGAAACGAGACAACGATGGCCAAAACAGGCTTAGTTAGATCAAGCTCATGACAAAGGGGCTTAGTTTTTATGCCCATTCTCAGCTCATGGGCACAAGGTTTTTGTTGAAACCTGTCACATCCCGGCCTTGAGAATTTCAGGGTTAGGGTGGTTCCTGAGGTGTGAAACACGTACTCCCATGAACTCGCACCTGTTCCGGACCAAGTTCGAATTTATGAAGGAGAAAATTCCACTTTACATGTGTGAGGATTACTTACTGACATCTGTCACTTAACATTTATTTGTGGAAGTATGTACAATATCAATATCAAAGCCATGAGCAGTCCATTAACCAATCAATTACATAAAAATTAGTCTTAACAAAGCTAATAATTTAAACCTTCAATGCATACCTAAACTAAGTGCAAGATTAACTTTCTAATCTCAAGTCATAATTACCACACTTGTACGTAATCTGGCGATCAAAGCTAACCAATAACCTTACTGATCAAGTCAAATTAAAGGGTTATTAGCTATCATCTTTGATAAAATGGATCCCTATGAAACAAAGTGTAACACCATGAATACGATGATTCAACAATATATGAGCAATTAAGATATATCACATATTATATCAAATTTGAATTATTGACAAAAGATTAAAAGATGTTAAATAATCGAAAACTAGGCACATTGTGCATTTAAGAATAAATCATTCTTTATCAATTCACAAATCAAATACTTACATTCTAGTTGGCTTCTCCCTTAGCTCAATCCTCCCTTAATAGAGAGCACGCGTTTTTGGATGTCACCAGTGACTCGGCTAAATGTCCCCCTGGCTACCCGGTTCTGGAGTTCCGGTGTTCCAGACTACCTATTGCGCAGCGGCATTCACAATTCTAAACCAAGACCCACCCATCGATTATCGTCTGGTCGAAGCTAAGTAGCGCCAACTCATTTGATTCAACCAGTTACACCCACTTCCGTCTCACTTCCTCGGGGTAGGATCTTGACCTTGGGGTCTCGATCACCTCCTCTGGGTAGGATCTTGACATCAGTTGGTCATTCACTTTCACTCCGTCTCACCTCCTTGAGGTAAGATCTTGACCTTCATTCTCACCTCCTCTGGGTAGGATCTTGAGTTCGTGGGATGTTACAGTTTATCAAGTCCATGCACGATATAATTGTAAAACAATAGCAATACTTCAAGAGAATGACATGAATACTATATAAAAAACAATCATTGAGATATTTGAGGGAAATAATAAAGTCAGTAACAATATGCAAATGCAATGTGATTAATGGAATCAAGGAGGTTTACTAGCCAATCCTAATCTAATTACCTGTCATCTCTAACCATCCATTTCAGTGTAGTTTTAAATAATTCGATGCACGTGCTACATTTTCTTGGTGTCACGTTGTATATGTGAGAAGTACATTGAGTTCTTCAAATCAACGCCCATGGCAAAGTTATAGACAATACGGATAAATATGTGAGATGATCTCAGCCCAAGATTCCTCACGTTCTATGATTTCCATTGGTTTTTATTAATTGTCAAGGGTCCCATGTCTATGGACCTAAAAGGTCAATTTTTTACACTCTAAGAATCTTATTGGCTTAGTGTTAGTGTCACAATCTTCCTCAGGGATTGATTATGATCCATGGGTTCTAATCTAGAGGTCCAAACTATGTTTAAAGTGTCTTTTTCCAAAAGAGATAGGACCCGGTTCAATAGTCCACATGTCAACTTCCTCTCCCAATCTTTGATCATTAGGATATGTATACCATTGGTTTCTATGTTCCAAGAGCTTTCCAACGACATGTAGAACTCCAAAATCGAACGTATGGATCAAAAGTTATGGTCGTCTAATGTTTCTGGAAAAAATAACGTTGAGGGCTAACCGAACTTTGTGTCTAATTTCTTCCCTGAATTTCAGCATTATGGAAAGCTGACCGAAGTTAGGGTCGGTTAACCGACACTTGACCGAACTCACAGCGGACAGCACTTGTAAAAGCACTGTTTGAGTGATTTTTAACTCCAATTCATTCTGAGTTTTTCCCATTGCTTCTAAGACATTTCAAAGTTCATTTTATAACCAATTTGAGCCTCCATTTGCTCCTATGGTCCAATTCTTTCCACACATCCAATTCAATCTTTAGAAACCCATTACATTATCAATCTAATACAATATAATTGGCTGAATTTGATATCTAAGAGAAATATAACATTCAATCAAAGAGTCATGAACATGTATAAATCATAATTGCTCATTACTTGCCTCTTTTTGGTGCCTTTCACTCTAATCTTCTCTTTTGGCTCAATTTATGCAAAAATGCCCAATTTCTAAGCTCAAGCCCAATTTCTACGGTGGTGAATGAGATGAATGAGAAGAGATCTACATGCATGTAAGTTACTTGACTTCAACCTTCCTTTAATAACCAAGAGAATATATATTAAAGAGAAGAAGGCTTGCCAATGGGATGGGTAGAGAGAATGGTGATAAGAGAAAGCTTGAAAGTGAAGAAGATGATGCACTTGGGTGCGGGAAAAGCTTCCTAGCTCCTCAATCTAACATGCACAATCCTCTTTGGCTTCTAGTTTATAATCCAAGACAATAGAAAGGTGTAGAGACTCCATCTAAGAAATGTGTCAAGAGGAGAAGGGGATGAAAGGAAGCTTATAGGAGATGACAATGATATGCCCACCTGAATCTCTAACATGCATTTGCTAAGACCTTGATTTGAAGAGAGAAATTGGAAGAGAAAGGTGATGGTGTAGAGGAGAGAAAGTTCCACTAGAATGAGGGAGAAGAATGAACTGCCCATTGGGTTTTTGCCTTATAAAGACATTTTTGGCTGGACTTTGCATGCAAGTCCATAAAACTTGGACTAATTTGAGAGGAGGGCTTGGAAATGGGTGGGTCCGAATGGATCAGATCCAAACACGAAAATCAAAGGTAACATCATGCCTTTAGCGATGCACATGAAAACCTATAAAAATTATGAACATACGTGCGACCCTAAATTATTCAAAAAGTCAAAGTACTACCTGACACGGTCAGAACCCCACTAATCTACCTAAATCCATCATAAAATCATCCAAAATAAATATTAGGCACCTAATCAAGATTAATTAGGAGTAAAACAAACTTAGGTGGGGTTGGGGTTGGGGTCGGGGTCGGGGTCTAACAAAACCTGACCTGATAAGATGCCGAGCTTATTGATAACCTTGATTCATGTAATTCGGCAAAAAAGTATCGATTTTTCTTTTATGGTTGATGTGAATTTATGTTTGTTTCAACTCAAATATAGCATATCCTGTACATGATAGATCTTACTATAAGTTTAAAATTTGTGACACCAAATCTACCTTATAAACTATACTGGTTGGTGGGCTATAGGGGTGATCTCATTAGGGCAAAAGTGACATTGCCTATAAAAATATAAGCATGAAAGTGGGTTTTTAATAAGACGGGACAGGACAGAGAAATCCCGAATTCTACCCTATCCACAAGACCACATGTAACCAAAAGGTTGCCACCCTATCCACAGGGCCACATGTATCCAAAAGGTAGCCGTCCCATACCATTAAAAGGGAAAAGAAGAAAACTATTCAACGGACCCCGATTAAGGGAAGGCCACGGTTGGTCAGCCATATAACATGTCCCATTTCTTTTCCAACACTTAACCAGCCAAACAAGCAGGGGCGGACCCAAGTGTTGTCACGCGGGTGCGGTCGCACCCACGTGATTCGAGAATCTTCTTATATAGTATCTTTAAAATTTTAATTTTATTATTTAATATTTTCCTTTGACTATATATTGCACCACCCAAATGAAAATCCTGGGTTTGCCAATGCAAACAAGTAGGCCACTTCCATGACCAGTCTTACCAAACTTTACTACTGTCAAATCACAATTGTTTCACTGCATAACCAGGTTTGACTGGTCCCACCGGGTCATTTTGAGATTCTAATTGCTCAAAATCACTAATCGTCTTACCTCATAAATAACTCAAATGTTTTCTCAATCAAAGCCATTACCCCATTTAAAAAAATTAAGTGAAACGTCATCATCACCAAAGCCTTGTCCTAATCATGTCGGTTTCGATTAGATGAATTTTTTTTTCTTTATGCTAATCTATCTTGAGCCAAATCATGAATAGGATGGGCTGCATTTCTTCGCAATCCTTAGTATTACCTCCCTCCATGTCTCCTCCTACCTACTACTCATCCTTGTGGGGCCATCAGCTAGCCTATATATATATATATATATAAAACCTCTCAACAGTTTCATTGCCAGTCTAGATTTTTTTTTTTTGCTGGAAACATATTGGTAGTCTAATTGGATGGCTATATACCATCTCGAATGATGTTTTCTTAATTTATTACCTATTAATGTTACATCTAAAATACAAGTTATAATCTAAGTCAAATCACATACTTTACGCATTATCAATGAAGCAATGGAAGTAACCTTAATTAATTAATATGAAATTATGCTTAATAGTTTAAAAAAAAGTTGGGACATCAGTTTCGAGTGGTATGATTTCAAATGTGAAGCCTACTGATTGATCAACACCCTCAAAAGGATCTAGAACTCATGGCCCATGCCCATCATAAACTCTAATTCACCCATGTGGGAAAAAGTTAACAAGGGGGGATCATAAAAACTCATTCTCTCTAAAAACGAGCAACAAATCAGAAGCCACCAAACTGCGGTTAGGGCAATTAGGTACCGGAGGTTTGGTAGGATTGCCTACATATGTGTTGGAATAGTCCAATCAGTCAACTGATTGCAACCACTCAACATAATAAGAACATTTAATGCAAACTAACCATATATAGATTGTAAAAGAAGGGAAAAGCAATGAGGAGTCAAAGAGAGGTTTTTCAAATTTTAATAATTAATGATTGGTTATCAGTCATTAACTAGTCATGCAAACATGGTCATTTATGCAGCAATGTGATATTTAAAAGGTAGGGAAATGTACTTGTAACCATCTATGTGTTTTTAATACACCTGCCTCTCTTTGTTTTCACAATAACGACACTTACCTATTAAGTTGAAAATCTTAATCAACCACCTAGAATTGCAATGAGAAGTCCATTTTTTAAATGTATAAAATGTAAGGTGTTTTGCTGTAAAAGGATGAAAACTTATCTTAGATTTAGTTGTTGTGGATTAAATTAAGGTTGTTAAGCCTGCTATATCAGCTTGAGTTTAACTGTCTTTTTGCACTAAGGGGGCAAGTTTTATCCAAGTGAGTTTAGATCTATGGAAACTCTACCATTCAAAAAAAGTCTAATGGGTCGTTTGTCTTTTACGCGTGGGATATGTAAATACAATTTACACATGTAAAAGATGAATATTCAAATTTTAAGTATGTAACGTTTATACATGTATTTCCTTTTACAATGCTTGTCTAATAACACTATTTTCTCATCATTTATACATGTGATTCATTTTTCTATGTTTGTTTCAATGATATGTGTATATGTAACGATTTTGTAAATGATACTTATTAATCATTAAATCATATTATACTATAATGAGATGAAAAGAAGACAAAAAAGTCTGATTTATATCAAAGTTTTCATTTGCATTTTAGATTCTTAAAAAAGAACATGTTTTTCAACATGAAATATACTTTTCAAAAATAGATATTTCTATCAATGATCACCTTAAAAAAATATATACCAACATGTTTGGTTAAGGAAATAAGAGTTCATAGTTGGATGGTTAAGAAAAATAGGATTATTATTAATTTTTTATTAATTAAAATTTAGTTTAATATTATCTTAATTCATTATTTGATTTGCATAAAACTTAACCCATGCATCTCACCTGTTTTATGCTAATATTAATCAATTATAGAAAGTTCTTAAAATGAGTATTTTATTGCTAAGTCCAATTATATTAAAAGTATCACAAATTTATTATGGTTAGATTTATTTTTGAATGACACTATAATGCTATATAAAATACATTCTTTCATTTCTCTTACATTCATTTATACATATTTAAATGTTTTTAAAGTAATACAATAATAAATAATTTTAGAAAAGTTATTGAGAAATTGGAAGAAAATCTAATAGGAGAAGAGAAGATAGAGAATTAAATTCTGAAAGAATAAACCTATAAAGTAAATAGATTTTATAAAGGTTTTTTTTTTTATATAGCAAGGCAAGAGATATAAATAGAGATGTTGCCTTCATAAAAGGGGATGAGATGCAGTGAGGGCTTTCATTCATAGGTTTCATCGGTCTTGATGCATCTTTTATTATTATTTTGTAAATGCGTTGGAGGGGGGTTTTGAACCCAGAACCTCTTTGATGGAAATGCCTCTTTTATTATTATTTTTCTAAATGCGTTAGAGGGGGGTTTCGAACCCAAAACCTCTTCGATAGAAACTGCCCCAAAACCAAACCGTCCGCCCTCCAACGGGTATTCTTTGAAATCACATGTGCTTTGGTATTCTTTTTTTCCACCTGAACCGGTGTTCAAATCTTGGTGTGAAAATGGGCTCATTTTCACACTATTTACACATCTGATTTACACACAAGATGCGTAAATACTTATAGACAAACATTACTGATGCGTAAATATTATGCATATTCACCATTTACATATGTAAATGGGTGTAGACAAACGACCCCTAAGGGAATCTTTGTCCTTTTTTGAAAAAATACAGTTGATATTTTCAATTGTTCAAAAAGATGGTATAGTCAAATTAAAAGCGGTTGGAAAGATAAAAATTAAACGGCTCTTTTGGGCCCATTGGGAAGCCCGGGCTAACTGTTATCTGGTTTAGGCCTAATCCTAATCTATATTACTAAAGGGATGTATACACTTCATGAGATTTCCTGGAGGAGGACACGTGGCATGTCTTCGAGAAGGACACGTGGCAGCAGCCAGCCTACAATGGTATTTTTCTAGAAAATAGAAATTGCTTGATTAGAATTTGAATTATCGTAAAATCTCTCAATGAGATCCCTATTACCAACCATAATTATCCTAAAACCCCTCCATAATTAAGGTCCCACTTAAAAATATTTGGTAAATTTTTTAGGTCTACGATCATTTGATCCTTTTTAAATCAATTCATGGGTCCCATCCCGCATAATATGATTTTATGGATGGTTGGAATAGAGTTGGTGGACCCCATTCATCTGGGGGGTTCCACTTAAATATGTTATGTTTGGTCAATTTGTGAGGTCTATGATCATTTGATCCTTTGATCTTTATCAAGCAATTCATGGGTTCATCCCGCATCATATTGTTTCATGGATGGTTAGAATATAGATGGTGGACCCCATTCATCTTAGGGGTCCTACTTAAATAGGTTAGGTTTGGTCAATTTAAGAGGTCTATGATCATTTGATCATTTGATCTTTATCAATCAATTCATGGGTCCCGACCCGCATCATTTGATTTTATGGACGGTTAGAATAAAGATGGTGAACCCCATTCATCTGGGTCCCACTTAAAAATATTTGATCAATTTGTTAGGTCTACGATCATTTGATCCTTTGATCTTTTTAAATCAATTCATGGGTCCTATCCCACATAATATGGTTTTTTGGACGGTTAGAATAGAGATGGTGGACCCCATTCATCTGGGGAGTTTCACTTAAATAGGTTATGTTTGGTCAATTTGTGAGGTCTATGATTATTTGATCCTTTTATCTTTATCAAGCAATTCATGGGTCCATCCCGCATCATATTGTTTCATGGATGGTTAGAATAGAGATGGTGGACCCCATTCATCTGGGGGGTTTCCCTTAAATAGGTTATGTTTTGTCAATTTGTGAGGTCTATGATCATTTGATACTTTGATCATTATCAAGCAATTCATGGGTCTCAGCCCGCATTAGATTATTTCATGGACGGTTAGAATATAGATGGTGGACCCCATTCATCTTGGGGGTCCCACTTAAATAGGTTAGGTTTGGTCAATTTGAAAGGTTTATGATCATTTGATCATTTGATCTTTATCAATCAATTCATGGGTCCCGGCCCGCATCATTTGATTTTATGAACGGTTATAATAAAGATGGTGGACCCCATTCATCTGGGTCCCACTTAAAAATATTTGGTTAATTTTTTAGGTCTACGATCATTTGATCCTTTGAACTTTTTAAATCAGTTCATGGGTCTCATCCCGCATAATATGGTTTTATGGGTGGTTAGAATAGAGATGGTGGACCCCATTCATCTGGGGGGTTCCACTTAAATAGGTTATGTTTAGTCAATTTGTGAGGTCTATGATCATTTGATCATTTGATATTTATCAAGCAATTCATGGGTCCATCCCGCATCATATTGTTTCATGGATGGTTAGAATGTAGATGGTGGACCCCATTCATCTTGGGGGTCCCACTTAAATAGGTTAGGTTTGGTCAATTTGAGAGGTCTATGATCATTTGATCATTTGATCTTTATCAATCAATTCATCGGTCCCGACCCGCATCATTTGATTTTATGGACGGTTAGAATAGAGATGGTGGACCCCATTCATCTGGGTCCCACTTAAAATATTTGGTCAATTTGTTAGGTCTACGATCATTTGATCCTTTGATCTTTTTAAATCAATTCATGGGTCCTATCCCACATAATATGGTTTTTCGGACAGTTAGAATAGAGATGGTGGACCCCATTCATCTGGGGGTTTCCACTTAATAGGTTATGTTTGGTCAATTTGTGAGGTCTATGATTATTTGATCATTTGATCTTTATCAAGCAATTCATGGGTCCATCCCGCATCATATTGGTTCATGGATGGTTAGAATATAGATGGTGGACCCCATTCATCTTGGGGGTCCCACCACTTAAATAGGTTAGGTTTGGTCAATTTGAGAGGTCTATGATCATTTGGTCATTTAATCTTTATCAATCAATTCATGGGTCCCGGCCCGCATCATTTAATTTTATGGACCGTTAGAATAAAGATGGTGGACCCCATTCATCTGGGTTCCACTTAAAAATATTTGGTCAATTTGTTAGGTCTACGATCATTTGATCCTTTGATCTTTTTAAATCAATTCATGGGTCACATCCCGCATAATATGGTTTTATGGACGGTTAGAATAAAGATGGTGGACCCCATTCATCTGGGGGGTTCCACTTAAATAGGTTATGTTTGGTCAATTTATGAGGTCTATGATCATTTAATACTTTGATCATTATCAAGCAATTCATGGGTCTCAGCCCGCATCAGATTATTTCATGGACGGTTAGAATATAGATGGTGGACCCCATTCATCTTAAGGGTCCCACTTAAATAGGTTAGGTTTGGTCAATTTGAGAGGTTTATGATCATTTGATCATCTGATTTTTATCAATCAATTCATAGGTCCCGGCCCGCATCATTTGATTTTATGGATGATTAGAATAAAGATGGTGGACCCCATTTATCTGGGTCCCACTTAAATACATTAGGTCAATTTGTTAGGTTTACGATCATTTGATCTTTCTTAATCAATTAATGGGTCCCATCTCACATAATATGGTTTTATGAACGGTTAGAATATAGTTGGTGGACCCCATTCATCTGGGGGGTTCCACTTAAATAGGTTAGGTTTGGTCAATTTGAGAGGTCTATGATCATTTGATCTTTATCAATCAATTAATGGGTCCCAGCCTGCATCATATGATTTTATGAACGGTTAGAATAGAGATGATGGACCCCATTCATCTTGGTCTCACTTAAATATATTAGGTCAATTTGTTAGGTCTATGATCATTTGATATTTCTTAATCAATTCATTCCTCACCTAAAGAATAAAACATTTGGAAAAAAAATATAAAGATCAAATTAGCAACAAAAAAATGACTAACAAGTTTACTAATTAATAAATTTATTAAAAATAATTCATATCAGTCTGTGCATTTGGTGGTTTCGTGGTTATCCACGGGGTTTTGCTAGTTGGAGTCTATTGGAAAGTGTAGTGAGATGTGTGGGAGGCCATGAGATCAAAGGCAAGGGAAGTGCTTGTGGATTTATCTTGTTTTGTCACAACAGTTTTTACCCACCGATCAGAAAGGTTGTTGCCGACAGCTGGTGTAACCTACAAGGTCCTTTACCCTCAAAGTCCAAAAAGAGAAGGCCAGCCCTCTATATAAAAGTATCTCTAAAAAAATAGGGAAGAGATTAGAGAAAAGATGCCCCAAATAGAGGGTACTAATTCTAAGCATGTTAACAACCAAATGATCAGTACCTCGGTTCCTTTCAGGAACCGAAGGTTGAGTCTACTAGTGCTACCATCTTGGAGCCACAGGGGTTTTACCATTCTTTTTTTTTTGGCCCGCAGGAATTAGTCCAACCCAAAGGATTGAAAACCCTCCATTAACAAAAAAAAAAAAAAAAGAACCGATTATGCTGAAGGTCTCACGCTCCATTTGGAGAGATCAAGAGGATTTGAAGGTTTCACACACAAACAAACAAACAAAAAGTGACAATGAGGTAAAGGTAGCCAGACCCCATTCAACCTATCTAATCCGATATGAACCCAGGCCACAATACAGGCAGTTGCAGCTCAAGAAAACCCAACAAATTGTTGAACATTTGGAATTAGGTTGACCCAGAGAACCCATCTAACCTGCTAATATAAGCATAATAAGTAGGTAACTAGGCCATATTTTGATTTTATTTAAACATATTCGCATGCACAAGGGCTTAAAGCCTGAAACAAGGGTCACTTCACCCCTTTTAAGCATAGTAAAATAAAATGTATAAAATAATCTTATGGCCATGCATGTTTATTTACATGGAATTGAGTTCCTAGGAATTCATAGTAAAATGGTTTCAAGAAAGGATTATTAAAAATGTGAGGGGTCAATGATAGAAAGGGCAAGATGTAGATGGAATTCCTAGGATTTGATTTACTACAGTGATTTTCCACAAAGGGGATTTTATTTCATGGCCAAATGTAAATCTTCACATCCGTTTCTTCAATTTAAGCTACTTTTATGAATACAATTTCGAGCATGAATTCCTAAACACTCATGGTGAAATTGGTTCCAAAAAAGAATTATTAAAGAGGTGAGGGTCAAAAGGTGAAGTATATAAGGTGGAGATATAGATGGGACCCTTGATTTACTTCAAGGGCCTGTTTGTTTTCATAAAATACATAGGATTTAACGGTCAAATGAGCTCCACTAAAATATTATTATGAAGTGAAGGGTCAAGGATATAACATAGTGAGGCAGATGGGACCTTGACTTTGCTAAGATGTGAATTACTAGTAGGGATGCAGATGGGCAGTTCAGACTTGTTTAGAGGGGAAACCATCTACCAAACCGAACCTATCGGTTTTTTATTTTTCCAAACCGAACCAAGCCACCCATGTGCTCAAACCGAACCGAATTAAACCGGTTCGATTTAGTTACGGTTTTTTATTATTCTTATTATTAGTATTATTTTCTTTACAAAAAATTTGTGGTTCAAACTTGGTCCATCAAATGAAATGAGGAGAAACTGTAATGAACACTAAAATATATTTCATAATTCGTTTCAACCAAGGAAACATAAATCAAATGATGGATGAACTCTTTCCATCCATCATCTGGTTGCGTGATTGAATAAACCAAGCCACGTTCTGCCAACTTTTCAAGCCAATGAGTTGAAGCAGTTCAAATCTTCTGGTAAAATAAACCAACAAAATGGTCAGGCACATACGTATTTCTCTGCATAAAACTTAGACTAGACTACATTGCTTGATCCAGACCAATGAATTCGACACAAAAGGAACTAGTTTTTTTTTTTTTTTTAACAATATGGGCTCGAGTGGAATGTAGCTCCCCTTTTGAACTAATTGAGATGGGCCGATTCATAGTTTACTTTCTTTTAGTTCAGACTAAATCCCTGGGCAGCACTACTAAAAACCCAATAATGCACACTTCTTATAGAACTTTCATCAAACATGTAACATGCAAGTAGAACATAAAAGCGCTACCCCTAAGGCTAAAATCGTCAAAACTCAATACTCAAGTTAATACATATGGTCGGTTCGGTTTAGGCGGTTAACCGTTGGTTCAAACCGATAACCGACCGATGTAAGGCGGTTTCTATGATTTTCAAACCGTTGACCGAACCGAACGGCTTCAAAACTCAAATAAAAGCCTATGGTTGGTCTTATTTATTGCTCAGAAGGCTTCACCCCAAATTTCAGGTCATTCCGACATCATTTGACCCAGTTTCAGCTTCTGATGGAAAATCGACAGCTCTACGCGACAAAGTCTTCGGCTTTCTCAAAAAAATTGAACCTTTGCAATCCAAAATACAAGGATTCTCATCAAGTTTTCTACAGGGAAATCAGGCCAATAAATGATAAAAAATGTCAAGGAAAAATACAGAAGAAAAAAGAATAAAAAAACATAAAAAATGGCCGCAAAACGGGACAAAAGGGGGGAAATTCCCCCCAGGTCTGCGACCCTGGCCCAGGGTCGCAGGCCCCTGCGACCATGGAGCCCGGATTCGCCGGGTTCGCCGCAGAAAGCCCGTTTTTCGTCGTTTTTCGCGATTTGAAGCGTCCGACTCCTGGGATTTTCCAAAATGCATACTTTTGAGAAAACAAATCCTTTGAAATCCGCCAAAATCACGGGTCAATCATCAAGAGTATCAAAATCAATATTGATCGCCAACCGGCCAACTAAAAAAGTGTGCTTTCTACCCGACCGATCGAGAAATCGACAAGACAGATGGCACCGACCCGCTGTTGGCAACCAATACCTGAAGTTACATGGTCATCCGATGTCGATCTACATGAAGATCCATCGATGATCATCGCCAGAAGAATCCCAAAAGACGCGGCATGGCCCGCGACTCTTCAACTGCTCGGCGACCACTTAATGCAATTAATTGACTAGCTTTATTGCAGTCATTAATTCATTTCTTTGGACGGCCCAATCAGAAGCAAGCATCCGGGAGTTACAAGTCAATTGATTCATGGCATTTAACCCATGAAACTCCTCCCATCATGGCGATTAAAGGCGATTAAATGCCCTTAATCTCCACCGGCCAATTAGAACCAAGAAAAAAGAGTTACAAAGTAAATGAATTAAAACTTGTAACTCGTCCCATTATGCAGCTTATTGACAATTAAAGCCCATAAACTCTCCTAAATGGCTACCAAGAGCCTATAAATAGGAGAACACTCCAAAGAAATCCAGATCAGAAAAAATCAAACAACTCCTGGAGATCAGACACAGACATCACTGTCAAAGATCAGAAAAAACACACAAAATCCAGAGAAAGAAAGAGAGAAAACTCTGCGGAAGTTCTGCACCGGCAGACACTACAAGGTGATAAAAGTCCCTTGGGGGGTACTCCCCCCAAGGTCCTTGCCTTCTCCTTCTTCCTCTTATGGCTTAGACGTGGCTTTTCATCTCGTCTAGTTAGCTTTTTATTGGATATAGGACCTCCTTTTGGTCTTTGTCCTCTAAAAATCTGAGGTTATAGCCAAGCCAAGCGAATCAAGAGCATCATCTGTTCTCATTTGCATGGATGATGGCGAAGTCCACATATGGCTTGCGACCGTCAATCTGAACGAGTCCCCCACAATCTCTTGAGAAGTTAGATCCTCCTTCTTGCTTTTCACTGTAGTTTGTATTTTTCTAAAAGAGACAAAAATCACAAATATTGTATTTCATTATTGATAAGAATTGTAAATCGGCTATAAACGCTAAAAATCGGCTATAAATGCCAAAAATCGGCTATAAATGCCAAAAAAATCGCCTTTCACGGCAAATCAAGAAAAATGTCTCTTTTCTTAAATATATGTGCAATGGAAACTTGAAAGAAGTTGATTTCCTTTTTACTTGCGAAGGTCGATCTCCGGATCACCACTTGCAATTCCAAGTAAAATAGAAATTTGTGTACACAAACTTTTCTGTGGAAAGGGGAAAAGTGTGTGGTTTTCCGTGGAAAACTCAGTTTTCATGCGTTTGGTGCGGAATAATTCCATGGAAACGCTTTCCTGCCTCGTCAGCATTTTCCTTAATAATTGTGGAAATGGGTTTCCTATGGGGGGGGGTATGGGAAATGGATTTCCTCGGAAAACTCCTCCCGCTTTTCCCCACTCTTGTCAATTTCAACCCAAAATTCTTCAACTCTTTCATTTTTTATTTCTTTAAATAAATTATTATTTAATGTTGAATAAATATATATACATGTTATGTTATTTTTCTTCAAAAAGTTATTTCACCAAATAAGAAAATTTCATTTTCTACAAGGAATCCACAGCCGCACCAAACAACATTAGCACCAATTCAACGAGGAAATTTTTTTTGCACCAAACATAAATTTCTAAATTCTACGGAAATCTTTTTCCAAGGTTTCCATTTCTATGGAATTTGCTGACGTGGCAATTTCCCCTTTCCGCGGAAAGGGTGTGTACACAAACGTGCCCTAAATATATGTGCAATGGAAACTTGAAAGAAGTTGATTTCCTTTTTACTTGCGAAGGTCGATCTCCGGATCACCACTTGCAATTCCAAGTAAAATAGAAATTCTGGCACACCCACACAAAAAAATGTTGATACCCACTTCTGCCCCCCGGGCGCGAAATGGTCGTACCCAATGGACTCCCACGTCCGCCGACTTCGGTAGCCCCGAGCAAAGAACGCACGGTCCATCAAGCTGGCTCCACCCGGTGGGACTCGTTCATTTGATAACACGATTTTAGAAATGAAATATATGCATATCATATCTACTGCTCTATGCTTATACTTCTTTTCTCGATTCCTTGACTACTTTCTAATTGGTGGCCTATGTTGGATTCCGCATCTAAAAAAAATGAGATGAGATTTTTTGGAAATTTCTAATTTTTTGAATTTATTTCCACTCTTTCTCTTTTTTTTTTTAAATATCAGATTTCTCAGTTTGGATTCAAAATTGAGAAACCTTGATCCTCTCCTATCGTTCATCGTGCTTGCAGAAATGTTGAGCCTGTTCGACTAAGGATTTGGGCCATCGTTTCTCTTCGATGAGTTCATTAGAGATCTAAAAGAAAATTCAAAAAATCAAAATTTTCATTTTGGATTCAAAATTGAGGGACCTTGGTCTTTTCCTATCGTTCATCGTGCTTACAAAAATGTTGAGCCTGTTCGACTAAGGTTTTGGGCCATCGTTTCTCTTTGATGAGTTCATTAGAGATCTAAAAAAATAATAAAAAAAAAAACATAAAATCAGATTTCTCATTTTAGATTCAAAAATGAGAAACCTTGATCATCTCCTATCATTCATCATGCTTGCAGAAATGTTGAGCCTGTTCGACTAAGGATTTGGGCCATCGTTTCTATTCGATGAGTCTATTTAGGATCTAAAAAAAAAGACATAGACCACTAATGTTAAACCAACTGCGTTCTTTGATCACGGTTGATTCAAGAAAAGCCTTGTCCAGAGTGTGGAGACAGCTTGACTGTTCTAGGCAAGGGTCCTCCAAACGGGTTCATTAAATAATCCTACCCTTATCTGGGGCCAATTCTATCAATCGAGATTTCATAAGACCGGGTTAGGAGGCCAATATGCACTCTCTCGTCTTTTAAATAAAACAAATTTTCAAAATAAAATTTTTAAAATAAAAAATAAAAAAATAAAAAAGATTTTAAAAAAAAAATCTTAAAAAAAAATAAAAAAAAACAAATAAATGAAAAAAAAGATTTCTTCCGTCATTTTTGGGTTTAGATCGGAGAAATTTTGGTCTTCGAGGAAATTATTGAGCCCGTGTTCAGATCGGAATGCCTTTTGCTCTCTTTGATGAACCCGATCTTGATCTTAAAAAAAAAAAAAAAAAAAAAAAAAAAAAAAAAAAAAAACTCGTCATTTTTCGATTAAGTTCCAAGAAATTATGGTTCATTTCCTTCTGAGTACTGGCGCTCGCGGAAATCGCTGAG
This sequence comes from Litsea cubeba, assembly GCA_012931725.1. NCBI lineage: Eukaryota > Viridiplantae > Streptophyta > Magnoliopsida > Laurales > Lauraceae > Litsea > Litsea cubeba. Next base: position 39,856,649 of record CM022953.1, on the reverse strand, counting down.
ACCATATTTGGATCGGAATACCATCTGCTCTCTTTGATGAATCCAATCTTGACCTTTCAAAACAGAGAATCTCATCTCATGGATGCGGTCTCCAAACATACAAGTCTAGCAGACTAGTACGCCCTTTCAGGGTCTACTGTATTCGCGACCGGCACATTTGTAACTCCAACCTTATATTCTTCTTACATCGAGCAAGCTCTGCTTCTCGATAAGTCGAATTTAGGTTCACAATTAATTCTAGCAGTCTTTGGAACGCTCATTTTGGGCTTACCATACCTGCGATCAGAACAATTGTACCCTCTATGACGTTTTGCGTTCTTCATATTGCTTGGGTCATATCCCTCGAGCGATTTGAAAAGACAAAACCATCGAACTTCCCATTTATGATCATTATATTCTTGTGATTACTAATGGATGTGGTCTTGTTTTAGAAATTTTTCGAAAACTAACAATAGCAGCTTCACTAACCATTACTTTCGATGAGAACAAACACCAGCTGATGCTTCAACAGAAGCAAACCACGCGCACCTACAAGCGCCCCATCCGCTGCCGAAGCGTCAACTCCCTCGGCAACTCTCTGAACTCCGGCTCGACCTCGACTCCCCGGGCTATCGTCTTTGGGACGCTGGGACCATTCCCACTTCCCGAAGAACAAACTGCTCCTTCCAAGAAGCAGAAGCTCGCCTCTCAACATGTCACTATCGTGACACCAAAGGCGAGCATCAAAAGGCCCGAAGCCTGTGGCAACCCCACGAAGCCTCGACCCGCAAACGACCAGATTTATCCTAATACTTGGTCCCCAAGACTTTCACCAAAACAAAGAAGGTCCCAAACATCCACCAAGCCAGCATACCTGGCCCCACTTAAGGAGAACCAGTTCTACCCTCTTGCCTACATGAAAGAGGAGAGACCTATCTCCAACCTGACTCCCAAGTCAACCCAGCATGAGCCGGCTTGTTCTTACAAGCCCAAAATCAGATCATGCATCATAAGGCCTCTGCAAGCACCTGCTAAGGCCAATAATCCTTCGGTTCGACCCTTCATATCTATAGGGGCCGAACTCGAAAAATTCAAAGCTTCGCTGCAACAGGCGAAGGACCGAGTTCGCATATTGTCCTTGCCCAGCTACAAAGAAGACATGCTCGGCTGTTGCGCCTGAGGGAGCACATCCTTCATTGTCAAAGCCCAGCCAAAGCTGACCGAAGCTTAAATTGCTCATCGTATACGCCACGCGTCGTATCGACAAAAGAGATTAGAGAAGCAAAGGACCCAACCTCCTACGCTTCAAGTCTCTCACAAATGGGTCGAAAAAGAAAGACCCAACCAAATTGTTGCTGTCCATATGGTTGGAAAAGCCATAAGACGCCAAAAATCAGCAATAAAAATCCATGTCCGACAATCGGTGACCCGCAGCGTCTCCAGGACAAGAAGACATTCAGAAGAATCCCCTGCTCCTTTAAGCAAAGGACGACAGAGTGATCCTTCCTCAAGCTCTTCATCAAAAAGAATGAGCCCCAGCTCAATCACCAGGACAGTTTCTTCGTTCGAATCTCGAGGGATGAACGTCCTGGCTACAAATTCTGAGCCACCACCCCGCAATCCACCTTAAGATGATGCGCTCACACGCATCCAGCAGTTGGAACAAAGCCAGCAGAGGATTGAAACTCTGATGGAAAACCTTCTCCTCGCCTTCCAAAATCAGGCGAACAATGAACCTCCTTCGAATCACCAGGATGATGAGGTAAATGGAGAAGAAAATGAGTCACGCGCCCTTACCAAAAAGGACGTAGACAGTATCCTCGCCAAAGCAAAAGAAGAGGATATACTCAAGAAGCATGGGATCATGCCACCATATCCCTTATGGATGGACTCGGTCCCGTTCCCTACAAAATTCAAGCATCCTACTCTCCAAACATATACGGGGAAAGGATCAGCCAGACAGCACGTCATCCACTTCAAGATCCTGACGGGAGCTATCGCGGATCAAGTTGCACTCAAGATCCGCCTCTTTGTAAGTACCCTAAAAGGTATGGCCTTCGATTGGTACTCCGGAGGACTCCATCCAAAATTGGGCCGTGCTAGAGACACGCTTCCTGACTCACTTCAAAGGTGAGGATCATCCCGCTACTATGGCTTAGTTGTACAGCCTAAAACAGGGGGAGAATGAGTCAACATATGACTTCATTCACAAGTGGAAAGCAATGGCGTACAAATGCTCTGATGTACTGCCACAAGCGTCGCTAGTCGACATCTGCCGAAACAACATAAGAGCTAGAATCTGCTCCATGATCATCAGCAACAAATCAAAGAACCTGGGAGAACTCCTAGAAGCTTCCATGGAAGCTGAAACGGTGATTAAAGACCTTAACAGTCAGAAATCATCAAGAAAAGAGCCAACCGCCATTGCAACCTCTAAACCAAAGAAAAAAGACGTCCTCAATGTGCAGACCAAGTTAGCTCCTCAGCCACCAAAGAAAGCTGAAAACAAAGTTGCTGGTAAGAGACCCGAACTCTTTGATGCCTTCAAAGAGCGAGTAGAAAAGAAATACCCGTTCGATGAAGATGTTGGTGAAATCTTCGGGGCTCTTGTGGTAAACGACAAGCTCACCTTGCCTGAACCCAAAAGACCGAGTCATGTTGGCAAAACCAACGATCCTCGGTACTATCCATACCACCATATGATCTCGCATCCTCTCAATCAATGCTTCGTTGTAAGGGAGAAAATAAATGAGATGTGGAAAAATGGAGTCATCACCTTTGACAAAAACTATGGGTCTGCCTCCGTCAACATGGTGTCATGGGGACAAACATCAAAATCACCGAAGAGGAAGATCACTACTTCCTTCAAGGTGATAAACACAATCCAAGCGTTCGAGGAACCGGTTCCTTACCCGACACTAGACGGACAACCCATATGGGTACATCCCGATCTCCTGGAAGATGAAAATTGGGAGATCAGGGAAAAAAAAGCCTACAGCTCAACAGCGAAGGCAAGCTAGAAAACATCTCCTCAAGCTCAAACGGCAAGAGAAGACCCAGCCAAAACAAGAAGTCCAAGAAAAGGTAGAGGCATCCTCTACGACTTCACTGGAAGCAACAAAAACGTCCCTTCCAGAGACTTCAAAGGGGGTAAGAAAATTCACTCTCAGTGATTTCATGTCACCTCAATTCAAAGAAGCTACACAGGGGGAATCATACTCTTGCAATTCGATAGTTGGATTCTCCATTGATGGATACGAGTCCAGCGAGACCGATGATGGATTCGAATCCAACTACACCGATGAGTGGGAGGAGTCCCTTGAAATAGGAGAATATCTCTTCGATGAAGAATGGGTTCCTGAAACTCATCTTATGTCAGCAATCTGGTATAACCCTTACAGCCACAAGGATGTTGGTCTGATGATGAAGAAGACCAAGAGGCTGTACAAGAAAATGCTGTTGAACTAGCACCCGTCATTGCTCCAATGGAACCCAACCATGTTGAACCACAAAGAGCAGATGAAGAAGAAGATTTGGCTCCCATGCCTGATCTTGAAGAATATGCAAGGATCTTGCAGCGTCTCGCTCTAGAACAAGAGCAAGACCACGTCATGAGCCTCCTCGCAATCCAGAGCCTGAAGTCCCTGAAGACCATCAGGTACATCCTCCCTTAGCTCCTGAAAATGGAGAAAATTGCTGGATAGACGATCCTCTTACATCCGAGGATGAGTCTGACTCCGATCAGGCAACGTCTCCTGTTAGAGCTTCCTGTAATGTGATAATTCGGGATTATAGCTATTCCGAAGCCTCGTCTGACGAGACCACTTACACTTCGACGACGCCTAGCAATGTATCCTCTGGAGCCACCTCATCTCACGTGACTTATACTGAGACGACACCCTCTCAGGTTTCTTCTCCTGAGACTGTGACTTCAAAGCTCACACCATTCCTGACTGAAGAATCCCCGGCTATTGATGCTTGGGACGATGAATTGGTCAAAGAAGAAGAAAGGTTGCTGGATGCCGTTCAGGACTTGTTCCTAGAAAATGCTCCGTGCAACACAATCACCGAGGATGGCAACTCTGCTGCAGATACATCCTCAGCAAATGAAAAACGACAGCCTCTTGATCCTGAGACAATCTTCCAAACAAAGACTCTTCTCAAAAAGCTCTCGAAGTTAGTAGAGGCACCCACTCTGGCCGGGATTGCCACAAGAATTACAACCAATCTTCCTTTACATATGTAAATCCTTCGGGAAAAGATGTTGTAAGCGCCCCTAGTGGCAACAATGATGAACATGCAGGCCCTAATGAGGCTTTCAAGTATGACTTGATTGAACATTTCAAGCACATACCTACACGTCTGCACATCTTAGACTTATTGCGAATGTCTCCGCACACTCGTGATAATCTCATTTCAGAATTATAGAAGCTGAATGAGGATGTCGACAAACATGCCCCGCAAGTTCTCCAAATTGAAATGGACTACCGGGTCAAAAACTCAAAAACTTCCTCAAATGGAGAAAAGAAGAAAACTGAGGGATCATGCATCGAATGCCTCTCAATTCAAAAAGCAGCAAGTGCAACCATCGCCTTCACAAAGGAAGACCTCCTAGTTGGTGAAACAAGGCACAACCGACCCCTGTACTTCACAGGGTACATCAAGGAAATGCATATGCACAGAGTTCAGATCGACCCAGGTTCTGCACTCAACCTCATCTCCACTTCGGCTCTCGAAGAGTTGGGCATCCCACCCAGCAAGGTGAGCCACACATCTGTATCTATCTTTGGATACGATGGGAGCACTCAAAGGCCTATCGGCAAAATCAGGTTCAAGTTGCAAATCGGTGATCTTATCTCTGAGGTCACTGTATATGCAATAAAAACCCCTTCATGCTACAACATCCTTCTCAGACGCCCTTGGATCCACGAGAATGGTGTTGTCCTTTCAAATCTACATCAATACATCAAGTTTGTTGGCGACGACAGCATGATACATCGAGTCTTTACAGACAGAAAATCCTTCAAAGGTAAAGAAGTCCATTTTGCAGACTCACAGATGTATGAAGGTGAAAAAGAAGAAGAGGAGAAGCACACAGCACCCTTTGCCGAAAATCTCCAGAAAGATAAAGGCAAGGCTCCTCAACAATCACCGGAAGAAAACAAACCATCTGGTAAATCCGAAGAGAGCATTCAAACTCCCTTCATCATCTCCCTCAAACCTTCAAAGCCTTTGGTCATCACAACTAAAGTGAAGAAGGCAAAACAAAAGTCTGGGGGAAAATTTGTTGTCTCTTTCATGTCTATCATGCAAGACAAGGATTCGGATTTAGAGCCAGAAGACCACACATCATCGAGCCAAGCTGACACTTAGCAAGTTCAGCCTGCTCTTACTCTAATGGAGACACCTTCTGACATAGAAGATCCTACGTCAGCTTCCTTTGTTGTTCCAGCAACTTCAGCAAAGGAAAAGCCAATCTTCTTCCATAGATCGGATGCTTCTTCATCAAACTCCATGCTTAAACCCTTCCAAAATGAAGGTATGCCTCAACTATCCTTATATAGTCCTGTGGCATAAGCTATTATGAAGAAAATGGGCTATGACACTCAAAACCCAGTCGGTTTGGGAGAAGGACGCGGTATTCTCATGCCATTGGGGCCCGCCTTGACCAAAAGCCAGCTAGAAGATTGGAGACTCTACGGCCATGTAGAAAAGTCTTCACACGGGTTCGGGTATGATCCCGATACTCCTCTGAGACAGTTGACACAAAGGCTTAAAAGTCGACTTACCGACCAAGCCTCAACATCTCAAGTCCATGAAGACATCGATCTCCCTGGATATCTCTTCGATGAGTCACCTGACAAAGATCCAGGAAGCTCGTCCAATTGGTACGATTTCTCTGACGATGAAGAGGAATTATCCGATGGCACAGACGTGTGGTCTTCTGACCCAGAAGAATCCTTGTCTCCAAAAGAAGTACCCTACTTCGACCCGGTTTCAATAGGCAATTGGGATCATCTTATAGCAAACCTTGAGAGAATTGCCAATCAAGAAGACCCGTGGAAAGGAAAAAAACCTTAGTCTAGAAGTGCCTTTGAAACCCTAGAAGGTTTCGTAGAGCTGGAAGCCTCCGAATATATTGTGGAGGAACCACCTTCGAACCTTCCAACAGAAGATCCTGTTTAAAAGGTAGACTTGGGAACACCAGATAACCCACGTCTTGTATTCATAAGCAAGAATATAAAGGATGATGAGTTACCCGAGTATATCGCCTTTCTTCATAAGTTTGTTGATTGCTTTGCATGGTCTTACGCTGAAATGCCTGGCCTAGATCCCAAAATAACAGTCCACAAACTCAATCTTCAAGAAGACATCAAGCCTGTTAAACAGGGTCAAAGAAGATTCCGTCCGGATGTGATGGATAAAATTGAACAAGAAGTTCAAAAACTCAAATGCGTCGGCTTCATCCGTGAGGAATAACATCCTGAATGGTTGGCTAACATTGTCCCCGTGACAAAGAAAATGGGCAGATCAGGGTCTGTATTGACTATAGAGACCTGAATGGCGCATGCCCTAAAGATGAATTCCCGCTCCCCATACCAGAGGTAATGATTGACAATACCTATGGATTCGAGTGAATGACATTCATTGATGGTTTCTCTAGCTACAATCAGATAAAGATGCATCCTGAAGATGAAAAACATGCATCCTTTCGGACCCTATTTGGCGTGTATTGCTACACTGTCATGCCATTTGGTCTGAAAAATGCTGGTGCCACATATCAGAGAGCTATGATGAGAATATTCCAAGATATGCAGCACAAGACGGTCAAATGTTACGTTGATGACCTCGCCGTCAAAAGCAAAAGAAAAAATAAAAAAATTTAAGTGAGCGTAGGGAAAACAAAAAAAAAAATATCCCATTTAGCAATTGCTTTCATCACAAAAAGATTTAAGTGAGCGTAGGCAAAACATAAACAAAAAAAAAGCATCCCATTTAACAATTGCTTTAATCACAAAAAGATTTAAGTGAGCGTTGGAAAAACAAAAAAAAAAAGAGTATAAAAAAAATATGTGGTACCAAAAAAAATTATTTACAAGCACTACACAAAACAAAACAAAAAAAAAGTATACCAAAAAAATACATGTGGTACAAAAAAAAAAGTGTTTACAAAGCACTACAAAAAAAAAAAAGAGTACCAAAAAAAAATATACATGTGGTACCAAAAAAAAAGAAGGATAATTTCTACTACAAAAATCAGGAGCTCAACCTAAAATGGTTTCCAGCCAAAACTTCAGCTCCTCAACCAAACTTTTGGTCTCAGCCGTCAGAGTTTCCAGGGCATGCTTCTTCAGGAATTTGCCATGAGATGCTGGGGTAGGCTGTAACCCTTCTTTCACACCGGAAAGCTTATCCCGAGCAGTTTGCCATTGTTTGTCCTCTTGAAACTTCCTTTCAAGAACTCGATTAGCATCTGTAACCCGGTGAATCAGAGTACTCTCCCTGTCGCGAGCCTTTGTTATAGCAGCCCACTTGGCAACGACTTGTGCCTTCAAATGCTCAAGACGTTTCCTGGCCTCATCGACCTCCCTATCAAGGATGTTAAGGTCATGTGTCAGCCCAATGATGGCTAGCTCTTCTAAGTTCTTCTCTCGGACTACCTGCTTCGTGCTTTGTGTAGCCTCATTCAGGTCAGACTTGGCCTTATCAGCAGGGTCCGGGAACATCTCCTTAAAGAACTGGTCATCAGCAAAGCCCATGGTCTCAAACCACTTGTCACCCAGTGCAATGATCCTATCAACGATCGCCCTGGCACCTGTAACATCCAGACCAGCCTCTTCGGCATCACCGAAAATCTCCTGCACATGTTGGATCATGCCAAATCCGGCATCCAAGTACCCAGAAATGAGAGTCTCAATCCAAGAGCTCAGAACCCACGCCACCACCTTCTTCACAAAAAGAAGAGATGGCCCAACAGAATAATCGCCTCGCTCCATCGGTCGGCTGCTCATGTCATGCCCCGTTGGAAGAGGAATGAAAGAACTCTTTCTAGTCGGAGCTGCTGGAGAAGGAATCTCAGCACGAGGTATCTCCTCAACAGTGTCAGAACTGGTCCTAAGAGTCTCTACCTCCGGATCAACCTCTGGCATCTCTTGCTCTGGTTCTGAAGGAAGCAATGGACTCTCCTCTGTCACTTCAAAGCCTGCTAAAGAAACACAAAAAGGTATTAATATGATCTTGTTTGAAAATCATTATCTGGGTTATTACTATAAAATACCTTTTTTGACGACTAGCGGAACACTCTCTTTCTCCATGAACTCATCGGAAGCATCGTCAACATTTGCATCCATCAATGGTTCAAAGTCATCGGAATCCTGTGGCAAGTCAGCTGACAAAAAAAATGTTAGCAAACCAAGTCACAGACACAAAAGAAAAGAAAGCAAAAGAAGTTATACCAGTTGGAGATTCTGGATTCACTCCGGAGTCCCTCGGTTCTTCTTCAGGTGCCCCGACAGGATCCGTCACCACCTCATCGGTTGGAACCTCAGGCATCGCCAAGTCTTCCTCTGCTAAAAAAAAAAAGAAGAGAAAAGCAGAAATAAGAAGCAAATTAGAACAAGGAAAAATCCCATGAAAATAAATGGAAAGAGAAATAGGAATAATCATACCTTCACTGATGGTCTCTTCTTCTCGGCTTCTCTTTTCTGGAGGCTCGTCAGCATTCCCTGGCACCTCCTCATTGATAGTAAGAGGGACTTCTATGTCAGGAGAGTCTTCATGTTGCCCCTTACTGTGATGATGACTCATCTTCCTCTTACTTCTACGGGCCCGCTTCTTAGAGGAACTGCCCCACTGTCAGAGTCAGGTTTCCCACTTGACTCCTCACTGATGGTCTACTATTGTCAGTAGACTCCACGGAAGCTCGCCTTTGTGCTGCTTGCATCCAAGCATCAAGCTCAGATTCCTCTTGTTCTAGCTGCTCTAAAGCCTCATCAGGTATTTCTCGAACAGCTTCAGAACCAATGACGCCCTGGTCACCGGGAAAGCCTATCTTGTGCTTCTTTCCAGAAAGGAAGGCCCAAACTTCCTCTCGCCGGATGCCATCCGACTTTCCAAGGCCTTTTCCTGATGACAGCTTCATATCAAGCTCCTTCTTGGAAAGCCCCTGATATGCCGAAAAGTTCTCCGCGAACCACTTCGCGAAGCCAGCAGTCCAGGAAGTCGACAATACAGGATAGGAAATCATGGCTGTAGTGTCTTCAGCACTATAGAAAGCCCATGCGTTTCTCCCGTCCTGTAAACCTCCAAAGCACTTCACCATGCTTGAATGCGCTCCAACAACGCCTTGAGAAAAGCCTAATTGCAGAGCAAAGCAAGAAGGTACATACGGCTGGATGTCGACGAAAAGATGTCTGCGGTACACCATCATGCCGACAAGTATGCTGAAAAGCCACTCCTTCTCTGCATTTGTCAAGGAATAATGCCTTCCCGACCCTGCCCTGGTAGAGTCTGGGGAGGCACCAAAGTCAAAAGCCTTCTTCAGCAACTCCGGAGAAAGCTTCACTGAAGACTGCCCCATCTCGACATCCCTGAACTGTTGAATCCTCATACGGGCAAACAAAAGTGATTCAGACACGGCTTTGCCCTAGCCAGTCGAATCATGAGAGGATCATCATCCTGTGCAGCACCCAGCCGGTGGAAGCCAGGACAGTGGTATACATACCACGAATAGAAGATATGAGCTAAAACTACCCTGTTCTTGGGAAGCCCAAGCCGAACCAAGAATGCAACAGCCTGCAGTTCAGTGCACAAGTAGGAGTAAAGAGCTGGCACCAAAGCAAGCTGCTCTCCAAACGCCATCTGACAAGCCGGAAAAATACAATGCGGCCTTATGTGCGTTCCATCTCCTCTAGCAAAAACGGCCTCACCTAGCCAAAAAGTGAGGTAAACAGCGAGATCTCTCCGTAGTGCAATGTCAGGACAAATGGCTTCTGTACTTGTGAAGAAACCCCTCAACTCTTCTTGCATTGCCAAAGTCTTCTTCAAACTTAAATCCTGAGCCCTGGCTTCCCGGGTCGCACTATCAGAAGACTCCCTGCTGTCAAAGAAGTTGGGAGACGAAGAGCTAAAACTCCTCCAACTGTTGGATCCTACTTTTGAGCCCTCCTTCTCCTTCGAAAAATCATAGAAGGCGACAAGCTAAAAGTACAAAAGCCTGAACTTCTCCGACTGCTCCTCAAGGACGCTGTCAATCGGCATAAACTCCTCATACTCTGCCAAGGATGGGCAATCCAGTAATAGCGCTCAGCTCCTTCAAAGAAAAACCAATCTCACCATTCGTCACAACGAAGATATTGGTTTGTGGAAGGAATGACTCCAACATAGCCATGAAGGCCTCGTCGGAAAAGATCGCGGTCTCCTTAAAGGCACGGACCGCATCAAAAATCCCGGCTTCCTTCAAAACGGCGCCACCAATCAGCAGAACGCGATCAGTCCATGACTTCCACTCGGAGTTAGCACTGAAACGGCCACGAAGTCGAAAAGGCTTCACCCAATTACTACCGTCACCGCTGAAAATGCCAAGGCCCACCGGTCCCAAATCGACCGACGGATAATCAGAGCCCTGGTAGCCGCTGGTCGGCATCAACATGTCCATGTCAGCAGGCGACTTCTCCGCATATCTAGGAGAACCGCCAACAAAAACCCAGGTCTTGATTATATTTGTCCTTCTCACCCAACTTGGAGGATCTTCCCTCTTAGAGCACGTGGGGGCAAGGCTCATGATCGAGACGGTGCGATCAAACATCGACCGGGTAGCAACAATCATCTTCTCACCATCAGCTGTGAAAGAGAACTTAAAACATCTTCTCTGGTATGTCATGTCATCAGGGAGTGCATAACCAAAGAAGAAGGTAGGCTTAGGCAAAACCCTCTGATCGTCTATCACCCATGGACGACCGCTTACCATGATCTTATAAAATTCCTCACTCTTGAGAGCTATCAGTCGTTGCCTCATCTCATCTCTGTTGAGGGAGTCGCACTCTTCCAGGTTTCTCTCAATATACTGGACCTTCTCCCAAGCCTGCTGAACGGCCGGATTAGAAGATCTAGCAGATCAACGAGGTACGATTGTAGCAGGCTCTTTACCCTTGTTCGTTCTGGAGAAACCACCTACAAAGGTTGGAAAAGAAAAAGATCAATCATCAAAATGACAGAATTTCGCTAAAAAAAATATGGCGAAATTTTGACATGACTCCGGGGTAATTCCGAAGAAAAAGGAAATATCCCGAAAGAAATAGAATGCTTGAAGATGGGCTCAATATTGCTGCGAGTTCCAAAACTCCAAACTTTTGAAAACTCAAAGTCTCCACAAAATCAAGAAGGGCTCAACATCGCTGCGAGCTCCAAATTCCCAAATTTGCAAAAACTTTGAGGTATGCTATCACATCATGTTACAAATTCAATTTACAAAAAAATGCATGCATGAACATCTTGGTTTGCCAAAAAAATGCATTATCATGATGAGCAAAAAAAAAAAGAAAAAGAAAAGAAGAAGAAAAAAAAAGAAACTTTCTCAAAAAAAAGGGGAGAAAGAAAAGACCAAAAAAAACGGGGGGCTGGCCCACAGGGGGAAAAGAAAAAAAAAACGTTGAAAAAAAAATGGGGAAAACACGTGAAAAAGAAAAGAAAAAAAAAGAACTTTTTATCATCCTATTTCCTACTATAGAGTTTTCTTGAAAAAGAGAACTTACTTAAAGCCATTGATGGAGAAGAAGAAAACAGTCTTGAAGATCTTGAAGAAGAAGAACTCTTGATCTTGAAGTCCTCTTGGGATTGTTGCAAAAGAAAGCAATAAGAGCAAGAGATCCAACCTCCTCCTTACTTTTATAGAAGTGAGCAAACCAAAGAAGGAAAGAAGAAAGAGGTAAGTGTTACTAATTAGTAACCGTACCAAAAGAAAGAAATTATAAAGATTCTTTCCCAAAAGAAAGATATCTTGAGAGATTCTCTCCCAAAAAGAAATCAATGAGAGATTTTCTCCCAAAAGATAGGAGATTTGAGATATTCTCTCCCAAAGAAAGATATATTGAGATATTCTCTCCCAAAATAAAGGGAACATGAGAGATTCTCTCCAAGTAAAGATATTCTTAGATATTCTCTATCCAAAGGAGATATTTTTAGATATTCTTTAAAAAATGACACCATATGAGATCTAAGCCATTTCAAAAGCTTAAGGTCCCATGGGTTAGCCCATATGAGCCAGGTTTGACCACCTAGGCACTAAAAAAAAAAAGGGCTTTTAGTCAAAGAGAAATCCCTCTTACCAAGAGCTTACAAAAATGGTTCTATGCCTCTTTTGAGTTGATTGGACCATACAAAAAGAATTCCAAGCCCCGCGAGCTTCCAAAAATCAAACCATCCAGCCTCATATACCAAATTGATCCAAAATCTTGAAATTGACATACCACAAAAATCCAAACCAAAACCTGGTCCCCTAACTTGCCACATACAGCTTGTTAGGTCACAAGACCAAAACCAAAAACCAAAACCTGATCCCCTAACTTGCCACATACAGCCTTTTAGGTCACAAGATCAAAGCCAAAATCGACCCCCCAACATTCCACATACAACTTGTTATGTCACACGGTTAAAACCAAACCCGACCCCTTAACCTGCCGTATACAGCTTGTTAGGTCACAAAGTCAAAACTCAAATCCATATCCCTGATGTCATCTTCAAAACTTTACCTCGAGATGTACGTGATCCCTTTCACTACCATAAAATTCTCCTGGAAGCTCAAAAGGCTACAATACCAAAAGAAAGACTGCTCAAAGACTCTTGGTCAAGTCACAAGCTCTCCTTAAAAAAAATCTCTTCGAGGCACATCGACTAGAAAAGTTAAGCAACTCGTCGCTGCACCTCGAGGGGGCATTTGTTGACACCAAGAATGTCACTTTGCTTCTTCAAGATCCAAAAAGTTGCATGAAGTCGCAACCTGCCATAAATAGGCAATGCTACTTAAAAAAAATCAAATATTGTTAGAATAAAACAAAAATTGCAAGATTCTTCAAGACAGCCAAAAGAGAAGTACACAAGAAGTTTCGGGCCATTTCAAAATCATTTAGCCTAACTTCGCTTCTCCGATAGCTAAACAGGAGCTCCCGGCACACCAAATCTTCGATCAGAGCATGTGGATGGTCTCAAAATACATCCAAAAGACTCCACGTCAAGTTACAAGTCAAACCGACAGCGTTTGACCCTACATCAACCCTCAAAAAGCTAAATCAAGCCTCTCGGCTACGAGAACCACCGAGGCCATCACTCATCAGACAGAGCACATGGACGGCTTCAAAATGCTTACAAAGGGCTACACGTCAAGTTTCAGGTCATTTCGACAACATTTGACCAGACTTTGACGCTCGGAAGCCAAATCAGGCCTCTCGGCGACGAAGCTCCCCGGGACCATGGTTTCCAAGACAGAGCCTGTGGATCATCTTAAAATGACTCCAATAGGTTCCCTGTCAAATTTTAAGTGAATCGGACATCGGTTGACCACACATCAAGCCGCGACATCTTCATCACGATAAAAATAAGTCTACTGGCGATAGGACCCCAAATGGCTTCAAAACTCAAACAAAAGCCTTTGGTTGGTCTTATTTATTGCTCAGAAGGCTTCACCCCAAATTTCAGGTCATTCCGACATCGTTTAACCCATGCTTTCTCGGAAAATTGGAAACTTTACAATCCAAAATGCAAGGATTCTCATCAAGTTTTCTACAGGTAAATAAGGCTAATAAATGATAAAAAATTTCAAGGAAAAATACAAAAGAAAAAAGAATCGAAAAACATCAAACACGGCCGCAAAACGGGACAAAAGGGGGGAGATTCGGGCAACCCTGGCCCAGGGTCGCCAGCCCCTGCGACCCTGGCTCATGGTCGCCTGCGACCATGGAGCCCGGATTCACCCCGAAAAGCCCGTTTTTCGTCGTTTTTCGCGATTCGAAGCTTTTGACTCTTGGGATTTTTTAAAATTTATACTTTTGAGACACCAAATCCTTTGAAATCCACCAAAATCACGGGTTGATCATCAAGAGTATCAAAATCAACATTGATCGCCAACCGGTTAACCAAAAAAGTGTGCTTTATACCCGACCGATCGAGAAATCGACAGGACAGATGGCACCGACCTGCTGTTGGCAACCAATACCTGAAGTTACATGGTCATCCGATGTCGATCTACATGAAGATCCAGCAATGATCATCGCCAGAAGAATCCTAAAAGACGCAGCACGGCCCGCGACTCTTCAACTGCTCGGCGACCACTTAATGCAATTAATTGACTAGGTTTATTACAGTCATTAATTCATGAGGGGCTCTATTGGCACCATGAAAATCTCTCTTCCCACCGCAAAAAAATAAAAAAATAGATTTTCCTAAACTACCCCTCCCCTCTTCTCCTCCTCCTCCCTCCTCCCTCCTCCCTCCTCCTCTCCCCTTCCTCTCCCATCCTCCACCCTCTTCCCTCATCTCCCCCCCCCCGGCCGGCAGCCCAGTCTCCCTCCACCTCTCCCTCTTTCTTCCTCCCTCCCCTTCCATTTTCTTTCTCTCTCCTTCCCTCTCCTTCCCTCTTCTCCCTCTCCTTCCCTCCCCTACTCCCCCACTCCCCCTCCCCCTCCCAGTTGCCGGCGGGAGGGGGACCGGGCTGCTGCAGGCGGGCGGCCGATCTTATTTTTTATTTTTCGATGATAAAATAAACGTAAGGATGGATGCATCTTTATTTCTTATTTTTAAAGTATCAATGTTGTTTGGTTGCAGTCGATCTTATTTTTAATTGGAGATTTTCTCTCGATCTTATTTTTAATTGGAGATTTTCTCTTTGCAGTGGGTTCTATGTAAAATCCATCATCATTCAAGCGGATCTGAAAGCAGTCAAGAAGCTGAGGTAGTAAGAGATGCAGCGCCCGAACAGTTCAATACAGATGATGCCAGCTATCATCTCAGTGCATCACAAGAACCCATTACAGCTTTGGTACCCTACAGTTGTGATTCTAAAGTTTATTCTTCTACTAATACAAAGATAGATATAGAAAATGATGGAAACATACAATCCGATCCCCCTCCCGCCGGCGACTGGGAGGGGGAGGGGGAGTGCGGGAGTAGGGGAGTAGGGGAGGGAAGGAGAGGGAGAAGAGGGAAGGAAAATGGAAGGGGAGGGAGGAAGAAAGAGGGAGAGGGGGAGGGAGACCGGCCGGGCTGCCGGCTGGGGCTCTCTCCCCGCCAGAGACTGAGTGGAGGGTGGGAGAGGAAGGGAAGAGGATAGAGGGAGGATGAGGAGGAGGAGGGAGGAGGGGAGGGGTAGTTTAGGAGAAATTATTATTTTTGTCTTCTAGTGCGGTGGGAGAGAAAATTTTGTGGTGCCAATAGCACTCCCCTTAATTCATTTCTTTGGACGGCCCAATCAGAAGTAAGCATCCGGGAGTTACAAGTCAATTGATTCATGGCATTTAACCCATGAAACTCCTCCCATGATGGCGATTAAAGGTGATTAAATGCCCTCAATCTCCACTGGCCAATCAGAAGCCAAGAAAAAGGAGTTACAAAGTAAATGAATTAAAACTTGTAACTCCTCCCATTATGCGGCTTAATGACAATTAAAGCCCATAAACTCTCCTAAATGGCTACCAAGAGCCTATAAATAGGAGAACACTCCAAAGAAATCCAGATCAGAAAAAAATCAAACAACTCCCGGAGATCAGACACAGACATCACCGTCAAAGATCAGAAAAAACACACAAAATCTAGAGAAAGAAAGAGAAAAAACTTTGCGGAAGTTATGCACTGGCCGACACTACAAGGTGACAAAAGTCCCTTGGAGGGTACTTCCCCCAAGGTCCTTGCCTTCTCCTTCTGCCTCCAATGGCTTAGACATGGCTTTTCAGCCCGTCTACTTAGCTTTTTACTGGATATAGAACCTCCTCTTAGTCTTTGTCCTCTAAAAATAGAGGTTATAGCCAAGCTAAGCGAATCAAGAGCATCCTCTGTTCTCATCTACATGGATGATTGCAAAGTCCACATATGGCTTACGACTGTCAATCTGAACGAGGCCCCCATAATCTCCTGAGAAGTTAGATCCTCCTTTTCTTGCTTTTCATTGTAGTTTCTATTTTTCTAAAAGAGACAAAAATCACAAATCTTGTCTTTCATTATTGATAAGAATTGTAAATCGGCTATAAACACCAAAATCGGCTATAAATGCCAAAAAAATCGCCTTTCACGGCAAATCAAGAAAAATGTCTCTTTTCTTAAATATATGTGCAATGGAAACTTGAAAGAAGTTGATTTCCTTTTTACTTGCGAAAGTTGATCTCCGGATCACCACTTCCAATTCCAAGTAAAATAGAAAATCTGGCACGCCCACACAAAAAAATGTTGATACCCGCTTCTGCCCCCCGGGAGCGAAAGGGTCGTACCCATCGGACTCCCACGTCCGCTGACCTCGGTATCCCCGAGCAAAGAACGCGCGGTCCATCATTGGGAATGGAGGAAAACGAATTGGGAAGGAAGAGTTCAGAAATGACCTGAATCCATACGAGTTCCGTATTGTCGGTCAGCTCTCGATTCGGTGTCGGTCAACCGACATCAAGGTGTCGGTCAGCCGAGCCTTGTATCGGTCAGAAGCCAGAGAGCCATATTTTGGCCTTTTGAGCGTCGGTCAGCCGACCTCTTAGCGTCGGTCAGCCGACACTGACCTCGGTTCCAAAACCAGAGAGCAAAATGAACATCGGTAAGCTCATCGGTTCGGTGTCGTTCAGCCGAGACTTATCATGTCGGTCAGCCGCAGGGATATGTAAATGGACCATTTTGGAATACTCATAACTTTTAGTCCGCCTATTGGATTTCTACGTATAATATACTGTTGGAAAGCCCTTGAGACGTAGAATCCAATGGTTCTGGTTTCATCACGATCGGAGGTCAGAAAGTAATGTAAATGCTTGGATTAATGATCCTGTTCAATTTTATTGGAAAATAGACTATTAACCTAGGCTTTGGCCTTAGATGTTGGAAACCATAATCTTACTCTCACTTGACCAATAATGGGGATTAAAATCGAAGCACATGGCTTGGCGTTCTTCGATGGGCTGTCTAGGTATTCGTGTATTACGCGTGATGTAACCGAATACATATGGAATTGAATTGAACGATGTTCAACATGATCGTACACCAAGGAATTTCCCTAAGAGCATCGTTGATCTAATTTCCACACGTACTCTGTTAGAACACGTGAGTTACATGGATGACACCACTTGCCTAGGATTGGATTGTAATTTCTCATTGACTTGTGACTTGTATCCATTGTTAATGTTCCTTGTACACTCTCTTGGCATAAAACACTTAACAAATTATGAAACATAAATTCTTATAGAATTTAGGACTTGGACCTGACTTAGAGTGTACTTAGGAACCTGTGTTTTGTATTGATAAACATGACTGGCTAGCAATGAAAGGGATTATCACGTGGATCACTTATCTTGTATTGTCTTGAATGAGATAATCCCTAAGATCTTGTCTTGTACATGAAACTAGCCAGACTTGCTTCTCTTGTTTGTCCTTGTGTCAGAATCACTCTATTATTGTTTGCATATCATGGCTATCTGCAGTTTGGGGTTTTAATGACGAACCGGTTACTCAGTTGTCAGGGTGGGCAGTCGGCTTTGGACGGCGTCCATGGCGTTGAATAGTTGGGAGCGGGGTTGGACCGTGCCACTATTCCCAGGACCGGGAGCTTGGATCCTACTGGAGCCGGACTTTGGTATCAGTAGTTTTGTTTGGGATTGTTACTGGTACCCAGGGAGAAGGCTTTGGACATCCTCGGAGTCTCCCTCTTGTTCTTGTCTTGCATTGCATGGATAGTGGTTATTGTTAGATGGTTACTAGGATTCCTGTTATTGTTTCTATGGATTATTATTCTCGCTTTATGCCTAGCTTCACTTACCTTGTATTCATATGATCATGTACTTGTCATTATTCTACATTTGATGCATGACATGATTATTATGCATTGCTAATCTATTGCTCAACATGTCGTTGACTCTATTCCTTGGTGTGCAGACACATCAAGTGACTTCTATTATGAGGAGCAGGCCGGTGAGGAGATCTCAGAGGATCTCCAATCAGCAGAGGAGGTACGAGAGTGGCGTGCCGATGACGTAGAGTAGCGTCATCACATCTGACACGAGAGAGATTACATGGGATTCCACTAGATTATATTCTTTTACTTATTTCTCTCGTTGAATTTTTAACTTTATTGATTTCAGTTTCTTTATTGGCCTTGTCTATTGGGTTGGCCAATGTAATAATTAACTTGATTCTTTGGTTTTTGTTTATATCTTTCTTGCAACTTAAATATTCAAAGAGAATTATTATTCATTGCTTGAGATTCCATATGCCTAGAGTTGTATGAACTTTATAATTACTGTACTACATGAGGCTTGAAATATTATATCCTCACCGCGGACTTACGATCCATGGGCCCAAAGGACAAAATTTTAATTAGTCCTAAATTTCACTCTCCGGATCCGGTTTATTCTTTAATCGGGTTCGGGGGACGTGACATCAACCCAGCCTCAAATATTATGCAGACCCAAATTATATATATATATCCAAGCTCGAGAAAAGTGGACTGCACCGAGATCGAGCCCAATGCTTGTCGACACCAAAAATATCAATTTGTCTCTTCAACATCTAGCAAGCTACATGAAGTCGCAGCCTACCACAAATGGGCGATGCTACTTCTCAAAAAATCAATACTTGTCAGAATCAAGCAAAAACTGCAAGATCCTTCAAGAAAGCCAAGAGAGGAGTACACAAGAAGTATCGGGCCATTTCAAAATTATTTGGCCTAACTTCGCTCCTCTAGCAGCTAAATAGGAGCTCCCGGCGGTGACAGCATCGAAGACACCAAATCTTCGATCAGAGCCTGTGGATGGTCCTAAAATACATTCGAAAGGCTCCACGTCAAGTTCCAAGTTAAACCGACAACGATTGACCCTACATCAACCCTCGAACAGCTAAATCAAGCTTATCGGCGGCAAGAACCACTGAGGCCATCACTCATCATACAGAGCACATGAGCAGCTTCAAGATGCTTACAAAGGGCTACACATCAAGTTTCATGTCATTTCGACAACATTTGGCCAAACTTTGACCCTCAGAAGCCAAATCAGGCCTCTCGGCGGCGAAGCTCCCCGGGACCATGGTTTCCAAGACAGAGCTTGTGGATCATCTCAAAATGACTCCAATAGGTTCCCTATCAAATTTCAGGTCAATCGGACATCGGTTGACCGCACATCAAAGCATAACATCTTTCTCGCTGTAGAATTAAGTCTACTAGTGACAGGACCCCATACGGCTTCAAAACTCAAACAAAAGCCTGTGGTTGGTCTTATTTATTGCTCAGGAGGCTTTATCTCGAATTTCAGGTCATTCTGACATCGTTTGACCAGCTTCGGCTTCTGACGGAAAATCGGCAGCTCTACGCGATAAAGTCTTTGGCTTTCTCGAAAAATTGGAAACTTTGCAATCCAAAATGCAAGGATTCTCGTCAAGTTTTCTACAGGAAAATCAAGCCAACAAATGTACAAAAATGTCAAGAAAAGTACAAAAAAAAGAATCAGAAAAGACCGCGAAATGGCCGAAAAACAACGATCGAAGGGGAAAACCCCCCGGCGACCTTGTGCATGGTCGTCGGCGACCATGGAGATCCAAGTCGCCAGATTTGCCCCAGAAGGCCCGTTTTCCATCACTTTTCACGTTTCGAAGCTTCCGGCTCCTGTGATTTTCTAAAATTCAGACTTTTGAGGCACCAAATCCTTCGACATCCGTCAAAATCCCAGGTCTGTCTTCCAGAGTATCAAAATCATCATTGATCGCCAACCGGTCAACCAAAAAAGTACACTTTTTGTCCGATCGATCGAGAAATCGACAGGACAGATGTCACCGGCCCGCTGTTAGCAATCAATGTCTGAAGTTACATAGTCATCCGATGTTGATCAGCATGAAGATCCGTCGATGATCATCACCAGAAGAATTCCAAAAGACGCGGCACGGCCCGCGACTCTTCAACTGCTCGGCGACCACTTAATGCAGTTAATTGACTAGCTTTATTGCAGTCATTAATTCGTTGTTTTGGTCGGTCCAATCAGAAGCGAGCATCTAGGAGTTACAAGTCAATTGATTCATAACATTTAAACCATGAAACTCCTCCCATCATGGTGCTTAAAGGTGATTAAATGCCCTTAATCTCCACCGGCTAATCAGAACCAAGAAAATGGAGTTACAAAATAAAGAAATAAATCTTGTAGCTCCTCCCATTATGCGGCTTAATGACAATTAAAGCTCATAAACTCTCCTAAATGGATACCAAAGGCCTATAAATAGGAGAGCATCCCAAGCATTCCAGACACTTGGGAAAACCCGAAAGTCCAGACAAAAAAAGGCATCAGAAATCTAAGAGAAAGAAAGAGAAAAACTCTGTTGAAGTTCTGCACCGACCACCACTACAAGGTGACAAAAGTCCCTTGGGGGGTATCCCCCCCCCTTAAGGTCCTTGCCTTCTCTTTCTGCCTCTAATGGCTTAAACGTGGCTTTTCAGCCCGTTTACTTAGCTTTTTATTGGATATAGGACCTCTTCTTGGTTTTTGTCCTCTAAAATCTGTGGTTATAGCCAAGCCAATCGAATCAAGAGCATCTTTTATTCTCATCTGCATGGATGATGGCGAAGTTCACACATGGCTTGCGACCGTCAATCTAAACGAGTCCCCCACAATCTCCTGAGAAGTTAGATCTTCCTTTTCTTGCTTTTCATTGTAATTTGTATTTTTTTAAAAGAGACAAAAATCACAAATCTTGTCTTTCATTATTGATAAGAATTGTAAATCGGCTATAAACGCCAAAATCGGCTATAAATGTAAAAAATCACCTTTCACGGTAAAACAAATGAAATCGTCTTTTATGGCATTTCAAAAACTTGTCTCTTTTCTTAAATATATGTGTAATGGAAACTTGAAAGAAGTTGTTTTTTTTACTTGCGAAGGTCGATCTCCGGATCACCACTTACAATTCCAAGTAAAATTGAAAATCTGGCACACCCACCCAAAAAAAAATATTGATACCCGCTTTTCGCCTTCTGGGCGAGAAAGCGTTGGATCAAACGGACTCCCACGTCCGCCGACCACGGTAGCGCCGAGTATGAAAAAGCGCGATCCATCAATGCTGGCCCGACCCATGTGCACACCTGCTTTAAACTTATATGTGGCTCCATGAATAGGGATGTAAATAGGTCCCCGATTCTTTGACTACCCGGAGGTTCCGACCTGTTAAAAACCAAGTCTAGGTCCCTATTTAGGCCCTGATAAGTAAATGGGTCCGAGTCTGGTTCCACCTTGGTTTGGAGGGACCCGAGACCCTACATATTACCTCAATTTTTAAAATCTCTCGTAAAAACCATTTTTTTCTAATATCATTCTCTACCTAGACCCGGACCGGATCCAACCTGTCCCATATATGGTTTTGGTTCTGGTTTCGGAGCCAAGAAACCGGTTCAGAAACGGTTTCGGGTCCGGACCTGGTTCCACCTTCCTCTTAACGGTTCTGGGTACACCATGGACCCGGACCGGAACCGACCTGTTTACAATCCTATCCATGATCAAACAATTCCTCCTTAATGCCCACAAACAGCTTTCTTTTAATATGACACTATTACACTTCTCTCCTTCCTTGGGCGTGTTTGGGACTTTATTAGTACTAGACTTAAAGTGAAGTAAAGCCTCCATTATCCACACAAGAAAAGGCTAAGGGGTAATATCAAAAGCACACGATTTCAAATTTTCCTCCTTCTATTTAAAAAAAAAAAAGAAATAAAAAACCAATCTCTTTTCTCCACTAAATGACAAAAAATTATCATATTTTATAAAAAATGTCAAAAAGATTCCCAATCAAGTCACTAAAAATTAAAGATGATCATAACCCCTTATTTTATTCTCTCTTGATTTGATGCTTCACCTCACTTTATATCAATTCACCGGACCTAACAAGTAATCCCACCGATTTCTTTGAACTTAGGAGGTAGCCGGTAAAACCAGGTTCAATTTCCATCATGGGTCCAGCTTTATTTTAAATAGGCTAAAACAAGTCTGTAAGTGTAAAAAAATGTCATGACAGGTTCTGTCAGAACATAAAACCCGGGACACACCTCGCTATAGCGGGAATGGTGTAGGAAGCCCAGTTTGATTCGGACTCTGAGTCAAAATTTGAGACAAACTAATATTCTTGGCAAAATTAGCGAAAGGTCCTTATAAGTGAATGTATCCAGCCTCCAGTCCAAGGAAAAACTTATTAAGGTCTCTGGTCCACACAGTTAGACTGTTTGCAGCGAGAGGTCCCTGAGCCCACATGATCTCATTTTTCAGGACTAATATGCCCTTTCAACCGTTTTAGGCATTAATTTTGAAATTTGAAATTTCAAATCCTCCCCCTCCCTCATTCGTTCTTCCTCTTATCCCGTTCTGGTTCTGAAATCAGAACCAGACCAGCGCATCAAACGCGAGACTTCATCTCGGAACCCAGTTATCTTCCATTATCTCCGTTCTTGGAACCCATTTAAAGAGGGATCGTTGCCTGGGCTCCGCTGCACCATCTGTAGTGATTACTTAACTCAACCCTTCCCTGAAACATTAGCCCTTCTCTGAAACATCCACTCCCATCCGATCTCTCCTCCATCTTCCACGGCCGTATCTTCCCGTCCTTGTGCCAACTCCAAACCAGTCCGACCGCCGAATCCACAACCAAACACAGCGCCGGCGATGTCAGCTCCGACTCACGAAACGGCGCCGTCTCCTCATCTCCGTTCAGATCCGGGATCTCTCTCGGCTGGAACAAATCGTCGAAGCTCCAGCACCTCAGACTGCACTCCGCCGCCGCCCACAACTGCCGATCGGAGGCGGCAATGGTTCTTAGATACGATTCGACCTGCGTCTCCCACAGCGGATCGCTAAATCTTCCAGCGTTCACTTGTCGATTGGACGCTGGGCCACACAGATCGGTGATGATGATGATTATTGGATCTGCCAGATTTTATGCATCGCCGAGAAAGATGAGTCCTGCGGTCGCCGTCTGAAGATTCCGGAGAAGCTCTGTCCGCTTCTGCGGCGCCCTGCCTGCCGTGGCCGAAGGACGGAGCACTGGTTCTGGTTTTGATTCCAGAACCAGAACGTGAAGAAAGCCAGTTCTCTGGGTCTTTTGGTCCAGGTCTAGGTCGGGTCAGGTCAGGCCGACCCAGTCCACGCAAATTTATCTATTTAGTCAAATTTATTTCAGTTTTTATCAATTTTATCTTAGTTTTTGTGAAATTTAATTGAGTTTTTTTTTTCAAATTTATCTGTCCTTTTTCATATTCCTCTATGTTTTTGGAAAATTTATCTAAGTTTTTGTTAAATTTATTTTTGTCAAGTTTATCTGAGTTTTGTTCAAATTTATCTGAATTTTGTTCAAATTTATCTGAGTTTTTTTTTTCAAATTTATTTGAGTTTTTGTCAAATTTATCTGTCTTGTGTCATATCTTTTTGTGTTTTTGGCAAATTTATCTAAGTTTTTTTCAAAATTTATCTGAGTTTTTAAGCACATTTATTTATGTTTTTTTAAATCTATATGCGTTTCTTAAATTTATTTGCCTCTTTTGAAATTTATTTGTGTCTTTTCAAATTTATTGAGTTTTTTGAAATTATTGCATTTTTTAAAACTTATTTTCTTTATTTTAAATTTATTTGAATTTTTTGAAATTTTCTTTGCATCTTTTGAGATTTATTTTGAGTCTTTTGAATTTGTTTTATATTTTCTGGAATTTATTTGGATGTTTTGAAACTTATTTGCATCTTTTTAAACTTATTTACGTTATTTGATTATATATTGCTTTTTTTAAAATTTATTATATTTTTTGAAATTATTTCATTTTTTAAAATTTATTTTCGTTATTTTGAAATTTATTTGTTTGTTTTTGGAATTTATTTGAAAATCTGGGGATTCCATTAATCGTGGGCAATTAAATGTTAGTTGGCCATTATTAATGGGATATCCCACCAATCATGGGTTATGATTTAAAGAAATGGTAAATTAGACATTTCAGGTATGGAAAAGTGTGGGAGGGACCTTTGGCTCTATGGTTTTTTTTTGTGGATCTAAGGCCATAAAGTGAAATATTCAGGGACCCGTCACCAAATGCCCCAATATTCTTAGTGGATTATGACTAGGAGTATCTCGCACGGATTTGGGACTACATATTGGGTGTTACTCTTAACTCAAAAGGACACAAATCGTCTCTCAAGTTCTGAATTAGATATCTAATTGAGAGAAGTTCTCTCTTGAGATTTATTGAAGAGTTGTGATGCCAAGTATTCTAGAGAGTTAGGTTCTTCTGCATCCCTTGTAGAATATCATCTTCTTGCGTAGAAGATTTGAGGAGCTAAGCGCATGATTGAGTCTGTTGTAATAAATGATGTGAAGTTGTTGAAGCATGAAGTGACAGAAGGTAACTTCAGTCTTTAAGTAGGGGATATTTGAGGAGGAAATCTGAGTTTCTTGTAATTGCGAAATTCATAGTGCTTGATTGTTGATCCAGTTCGGAACCGTGGTTTTTCACCTGATTAGGGTTTTCCACGCTAAATATGGTGTCCTTGTAGTGTGTGTTGGTTGATTTTATTTCCGCTGCATAGTTATTTATTTTTACACACTATTGGGCTGTTTTATTGAGTGGACCAATCTAGGAATCTCGTACCCTAAACTTTCAAAGTCTATTTAATCTCCTTTTTTTTTAACTTTTTAGCAGATTTTATGTCCAGGTTCTATAGGCCTACAACCAGGTTCACATCTTATTGAACTAGCAGATCGATTTCTTGGTTTGACAAGGAGCATCTACGGGTTGAAGTCATCACACCAATGCAGATCAACCCAACCTGACCTACATGACCCACATTCAATGCAGATTAACCCGCTGAACCCG
Organism: Litsea cubeba; assembly: GCA_012931725.1. Lineage (NCBI taxonomy): Eukaryota > Viridiplantae > Streptophyta > Magnoliopsida > Laurales > Lauraceae > Litsea > Litsea cubeba. Next base: position 39,831,616 of record CM022953.1, on the reverse strand, counting down.
GCCCAACATATAAAATCTTCGTTTAAATTACCCAATCTATTTCAAATATAATGATTGAAGTTGTAGGCCAAAAGAATCCCGACATAAACTCAACTCACTCCATGTAAAATAAACTATTCTAAATTATCAGAATTGAACCACCAAATTGTTTAAATGGGTTTAGACATGGGGGTTGACCCACCGACCTTAACACGACTAGTTTAAATTCAGGTTAGATTATTCTAATCCATAACTAACCCACATATATTGCGGATAGGGTTATGCATCTCATAAGCGGGGGTCGAGTTAGTGGTCCGTATCAGATTTTGCCACCCCTAAGTTGGGAACATCCTTTTTCAACAACCAAATAGCAATCTTCAATGATTTTTTTTTTCTTGGTAGAAAATCTTCAATGATGGGAACTTGCTTTTGAGTCCCAGCTTAGTTTTAGGAAAACCAAAATAACATGGAGTCCTTGCATACTTGTGTCAGTCCATGTAGGGCACACCATGTGGGCCGCATCCTACATCCAACATCAATTCTATGCAAACCAAACGGGCCCTAAATTTGTCAATAGCTTAACCCTAGAAAAACAAAGTGGTTTTACTCTCCTTTTTCCTGCTCTTGTTGGAACGGAACCATACAAACTTGGCCCCATTGGAAAGTTAATTTGATAACCCATCAAATGGATCTCATGTTATTTAGTTATTAGTTGATAAAGAAAATATGGCCATTATCAAGCTTAAAAAATAAAAAATTAAATGAATATTAAGATAAATAAAGAAAAAAAGTAATATGCTTATGAATGAAGTCTATCCTATTGTGGCCGGACAGTGGATGCCTAGTTTGTTGCATAGGACTAAAACCAGAGCCAGCCTAGTGGAACTAGCAGTAGTAGGTAGGAAGCAAGCAAAATCAGTGAAAATGGTCCCATGAGCAAGGAATTTTATAAAGAGGAAATGTAAGATATCTTAGAAGTCAAGAATACAGTTCCTTTTACTCTCATTCATTGGACTGTAGTGATTGAATTTCTCTATATAATGTTGAGAAGAGGAGTAAGGCAGATTCACCCAATAGTAGTACTCTACATTGTTACATTTGGTTCCCAACATTCCATTGGATGCTGCAGAAAGAGACGAAGATGATTGAATGGAAGAGAAGATCTACTCCCATTTTCCTTCTCATCCTCATTTTCCTATCTGCATCCTCTGCCATGGCAAGCAAGAAAATGAGGCTGCTACATCCATGCAAGAACTTAGTGTTGTACTTCCATGACATCCTCTACAATGGCAAGAATGCGGCCAATGCAACATCTGCCATTGTGGGTGCACCCGCATGGGGTAACCGGACCATATTAGCCGGGCAAAACCATTTCGGTGATATGGTGGTGTTCGATGATCCAATCACTTTGGACAATAATCTTCACTCTAAGCCGGTTGGCCGCGCACAAGGCTTCTACTTCTATGACAAGAAAGAGATCTTCACTGCATGGGTAGGATTTAGCTTTGCACTCAACACTACAGACTACAAGGGGACCATAAATTTTGCAGGGGCAGACCCATTGATGAACAAGACTAGGGACATTTCGGTTGTGGGTGGCACCGGGGACTTCTTCATGACCAGAGGGATCGCTACGTTGATGACCGATGCATTCGAGGGGGAGGTGTATTTTCGCCTACGCGTCGATATCAAATTGTATGAGTGTTACTGATGGTGAGCTTGACTAGAGCTGATTATCATGTGGGTTTTATCTAATCTTTCTTAATCATCAAATGTGTTAGATGGGAAAAGGATGACTTGAGTAAATAAACAGGGATTAGAGTGATCATGACTTCTTGTAAAACTTCCATACATTCCATCACTTGAAGAAGTTTTGGAAGAAGTTTGTTTGTTTGAAACATCTTTGTCAATTAGAACATGATGTATTGAAATTGTCTTGCTTCTCAAGTTCTTTTTTCTTCGAAGTTATAGGCCTTTTCAAGTTAAAGAAGTTCTTTTCAATTGATCATTAAAGATAGTCTCAAGTACACCTAAACAAACAACAGTAGTACTTTTATATAATACAATCCTCATTTTTAACTTTGGTAAAATTGAAATACTGGGTTGAGGGGGAGGGGGAGGGGGAGGGGGAGTGGGGGAGTAGGGGAGGGAAGGAGAGGGAGAGAGGGAGAAGAGGAAAGAAAATGGAAGGGGAGGGAGGAAGAAAGAGGGAGAGGGGGAGGGAGCCCGCCGCGGGCTGCCGGCCGGAGAGGGGGGGGCCGGGGGGGGGGGGGGGGGCGGAGGGTGAGGAGAGGGATAGTTTAGGAAAAAAAAAAATTTTGTCTTCTAGTGCGGTGGGGAGAGCAAAATATGCGGTGCCAATAGCACTCCCCTTTTATATAATACAATCCTCAGGGTTGATTTATTCATTTGGTGGATCTTACGGGAGCCTTGTCTGAGGGCTGCATCACTACTAGCCTACTAACATGACCTGATCTACTTGGCAATTTACGGTTCAAGATAACCCTATGAGTTGGGCTGACATCTACAGCTTGATTATGAATGGATTAGGTTCAAATTGGGTAAAGTACACGTTAATCAGTAGTGGTCAAGTTGAACCATATTCAACCTAACCCATACACACGTACCTCACTGTCAGTGTAGCAATGGGTCAAGTCAAGTATGAGTTGGGTTGAAAACTGTGGACGAAAGGCACGGACTCAGCCCCAAATCCAATCGATTTTTCAATTAAGTTGAAAATGTGTCAACCAAAACTCAATTTAGAAGTTGAAAGGGTGATCAACCTTAACCGTTAATTAAGTCAAGCCTTTGTATAATCAGTTCCGCTGAGTCAAGTTGGTCAACTAGAGTAAAAAGATAAACTCAGCCCAAACCTGAAATTCTATTGATATATATAATAAACTGTGGCATTAGAAAGGGTTCTAATCTATCAAATTAACTTGAAATTCTATTGTAACGAGAACATTTTTCTGTGCATATTATTTAATTTACTTTGAAAAATAGTTAGTTTTAAATGTTTAGGTTGAATTGTAACGTAGAAAGTATTGTTAAGAGAATAACAATTCATTTCATTTGTTGCACGATTTATTGCATCATAAGTAGTTTCTCTGCATCTCTCTTTATTATCCTAAACTAACTACTGGTACCAAAAATATTTTTCCCCTGTTTAAACTATCATAATTTATTATCAAGATTAAGGGTTGTTTGCCATTTATATGTGTGATAGGAAAATAGGTTTTACATGAGTAAATAAAACATGTGCTAATGTTACAGAAGTAAAACGGATTGCCATGTTTAGTCAAAATCACCATTTTGACATGAGTAAAAAAATACGTCCAGCAATTTTAGTTGAATTAGGTTTTTTGGATTTTTTTACAGACTTCTCAAAATGTCGAAGAATTAAGATATGAAACTAAACATCCTGAAATTTACTAGCAATAAAAGAATATTGAACAGTTCCGATCATGAATTGCATCCAAAAGAAGTGCAGAAAATTAAATCTATATGTTGAAGACTTTACACAAATCATTCAATATATATGAGGGATTATTTAGTCTAATAAACAGATTGAACAATTACGGTTATAAATATGAGTCCCACATGAATAAAGAAAATAAGGGTGTTTGATAGGCCCCATGTATATGCAATGATATGTATACAAGTGTAGTTGCACGCGCGTTGTATATGAGAGGTGTGAAAGTGATTTTCACAACTATTCACATCTAAAGATTATGGTGTATAAAAAGCCTTATTTATATACCATTATCACACCTCATTCATACATATGGTGCATAAATCGACTAAAATAAATGTGATGATACACAACTATTATGCATGGTAATCTTTTATTACGTATGTAAATGACTTCAAACAAATGATCCATTAGAGGTCGATTGTAGTGGAAGGGTGTTTGCCCTTTTCATTGGCTTTTAATGAAAATTCATATGAAGTAGTTAAAAAACATTTTTTACAGCCTTTGACCAACGTTCAAGGTGTCTGGCCAACATGGTTAGAGGATACAGGTGATGGTGTGTGAAAACGAAAAATAAAGGAGGTTGTTAGTAAATTCTAGAAAAGCCGTATTGTTCAATATTAATTTGGAATTTTGATTGTACAGTTATCCTAAGACTCAACATTTGTCCGTCAACTGTTAAAATTTAAAAAAATTCCTATAGGGCTATTTGTATAATATCCAAGGAATGTGAGATATCACACTTTACGATATTCTACATCTATAGGATATCGAACAACTCCCCTTCCCTCATGATTATGATTTTTTAGCCCCTTTGTTGTACGAGCAGCTCTGTATTATTAAATCTTAATAGTTGAAGGGCAAATGTCAAGTCTTAGGCAGCTCTATGGCAAATCCCTATTAATTTCCCTTTAATTGAGTGATGATCGTGGTTGCCGTTAACATCATCTAATCTTGCTCTTTTAACTTTATTCTAGTAGTTGAAAGATTAATCTAGTAATGACTATTTACTGAGATTAATCTTCAAATTCATAACCCGATCACACTATCAGTCAAGCATCCCATCATTCTAATTAATGAAATTTAAGATTGGACCTAGAATCTTGATTCATAATCATCATCATTGTCAAAATCCTAATCCTTATTGCATTTATGCAAGGCTCTAACCACATATATATATATTATATATATATATGAGCTTTCTTTCTGTATGTGCAGATCCTTCTGCGGTGTCTTTCCACATCTGCGGACTCACTCATGAGTACTGCCAGCCCCTTGGTTGGGGTAGGAAAAAAAAAAAAGCTACATTAGAACAAGAAATAAAGTAAGTTCTTGCATCTTTAATAGAAGGGGGAAAAAAAGTACTCATATCTTTAGAAGCAAGATAGTACTCTATTGGCTTCAGAACACCCCAAAATATAAGGGCCCACAATTCTGCTTGATTAGCTTTAGAAAGGACGTCCATATCTTTTGGTGGCACACATGCTTCATTTAGTTTTGTTTCTTGTCATGATTGCTTTGTACTTGTTGCTTGTTGATGCAACTTTTATTCAACCGAAAAGAAGATTATCAGATAATAAAGAGAAGAGGATTTTATCTAAAAAAGGCCCCAGTTGGCCACTAACAGGAAGAGGTGCCCATAGTATGTATGCTACAGAATAGGTATTCTCGCTATAATTTTTTTTTTCTTATTTTCTACAAACGACGATGTCATCACATATTAACACAATAATTTTTGCATTAGATTCTGTGAAGCAACGACGTCGTCATATATTAAATCACATTGTCTTTCACTAGCTTCTGTAAAGCAACGACGTCGTCATAAATTAAAGCACATTGTCTTTCACTAGCTTCTGTGAAGCAACGACGTCATCAGATATTAAAGCACACTTTCTTCCACTAGCTTCTATGAAGCAACGACGTCGTCAGCTATTAGAGCACACTTCCTTTCAAATTCTATCTTCTATGAGGCAACGACGTCGTCACTAACCATTGCAATCGGAAAAAATGATATGTGTATTGGTTTTATGTGCGAGCGCACTACAAGACATTAGCATACAAGCTTCGTTTCTTGCCATAAAAAAGCACATAACTTGGCAGCATTCAAAAATCCATATTAAAACATTCAATAATCCACCACAAGGCAACATTCAATAATACATAACAAGCAGACATTAACGTCGCAATTTGACTTCCTAAAAGCTTATTTTATTCCATCTATAAAGGTTTGCGCAACCGTTTTCCTCTTGGTCGCGTTCGCGGTCGCAGTGCTGCTGCTGGTGGTGCACTACAACATTTTGCATTTTTCCCGGCGTTTTTTGCCGGCGCAACGACTAAACGCCGGGGAAAATATGGCCTTTGCCGGCCAAAAAGGCATATTTCGCCGGGAAAAGTTAGGGTTTTCCCGGCGATAAGTTTTCGCCGGCAAATGTTTGATTTTTTTCCGGCGATATGCATTTTTCGCCGGGAAAAAGTCCATATTTTCCCCGGCGTTTTATTTTATTTTGCCGGCAAGATCTGATTTTCGCCGACGACTTGCCTTTTTCGCCGGCAAAGATTATGTTTTTCCTGGCGTTTTATTTATTTCGCCGGCAATGGTAAATTTTTCCCACCAAATAACAACCCGCCAACTCTGCCAAAAAAATGGTGCCCTTTCAGCACCCATTTATTTTCTATGCGCAGAAGAAACAAATGACCAAAACCCTTTCTTGTTTTCTGTCTCTGTCAGTCGATGGAGAAGAGAAAAGGGGCTAAAACCCTTTCACTGTTTATGCTCAACGAAAGGAGAAGGAGAGCTCTGGTCGATGGTGGAGCAGTGATCGACGATGATGTCAGAAGCCGTCCTCGGTGCACGGTACGCTTTCTCTTCCATCTTCTTCTTTTCAAAGGGGTGGGTCTGGGAGGTTGAGGCACAAAGGGTTGGGATTGGGATTTGCAGAGATGTGTGCTCTCTCTATTTTCTTTTCTTTTTTTGATTTGTCGAAAGGAATAGAGGGGGGTCTTCTCACTTCGGGATGGGTTTGGGGCAGCAATGGTTTTGGGTAAGGATCAGAGGTCTTGAGTTGGAGATTTGGGGAATTTGTATTTTGGTTGTGGGATCCAGGAATTTTGGATTTCTGACGGAAGGATGGGAATGGGGTTCTCGTGGCGGGACTGTGGATGGGATTGGGTTGATTTTTTTTTCTTAGCGAGTGGCTGGTACTGTTTATGGTGAGCTGATGAATCGGCAGTGGTGGGAGATAGAAGGGAATGGATGGAGGCCAAGTGGGCTGAGACCGGAAGGAGGGAGGAATGAGAGGGGGGGAGCTCGCCAGCTAGTGGCCCAGGTCTGTGGGTTCCGCCCTTTCTCTTCCTCCATTTCTTATTTTCTCTCTTTTTTCATTAACTTCTCTGCCATGGTTTCAGGTGGAGACCGAGCAGCACATCCCCTGCCACGGTTTTTAAGGTGGAGGCCGAGTGGGGAGCAGCGAGAGTGACAGCAGAGTGAGGGGAGGAGGAAGAAGGGAGCTCGCCAGTTAGCCCAGATATGTGGATCCGCACTCCCTGCCATCTTCCATTTTTTTGTGTCCCATTTTTTCCATCTCAATTGAAAGAAAAGAAAAAAAAGATTGGGATTGTGTCTCACCCTTAATGGAGCACATGAGGTTGAGGATGTGTTCTTGGAACGCTCAGACCTTAATCCCAGTCCAATGACTCCAACAGATTATCAAGATCGTTCATCATCTTCCCATCATTGATAGTTTTCTTCAAAAGATGGGTGGAATGGTCCCCTGAAGATGAACCTTCATATGATCCCTCCCTTTCCTCTTTTACAAGATTTTCATGAGAAGAAGATGCACTTGAACTATTACCACCTGCAAATTAGATTTTCATGAGAAGAAGATTTTGGTAAGGTGTGGTTATGAAAATTAGATCATAGGAATGTTGGGCTTATTTCTAATCCATTGAGACCTACCAATTCCCCTCCCAAATGTATTTGTCAACGCATCCTGTTGGACCCCACATCAATGGTTCCTGAAGACCAATTTCCCTGTTAGTTTTGGTAAGCTGTGACTAACCATGTGAGTCATAATGTACTTCTATCATTGTTTTTTCTAATTGTCATAGATGAAGGATTTCTTGCCACATGATAAAAATGGGTCCTTGCCACATAACCTGTGGGCTATAATTGGTAAAAGATGAAGGATTTCAACAAGCCAATCTTTTCTTGGTTGCCAATTAGACTTGTGGTCCATAGAAAAAGATGGCTTAACCCCTTATAGAAATCGTTCAATGTCATGACTTTTTCTTCTTATGACTTTTTCTTCTTTGGTATGTTGCCACAGTGGTGGACACATATTTCTCTTCTTTTGCTGCTGGTTTGAAAGCCTCAAATATGATTTTTTCTAATTGTCATAGATCCTTGTAATGTACTTTTATCATTGTTGCTCTTGGTTTGTTTGTGGTTGATAAGTTGGATGTTTTAGTACTTGTTATAGCCTACTATGAATCTGATCTCCATAAAAACCACCTGACTCTTTTCTCTTTCTTATGTATCAGCCATGACATCTGAAATCAAAGATAAATTATACTCTAAAAATTTCATGTTGGTCATTTATGTTTCCTGTCGGTCATTTATGCATTACACTTGGTTGGAGAACATGATTGGTATGCTGGATTTCTGCAGGATCAAGAAGCCATTGGTAGAGTAATGCATCTGACCTTTTTATTATCTCGCAAGGGTTGAATCTTTCTGCTCTGTTTTCCCGTGAACAGGTATTATTTGCATTAATTTCCATCTTTTTATGTTCAATTGATAAAACTATCCATAACTTTAATGACTGTTATCTCACTCTCAGCTTAACATTTATCTAGTGATATGTGACAAGAGTATGTTTGAAGTGCTGATCTTGATTGATATTAGATGTTCTTATGATATATTTCTTTTCATGAAAACTTAAATGGTAGAAATGCAGATGGGGCATTCAAGTAATCATTTTTGTGCTTTCTTGGTTGTTTCAAGTATTGAAATGGATCTAAAATACATTAGATTGTAGGTAATGCCACTTTCTAATAAATAACCCATTTGTTTCAGTGATGCTTGTGTTCTTCTTTGTTTATATATGGCTTGTTTCAGCCAACTAGACTAGCATATCATACCAGTCCTCAGATTGAAGCATGAGCTCTGTATACTTTATTTTTTAGGTTGCTTAGCTTACCTTTTACTCAATATCAGTAAAAATTTTAATTGTCTTAAGAAACAGTGATGCTTTCATGCTTTTGTTCATATAAAAAAAAATTTCTTTGTTTTTGTGCAAATTTAGTTATTCCATTTTCTGCACCACACTACAGAAAATTTGACTTTTAATATGCCGCTATCTTCTAGCCTACTTACCCCAATCTAGTGGGGTCTTTGTTACCAATTTTCCGGCTTATTACTCATAATGAAGAGAACCCAACTGAATAAAATCTAAAGAAGAACCCACCTAACAAGGTGTAATTTAGAGTGAGAAAGTGACCCCGTTTGGGTTTTTTGTTATTGAAGTTCCTATTCCATTCGCACCCAACAAAGAAAAATTGATGGAAACCCATGAACTACTCATTTGTTAATGGGCTGCACTTATCTTTGATGTTCAAACTTTTTAACCATGAACTACTCATTTGTTATTAAAATGTATACTTTAATTGTGTATAGAAAGGCTCCTGTCATCTTATACCTTCCTTTTCACTTCAGTGGCTTGTGTTATTCATAATACATACAAAGAGAGGTATACATTTTTTAAGTTGCAGTTATATATATATATATATATTTCTGAGTTGCTCTTTAGCTAGATGAATTATAGAGGCTGTGTGCACATTTCAGTATGATGTTTGGAGCAGCATACTCTGAGTTAGGTTGACCTTAAATCTCATAGACTGGAAGATCTTCCAATTATTGGACTACAAATGGACAATTAAGAAGAGGAAGTATCAGTTATCCCGAAAAAGATCAAAGTATGACATGGATCTTATGACATATGAGATTATTTTGGGTTATCCAGTCAATGGTTGGTTCCAGGATTCAGTGGTCTGGACCACTGTTGGTCTCATCCATACTGGAATTGTCACCTGAGCAATTTATGCATGCTTGCTTATATGCGCTAACCTATAATAGCTCAACTAATTATTTTGGTAGAAATTTTCAGATTGGTTCATCTTGTTCTATTTCTTGGGCTCTGCAGAACCCTCCTCCTATTCCAACATTGGTTGCTGTCAAATTTGCTAGTTGGTTGAGGCGTTCTTCTTTTATCATTGATTGGCACAATTTTGGATATACTCTGTTGGGGCTGTCTCTTGGGAGAAGTAATATTTTAGTGAAGACCTACTATTGGTATATCTAGTTTTGAGCTCAGAATCTCTTCCATTTTTTTATCAACCATTGTTGTTAGTGATCACAAAAAATGTAAAATGAACTTGTTACTTTGTATTGTAGGTTTAATAGGGTTGTGATGATGCTGCTGATGACCTTTTGTTGTAGGTTTGAGAAGCATTATGGGAAGAAGGCCAATGGTTCCTTTTCCGTTACAAAGGCAATGCAGCATGAACTGGCTCAAAACTGGGGAATCAAGTGAGTGGATTGACTTAATTTTAATCCATTCTCATTATTCGCACATTAAAACTTTCCTGTGGGTTTTTTTAGGGTTATATATTTCTTTTACTTATATTACCTTGTAAATGATTAGAGCAACAGTTCTATACGACCAGCCTCCTGAGTTTTTTCACCCAGCTTCACTTGAGGAGAGGCATGAGGTGAGTCATTTATTTATCATCTTGTCTTCAAGGGTTCTTATTAAAAACAAATTTTTGAATGACATTTAGATCTTGTTTAGCTGTTCTGTAGATTGGGAGAAGTTCTTAGTTGTCCTCGTGAAATTCGTGATTGTGTCAGCTTTGGTAATGTTGGTAATCAATCAACTCAACCTGTTTCATGTCTGTTTCTGATTTTTTTGGAGTTATGAATGTCCTTCATAGTTCTTTTCACACTTTTTGCAGGAAGAGATGGTAGTGCTGTGAGCCACACAGAGCTGTGCTGTGTGCATGCGTCCTATTCATTCCAATAGTTCTATATTGGATTTTCTTCTTTTTTTAATAACATTAGGATGACAACCGTCTTGAAATTGATATGTTTGTGTGCATGGAGCATGATGACATTGATTAGTTCTTCCAAGGTGCCTTTGTGTAGTTGAAACGTCATTTCATTTCAAAAACTTGGTTTGATCATTTTACATGTAAGAAATTGTTTCTCCATTTTGAGCTTTACATTTTTTTTAATTTTATTTCTTATTATCATATAATATAATTACTCAAATGGATCAGGTGATTGGCAATGTCTTTCTTTCTTTCTTTTTTAGTTTTTTTTTCTTTCTTTTTGAATGATAGCCTATGACAATGCCTATATAAACATGTGAGTTTATACTGTATTGATGCTTGAGTTATCAGGCTTAAATGATAACCTCATTAAAGAACTTTGAGTTTTCTTTCTTCATGTACAGAGGAACTTTAGGTCCCAAGTCTCAAATAAGTAACAGTTTCCTGAGTTGTCATTTCCATAATATGAATAAAAATAGCAGCCCATCCTCGGTTGGTGAAATTGCAGAGGTTCACAAAACATGTCGGGTAAGAACCACTTGTCCATATTCGATGCACTGGTGGCCTACCTGATGATCAAATCACCCTGGTCTACTGGAGCGAAGAAGAAAAGGGGATTGAATGAACTGATGGGTCTGCCTATGCATGATGATTTTGGGCCTAGTTGTTATATGGATTCGAAAACCTTGCATGAACATGGGCAACAGGCTTTCGGGATTTGTCTTGCAATTCCCCATTCAGATGAGATACACCACCAAGATGCACATATATTGGTTCATGGTGGTTACAGGTGGGGTGCAGTAGTGACATTTGGTAGGGGGAGGAAGAAAGGAAGGAGAGAAGTTGGGGAAGGAAGAAAAGAAAAGGAAAGGGAGAGGGACGTGCACAGGCGTGGGTGTAGGGGAGGAGGAGAAGGAGAGAAGGAGAGAAGGAAAGAAGAGAAGGGGGGAAAGAAATAAAGAAGAGGAGGAGGCAATGGCTGTGTGCAGGGGAGGCGGTGCAGGGTGTGTGCAGGTGGCGCAGGAATTGATTTGGGTCTTTTGGGCTTGTAATGGATAAATGATTATATCTCTCTCTATCTCTATTTCTAACATGTTCTTTTAGGATTTTATTATTTAAACAGAATGAATGTGCTTATGTTGCTAATGCTCATATTGTTTCATGTTGTGAAGGTATGAAGGAACTGTGTGGGATGACTTGGCTCATGGGAAAGGTGTTTATGTTTCCGACGAGGGGCTAATGAGGTTTGTTTATTTGTGATTTCTCACTTAACTATGCAATTTAAATGCCATATTTATTTATTTTTTTGCACTTGTGTTTTCTAAATGATCTTTTGGACATTCATGTCTCCTTCCGTCTTAGAGCCCGATCATCTGGCCATTTGGTTGGGCACTATTTTATTGCTGATTTATTCCTTTTATTATTCAACACTTTCTCACAAGATGTGATTTGAAGTTGTGTAAAACCCATTTTGCAGCAATTTCCTTGGAAGTTGGAACACCTTGGAATAATAAGTCTGTATGGAGAATTGGAGATCTTTGGTGTATGGTTCAATTGTTTGAAGTCCTTTTTGACGGAATTTAGGGAATCTAGTAACTAATACTAACTTGGGAGTTGAATGATTACCCTCATTTCTAATTGATGATTGTGTTTCTAATCTTGAATTTTGTTATGCAGAAAACCTTCCATCATTTGCAATGGGCTTGGATTGCAAAAACATGTAGGACAAGCTTGTGTTCCGGAATAATCTTGGCTCCTCTTTTGTGGTGCATTGCTTTTTATCCCATTATGTAGTTTCATATGGATTATTGGTTCTGTAGTGCTGAACTTTTTGTTTTTCCCAGATGAATAACGAAGTGTGTTTCTCTATATAAAACAAATAGCTTCATTTACTCTAAAATCTTGATATCCTTACCTCCAGGAGATAAGTAAATTTCTAGTAAGCATTTGCTTGCAGGCATTCCCTATTCAACACTTCTGATTTATGAGAAATGATCACATACATGTATGTGACAGGATATTGCATTTTGTTTTCTAGCCCACCAATCAATAGATTTATCCTCCATTCATCAGTGTGTCTCACAACTATAGAAATTGTTGATCTAGTTGGGTACAGTTCTTAATACCTGGTAAATTCTCTTCGGCGTGAGTGTAATGACTGTATTCTTAGCTTTGAGAAGAAGTTTCATCATTTTGCGTTTCATGGCCCTCATTTTGATACGGCTGAAATCATTGAAGTGTACACGAAAAAATTGTTATCATGTCTTCTTTATTGTTGTGTTTGAAATTGCGCGTGCAGGGGCCTCGACTAGTACATGAAAAAAAATTAAAAAAATAATTTTTTTTTTATAAAATATAAATATTTTGTCGGCGCAAAAAAACGCCGGCAAAAGTTGTTAAAATTTTTATTATTGATCTTTTACCGGCGGAAAATAACGCCGGGGACTCTTTGCCGGCGCAAATAAACGCCGGCAAAAGTTTTTTTTAAAATTTATTATTGAACTTTTTTCGGAGAAAAATAACGCCGGTAACTCTTTGCCGGCGCAAAAAAGCGCCGGCAAAAGTTTTTAAAAAAATTATTATTGAAAACATAAACCTCTTTTACCGGCGAAAAACACTCTTTTCCCGGCGAAAAATAACGCCGGCAATTCATAGATTTTCCCGGCGCTATCTTATTTCGCCGGGAAAAGGTATTGCTGGCATACTATTACCGGCGAATTGCCGGCGCACAAGAAAACGCCGGGAAAGGTTTTTCCCGGCGTTTTAGTGACCTTTGCCGGCGCTTTTTTAGCGCCGGTAAAAGTGAAAATTGTTGTAGTGGTGGTAGTGGCAGCGCAACTCTCATTGCAATTTGAAGCAAAACTCGTCATCGTAATTGTTGACACCAAACATGTCACTTTGCCTCTTCAAGATCCAAAGAGCTACATGAAGTCGCAACCTGCCATAAATAGGCAATGCTACTTCCAAAAAATCAAATCTTGTCAGAATCAAACAAAAACTGCAAGATCCTTCAAGACAGCCAAAAGAGGAGTACACAATAAGTTTCGGGTCATTTCAAAATCATTTGGCCTAACTTCGCTTCTCCGACAGCCGAAAAGGAGCTCTCGGCGGCGAAAGCATCGGAGACACCAAATCTTCGATCAGAGCCGATGGATGGTCTCAAAATACTTCCAAAAGACTCCACGTCAAGTTCCGAGTCAAACCGACAACGTTTGACCCTACATCAACCCTCGAACAGCTAAATCAAGCCTCTCGGCGGCGAGAACCACCGAGGCCATTACTCATAGGATAGAGCACGACTTCAAAATGCTTATAAAGGGCTACACGTCAAATTTCAGGTCATTTCGAGAACATTTGACCTTAGTTTGACGCTCGGAAGCCAAATCAGGCCTCTCGGCGGCAAAGCTCTCCGGGACCATGGTTTTCAAGACAGAGCCTATGGATCATCTTAAAATGACTCCAATAGGTTCCCTGTCAAATTTCAAGTCAATTGGACATCGGTTGACCGCACATCAAACCGCGACATCCTCATCGCGACAAAAGCGAGTCTACTGGTGATAGGACCCCAAACGGCTTCAAAACTCAAACAAAATCCTATGTTGGTCTTATTTATTGCTCAAGAGGCTTCACACCAAATTTCAGGTCATTTCGACATCGTTTGACCTAGTTTCAGCTTCTGACGGAAAATCGGCAGCTTTGCGCGACAAAGTCTTCGGCTTTCTCAAGAAATTGGAAAATTTGCAAAATAAAATGCAAGGATTCTCATCAGGTTTCCTACAGGGAAATCAGGCTAATAAATGGTCAAAAATGTCAAGAAAAAATTCAGAAGAAAAAAGAATCGAAAAACAGCAAAAACGGACACAAAACGGGACAAAAAGGGGGAAAAACCCCCCAGGGTCGCCGGGAAGGCCCCGGAAACCCCGGTTTTCGCCATTTTTTCGCGATTCGAAGCGCCCAGCCTCTGGTATTTTCCAAAATTCATACTTTTGAGACACCAAATCCTCTGACATCCGTCCAAAACACGGGTCAATCATCAAGAGTATCGAAAACAATATTGATCGCCACCCGGTCAACCAAAAAAAAAGTGTGCTTTCTACCCGACCGATCGAGAAATCGACAGGACAGATGGCACCGACCTGCTGTTGGCAACAAACACCTGAAATTACATGGTCATCCGATGTCGATCTACATGAAGATTCATCGATGATCATCGCTAGAAGAATCCCAAAAGGCACGGCACGGCCCGCGACTCTTCAGATGCTCGGCGACCACTTAATGCGATTAATTGACTAGCTTTATTACAGTTATTAATCCATTTTTTTGGACGAACCAATCAGAAGCAAGCATCCGGGAGTTACAAGTCAAGAGATTCATGGCATTTAACCCATGAAACTCCTCCCATCATGGCGATTAAAGGCGATTAAATGCCCTCAATCTCCTCCGGCCAATCAGAAGCCAAGAAAAAGGAGTTACAAATAAAGAATTCAATTTTGTAACTCCTCCCTTTATGTAGCTTTATGACAATCAAGGCTCATAAACCCTCCTAAATGGCTACCTAAAAGCCTATAAATAGGAGAGCTCTCCAAGAAGAAAAGACAGCAGACACACAGACAATAGACTGCAGAAAATCCGGAAACTCAGACAGAAAGAGGCATCAGAAATCTAAGAGAGAAAACTCTGCGGAAATCCTACACCGACCACCACTACAAGGTGACAAAAGTCCCTTGGGGGGTACCCCCCCCCTCCCAAGGTCCTTGCCTTCTCCTTCTGCCGCCAATGGCTAAGACATGGCTTTTCAAGCCCGTCTACTTGGCTTTTTATTGGACATAGGACCTTCTTTTGGTCTTTGTTCTCTAAAAACCTGAGGTTATAGCCAAGCCAAGCGAATCAATAGTATCCTCTGTTCTCATCTGCATGGATGATGGCGAAGCCTACATATGGCTTGCGACCGTCAATCTAAACGGGTCCCCCACAATCTCCTGAGAAGTTAGATCCTCCTTTTCTTGCTTTTCATTGTAGTTTGTATTTTTTCGAAAGAGACAAAAATCACAACTCTTGTCTTTCATTATTGATAAGGATTGTAAATCGGCTATAAACGCCAAAATCGGCTATAAATGCCAACAAAATCGCCTTTCACGGCAAATCAAGAAAATGTCTCATTTCTTAAATATATGTGCAATGGAAAACTTGAAAGAAGTTGATTTCCTTTTTACTTGCGAAGGTCGATCTCCGGATCACCACTTGCAATTCTAAGTAAAATAGAAAATCTGGCACACCCACACAAAAGAAATGTTGATGCACGCCCTTGCCCCCCGGTTACGAAAGGGTCGGACCCGACGGACTCCCACGTCCGCCGACCTCGGTAGAACCGAGCAGGAGCGCGGTCCACCAAGCAGGCACACCCGGTGGGACCCGTTTATTTGAGAACACGATGCTAGAAATGAAATATTTGCATATCATATATTTTGCTCTATGCTTATATTTCTTTTCTCGATTCCTTGGCTACTTTATAATTGATGGCCTATGTTGGATTCCGCATCTAAAAAAAATGAGATGAGATTTTTTGGAAATTTTTAATTTTTTGAATTTATTTCCACTCTTTATCTTTTCAAAAAAACAAAACAAACAAAACAAAAAAATCAGATTTTTCAGTTTGGATTCAAAATTGAGAAACCTTGATCCGTTCCTATCGTTCATCGCGCTTGCAGAAATGTTGAGCCTGTTCGACTAAGGTTTTGGGCCATCATTTCTCTTCGATGAGTTCATTAAAGATCTAAAAAAAAAAATGAGATGAGATTTTTTGTTTGGAAATTTCTAATTCTTTGAATTTATTTCCACTCTTTCTCTTTTCAAAAAAAAAAACAAAAACAAAAAAAATCGGATTTTTCAGTTTTGGATTCAAAATTGAGAAACCTTGATCCGTTCCTATCGTTCATCGCGCTTGCAGAAATGTTGAGCCTGTTCGACTAAGGTTTTGGGCCATCGTTTCTCTTCGATGAGTTCATTAAAGATCTAAAAAATATATATATAAATAAATAAATAAAAAAATTAGATTTCTCATTTTGGATTCAAAATTGAGAAACCTTGATCCGTTCCTATCGTTCATCGTGCTTGCAGAAATGTTGAGCCTGCTCGACTAAGGTTTTGGGCCATCGTTTCTCTTCGATGAGTTCATTAAAAAAATATAATAAAATAAAAATATAATTGAAAAAAAAAAGAGACATAGACCACTAAGGTTAAACCAACTGTGTTCTTTGATCATGATTGATTCAAGAAAAGCCATGTCCAGAGTGTGGAGACAGCTTGACTGTTCTAGGCAAGAGTCCTCCAAACGGGTTCATTAAGTAATCCTACCCTTACCTGGGGGCAATTCTATCAATCAAGATTTCATAAGACCGGGTTAGGAGGCCTATGTGTACTCTCTTGTCTTTTAAATAAATTTTTTTAAAAAATAAATCTTTTTTAAAAAAATAAAAATTTTAAAATAAAAAATAAAAAATAAAAAAAATTCAAAAAAAAAATTCTTAAAAAAATAAAAATAAAAAATAAAAAAATAAAAAATAAAGATTTAAAAAAAAATCTTCAAAATCTTCAAAAAAAAAAACTTCCGTCATTTTGGGTTTAGATTGGAGAAATCTTGGTCTTCTCCTTTCTGAGCACTGGCGCTCGCGGAAATCGCTGAGCCCGTGTTCAGATTGGAGTGCCTTTTGCTCTCTTTGATGAACCCGATATTGGCCTTTAAAAAAAAAAAAAAAAAACTCGTCATTTTTAGATTCAGATTCGAGAAATTATGGTTCATTTCTTTCTGAGCACTGGCGCTCGCGGAAATCGCTGAGCCCGTGTTTAGATTGGAATACCATCTGCTCTCTTTGATGAATCCAATCTTGACCTTTCAAAACAGAGAATCTCATCTCATGGATGCGGTCTCAAAACATTTGTGTCTAGCGGTACTAGTATGCCCTTTCAGGGTCTACTGTATTTTGACCGGCACATCTGTAACTCCAACTTTATATTCTTCTTACCTCGAGCAAGCTCTGCTTCTCGATAAGTCGAATTTAAGTTCACAATTGCTTCTAGCAGTCACTGGGATGCCAATTCTGGGCTTACCATACCTGCGATCAGAACAATTGTACCCTCTATGGCGTTTTGCCTTCTTCATGTTGCTTGGGTCATCTTCCTCTAGCAATTTGAAAAGACGAAACCATAGAACTTCCCATTTATGATCATTATATTCTTGTGATTACTAATGGATGTGGTCTTGTTTCAGAAATTTTCGAAAACTAACAATGGCAGCTTCACTAACCATTACTTTCGATGAGAGCAAGCACCAACTCATGCTTCAACAGAAGCAAGCTACGCGCACCTACAAGTGCCCCATCAGCTGCCGGAGCGTCAACTCCTTCGGCAACTCTCTAAGCTCCGGGTTGACCTCGACTCCCCGGACTATTGTCTTTGGGACGCTAGGACCATTCCCACTTCCCGAGGAACAAACTGCTCCCTCCAAGAAGCAGAAACTCGCCTCTCAACGTGTCACTACCGTGACACCAAAGGCGAGCACCAGCAGGCCTGAAGCCCGTGGCACCCCCACGAAGCCTCGACCTGCAAACGACCAGGTCTATCCCAAGACTTGGTCCCCAAGACCTTCACCAAAACAAAGAAGGTCCCAAACATCCACTAAGCCAGCATTCCTGGCCCCGCTCAAGGAGAACCAGTTCTACCCTCTTGCCTACATGAAAGAGGAGAAACCCATCTCCAACCTGACTTCCAAGTCATCCCAGCATGAGCCGGCTTGTTCCTACAAGCCCAAAATCAAATCATGCATCACAAGGCCTCTACAAGCACCCGCTAAGGCCTACAAACCTGCAGTTCGACCCTTCATCTCTACAGGGGCCGAACTCCAAAAATTCAAAGCTTCGCTGCAACAGGCGAAGGACAGGGTTCGCATCCTGTCCTTGCCCAGCTGCAAAGAAGACAGGCTCAGCTGCTGCGCCCGAGGAAGCACATCCTTCATCGTCAAAGCCCAGCCAGAGCTGACCGAAGCTCAAATTGCCCGTCGCATATGCCTCCGCGCGTCATACCGGCAAAAGAGACTAGAGAAGCAAATGACCCAGCCTCCTACACCCCAATTCTCTCCCAAATGGGTCGAAAAAGAAAGACCCAACCAAGTTGCTGCCGTCCATATGGTTGGAAAAACCAGAAGGCGCCAAAAATCAGCAACAAAAATCCATGTCCGACGTCCGATGACCCGCAGCGTCTCAAGGACAAGAAGACATTCAGAAGAATCTCCTGCTCCTTCAAGCAAAGGACAGCAGAGTGATCCTTCCTCAAGCTCTTCTTAAAAAAGAATGAGCCCCAGCTCAGTCACCAGGACAATTTCTTCGTTCGAATCACGAAGGATGAATGTCTTGGCTACAAATTCTGAGCCACCACCCCGCAATCCACCTCCAGAAGATGCGATCACCCGCATCCAGCAGTTGGAACAGGGCCAGCAGAGGATTGAAACTCTGATGGAAAACCTTCTCCTCGCCTTCCAAAATCAGGCGAATAATGAACCTCCTCCGAATCATCAAAACGACGAGGTAAATGGAGAAGAAAATGAGTCACGCGCCCTTACCAAAAAGGACGTAGACAGTATCCTCGCCAAAGCAAAAGAAGAGGATATACTCAAGGAGCATGGGATCAAGCCACCATATCCCTTATGGATGGACTCGGTCCCGTTCCCCACCAAATTCAAGCATCCTACTCTCCAAATATATACGGGGAAAGGATCAGCCAGACAGCACGTCATCCACTTCAAGATCCTGACGGGAGCTATCGCGGATCAAGATGCACTCAAGATCCGCCTCTTTGCAAGTACCCTAAAAGGTACGGCCTTCGATTGGTACTCCACTCTGCCGGAGGACTCAATCCAAAACTGGGCCATGCTAGAGACACGCTTCCTGACTCACTTCAAAGGTGAAGATCATCCCGCTACTATAGCTCAACTGTGCAGCCTAAAACAGGGGGAGAATGAATCAACATATGACTTCATTCACAAGTGGAAAGCAATGGCATACAAATGCTCTGATATATTGCCACAAGCGTCGCTAGTCGACATTTGCCGAAACAACATTAGAGCCAGAATCCGCTCCATGATCATCGGCAACAAATCAAAAAACCTGGGAGAACTCCTAGATGCTTCCATGGAAGCTGAAACGGTGATTAAAGACCTCAACAGTCAGAAATCATCAAGAAAAGAGCCAACCGCCATTGCAACCTCTAAACCAAAGAAAAAAGAGGTCCTCAATGTGCAGACCAAGTCAGCTCCTCAGCCACCAAAGAAAGCTGAAAATAAAGTTGCTGGTAAGAGACCTGAACTCTCAGATGCCTTCAAAGAACGAGTAGAGAAGAAATACCCGTTTGATGAAGACGTTGATGAAATCTTCGGGGCTCTTGTGGCAAACGGCAAGCTCACCTTGCCTGAACCAAAAAGACCGGGTGATGTTGGCAAAACCAACGATCCTCGGTACTGTCCATACCACCAGATGATCTCGCATCCTCTCAATCAATGCTTCGTTGTGAGGGAGAAAATAAATGAGATGTGGAAAAACGGAGTCATCACCTTTGACAAAAACTATGGGTCTGCCTCCGTCAACATGGTGACATGTGGACAAACATCAAAATCACCGAAGAAGAAGATCATTACTTCCTTCAAGGTGATAAACTCAATCCAAGCGTCCGAGGAACTGGTTCCTTACCCGACACCAGACGGACAACCGATATGGGTACATCCCGATCTCCTGGAAGATGAAAATTGGGAGGTCGTGAAAACAAAGCCTACAGCTCAACAGCGAAGGCAGGCTAGGAAACATCTCCTCAAGCTCAAACGGCAAGAGAAGACCCAGCCAAAACTAGAGGTCAAAGAAAAGGCAGAGGCTTCCTCTACCGCTTCACTGGAGGCAACAAAAACATCCCTTCCAGAGACTTCAAAGGGGGTAAGGAAATTCACTCTCAGTGATTTCATGCCACCTCAATTCAAAGAAGCCATGCAGGAGGCATCATACTCTTACAATTCGGTAGTTGGATTCTCCATTGATGGATACGAATCCAGCGACACCGATGATGGATTTGAATCCAACTACACAGATGAGTGGGAGGAGTCCCTTGAAACAGGAGAATATCTCTCCGATGAAGAATGGGTTCCTGAGTCTCATCTTATGCCAGTAATCTGGTATAACCCCCTACAGCCACAAGGATCCTGGTCTGATGATGAAGAAGACCAAGAAGCTGTACAAGAAAATGCTGCTGACCCAGCACCTCTCATTACTCCAGTGGAAATCAACCATGTTGAGCCACAAAGAGTTGATGAAGAAGAAGATCCGGCTCCCATGCCTGATCTTGAAGAATATGCAAGGATCTTGCAATGAAGATCCGTGCAACGAAGAAAATTAGTCAACGAAGAAAGGTTGCTGGATGCTGTTCAGGACTTGTTCCCGGAAAATGCTCCGTGCAACA
Source organism: Litsea cubeba (assembly GCA_012931725.1). NCBI lineage: Eukaryota > Viridiplantae > Streptophyta > Magnoliopsida > Laurales > Lauraceae > Litsea > Litsea cubeba. Next base: position 39,810,564 of record CM022953.1, on the reverse strand, counting down.
CGATCACTGAGGATGGCAACTCTGCTGCTGATTCATCCTCAGCAAATGAAAAACGACAGTCTTTTGATCCTGAAGACAATCTTCCAAACGAAGACCCTTCTCAAGAAGCTCTCGAAGTTGGTAGAGGCACCCGCTCTGGCCGGGACTACCATAAAATTACAACCAATCTTCCTTTACATATGTAAATCCTTCGGGAAAAGATGTTTTAAGCGCCCCTAGTGGCAACAATGATGAACATGCAGGCCTTAAGGAGGCTTTCAAGTATGACTTGATTGAACACTTCAAGCACATACCTGCACGTCTGCACATCCTAGATTTGTTGCGAATGTCTCCGCACACTCGTGATAATCTCATCTCGGAATTACAAAAGCTGAATGAGGATGTCGACAAATATGCCCCGCAAGTCCTCCAAATTGAAATGGATTACCGGGTCAAAAACTCAGAAGCCTCCTCAAAGGGAGAAAAGAAGAAAACTGAGGGATCATGCATTGAATGCCTCTCGGTTAAAAAAGCAGCCAGTGCAACCATCGCCTTCACAAAGGACGACCTCCTACTTGGAGAAACCAGGCATAACCAACCCCTGTACTTCACAGGGTATATCAAGGAAATGCCTATGCACAGAGTTCAGATCGACCCAGGTTCTGCAATCAACCTCATCTCCACATCGGCTCTTGAAGAGTTGGGCATCCCACCCAGCAAGCTGAGCCACACATCTGTATCTATCTTTGGATACGATGGGGGTACTGAAAGGCCTATCGGCAAAATCAGATTCAAGTTGTAGATCGGTGATCTTATCTCTGAGGTCACAGTGTATGCAATAAAAACCCCTTCATGCTACAACATCCTTCTCGGACGCCCCTGGATCCACGAGAATGGTGTTGTCCCTTCAACTCTACATCAATGCATCAAGTTTGTTGGCGACGACGGCATGATACATCGAGTCTTTGTGGACAGAAAACCCTTCAAAGGTAAAGAAGTCCACTTCGCAGACTCACAGATGTATGAATGTGAAAAAGAAGAAGAGGAGAAGCACACAGCATCCTTTGCCGAAAATCTCCAGAAAGATAAAGGCAAAGCTCCTCAACAATCACCGCAAAAAAACAAACCATCCGGTAAATCTGAAGAGAGCATTCAGACTCCCTTCATCATCTCCCTCAAACCTTCAAAGCCTTTGGTCATCACAACTAAAGTGAAGAAGGCAAAGCAAAAGCCTGGGGGCAAATTTGTTGTCTCTTTTGTGTCTATCATGCAAGACACGGACTCGGATTTAGAGCCGGAAGACGACACATCGTTAAGCCAAGCTGACACTCAGCAAGTTCAGCCTGCTCTCACTCCAATGGAGATAACTTCTGACATAGAAGATCCTACATCAGCTTCCTTCGTTGTTCCAGCAACTTCAGCAAAGGAAAAGCCGATCTTCTTCCATAGATCGGATGCTTCTTCATCAAACTCCATGCTTGAACCATTCCAAAATAAAGGTATGCCTCAACTATCCTTATATAGTTCTGTGGCAAAAGCTATTATGAAGAAAATGGGCTATGACGCTCAAAACCCAGTCGGTTTGGTAGAAGGACGCGGTATTCTCACGCCATTGGGGCCCGTCTTGACCAAAAGCCAGCTGGAAGATTGGAGACTCTACGAATATGTAGAAAAGTCTTCACACGGGTTAGGGTATGATCCCGACACTCCCTTGAGACAGTTGACACAAAGGCTTCAAAGTCAATATACTGACCAAGCCTCAACTTCTCAAGTCCATGAGGATATCGATCTCCCTGGATATCTCTTTAATGAGTCACCTGACAAAGATCAAGGAAGCTCATCCAATTGGCACGATTTCTCTGAAAATGAAGAGGAGTTGTCTGATGGAACAGACGTGTGGTCTTCTGACCCAGAAGAACCCTCATCTCCAAAAGAAGTAGCCTACTTCGACCCGGTTTCAACAGGCGATTGGGATCATCTCATAGCAAGCCTTGGGAAAATTACCGATCAAGAAGACCCGTGGAAAGGAACAAAACCTTGGTCTGGAAATGCCTTTGAAAACCCAGAAGGTTTCGTTGAGCTGGAAGCCTCCGAAAATATTGTGGAGGAACCACCTTCGAACTTTCCAACAGAAGATCCTGTTCAAAAGATAGACTTGGGAACACCAGATAACCCACGTCCTGTATTCATAAGCAAGAATATAAAGGATGATGAGTTACCCGAGTATATCGCCTTTCTTCATGAGTTCGTTGATTGCTTTGCATGGTCTTACGCTGAAATGCCAGGCTTAGACCCCAAAATAGCGGTTCACAAACTCAATCTTCAAGAAGACATCAAGCCTGTCAAGCAAGGCCAAAGAAGATTCCGTCCAGATGTGATGGATAAAATTGAACAAGAAGTTCAAAAACTTAAAAGCGTCGGCTTCATCCATAAGGAACAACATCCTGAATGGTTGGCCAACATTGTCCCCGTGACAAAGAAAAATGGGCAGATCAGGGTCTGTATTGACTATAGAGACCTGAACGGCGCATGCCCTAAAGATGAATTTCCGCTCCCCATACCAGAGGTAATGATCGATAATACTTGTGGATTCGAGCGAATGACATTCATGGATGGTTTCTTTGGCTACAATCAGATAAAGATGCATCCTGAAGATGAAGAACATACATCTTTTCGGACTCCATTTGGCGTGTATTGCTACACTGTCATGCCATTTGGTCTGAAAAATGCTGGTGCCACATATCAGAGGGCTATGATGAAAATATTCCAAGATATGCAGCACAAGACGGTTGAATGTTACGTTGATGACCTCGCCGTCAAAAGCAAAAGAAAAGAAGATCATCTCGAAAACCTTCGAGAAGTCTTCCTCCGGCTTCGCAAACACAAACTGCGAATGAATCCTTTGAAATGCTTCTTCGGCGTCTCGTCGGGTAAGTTCCTCGGATTCTTAGTTCGGAAAGCTGGAATAGAGCTTGACCCCATAAAAGTCAAAGCCATTCTAGAAATGCCCTCTCCAAGAACCTTGAGAGAACTCAAAGGGCTTCAAGGGAGATTGGCCTACATCAGACGGTTCATCTCCAATCTTTCGGGGAAATGCCGTCCATTCTCCCGGTTGATGAAAAAGGGTGTAAACTTTGTCTGGGATGCTGACTGTGAAGCTGCTTTCCAAGACATCAAGTCATACCTGACAAAACCTCCAGTGTTAGCTGCTCCTACCACTGGAAAACCATTCATCTTGTACACAAGAGCCCTTGATCACTCTCTGGGAGCTCTGCTTGCGCAAGAAAATGATCAAAGAAAAGAAGCTGCTCTATATTACCTCAGCCGCATGCTAGTAGGTGCAGAGCATCGCTACTCTCCAGTCGAAAAAGAATGTCTTGCAGTGATGTTCGCCGTACAAAAGCTGCGTCACTACTTGCTTTCCAACACAGTATATTTGGTCTCGAGGGTCAACCTCTTGAAGGTCCTTGTCACAAAGGCAGGTTCTCTCAATGCTCGACTGGCAAAATGGTCCATCCTTCTGTCACAATTTGATATTAGGTATGTACCACAAAAAGCAATCAAAGGGCAAGCTCTAGCGGACTTCCTCGCAGAGCATCCATTGCCTAAAGATTCTCCGCTCAAAGATGATCTCCCAGACGAACCAGTCTACAATGTGGAGACTTTCTCACAAAGTGCCTCCTGGGACATGTACTTTGACGGTGCAACCAGGACAAATGAAAAAAGACAGCTGATCTCGGGAGTTGGCATCCTCTTTGTTAGCCCTGACAAATACATGATTCCACACGCTTTCTCGCTACTGGAACCATGCACAAACAATGCAGCTGAATATCAAGCTCTGATCTTAGGATTGGAACTCGCCATCGAATCCGGTATCACCATGCTGGAAGTCTTTGGAGACTCTCAACTGATCGTCAACCAGATGAATCAGAAATTTGAAGTCAGGAAGCCAGATTTGTTGCCTTACTACAACAAGGCACAATCACTTCTGCAAAAGTTTGACATCTGTCACATCACCCACATTCGTAGAGGTGAAAACATACGTGCAGATGCCTTAGCCGGACTTGCCGCATCCATGGCAATCCAGGAAGGGGAAAACATGCAAATCACCGTGTGCGAAAGAAGAATCATTCCTCCTCTTAACACACACCAAGTAGTGGTTGAATGCCACCAAGTGGTCGGAAGTCGGATTTCAATCCTTCAAACTTCAATCGGCGACTGGAGGGATCCATTCATTGATTACATTATGTTCGGAATCCTACCTGAAGATCCAAAAGAACGAGTAAGCACCCAAAGGCGAACCCCAAGCTTTCATTTGGATATTCCTTCAAAAATCCTTTACAGGAAATCCTTCAACGGAGTATTTCTACGCTGCTTGTCACAACAAGAGGCTGAAGAAACACTCAAAGAAGTTCATGCTGTTCTTTGCGGAGCTCATCAGGCTGGACCTAAGCTCTATGATCAGATAAAAAGGTTAGGATATTACTGGCCTACCATGGTAGCTGACGCAATGCAATTTGCTAAACGCTGCCAACAATGCCAAGTTCATGGAGATTACATTCACATGCCTCCAGAATGGCTGTATCCTACAACGATCTCATGGCCTTTCGAAGCCTGGGGTATGGACATCATAGGTCCTATTTCTCCCCCTTCGAGCAAAGGTCATCGCTTCATCTTCGCCGCTACGGATTATTTCTCCAAGTGGTCAGAAGCATTTGCGTTCAACGAAATGAAGACCTCATCAGTCCTTCAGTTCCTGCGCACCAACATCATTTGTCATTTCGGCATACCCAAAAGATTCGTCCATGATAACGGACCACAATTCCGGGATCATCGATTCTACAGGTTCTGCGACAAATACGAAATCCAAAGCTGTCCTTCGACTCCATACAATCCGGCAGCAAACGGGTTAGCAGAAGCTTTCAACAAGACACTCTGCAAAATCCTAAAAAAAAATGGTCTCTAGTCACAAAAGAGACTGGAGCGACAAAATGTCTGAAGCTTCGTGGGCCTATCGAACCACCGTTCGAGGACCAACCCATAGCCCACCATTCTCCTTAGTCTATGGATGCGAAGCTGTCGTGCCCTTGGAAGTACAAATTCCTTCCTTGAGGGTATCCTTGCAAAATGACATGACTCAAGAAAGCAATGTCAAATTGCGACTCCATGAGCTGGACAATCTCGATGAGAGACGGCTCGAAGCTCAACAAAGCATTGAACTTTACCAAGCACGCATGGCAGGATCTTTCGATAAAAAGGTCAGGCAACGCGCCTACAAAAAGAGTGACTTGGTTCTTGCGGTAAAAAGACCAATGGTCTTCGCTCACAAGTCCAAAGGCAAATTTGAGCCAAAATGGGAGGGACCCTACGTCATCGACAAGGTTTTCTCTAATGGCGCATACGCACTCCTAAACATGGAAGGTGACAGATGTATGCTGCCCATCAACGGTAAGTTCTTAAAGCGGTACTACCCTTGAAGACTTACCCAACTGGGTAGAGCAATGCCTGTATAGCCAAAACCGACCACCAGGTACACGCTCGCTAAACCCACCCTTTTTTAGAATTTTCATGTCAAATGTTGAAATTTCTAGAAATTTAAACAATGCTTACTTTCATCGTTTCATTGTTCAAAAAAAAAAATCCAAGTTTAGGAACATTTCCCTAACTTGACCAAAATTTTCAACCCTTGAACCCAAAATTCATGGTTTGAAACAAAATCCGAATTTAGGGATTTCTACCCTAGTCCACCCTGCCTTTTACCGCCAAAATGATTTTAGGTCAAAGCTTATGACCCTCGTGTCTTTAAACAAAAAAAAATGGTTTTTCAAAAAAAAAAAAAAAACCACGGGGAAGCGACGCTTAGTCGATACTCACACAAATCGGAAGCATACGAACCACGTTCAACACTTCCAAAATCGCAGGGAAGCGACATTTCGTCAATACTTGCAAAATCCAAAACCGTGGAAATGCAATATTTCAGTTGATATCCACAACCCAAATTTCAAAGGTTCGAAAAAACCTAAAAAACCATGGAGACGCAACATTTCAGTTGAAACCATAACTCAAAGGTTCGAGAAAACCACAAATTTCAAAAATCATAGGGAAACGACATCAAGTAAGTACCCGCAAAACCAAAAATTTTGAAAAGCAAGGATGCGACATTCCATCGATACTTGCACCCAAATCCGCGAGGATGCGACATTTCATCGATACTCGCAACCGAATGAGCAAGGATGCGACATTCCATCGATACTTGCAAGAACATTCAGCAGGGAGGCGACTTTTAGTCGATACTTGCATTTTTGAAATCCAAACCGGCTATAAATGCCATCAAAACAGGCTATAAATGCCACAAACCGGCTATCAATGCCACCAAAACAAAACCGGCTATCAATGCCACAAACAAAAACTTGGATTTCAAAAAACCCGGCTATCAATGCCACCAAAACAAAACAGGCTATCAATGCCACCAAAAACCGGCTATAGATGCCACAAAATAAACCGGCTATCAATGCCACCAAAACTGGCTATAGATGCCACAAAAAAAAAAAACTCGACTATCAATGCCACAAGAAAAGCTGGCTCTCATGCCAAAATTAGCTTCCATGCCACAAACAAAAACCTGGCTTCCATACCAAAACAATCATTTGACAAAAGATTTTCACAAAATGACAACCTTTTGATCAAATCCCATTTAGCAATTACTTTTATCACAAAAAGATTCAAGTGAGCGTAGGGATAGCAAAACAAAAAAAAAGAAGAGCATCCCATTTAGCAATTACTTTTATCACAAAAAGATTCAAGTGAGCGTAGGGATAACAAAAAAAGAGTACCAAAAAAAATATACATGTGGTACCAAAAAAAAAAAAGAGAAAGTGTTCACAAGCACTACAAAAAAATAAGTACCAAAAAAATACAAGTGGTACCAAAAAAGAGAGAAGGATGGTTTCTGTTAAAAAAATACAGGAGCTCAATCAAAAATGGTCTCCAGCCAAGAGTTCAGCTCCTCAAGCAAACTTTTAGCCTCAGCCGTCAAAGATTCCAAGGCACGCTTCTTCAGGAATTTGCCATGAGATGCTGGAGTGGGCTGTACCCCTTCTTTCGCACCAGGAAGCTTATCTCGAGCAGTTCGCCATTGTTTGTTCTCATCAGACTTCCTTTTGAGAACCCGATCGGCATCTGCAACCCAGTGAATCAGAGCAGTCTCCCTTTCACGAGCCTCTGTTATTGCAGTCCACTTGGCAGCGACTTGTGCCTGCAGATGCTCAAGACGTCTCCTGGCCTCATCGACCTCCCTATTAAAGATGTTCAGGTCATGTGTCAGCCCAATGATGTTTAGCTCTTCTAAGTTCTTCTCTCGGACTACCTGCTTCCTGCTTTCTGTAGCCTCATTCAGGTTAGATTGAGCCATATTCGCAGGGTCCAGGAACATCTCCTTGAAGAACTGATCATCAGGAAAACCAATGGTCTCAAACCACCTGTCACCCAGCTCAATGATCCTATCAACGATCGCCCTGGCACTTGTGATATCTAGACCAGCCTCTTCAGCATCACCGAGAATCTCACGCACATGCTGGATCATCCCAAATCCGGCATCTAAGTGCCCAGAAAGCAGAGTCTCAATCCAAGAGCTCAGAACTCGCACCACCACCTTCTTCGCAAAAAGAAGAGATGGCCCAGCTGAAGATTCGCCCAACTCCGTTGGTCGGCCGCTATATCATCATCTGTTGGAAGAGTAACGAAAGAACTCTTTCCAGTTAAAGCTGCTCCTGCTCGGGAAGGAATCTCAGCACGAGATATCTCTTCAACATTGTCAGAACTGGTCCCAGGAGTCTCTACCTCTGGATCAACCTCTGGCATCCCTTGCTCTGGTTCTGAAGGAAGCGATGGACCCTCCTCTGTCACTTCAAAACCTGCCAAAGAAACACAAAAAGGTATGAATATGATCCTGTTTGAAAATCATTATCAGGGTTATAACTACAAAATACCTTCTTCGACGACTGGCGGAACACTTTCCTCCTCCATGAACTCATTGGAAGCATCATTAACATTTGCGTCCATCGAGGGTTCAAAGTCATCGGAATCCTGTGGTAAGTCAGCTGGCAAGAAATGTGTTAGCAAACCAAGTCACAGACAAAAAAAAAGGGAAGTCGTACCAATTGGAGATTCTGGATTCACTCCAGAGTCCCTCGGTTCTTCTTCAGGTGCCTCGATAGGATCCGTCACCACCTCATCGACTGGAACCTCAGGCATCGCCAATTCTTCCTCTTCTAAAAAAAAAGAAAAGCAGAAACAAGAAGCAAATCAGAACATGGAAAAATCCCATGAAAAGAAATGGAAAGAGAAAAAGGAAGAATCATACCTTCACCGACGGTCTCTTCTTCTCGGCTTCTCTTCTCTGGAGGCTCGTCAGCATCCACTGGCACATCCTCATTGATAGTAAGAGGAACTTCCAAGTCAGGAGAGTCCTCATGCTGCCCCTTGCTGCGATGATGACTCCTCCTCCTCTTACTCCTGCGGGCTCGCTTCTTGGAGGAACCTGCCCCGCTGTCAGAGTCAGGTTTCCCACTTGACTCTTCACTGGATGGTCTACTCTTGCCAGTAGACTCCACGGAAGCTTACCTCTGTGCCGCTTGCATCCAAGCGCCAAGTTCGGCTTCCTCCTATTCTAGCTGCTCTAAAGCCTCATCAGGTATTTCTCGAACAGCTTGAGAACCAATGACTAGGGTTGTAAACGGGTCGGTTCCGGTCCGGGTCCAGGGTGGAACCGGAACCGGAACCGTTTTATAAGAAGGGGAACCGGAACCGGAACCGGAACCAGAACCGTTAAGAATAATGGGAACCAGAACCGGAACCGGAACCGTTTGTGAGGCGGGTCTGGTTCCGGTTCCGGGTCTAGACTAATACCTGTATTTTTCTTTTAAAAAATTATATTTTTTTCACATTTCAATTAGATCACGTACCTACAAACAATAATGTGACATTTTGTCTATAAATAACAGACACTTTTAACCAAAAACTCAGAAATCACATCCAAACAGGCAATGAGATGTAGAAAAGTAGAAAATCCTAATGTAGAAAAGTAGAAAAGTAAAAAGGGTTATGTTCTCACATAATAAATATGTTCTCACATAATAAAGTTACCTTATGTTAGAATATATTGGGTCGGGTCTCGGGTCCACGGGTCTGAGCCACTGTGGATCCGGAACCGGAACCGTTTAGGTATCGGTTCCAAAAAAAGGATCCGGAACCGGAACCATTTTCTTATCGGGACCAAAATAAGGACCCAGACCCGGATCCTAACGGGTCGGAACCTTCGGGTAATCGGAAAATCGGGTACCCATTTACAACCCTACCAATGACGCCCTGGTCACCAAGAAAGCCTATCTTGTGCTTCTCTCCAGAAAGGAAGGCCCAAACTTCCTCTCACCGGACGCCATCCGACTTTCCAAGGCCCTTTCCAGATGCCAGCTTCACATCAAGCTCCTTCTTGGAAAGCCCGCGATATGCCGAAAAGCTCTCCGCGAACCACTTCGCAAAGCCGACAGTCCGGGAAGTCAGCAACACAGGATAAGAAATCATGGCTGTAGTGTCTTCAGCACTATAGAAAGCCCATACATTTCTCCCGTCCTATAAGCCTCCAAAGCGCTACACCATGCTTGAAGGCGTTCCAACAATGCCTTGAGAAAAGCCCAGCTGCAAAGCAAAGCGAGAGGGTACATACGGCTGGATGTCGACGAAAAGATATCTATGGCACACCATCATGCCGACACGTATGCTGAAAAGCCACTCTCTCTCTGCATTCGTCAAGGAATAATGCCTTCCCGACCCCGCCCTGGTAGAGTCTCGGGAGGCACCAAAATCAAAAGCCTTCTTCCGCAACTCCGGAGAAAGCTTCACTGAAGACTGCCCCATCTCGACGTCCCTGAACCGTCGGATCCTCATGCGGGCAAACAAAAGTGATTCGGACACGGCTTTGCCCTTAGCCAGTCGAATCATCAGAGGATCATCATCCTGTGCGGCACCCAGCCGGTGGAAGCCAGGACAGTGGTATACATACCACGAATAAAAGATGTGGGCTGAAAATAACCTATTCATGGGAAGCCCAAGCCGAACCAAAAAAGCAGCAGCCTGCAGTTCGGTACACAGGTAGGAGTAAAGAGCTGGCACCAAAGCAAGCTGCTCTCCAAACGCCATCTGACAAGCCGGAAAAATAAAATGCGGCCTAATGTGCGTTCCATCTCCTCCAGCAAAAACAGCCTCACCAAGCCAATAAGTGAGGTAAACAGCGAGATCTCTCCGCAGTGCAATGTCAGGACATATGGCGTTTGTACTGGCACAGAAATCTCTCAACTCTTCTTGCATGGCCAAGATCTTCTTTGAACTTGGATCCTGAGCTCCGGCTTCTTGGGTCACGCTATCAGAAGACTCCCTGCTATCAAAAAAGTTAGGGAATGAAGAGCTAGAACTCTTCCAACTGCTGGATCTAACTTTCAAACCCTCCTTCTCCTTCAAAAAATCATAGAAGGCGACGAGCTGAAAGTACAGAAGCCTGAACTCCTCAGACTGCCCCTCGAGGACGCTGTTCATCGGCATAAACTCCTCATAGAGTTTGTCGAGGATGGGCAATCCAGTAATGACGCTCAGCTCCTTCAAAGAAAAATCAATCTCACCATTCGTCACAACGAAGGTATTGGTTTGTGGGAGGAATGATTCCAGCATAGCCATGAAGGCCTCGTCGGAAAAGATCACGGTCTCCCTAAAGGCGCGGACCGCATCAAAAATCCCGGCTTCCTTCAAAACGGCGCCACCAATCAGCAGGACGCGATCAGTCCACGACTTCCACTCGGAGTCAGCATTGAAACGGCCATGAAGTCGAAAAGGCTTGGTCCAATTGCTGCCGTCACCGCTGAAAATACCAAGGCCCACCGGTCTCAAATCGACCGACGGATAATCAGAGCCCTGGTAGCCGCTGGATGGCATCAACAGGTCCATGTCAACAGCCCAAGCCTACCTTCTTCTTTGGTGACGCAGTCCCTGATGACATGACATACCAGAGGTCGCCTGTTGACATGGATCTTTTGATGCCATCCAGCGGCTACCAGGGCTCTGATTATCCGTCGGTCGATTTGAGACCGGTGGGCCTTGGTATTTTCAGCAGTGACGGCAGCAATTGGATCAAGCCTTTTCGACTCCGTGGCCGTTTTAATGCTGACTCTGAGTGGAAGTCATGGACTGATCGCGTCCTGCTGATTGGTGGCGCCGTTTTGAAGGAAGCCGGGATTTTTTATGCGGTCCGTGCCTTTAGGGAGACCGTGATCTTTTCCGACGAGGCCTTCATGGCTATGCTGGAATCATTCCTACCACAAACCAATACCTTTGTTGTGATGAATGGCGAGATTGGTTTTTCTTTGAAGGAGCTGAGCGCCATTACTGGATTGCCCATCCTCGGGAAACTCTATGAGGAGTTTATGCCGATTGACAGCATCCTCGAGGGGCAGTCTGAGGAGCTCAGGCTTCTGTACTTTCAGCTCGTCGCCTTCTATGATTTTTTTAAGGAGAAGGAGGGTTTGAAAGTTAGATCCAGCAGTTGGAAGAGTTTTAGCTCTTCATTCCCCAATTTTTCTGATAGCAGGGAGTCTTCTGATAGCGTGACCCAAGAAGCCGGAGCTCAGGATCCAAGTTCAAAGAAGATCTTGGCCATGCAAGAAGAGTTGAGAGATTTATGTGCAAGTACAAACGCCATATGTCCTGACATTGCACTGCGGAGAGATCTCGCTGTTTACCTCACTTATTGGCTTGGTGAGGCTATTTTTGCTGGAGGAGATGGAACGCACATCAGGCCGCATTGTATTTTTCCGGCTTGTCAGATGGCGTTTGGAGAGCAGCTTGCTTTGGTGCCAGCTCTTTACTCCTACCTGTGTACCGAACTGCAGGCTGCTGCTTTTTTGGTTCGGCTTGGGCTTCCCATGAATAGGTTATTTTCAGCCCACATCTTTTATTCGTGGTATGTATACCACTGTCCTGGCTTCCACCGGCTGGGTGCCGCACAGGATGATGATCCTCTGATGATTCGACTGGCTAAGGGCAAAGCCATGTCCGAATCACTTTTGTTTGCCCGCATGAGGATCCGACGGTTCAGGGACGTCGAGATGGGGCAGTCTTCAGTGAAGCTTTCTCCGGGGTTGCGGAAGAAGGCTTTTGATTTTGGTGCCTCCCGAGACTCTACCATGGCGGGGTCGGGAAGGCATTATTCCTTGATGAATGCAGAGAGAGAGTGGCTTTTCAGCATAATTGTCGGCACGATGGTGTACCGTAGACATCTTTTCGTCGACATCCAGCCGTATGTACCCTCTCGCTTTGCTTTGCAGCTGGGCTTTTCTCAAGGCGTTGTTGGAGCGCCTTCAAGCATGGTAAAGCGCTTTGGAGGCTTACAGGATGGGAGAAATGCATGGGCTTTCTATAGTGCTGAAGACACTACAGCCATGATTTCTTATCCTGTGTTGCTGACTTCCCGGACTGCCGGCTTTGCGAAGTGGTTCGCGGAGAGCTTTTCGGCATATCGGGGGCTTTCCAAGAAGGAGCTTGATGTGAAGCTGGCATCTGGAAAGGGCCTTGGAAAGTCGGATGGCGTCCGGCGAGAGGAAGTTTGGGCCTTCCTTTCTGGAGAGAAGCACAAGATAGGCTTTCTCGGTGACCAGGGCGTCATTGGTTCTGAAGCTGTTCGAGAAATACCTGATGAGGCTTTAGAGCAGCTAGAACAGGAGGAAGCCGAACTTGGCGCTTGGATGCAAGCGACACAGAGGCAAGCTTCCGTGGAGTCTACTGGCAAGAGTAGACCATCCAGTGAGGAGTCAAGTGGGAAACCTGACTCTGACAGCGGGACAGGTTCCTCTAAGAAGCGAGCCCGCCGGGGTAAGAGGGGGAGGAGTCATCATCGCAGCAAGGGGCAGCATGAGGACTCTCCTGACTTGGAAGTTCCTCTTACTATTAATGAGGATGTGCCAGTGGATGCTGACGAGCCTCCAGAGAAGAGAAGCCGAGAAGAAGAGACTGTCAGTGAAGGTATGATTCTTCCTTTTTCTCTTTCCATTTCTTTTCATGGGATTTTTTCCATGTTATGATTTGCTTCTTGTTTCTGCTTTTCTTTTCTTTTCTTTTTTTAGCAGAGGAAGACTTGATGATGCCTGAGGTTCCGGTCGATGAGGTGGTGACGGATCCTGTCGAGGCACCTGAAGAAGAACCGAGGGACTCTGGAATGAATCCAGAATCTCCAATTGGTACGACTCGGTTTGCTAACATTTTTCTTGCCAGCTGACTTGCCACAGGATTCCGATGACTTTGAACCATCGATGGACGCAAATGTTGATGATGCTTCTGATGAGTTCATGGAGGAAGAAAGTGTTCTGCCAGTCGTCGAAGAAGGTATTTTGTAGTTATAACCCTGATAATGATTTTCAAACAGGATTATATTCATACCTTTTTGTGTTTCTTTTGGCAGGTTTTGAAGTGACAGAGGAGGATCTGTCGCTTCCAGAGCAAGGGATGCCAGAGGTTAATCCAGAGGTAGAGACTCCTGGGACCAGTTCTGACAATGTTGAGGAGATTCCTCGTGCTGAGATTCCTTCCCGAGCAGGAGCAGCTTCAACTGGAAAGAGTTCTTTTGTTACTCTTTCAACAGATGATGACATGAGCAGCCGACCAACGGAGTTGGGCGAATCTTCAGCTGGGCCATCTCTTCTTTTTGCAAAGAAGGTGGTGGTGCGGGTTCTGAGCTCTTGGATTGAGACTCTGCTTTCTGGGCACTTAGATGCCGGATTTGGGATGATCCAGCATGTGCGTGAGATTCTCGGTGATGCCGAAGAAGCTGGTCTGGATGTCACAAGTGCCAGGGCGGTCGTTGATAGGATCATTGAGCTGGGTGACAAGTGGTTTGAGACCATGGGTTTTCTTGACGATCAGTTCTTCAAGGAGATGTTCTTGGACCCTGCGGATAAGGCTCAATCTAACCTGGATGAGGCTACAGAAAGCAGGAAGCAGGCAGTCCGAGAGAAGAACTTAGAAGAGCTAACCATCATTGGGCTGACACATGACCTTAACATCCTTGATAGGGAGGTCGATGAGGCCAGGAAACGTCTTGAGCATCTGCAGGCACAAGTCGCTGCCAAGTGGACTGCAATAACAGAGGCTCGTGAAAGGGAGACTGCTCTGATTCACCGAGTTGCGGATGCCAATCGAGTTCTCAAAAAGAAGTCTGATGAGAACAAACAATGGAAAACCGCTCGGGGGAAGCTTCCCAGTGCGAAAGAAGGGTTACAGCCCACCCCAGCATCTCATGGCAGGTTCCTGAAGAAGCGTGCCTTGGAATCCTTGACGGATGAGGCCAAAAGCTTGCTTAAGGAGCTGAACTCTTGGCTGGAGACCATTTTTGATTGAACTCCTGTATATTTTTTTTTTTACAGAAACCATCCTTCTTTCTTTTTTTTGGTACCACTTGTATTTTTTTGGTACTTTTTTTTTGTAGTGCTTGTGAACACTTTCCTTTTTTTGGTACCACATGTATTTTTTTGGTACTCTTTTTTTTTGTGGTGCTTGTGAACAATTTTTTTTTTGTTATCCCTACACTCACTTGAATCTTTTTGTGATAAAAGTAATTGCTAAATGGGATTTGATCAAAAGGTTGTCATTTTGTGAAAATCTTTTGTCAAATGATTGTTTTGGCATGAAAGCCAGGTTTTTGTTTGTGGCATGGAAGCCAATTTTGGCATGAGAGCCAGCTTTTCTTGTGGCATTGATAGCCGAGTTTTTTTGTGGCATCTATAGCCAGTTTTGGTGGCATTGATAGCCGGTTTGTTTTGTGGCATCTATAGCCGGTTTTTGGTGGCATTGATAGCCTGTTTTGTTTTGGTGGCATTGATAGCCGGTTTTTTTTTTTTGAAATCCAAGTTTTTTGTTTGTGGCATTGATAGCCGGTTTTGTTATGGTGGCATTGATAGCCGGTTTTGTTTTGGTGGCATTGATAGCCTGTTTTGATGGCATTTATAGCCGGTTTGTGGCATTTATAGCCTGTTTTGATGGCATTGATAGCCGGTTTGGTTTTCAAAAAATGCAAGTATCGACTAAAAGTCGCCTCCCTGCTGAATGTTCTTGCAAGTATCGATGGAATGTCGCATCCTTGCTCATTCGGTTGCGAGTATCGATGGAATGTCGCATCCTCGCGGATTTGGGTGCAAGTATCGATGGAATGTCGCATCCTTACTTTTCAAAAATTTTGGTTTTGCGGGTACTGACTTGGTGTCGTTTCCCCACGATTTTTGAAATTTGTGGTTTTCTCGAACCTTTGGGTTATGGATATCAACTGAAATGTTGCGTCTCCATGGTTTTTTAGGTTTTTTCGAACCTTTGAAATTTGGGTTGTGGATATCAACTGAAATGTTGCGTCTCCACAGTTTTGGATTTTGCAAGTATCGACGAAATGTCACTTTCCTGCGATTTTGGAAGTGTCGAACATGGTTCATATGCTTCCGATTTGTGCGAGTGTCGACTAAGCGTCGCTTCCTCGCGGTTTTTTGAAAAACCATTTTTTTTTGTTTAAAGACACGAGGGTCATAAGTTTTGACCTAAAACCATTTTGGCGGTAAAAGGCAGGGTGGACTAGGGTGGAAATCCCTGAATCCGGATTTTGTTTCAAACCATGAATTTTGGGTTCAAGGGTTGAAAATTTTGGTCAAGTTAGGGAAAGGTTCCTAAACTTGGATTTTTTTTTTGAACAATGAAACGATGGAAGTAAGCATTGTTTAAATTTCTAGAAATTTCAATGTTTGACATGAAAATTCTAAAAAAGGGTGGGTTTAGCGAGCGTGTACCTGGAAATCGGCTTTGGCCGTACAGGCATTGCTCTTACCCAGTTGGGTAAGTCTTCAAGGGTAGTACCGCTTTAAGAACTTGTCGTTGATGGGCAGCATACATCTGTCACCTTCCATGTTTAGGAGTGCGTATGCGCCGTTGGAGAAAACCTTGTCGATGACGTAGGGTCCCTCCCATTTTGGCTCAAATTTGCCTTTGGACTTGTGAGCGAAGACCATTGGTCTTTTTACCGCAAGAACCAAGTCATTCTTTTTGTAGGCGCGTTGCCTGACCTTTTTATCGAAAGATCCTGCCATGCGTGCTTGGTAAAGTTCAATGCTTTGTTGAGCTTCGAGCCGTCTCTCATCCAGATTGTCCAGCTCATGGAGTCGCAATTTGACATTGCTTTCTTGAGTCATGTCATTTTGCAAGGATACCCTCAAGGAAGGAATTTGTACTTCCAAGGGCACGACAGCTTCGCATCCATAGACTAAGGAGAATGGTGTGCTATGGGTTGGTCCTCGAACGGTGGTTCGATAGGCCCACAAAGCTTCAGACATTTTGTCGCTCCAGTCTCTTTTGTGACTAGAGACCATTTTTTGGAGGATTTTGCAGAGTGTCTTGTTGAAAGCTTCTGCTAACCCATTTGCTGCCGGATTGTATGGAGTCGAAGGACAGCTTTGGATTTCGTATTTGTCGCAGAACCTGTAGAATCGATGATCCCGGAATTATGGTCCGTTATCATAGACGAATCTTTTGGGTATGCCGAAACGACAAATGATGTTGGTGCGCAGGAACTGAAGGACTGATGAGGTCTTCATTTCGTTGAACGCAAATGCTTCTGACCACTTGGAGAAATAATCCGTAGCGGCGAAGATGAAGCGATGACCTTTGCTCGAAGGGGGAGAAATAGGACCTAGGATGTCCATACCCCAGGCTTCGAAAGGCCATGAGATCGCTGTAGGATACAGCGATTCTGGAGGCATGTGAATGTAATCTACATGAACTTGGCATTGTTGGCAGCGTTTAGCAAATTGCATTGCGTCAGCTACCATGGTAGGCCAGTAATATCCTAACCTTTTTATCTGATCATAGAGCTTAGGTCCAGCCTGATGAGCTCCGCAAAGAACAGCATGAACTTCTTTGAGTGTTTCTTCAGCCTCTTGTTGTGACAAGCAGCGTAGAAATACTCCGTTGAAGGATTTCCTATAAAGGATTTTGAAGGAATATCCAAATGAAAGCTTGGGGTTCGCCTTTGGGTGCTTACCCGTTCTTTTGGATCTTCAGGTAGGATTCCGAACATAATGTAATCAATGAATGGATCCCTCCAGTCGCCGATTGAAGTTTGAAGGATTGAAATCCGACTTCCGACCACTTGGTGGCATTCAACCACTGCTTGGTGTGTGTTAAGAGGAGGAAGGATTCTTCTTTCGCACACTGTGATTTGCATGTTTTCCCCTTCCTGGATTGCCATGGATGCGACAAGTCCAACTAGGGCATCTGCACGTATGTTTTCACCTCTACGAATGTGGGTGATGTGACAGATGTTAAACTTTTGCAGAAGTGATTGTGCCTTGTTGTAGTAAGGCAACAAATCTGGCTTCCTGACTTCAAATTTCTGATTCATCTGGTTGACGATCAGTTGAGAGTCTCCAAAGACTTCCAGCATGGTGATACCGGATTCGATGGCGAGTTCCAATCCTAAGATCAGAGCTTGATATTCAGCTGCATTGTTTGTGCATGGTTCCAGTAGCGAGAAAGCGTGTGGAATCATGTATTTGTCGGGGCTAACAAAGAGGATGCCAACTCCCGAGATCAGCTGTCTTTTTTCATTCGTCCTGGTTGCACCGTCAAAGTACATGTCCCAGGAGGCACTTTGTGAGAAAGTCTCCACATTGTAGACTGGTTCGTCTGGGAGATCATCTCTGAGCGGAGAATCTTTAGGCAATGGATGCTCTGCGAGGAAGTCCGCTAGAGCTTGCCCTTTGATTGCTTTTTGTGGTACATACCTAATATCAAATTGTGACAGAAGGATGGACCATTTTGCCAGTCGAGCATTGAGAGAACCTGCCTTTGTGACAAGGACCTTCAAGAGGTTGACCCTCGAGACCAAATATACTATGTTGGAAAGCAAGTAGTGACGCAGCTTTTGTAGGGCGAACATCACTGCAAGACATTCTTTTTCGACTGGAGAGTAGCGATGCTCTGCACCTACTAGCATGCGGCTGAGGTAATATAGAGCAGCTTCTTTTCTTTGATCATTTTCTTGCGCAAGCAGAGCTCCCAGAGAGTGATCAAGGGCTGTTGTGTACAAGATGAATGGTTTTCCAGTGGTAGGAGCAGCTAACACTGGAGGTTTTGTCAGGTATGACTTGATGTCTTGGAAAGCAGCTTCACAGTCAGCATCCCAGACAAAGTTTACACCCTTTTTCATCAACCGGGAGAATGGACGGCATTTCCCCGAAAGATTGGAGATGAACCGTCTGATGTAGGCCAATCTCCCTTGAAGCCCTTTGAGTTCTCTCAAGGTTCTTGGAGAGGGCATTTCTAGAATGGCTTTGACTTTTATGGGGTCAAGCTCTATTCCAGCTTTCCGAACTAAGAATCCGAGGAACTTACCCGACGAGACGCCGAAGAAGCATTTCAAAGGACTCATTCGCAGTTTGTGTTTGCGAAGCCGGAGGAGGACTTCTCGAAGGTTTTCGAGATGATCTTCTTTTCTTTTGCTTTTGACGGCGAGGTCATCAACGTAACATTCAACCGTCTTGTGCTGCATATCTTGGAATATTTTCATCATAGCCCTCTGATATGTGGCACCAGCATTTTTCAGACCAAATGGCATGACAGTGTAGCAATACACGCCAAATGGGGTCCGAAAAGATGTATGTTTTTCATCTTCAGGATGCATCTTTATCTGATTGTAGCCAGAGAAACCATCCATGAATGTCATTCGCTCGAATCCACAGGTATTGTCAATCATTACCTCTGGTCTGGGGAGTGGAAATTCATCTTTTGGGCATTCGCCATTCAGGTCTCTATAGTCAATACAGACCCTGATCTGCCCATTTTTCTTTGTCACGGGGACAATGTTGGCCAACCATTCAGGATGTTGTTCCTCACGGATGAAGCCGACGCTTTTGAGTTTTTGAACTTCTTGTTCAATTTTATCCATCACATATGGACGGAATCTTCTTTGGCCTTGCTTGACAGGCTTGACGTCTTCTTGAAGATTGAGTTTGTGAACTGCTATTTTGGGGTCTAAGCCTGGCATTTCAGCGTAAGACCATGCAAAGCAATCAACGAACTCACGAAGAAAGGCGATATACTCGGGTAACTCATCATCCTTTATATTCTTGCTTATGAATACAGGACGTGGGTTATCTGGTGTTCCCAAGTCTATCTTTTGAACAGGATCTTCTGTTGGAAGGTTCGAAGGTGGTTCCTCCACAATATTTTCGGAGGCTTCCAGCTCAACGAAACCTTCTAGGTTTTCAAAGGCATTTCCAGACCAAGGTTTTGTTCCTTTCCATGGGTCTTCTTGATCGGTAATTTTCCCAAGGCTTTCTATGAGATGATCCCAATCGCCTGTTGAAATCGGGTCGAAGTAGGCTACTTCTTTTGGAGATGAGGGTTCTTCTGGGTCAGAAGACCACACGTCTGTTCCATCGGACAACTCCTCTTCATTTTCGGAGAAATCGTGCCAATTGGATGAGCTTCCTGGATCTTTGTCAGGTGACTCATCAAAAAGATATCCAGGGAGATCGATGTCTTCATGGACTTGAGAAGTTGAGGCTTGGTCAATATATTGACTTTTAAGCCTTTGTGTCAACTGTCTCAAGGGAGTGTCAGGATCATACCCTAACCCGTGTGAAGACTTTTCTACATAGCCGTAGAGTCTCCAATCTTCCAGCTGGCTTTTGGTCAAGACGGGCCCCAATGGAGTGAGAATACCGCGTCCTTCTCCCAAACCGACTGGGTTTTGAGCGTCATAGCCCATTTTCTTCATAATAGCTTGTGCCACAGAACTGTATAAGGATAGTTGAGGCATACCTTTATTTTGAAAAGGTTCAAGCATGGAGTTTGATGAAGAAGCATCCGATCTATGGAAGAAGATCGGCTTTTCCTTTGCTGAAGTTGCTGGAACAACGAAGGAAGCTGACGTAGGATCTTCTATGTCAGAAGTTGTCTCCATTGGAGTGAGAGCAGGCTGAACTTGCTGAGTGTCAGCTTGGCTTGACGATGTGTCGTCTTCCGGCCCTGAATCCGAGTCCGTGTCTTGCATGATAGACACGAAAGAGACAACAAATTTGCCCCCAGGCTTTTGCTTTGCTTTCTTCACTTTAGTTGTGATGACCAAAGGCTTTGAAGGTTTGAGGGAGATGATGAAGGGAGTTTGAATGCTCTCTTCAGATTTACCGGATGGTTTGTTTTCTTCCGGTGATTGTTGAGGAGCTTTGCCTTTATCTTTCTGGAGATTTTCGGCAAAGGATGCTGTGTGCTTCTCCTCTTCTTCTTTTTCACCTTCATACATCTGTGAGTCTGTGAAGTGGACTTCTTTACCTTTGAAGGGTTTTCTGTCCGCAAAGACTCGATGTATCATGCCATCGTCGCCAACAAACTTGATGCATTGATGTAGAGTTGAAGGGACAACACCATTCTCGTGGATCCAAGGGCGTCCGAGAAGGATGTTGTAGCATGAAGGGGTTTTTATTGCATACACTGTGACCTCAGAGATAAGATCACCGATCTGCAATTTGAACCTGATTTTGTCGATAGGCCTTTGAGTACTCCCATCGTATCCAAAGATAGATACAGATGTGTGGCTCAGCTTGCTGGGTGGGATGCCCAACTCTTCAAGAGCCGATGTGGAGATGAGGTTGAGTGCAGAACCTGGGTCGATCTGAACTCTATGCATAGGCATTTCCTTGATATACCCTATGAAGTACAGGGGTCGGTTATGCCTGGTTTCGCCAAGTAGGAGGTCGTCCTTTGTGAAGGCGATGGTTGCACTCGCTGCTTTTTTAACCGAGAGGCATTCAATGCATGATCCCTCAGTTTTCTTCTTTTCTTCCTTTGAGGAGGCTTCTAAGTTTTTGACCCGGTAATCCATTTCAATTTGGAGGACTTGCGGGGCATATTTGTTGACATCCTCATTCAGCTTTTGTGATTCCGAAATGAGATTATCACGAGTGTGCGGAGACATTCGCAACAAATCTAGGATGTGCAGACGTCCAGGTATGTGCTTGAAGTGTTCAATCAAGTCATACTTGAAAGCCTCCTTAGGGCCTGCATGTTCATCATTGTTGCCACTAGGGGCGCTTACAACATCTTTTCCCGAAGGATTTACATATGTAAAGGAAGATTGGTTGTAATTTTTGTGGTAGTCCCGACCAGAGCGGGTGCCTCTACCAACTTCGAGAGCTTCTTGAGAAGGGTCTTCGTTTGGAAGATTGTCTTCAAGATCAAGAGGCTGTCGTTTTTCATTTGCTGAGGATGAATCAGCAGCAGAGTTGCCATCCTCAGTGATCGTGTTGCACGGAGCATTTTCCGGGAACAAGTCCTGAACAGCATCCAGCAACCTTTCTTCGTTGACTAATTCATCGTCCTAAGCATCAATAGCTGGGAATTCTTCAGTCAGGAAGGGTGTGAACTTTGAAGTCACAGTCTCAGGAGAAGAAACCTGAGAGGGTGTCATCTCAGTGAAAGTCACGTGAGACGAGGTGGCTTCAGAAGATACATTGCTAGGCATCGCCGGAGTGTAAGTGCTCTCATCAAACGATGCTTCGGAAGAGCTATAATCCCGAATTATCACATTACAGGAAGCTCTGATGGGAGACGTGCTGATCGGAGTCAGACTCATCCTTGGATGTAAGAGGATGTCTATCCAGCAATTTTCTCCATTTTCAGGAGTTAAGGGAGGATGTACCTGGTGGTCTTTCAGGGACTTCAGGTCTGGATTCGAGGCGGCTCGTTGACGCGTTCTTGCTCCTTGTTCTAGAGCGAGTCGCTGCAGATCCTTGCCTATTCTTCAAGATCAGGCATGGGAGCGGATCTTCTTCTTCATCAACTCCTGGGGCTCAACATGGTTGATTTCCACTGGAAGTAATGAGAGGTGCTTGGGTCCATAGCAGCATTTTCTTTGTACAGCGTCTTGGTCTTTTTCATTCATCAGACTCAGGTATCCTTGTGGCTGTTAGGGGTTATGCCAGATACTTGGCCATTAAGATGACGACTCTGAGGACACCCATTCTTCATCTGGAGAGATATCTCCTGTTTTTCAAGGACACCTCCCACTATCTGTGTAGTTGGATTCGAATCATCATCGGTGTCGCTGGATTCGTATCCATCAATGGAGAATCCAACTACTGAATTGCAAGAGTATGATGCCTCCGGCATGGCTTCTTTGAATTGAAGGGTGGCATGAAATCACTGAGAGGGAATTTCCTTACCGCCTTTGAAGGTCTCTGGAAGGGCTGTTTTTGCTTGCCTCCAGTGAAGCGGTAGAGGAAGCCTCTGCCTTTCTTTGACCTCTAGGTTTGGCTGGGTCTTCTCTTGCCGTTAAAGCTTGAAGGATATGTTTACTAGCCTGCCTTCGCTATTGAGCTGTAGGCTTTGTTTTTCACGACCCTCCCAATTTTCAT
This sequence comes from Litsea cubeba, assembly GCA_012931725.1. NCBI lineage: Eukaryota > Viridiplantae > Streptophyta > Magnoliopsida > Laurales > Lauraceae > Litsea > Litsea cubeba. Next base: position 39,788,098 of record CM022953.1, on the reverse strand, counting down.
CTTCCAGGAGATCGGGATGTACCCAATATCGAATGTCCAGTCTGGTGTCGGGTAAGGAACCAGTTCCTCGGACTCGTGGATTGGAGTTTATCACCTTGAAGGAAGTAGTGATCTTCTTCTTCGGTGATTTGATGTTGTCCACATGTCACCATGTGACGGAGGCAGGACCCATAGTTTTTGTCAAAGGTGATGACTCCGTTTTTGCACATCTCGTTTATTTCTCTCTCACAACGAAGCATTGATTGAGAGGATGCGAGATCATCTGGTGGTATGGACAGTACCGAGGATCGTTGGTTTTGCCAACATCACCCGGTCTTTCGGTATCAGGCAAGGTGAGCTTGCCGTTTGCCACAAGAGCCCCGAAGATTTCATCAACATCTTCATCAAACGGGTATTTCTTCTCTACTCGTTCTTTGAAGGCATCTGAGAGTTCAGGTCTCTTACCAGCAGCTTTGTTTTTCAGCTTTCTTTGGTGGCTGAGGAGCTGACTTGGTCTGCACATTGAGGACCTCTTTTTTCTTTGGTTTAGAGGTTGCAATGGCGGTTGGCTCTTTTTCTTGATGATTTCTGACTGTTGATGTCATTAATCAACGTTTTCAAGCTTCCATGAAGCTTCTAGGAGTTCTCCCCAGGTTTTTTGATTTTGTTGCCGATGATCATGGAGCGGATTCTGGCTCTCATTGTTGTTTCGGCAGATGTCGACTAGCGACGCTTGTGGCAATACATCAGAGCATTTGTATGCCATTGCTTCCACTTGTGAATGAAGTCATATGTTGATTCATTCTCCCCCTGTTTTAGGCTGCAACAGCTGAGCCATAGTAGCGGGATGATCTTCACCTTTGAAGTGAGTCAGGAAGCGTGTCTCTAGCATGGCCCAGTTTTGGATTGAGTCCTCCGGCAGAGTGGAGTACCAATCGAAGGCCGTACCTTTTAGGGTACTTGCAAAGAGGCGGATCTTGAGTGCATCTTGATCCGCGATAGCTCCCGTCAGGATCTTGAAGTGGATGACGTGCTGTCTGGCTGATCCTTTCCCCGGATATGTTTGGAGAGTAGGATGCTTGAATTTGGTGGGGAACGGGACCCGAGTCCATCCATAATGGGATATGGTGGCTTGATCCCATGCTCCTTGAGTATATCCTCTTCTTTGCTTTGGCGAGGATACTGTTTACTTCCTTTTTGGTAAGGGCGCGTGACTCATTTTCTTCTCCATTTACCTCGTCGTTTTGATGATTCGGAGGATGTTCATTGTTCGCCTGATTTGGAAGGCGAGGAGAAGGTTTTTCCATCAGAGTTTCAATCCTCTGCTGGCCCTGTTCCAACTGCTGGATGCGGGTGATCGCATCTTCTGGAGGTGGATTGGCGGGGTGGTGGCTCAGAATTTGTAGCCAAGACATTCATCCTTCGTGATTCGAACGAAGAAACTGTCCTGGTGACTGAGCTGGGGCTCATTCTTTTTGAAGAAGAGCTTGAGGAAGGATCACTCTGTTGTCCTTTGCTTGAAGGAGCAGGGGATTCTTCTGAATGTCTTCTTGTCCTTGAGACAACTGCGGGTCATCGGACGTCGGACATGGATTTTTGTTGCTGATTTTTGGCGCCTTCTGGTTTTTCCAACCATATGGACGGCAGCAACATGGTTGGGTCTTTCTTTTTCGACCCATTTGGGAGAGACTTGGAGTGTAGGAGGCTGGGTCATTTGCTTCTCTAGTCTCTTTTGCCGGTATGACGCGCGGCGGCGTATACGACGAGCAATTTGAGCTTCGGTCAGCTCTGGCTGGGCTTTGACGGTGAAGGATGTGCTCCCTCGGGCGCAACAGCTGAGCCTGTCTTCTTTGTAACTGGGCAAGGGCAGGATGTGAACCCTGTCCTTCGCCTGTTGCAGCGAAGCTTTGAATTTTCGGAGTTCGGCCCTTGTAGAGATGAAGGGTCGAACTGCAGGTTTGTAGGCCTTAGCAGGTGCTTGTAGAGGCCTTGTGATGCATGACTTGATTTTGGGCTTGTAGGAACAAGCCGGTTCATGCTGGGATGACTTGGAAGTCAGGTTGGAGATGGGTCTCTCCTCTTTCATGTAAGCAAGAGGGTAGAATTGGTTCTCCTTGAGTGGGGCCAGGAATGCTGGCTTAGTGGATGTTTGGGACCTTCTTTGCTTTGGTGAAGGTCTTGGGGACCAAGTCTTGGGATAGACCTGGTTGCTTGCAGGTCGAGGCTTCGTGGAGCTGCCACGGGCTTCAGGCCTTCTGCTTCTTGGAGGGAGCAGTTTGTTCCTCAGGAAGTGAGAATGGTCCCAACGTCCCAAAGATGATAGTCCGGGGAGTCGATGTCGACCCGGAGTTCAGAGAGTTGCCGAGGTAGTTGACGCTTCGGCAGCTGATGGGGCACTTGTAGGTGCGCGTAGCTTGCTTCTGTTGAAGCATGAGTTGGTGCTTGCTCTCATCGAAAGTAATGGTTAGTGAAGCTGCCATTGTTAGTTTTTTCGAAAATTTCTAAAACAAGACCACATCCATTAGTAATCACAAGAATATAATGATCATAAATGGGAAGTTCTATGGTTTCGTCTTTTCAAATTGCTAGAGGAAGATGACCCAAGCAACATGAAGAAGGCAAAACGCCATAGAGGGTACAATTGTTCTGATCGCAGGTATGGTAAGCCCAGAATGGGCATCCCAGTGACTGCTAGAAGCAATTGTGAACTTAAATTCAACTTATCGAGAAGCAGAGCTTGCTCGAGGTAAGAAGAATATAAAGTTGGAGTTACAGATGTGCCGGTCGCAATACAGTAGACCCTAAAAGGGCGTACTAGTACCGCTAGACACAAATGTTTTGAGACCGCATCTATGAGATGAGATTCTCTGTTTTGAAAGGTCAAGATTGGATTCATCAAAGCGAGCAGATGGTATTCCAATCTAAACACGGGCTCAGCGATTTCCGCGAGCGCCAGTGCTCAGAAAGAAATGAACCATAATTTCTCGGATCTGAATCTAAAAATGACGAGTTTTTTTTTTTTGAAAGGCCAATATCGGGTTCATCAAAGAGAGCAAAAGGTACTCCAATCTGAACACGGGCTCAGCGATTTCCGCGAGCACCAGTGCTCAGAAAGGAGAAGACCAAGATTTCTCCAATCTAAACCCAAAATGACGGAAGTTTTTTTTTTTTTTAAGATTTTGAAGATTTTTTTTTTAAAAAAAAAATCTTTTTTTTATTTATTTTTATTTTTAAGATTCTTTTTTTGAAAAAATTTTTTTTTATTTTTTATTTTAAAATTTTTATTTTTTTTTTAATTTATTTTTTTTTTAAAAAATTTATGTAAAAGACGAGAGAGTACACATAGGCCTCCTAACCCGGTCTTATGAAATCTTGATTGATAGAATTGCCCCCAGGTAAGGGTAGGATTACTTAATGAACCCGTTTGGAGGACCCTTGCCTAGAACAGTCAAGCTGTCTCCACACTCTAGACAAGGCTTTTCTTTGAATCAACCATGATCAAAGAACACAGTTGGTTTAACCTTAGTGGTCTATGTCTTTTTTTTTTTAATTTTTTTATATATTTATATATATATATATATTTTTAATGAACTCATCGAAGAGAAACGATGGCCCAAAACCTTAGTCGAACAGGCTCAACATTTCTGCGAGCGCGATGAACGATAGGAACGGATCAAGGTTTCTCAATTTTGAATCTAATTTGAGAAATCTAAATTTTTTTTTATATATATATATTTTTTTAGATCTTTAATGAACTCATCGAAGAGAAACAATGGCCCAATCCCCGATCCGAACACGGTCTCAGCGATTTCCGTGAGCGCCAGTGCCCAGATGGGAGAGGATCAAAGTTTCTCAATTTTGAATCCAAACTGAAAAATCTGATTTTTTTTGTTTTTTATATATATTTTTTTTTGAAAAGAGAAAGAGCAGAAATAAATTCAAAGAATTAGAAATTTCCAATAAATCTCATCTCATTTTTTTTTAGATGCGGAATCCAACATAGGCCACCAATTATAAAGTAGCCAAGGAATCGAGAAAAGAAATATAAGCATAGAGCAAAATATATGATATGCAAATATTTCATTTCTAGCATCGTGTTCTCAAATAAACGAGTCCCACCGGGTGTGCCAGCTTGATGGACCGCGCTCCTGCTCGGTTCCTACCGAGGTCGGCGGACGTGGGAGTCCGTTTGGTTCCGACCCTTTCGTAACCAGGGGGCAGGGGCGTGCATCAACATTTCTTTTTTTTGTGTGTGGGTGTGCCAGATTTTCTATTTTACTTGGAATTGCAAGTGGTGATCCGGAGATCAACCTTCGCAAGTAAAAAGGAAATCAACTTCTTTCAAGTTTTCCACTGCACATATATTTAAGAAAAGAGACATTTTTCTTGGTTTGCCGTGAAAGGCGATTTTTTTAGCATTTATAGCCGATTTTGGCGTTTATAGCCGATTTTGGCGTTTATAGCCGATTTTGGCGTTTATAGCCGATTTACAATCCTTATCAATAATGAAAGACAAGAGTTGTGATTTTTGTCTCTTTTGAAAAAATACAAACTACAATGAAAAGCAAGAAAAGGAAGATCTAACTTCTCAGGAGATTGTGGGGGACTCGTTTAGATTGACGGTCGCAAGCCATATGTGGGCTTCGCCATCATCCATGCAGATGAGAGCAGAAGATGCTATTGATTCGCTTGGCTTGGCTATAACCTCAGGTTTTTAGAGGACAAAGACCAAAAGAAGGTCCTATGTCCAATGAAAAGCCGAGTAGACGGGCTTGAAAAGCCATGTCTAAACCATTGGCGGCAGCAGGAGAAGGCAAGGACCTTGGGGGGGTACCCCCAAGGGACTTTTGTCACCTTGTTGCGGTGGCCGGCGTAGAACTTCCGCAGAGTTTTCTCTCTTTTCCTTCTCTGAATTTCTGTGTTTCTGTCTGTCTGTGTGTTTGTGCTTTTTTCTGATGATCCTTTCTTCTTGGAGAGCTCTCCTATTTATAGGCTTTTAGGTAGCTATTTAGGAGGGTTTATGAGCTTTAATTATCATAAAGCTACATAAAGGGAGGAGTTACAAGATTGAATTCTTTATTTTGTAACTCCTTTTTTCTTGGCTTCTGATTGGCCGGAGGAGATTGAGGGCATTTTAATCGCCTTTAATCGCCATGATGGGAGGAGTTTCATGGGTTAAATGCCATGAATCTCTTGACTTGTAACTCCCGGATGCTTGCTTCTGATTGGGCCGTCCAAAGAAATGGATTAATGACTGTAATAAAGCTAGTCAATTAATCGCATTAAGTGGTCGCCGAGCAGCTGAAGAGTCGCGGGCCGTGCCGCGTCTTTTGGGATTCTTCTGTCGATGATCATCGATGGATCTTCAAGTAGATCGACATCAGACGACCATGTAATTTCAGGTGTTTGTTGCCAACAGCGGGTCGGTGCCATCTGTCCTGTCGATTTCTCGATCGGTCGGGTAGAAAGCACACTTTTTTTTTGGTTGACCGGGTGGCGATCAATATTGTTTTCGATACTCTTGATGATTGACCCGTGTTTTGGACGGATGTCAGAGGATTTGGTGTCTCAAAAGTATGAATTTTGGAAAGTACTAGAGGCTGGGCGCTTCGAATCGCGAAAAAACGGCGAAAACCAGGGTTTCCGGGGCCTTCCCGGCGACCCCGGGCTCCAAGGTCGCCGGCGACCCTGGCCCAGGGTCGCAGGGGCCTGCGACCCTGGGGGGGGGTTTTCCCCCCTTTGTGTCCCGTTTTGTGTCCGTTTTTGCTGTTTTTCGATTCTTTTTTCTCCTGTACTTTTCCTTGACATTTTGACCATTTATTGGCCTAATTTCTTTGTAGGAAACCTGATGAGAATCCTTGCATTTTATTTTTCAAAGTTTCCAATTTCCTGAGAAAGCCGAAGACTTTGTCGCGCAGAGCTGCCGATTTTCCGTCAGAAGCTGAAACTGGGTCAAACGATGTCGGAATGACCTGAAATTTGGTGTGAAGCCTCCTAAGCAATAAATAAGGCCAACCATAGGCTTTTGTTTCAGTTTTGAAGCCGTTTGGGTCCTATCACCAGTAGACTCGCTTTTGTCGCGATGAAGATGTCGCGGTTTGATGTGCGGTCAACCGATGTCCGATTGACTTGAAATTTGACAGGGAACCTATTGGAGTCATTTTAAGATGATCCATAGGCTCTGTCTTGGAAACCATGGTCTCGGAGAGCTTTGCCGCCGAGAGGCCTGATTTGGCTTCCGAGCGTCAAACTATGGTCAAATGTTGTCGAAATGACCTGAAATTTGACGTGTAGCCCTTTATAAGCATTTTGAAGCCGTCCATGTGCTATATCTGATGAGTAATGGCCTCGGTGGTTCTCGCCGCCGAGAGGCTTGATTTAGCTGTTCGAGGGTTGATGTAGGGTCAAACGTTGTCGGTTTGACTCGGAACTTGACGTGGAGCCTTTTGGAAGTATTTTGAGACCATCCATCGGCTCTGATCGAAGATTTGGTGTCTCCGATGCTTTTGCCGCCGAGAGCTCCTTTTCGGCTGTCGGAGAAGCGAAGTTAGGCCAAATGATTTTGAAATGGCCCGAAACTTCTTGTGTACTCCTCTTTTGGCTATCTTAAAGGATCTTGCCGTTTTTGTTTGATTCTGACAAGATTTGATTTTTGGAAGTAGCATTGCCTATTTATGGCAGGTTGCGACTTCATGTAGCTCTTTGGATCTTGAAGAGGCAAAGTGACATTTTTGGTGTCAACACGCTGCGAGCTCCAAATTCCAAAAATTGCGAAAACTTTCAGGTATGCTATCACATCATGCTACAAATTTAATTTACAATTAAATGCATGCATGAACATCTAGGTTTGCCAAAAAAAAAAAAAGGGGCATTATCATGATGAGCAAAAGAAAACAAAAAAAAAAAGAAAAAAAAAAGAAAAGAAACTTTCTAAAAAAAAAAAGAGGGGAAAGAAAAAAAAAAGAAAAAAGAAAAGAAACTTTCTCAAAAAAAAGAGAGGGAAAGAAAACAAAAAAAAGGGGGGATGGCCCACAGGCCGTGGCCGTACGGCCAGATCCGTACGGATCTGTCCGTACGGCCCACAAAAAAAAAAAACACATGCAAAAAAAAAAAAGAAAAAAAGAGAGAAAAGAAGAAAGCAAAAAAAAAAACGTGTAAAAAAAAAAGAGGGGAAGCAAACACGTGTAAAAAAAAAAAAAAAGGAAAACACGTGGAGAAAAAAAAAAGAAAAGAAAAAGAAAGAAACACAAAAAAAAAGAAAGAAGAACTTTTTATTTTTCCTACAATTGAGTTTTCTTGAAAAAGGGAACTTACTTGAAGCCATTGATGGAGAAGAAGAAGAAAAGTCTTGTAGATCTTGAAGAAGAAGAACTCTTGGTCTTGAAGCCCTCTTGAGATTATTGCAAAAGAAAGTAATAAGAGCAAGAGATCCAACCTCCTCCTTGCTTTTATAGAAGAGAGCAAACCAAAGAAGGAAAGAAGAAAGAGATAAGTGTTACTAATTAGTAACCTTACCAAAAGAAAGAGATTAGAAAGATTCTTTCCCAAAAGAAAGATATCTTGAAGGATTTTCTCCCAAAAAGAAATCAATGAGAGATTTTCTCCTAATAGATAGGATCAATGAAGGATTCTTTCCCAAAAGAAAGATATCTTGAGATATCCTATCCCAAAATAAAGGGAATATGATAGATTCTCTCCAAGTAAAGATATTCTTAGATATTCTCTATCCAAATGAGATATCTTTGGATATTCTTTACAAAAATGACACCATATGAGATCTAAGCCATTTCAAAAGCTTAAGGTCCCATGGGTTAGCCCACATGAGCCAGGTTTGACCACCTAGGCACAAAAAAAAAAAAAAAAAAAAAAAAATTTGGGCTTTTAGTCAAAGATAAATCCCTCTTACCAAGAGCATACAAAAATGGTTCCATGCCTCTTTTGAGTTGATTCAACCATACAAAGAGAATTCCAAGCCCCATGAGCTTCCAAAAAACAAACCATCCAGCCTCATATACCAAATTGAGCCAAAATCTTGAAATTGACATTCCACAAAAATCAAACCAAATCCTGGTCCCCTAACTTGCCACGTACAGCTTGTTGGGTCACAAGACCAAAACCAAAAACCAAAACCTGATCCCCTAACTTGCCACATATAGCCTGTTAGGTCACAAGATCAAAACCAAAATTGATCCCCCAACATTCTACATACAGCTTGTTGGGTCACACGATCAAAACCAAACCCAACCCCCTAACCTGCCACATATAGCTTATTAGGTCACAAGGTCAAAACCCAAATCCACATCCCTGATGTCATCTTCAAAACTTTGCCTCGAGATGGTACGTGATCCCTTTCACTACCATAAAATTCCCCTGTAAGCTCAAAAGGTTACAAATACCAAAAAGAAAGACTGCTCAAAGACTCTTGGCCAAGTCACAGGCTCTCCTTCAAAAATCTCTTCGAGGCACATCGACTACAAAAGTTAAGCAACTCGTCGCTGTACCTCGAGGGGGCATTTGTTGACACCAAACATGTCACTTTGCCTCTTCAAGATCCAAAGAGCTACATGAAGTCGCAACCTGCCATAAATAGGCAATGCTACTTCCAAACAATCAAATCTTGTCAGAATCAAACAAAAACTGCAAGATCCTTCAAGACAGCCAAAAGAGGAGTACATAAGAAGTTTCGGGCCATTTCAAAATCATTTGGCCTAACTTCGCTTCTCCGACAGCCGAAAAGGAGCTCTCGGCGGCGAAAGCATCGGAGACACCAAATCTTCGATCAGAGCCGATGGATGGTCTCAAAATACTTCCAAAAGGCTCCACGTCAAGTTCCGAGTCAAACCGACAACGTTTGACCCTACATCAACCCTCGAACAGCTAAATCAAGCCTCTCGGCGGCGAGAACCACCGAGGCCATTACTCATCAGATATAGCACATGGACAGCTTCAAAATGCTTATAAAGGGCTACACGTCAAATTTCAGGTCATTTCGACAACATTTGGCCATAGTTTGACGCTCGGAAGCCAAATCAGGCCTCTCGGCGGCAAAGCTCTCCGAGACCATGGTTTCCAAGACAGAGCCTATGGATCATCTTAAAATGACTCTAATAGGTTCCCTGTCAAATTTCAAGTCAATCGGACATCGGTTGACCGCACATCAAACCGCGACATCCTCATCGCGACAAAAGCGAGTCTACCGGTGATAGGACCCCAAACGGCTTCAAAACTCAAACAAAAGCCTACGTTGGTCTTATTTATTGCTCAAGAGGCTTCACACCAAATTTCAGGTCATTCCTCGTTTGACCTAGTTTCAGCTTCTGACGGAAAATCGGCAACTCTACGTGACAAAGTCTTCGGCTTTCTCAGGAAATTAGAAACTTTGCAAAATAAAATTCAAGGACTCTCATCAGGTTTCCTACAGGGAAATCAGGCCAATAAATGGTCAAAATGTCAAGGAAAAATACAGAAGAAAAAAGAATCGAAAAACAGCAAAAACGGACACAAAACGGGACAAAAGGGGGGAAAACCCCCCAGGGTCGCAGGCCCCTGTGACCCTGGAGCCCGGGGTCGCCGGGAAGGCCCCGGAAACCCCGGTTTTCGCTGTTTTTTCGCGATTCGAAGCACCCAGCCTCTGGTATTTTCCAAAATTCATACTTTTGAGACACCAAATCCTCTGACATCCGTCCAAAACACGGGTCAATCATCAAGAGTATCGAAAACAATATTGATCGCCACCCGATCAACCAAAAAAAAGTGTGCTTTCTACCCGACCGATCGAGAAATCGACAGGACAGATGGCACCGACCTGGTGTTGGCAACAAACACCTGAAATTACATGGTCATCCGATGTCGATCTACATGAAGATCCATCGATGATCATCGCCAGAAGAATCCCAAAAGACACGGCACGGCCCGCGACTCTTCAGATGCTCGGCGACCACTTAATGCGATTAATTGACTAGCTTTATTACAATCATTAATCCATTTCTTTGGACGGACCAATCAGAAGCAAGCATCCGGGAGTTACAAGTCAAGAGATTCATGGCATTTAACCCATGAAACTCCTCCCATCATGGCGATTAAAGGCGATTAAATGCCCTCAATCTCCTTCGGCCAATCAGAAGCCAAGAAAATGGAGTTACAAAATAAAGAATTCAATTTTGTAACTCCTCCCTTTATGTAGCTTTATGACAATCAAGGCTCATAAACCCTCCTAAATGGCTACCTAAAAGCCTATAAATAGGAGAGCTCTCCAAGAAGAAAAGACAGCAGACACACAGACAATAGACTGCAGAAAATCCGAAAACTCAGACAGAAAGAGGCATCAGAAATCTAAGAGAGAAAACTCTGCGGAAATCCTACACCGACCACCACTACAAGGTGACAAAAGTCCCTTGGGGGGTACCCCCCCCCCCCCCCCCCCCAAGGTCCTTGCCTTCTCCTTCTGCCGCCAATGGCTTAGACATGGCTTTTCAAGCTCGTCTACTCGGCTTTTTATTGGACATAGGACCTTCTTTTGGTCTTTGTTCTCTAAAAACCTGAGGTTATAGCCAAGCCAAGCGAATCAATAGCACCCTCTGTTCTCATCTGCATGGTTGATGGCGAAGCCCACATATGGCTTGCGACCGTCAATCTAAACGGGTCCCCCACAATCTCCTGAGAAGTTAGATCCTCCTTTTCTTGCTTTTCATTGTAGTTTGTATTTTTTTCAAAAGAGACAAAAATCACAACTCTTGTCTTTCATTATTGATAAGGATTGTAAATCGGCTATAAACGCCAAAATCGGCTATAAACGCCGAAAATCGGCTATAAACGCCAAAATCGGCTATAAATGCCAACAAAATCGCCTTTCACGGCAAATCAAGAAAATGTCTCTTTTCTTAAATATATGTGCAATGGAAAACTTGAAAGAAGTTGATTTCCTTTTTACTTGCGAAGGTCGATCTCCGGATCACCACTTGCAATTCCAAGTAAAATAGAAAATCTGGCACACCCACACAAAAGAAATGTTGATGCACGCCCTTGCCCCCCGGTTACGAAAGGGTCGGACCCGACCGACTCCCATGTCCGCCGACCTCGGTAGAACCGAGCAGGAGCGCGGTCCATCAGTAATTCTCATTGCAATTTCCAGCAGCATTTGCTCGTCCTGTTCCGTGCCCAATCCCCACTATCCTCTTCTCCTTCTCTCTCCTCTGCATTCTCTTTCTTCTTCTCTTCTTCACATCCCCATCTCCAACCCTCTCTTCCTTTTCCTCTTACTCATTCTCATTCTCCTCCCAAATCACACACCAACACATTAAAGTATACGTTGCAGACCTCCCCAGATCCCTCAATTAAATAGGGGATCATGAATTTCCAAACTCAACAAGTCAACATCATCTGCTTAACAACTCCAAATAAAAAAAAAGGCCCAAAAATCTTCAAAACCCTACTCCCCCAAAACTCCCCTCTGTCTCCCTTCTCCCTCTCTCATCCCCACGCCGTGGAAACCCAACCACAAAACTACCACTCTGAACTCCAAAACCACCAGACTGAACCCCAAAACCACCAATCTGAGCCACGAAACCACATTCCGTAATCTCACGATGAAAACCCAGACCAAATGCCAAACCCTCCAGATCCTTCCCAAAGCCCGGAAACCTAGTTCCCCGAACCTCCCCCCAAGAAGCGGCGGCGCCGGAAGAAGCAGTTCCTGGAGATAATCCCCTCCGCCTCCGTCGTCTTCGGCCTCTGTGTCCTTCGCCCCCACTCCAACAAATCCAGCAGCATTTGGTCGTCCTCCAAGTTGAGGCCGTTGAAGTGCATAGCAAGGAGCAGAGATGGAGGCGGGGAGGAGACGAAATGGCAGGGGCTGAGGTTGTAGAGGTCGCGGGGGAGGAGGGAGGTGGAGATGACGGAGAGTACGTCATCACTCGTTTCGGGGAGGAAGAAGGGGACAATGGGGAAGTGGGGTTTCGGGGCACTTTTATGAGGTTGAATGGTGCAACGACATCGTCACTTGTTTCTATCATTAATAAAGAAAATGGAAGTGGTCCCAGGGGACCACTTTCGTGCCATATTTAATGTGGCCCATTTTTTGTTTAGTGCCATATTGAGTCCTTTTTTAGGTAAAATCCTCTAAATAGAACAAAAGCTTATTACAAAGCTCCATGACAAATGAAGGAAAATTTCACAAACTCTCTACTAGCAGCTACTTCCCTCACATCCCGCCCCCAATCTAACCTGCAGGTTCCTTTCCTCACCCGAGGTCTACTTCTCTCACCAGCGGGCTGAAATTTTGGGATGACCTGCACTGGCTGGTCTGGGGCTTTTTTTTTTTTTCAAACGCATCATCAAATCGGTGGGGCAAGAATCATATTTTATTTATGCCATCACCGACTTAACCATCCATCAGTGGGGCCCATGCCGAAATTTTGAGATGACCTAGTATGGCTGGTCTGTGGGCTTTTTTTTTAAAACATCATCAGGTTATCACCAATCTCTTTAGGTCCTCTTTAGGAGCATCTATGTTGTTTCTTTGACTTTGAAGTTGTATTGGTTTTGATGGATTTTGGTACTTTTGTTGAATGTTTAACATTTATAGTGATGGATGCTTTATGACGTTTAGAATTTTTCTAATATTCCTTGCCAATTATCTGCCAGTCTGTCTAATTTGTTCTACTTTTGTTCTATTTTGTGAATTATCTATCTATACCAAAATATATTTTTTTTTTATATACAATGTGGGCCTCGCTTCAATGAAGCTCGCGCCTTGCCCCAAGAGACCTTAGCGCCTTAATGCGCTTCGAGCTTTTAAAAACACTGGTTCACAGAGAGGACAGGAAAGGAGACAGAGGATTGGCCAGATCTCAGAGGCCACCGTCTCGATCGGTTCTAGTGAAGACGATCAGGAAGAAGAGGACTGGGTCATCTTCACTGTAGAAAATAGGGGTGGAGATCGGCTTTCCATCTGAATCCCTGGTTAGTAGAATCAGAGCGGCAGAGGACCCGGGGCTGTGAGAGAGCTGATCGCCTATTGCATTGTAGAGGCTCGCCGGAGAATAGAGGGTCCGGACTCCCAGATCTGTTGCAGAGAACAGGCAAGAGGAGAAGTCGCCTGGGTCCGTCTCTTGCAGAAAATCAACAAGCTGCAGTGGATCTGGGCTCGACATTTTCAGAAGAACCGTCCCCACTCCCCACTCCAAACCGAACGTCCCATCTCTCTCTTCCCTCTCATTTCTTACTTCTCTTCTCTCTCTCTCTAAAACAAGAGGAATTCCTTGATCTAGGTTTTCACCATCAATTCAAGAAGAATAAGGAGAATTCCTTGAAGACCTAAGCTCCTACAAGAAAAAATACCTTCCCCTCCTCCTAAATCTCTCCTCCCTCTGCAATTAAAGATGATTTTCATCCCCTCTTCCTTGTAGAATTATCTTCTTTTCTTAGAATTTCCCTTTCTAATGCACTTCTCTCTTTAGAAATGGGTGTAGGAATCGTAGGCCTCAGCAGGAATTCTAGAAGTTTTGGTGTGGAGCTTAAGCTATTTGTGGAGTTTATTCCCAATTATTAGATAAGTAGACATATTTTGATTCTCCCAATTAGATAAGTAGACATATTTAGATTCGGTGATTTGTTTTATTAAACATGCTTAGATGGATAATTAATGTCTTGTATGCTTTTTTTATTAGAATTCTGTAATGGATGATGGAATGCATGCTATGATGTGTGGATTTCTTCTTTCTAAGCCATTTTCTATATTTTTAGCCGTTGATGGACGGAAATCCCCCATTTGGAAGATCAATGGCCTATTTTATGGAATTATGATGTATGGAGATGGAATTGGAGTAATCTGGGACGGAATTGATGGAAACAGATAAAAATTTGGTGAAAAAATAAAAGAGAAATAAACCAGAAAATCCAGAAATTCGTGTGTACCCGGTCATCCAGCACAGGACCGGGTTGACTAGAGACATTGCAGACTCCAAATAATTGAGAGTGGATCTGTCAGACCAATTTGTAAGAAATCAGTGTAACTAGTCAACAGGCCATGTACCAGCTCGACCAAGTACACTGCGTAACTGAAAGCTACTGACAGACAGGTTCCCAGGTCCCTCTGTGTAGCAAGTCGACCGGTCTGCCAGGTTAGAGACTTGAGTACTGCCAGGTTTATGATGGTGGACATGCAATGTACCAGGTCGACTGATTCCCCAGACTTTACTTCCTTGATGATTCGATCATAGGTGGGCCCGGTTGACCTTCCATTTGGACTGTTTGGGATATGCTAGACACGAGTCAAGGGTCGGGCTTAACCTTGACCCATGTAGCCACCTAAATAGGGCCATGGGTTGTAAAATGAAACTCAACTTGGTACCAATGGTTGTCCTTCGATGTCACACACCTACATAAGCACCAAGGTTAATTAAGTGTTTGAAGCCGGTAGAACCACCCATATGACAAATGATCCTACCATATTCAAAAGGGCTTAAGAATCATTAAAGCAACAAAAGTCTGTATCTGCTAAATGTTGATAATCATATGATTTGAAGTCACAAAATGAGCGGTGGAAATAATAATTCTGCTCTTTTCATCTTTTTGTTGTCGGTCTCATGGTCTTAAATCAAACAACTATTATTATCATATGGTCTTGGTCCTTTTTGTTTTGTGATTGTCCAGATTCCAAAGACCTCTTACATGTACTAAGTGAAACGTCATGTTCCTTGAGGAGGGAGAAAACCCTCTTTCTAGACCTGATTTATAATAGGGTTTAAGTACTAAACCAGTTAGATCAATACCCGGTACACTGATTAGCATATAAATATCACACGAGTCCCCTATACCCTGCACCCATCGTGCATGGTACCCCCAGTGGGCCTTTTCTGTGGGCCTCACCTAGGGATGGGGTTGTGTGGGTTCCTAGGGTCTGGGTGGGCGCAACTTATGTACACCTGATCATCCTAACACCTTATCAACAACCCATCATGTTTCACCCCTTAAAAAATGGACCGTCGATCCATGGATGAGAGTAAAACATGAGATCAATGTAATTCAGAGGGTCCTGTGTGTTTGGTCTATTTGAACAGGTGATTAGTTGGGCCCAACTATGTGATGTGCTCCCTAACACCATAAAAGGTGTGCATTGGATAATTTCTCGCACAAATATTGTGAAAAAATCTACTAGTTACATATAGGGGTGTGCACGGATCGGATTGGTGAGGATTGGGCCAAAACCTTCACCAATCCGTTACCAACGGATTGACGGATTTGGAATCCGTCACCAATCCATTGTTGTTAAAATCCGATCCGATCCGATCCGATCTGTGGAAGACCGGATCGGATCGGATTAATCCGTTCAATCTAATTTTAAAAGAAAATTATCAAATATGTTATAAAAAATTACGTTTTGACCCCTTAAATTTTTTTCTTATTTTGAATTTAGACATCTTAATTTATATTTAAACCCCTTATATTTTTTTATTTATATTTAATGCCAATGGATCAGATCGGATTGAATCCGCGGATTGAGGGTGAAATCCGCCACCGATCCGTTGCTAATGGATTACAAAATTCTCAAACCGTCACCAATCTATTTACCTTTGGATCGGATTTCCGGATGGACGGATTTTTTGTACACCCCTAATTACATATCATATCTAATATTATTCTAGAGGAATTATAGGGAAATTTAACTACCTGTCTTTTCTGATATTTACAAACAACCACCTCCAATTTGGATAGCATACAACCGGCTATAAACTCATGGTGGTATTAGTCAACCACTTTGACCATCAATCAAATTCGATTTTACGTCGATATGATCAAACCCAGTTAATTCTTCTTGAGAAGACAACAATGCGTTTACCTTCACCATGAAAATCCGGATATCTACAATATTAACAAGGCTTTGACATCTAACTAAAATGATCATTTGACATTGAAAATCGTCTAAACGAAGGCCAAGAGAATAAGAACTTCTCTAATTATTCACTTCGCGGCCTTTAGATTAAACTATTCAATGAGCCTCTTTTTGTCTTTTGACTTTGCATAGAACTCAAACTTACAAAGCTGCACTATTATCCCTTACTAAGCAAAAACAAGGGACTCCAAAGACCTCTTGTATGTATAAAAACTTCTGGCCTTAGCAAACTCTTATTGCATATCCTGTTTTTTGTAGAGGATCTGGTTGGATGGGTCTAGGCTATCTTCATCAAGCCTAATGGAACCCACCAAGTTTGCCATATGTTCTAATTTGAAAAGGAACAAGGAGCACCCATAATTGAATACAAAAGATACATGAATCTTCTTCTAGTAAATACTATGTCAAGATAATTCTTATTAGATTAATTAGTCTATGGTGTGCATTCAATATAAATTACATGTAACTTCTTAGAGTAATAACCTTCAAGTTGTAGTAAATGCCTTATTTTTCCTTTTTCTTTTTTATTATATATAAGATATTTTAATTACAGAGGCATGTGACTTGCAAAGGCCTCCAAAATATCTTTGTTCACTGTATATACTGTGGAAACTTACATTCCACTTGTATTTTTGATAAATTCAGATTAACACCTTCCGTTTATATTTTTACAAATAAACACCTCAATTAACCTAAAAATCTTGAGAAGCCTACTTAATTTGCAAATGGAGGCTAGTTTTTGGCCTGCTGATAACTCCAATGTGTTTAGAAAGATTAAAAGAAATGAAACAATCATTGGATTAAATTGAGTGGTTATCCTAATTGAGTTGAGTAGAATTTAATGTTGTCTTTTCGTTAAAAAAAGGAGTAGCCTCAGCCGTGTGGTGGGGCCCACATTTTGATCCATCTGACTGGACCATAAAAAAAGAAAAAAAAAAGTGGGTTGGGGCTTTCGAAGCACCGCCACTCAGCAAAAAAGTTTTATCCTTTTAGGGAAAAAATATAGCAAATTTCATCAGTATATCAACAAGCAGCCACCAACTGATGGGGACATTTGTGTAACATCTTTTTCATGGAAAAGATAAGTAAAATACTTTTTCGAGGAAAATCTTCTAAATCATTTGTGATGCATTTGTGTAAAGCTCCAGAAGAGAGAAGACGTGTTCCTCTTTCACAACAATCAAATTATGACAGAATGTCTAAAATCAAATCAGCCTTATCAAAACCCAAAAAAAAAAAACACATTTCTAAGCTTTTTCTGCAGCAAATTATCTGAACCAGACACTGTACATTGCAAGTGTTCCCTCGTCGGCAGAAATCTGCACACAAAATTTGGCGGCCTTGGTGCGGATGCTTTTCCACGAGGAAAAGCATCTACAATTTTCTGCGAATACATGGCAGTTGGGTTAGGAGGAAAGGCACTTTTTTTCGCTTGACATTTTTGCAGATTATCAGAGGATTTATGGATCTGGGTTAGGAAAGGCAGATTTTTCCACTTGACAGATAATTTTAGATTAACAGAGAAAATTACCTGTAGATATTAGAAAGTTGTTTGGTAATTTGTAAATTTCTCCCATCAGAGACATTTGAAACTCTACCTATAATTTATGGGGCTCCCATTTCCAGATTTCTTGGTAGGGTACCATTTTCAAATTCTAGGCTTTTCCCAATATACAATTAAGAAAATCTCATTAAAAAAAGAAAATATGTAAAAGCAGAATAATTAAATTATAAGTTATTATAAATATATGATAGATTTTAGGTAGAGTCTCACTCATAAATCTATAAAAAAAATTTCTAGATTCTTATTCTTTGACATTTATGAAAAGTTCACAATAATATTAGAATAATCTCGCTTTACATTTTCCTCCAGTGACTTTCTCACAATCTTGTACAATCACAATTTGCTCAAATACACATGCAATCAAAGAAAAGATGATGCAGTTGAAATTCGAAGATAATTAAGATAAAGAAAGGATAGAAAATTTTAGTAAATTTTCTCTTGGCCAGCCACCAATATCAACAATGAAGAACAATCACAAAAGACACCAAAGTAATTTTTTTGGTCGATAAAGGCCGCGGAAGTATCAGATCTTCAACCATGTGTCCTCTATAACAAATATCATGTTTCGTGTAATATATTTAAATTATGAACCAAAAGAAATGAATAGAAAAAATCCTAAACCATCATCGATCATCAGCCTAAAAATAGACAGTTAAGACACAATTTAAAGCAAAATGGTATGAGAGAAGTTAAAAATTAGAATGCTGTATGTTCTAATCTAGAAATTATTGGGGAGAACCTTGAGATCCTTCGTCTATAATGGACCCCCACATCTTCCACTGTCCAATCATAGATTCAAACGTAGACATTTGTCATAATGTATTGTTTAGTGTGAAGAGCCTGGATTGATGCAACTTGGAGCTAGACCACTGCTGAATAATTTGGGAATCCAATTCAACTCAGAAGGTAACCCACATTGAGTAACTTAGGCAAGTCTGACCGAATAATAGCTATAATTGACCAGACTCGTTTCGCACCGGACTATAATGGGTCGAGTCGACTCACCTAAAGTTTTATACCATGTTTCAGCATCACTGTCTGGAACATTGAATCTGAGCACCATTGGTAATTATGTTCTTCCTTCTCCTTGTAGACCATACCGCTAAGAGGACAGTTAAGACTGATGCAAATGGCTAATGGATCTACCTCTGTATACAACGAGAAGAGTCAATAGTTAGTTAGACAATCATCATCTAAAACAAAACAAAAAGAAGTAAAAAAGCCAGGCTGATTTGATCAAGTGGCCTCATCTAAATGAATAAATGACAACAAATAAGCTTAGAGAAAAAAGAAAACATATGCATGGAAGGATAAATGAACTGAACTAAAGAGAAGAAACTCCAATTGAAAAGCCTCAGAAGTCCAAGTCAGCACGTGTTTTGTGATCAACAGAGTCATCAATCTCTCTGCGAGAAGCCTCCCACAGCTGAGATTCAATCCCTAACTTCGTTAGCTCATGTATACCCCGCTCAACTGCATGTTCAACAGGCACTAGAAAGTATTAGAGAACTGAATTGTTTTCTGGTAACTTGTGTTTGAGGTAGGCTATGCTCCTCAAACTTACGCCAGTGACAAGTAGCTTCAGGACTGCAATTTGAAGTGATAGGACATTCTGAAATGAATAGTTTCAAAAGCAGTTGAGCGACTGTGGACCTCCAGTCAGCAATCTTTTTGTAATAATTTCTTTTTTTTAATCTGCTTTGTATGCTTCAATAAAGCTATAACATTTAATATAGTAAATCTAGAATCCTTGTGTGTGGATTGGAAGACCAACAGTTGCTGTTATTAAATGCAAATGAGTGTCCATATTGCTAGAGTATGAATGCAGGAGCAGGATATGTCAAGGTCATCAGTAATCACAAAATTGATTCGGAAAATCTTTTTTTTTTTTTTATCGGTAGCATAAACTTAGCAATAAAAAAAAATGACAAAACAGGGGAAGGAAATACCCAGAAACAACAATGGGTACAAGAGAATTATACCCCGCCCAACCCAATACAAAGGAACACCCAGTAACACCCACCCAAGAAGAAATCCTGTTGAGCCCCCATTTGGTTAAGGCATCAACCATGAAATTAGCAAATCTAAACTCAAGACAAAAGGCTACATTGAGCGTGGAAGATAACTCCTGGATTTCGTTATAAAGGAACTGAAATTTCCAATTCTTCCGGTTAGAGACCCATGCAACCGCTTTGGATAAATCGCTCTCCACAATAAGGTCTCCATGAATATCCCTCAGAAGCAACTGCTTCCAAAATAGCTAACACCTCCGCTTCATTTAGAATCACAAACACCCACATACTTAGAGAACATAATTAAAATCTCGCCATTACTATTACGAAGCATGCCTCCAATACCCGCCAAATCCAGCTTACATCTCGCACTCCATCAACGTTGTATTTCAAAACCCTGATGGGAGGGGCAGACCAAAGAATCAATCTCCTCTCCTTAATCAGGCCACACCCCATGCAAGACTCCCAATAAAAAAGGATATCATTAATAGTGAGATTAGAGAACTCCTTTCTAGCTATAGCCCATTTCGCAATCCTTAGGGCTAACTTGGGAATCACATTTGCTAAAGAAGAAGATGAGCCCCTAAAAATCCCGTCATTCCTTTCCCCCCAGATGGACCACAAAATAGTGAAAGGACCAATCTCTACAAATGACTCCTCCAACCAAGATTCTGATGCTTTTGTAATAGACTTCCTCCAACACCACGCAATACCACACTTGCCAATGAAATGACTCCAAATCCCGGTCGCTACCTCACAATGAAGGAAAAGATGATTGACCGTAATAGACTTCGGAAAAGCACATTATAGAAGAGGATAACAGGTGTCATCCATGCATTGATGCATATGTTGGAAAAGTTGAGAAAAAAACCACTTGCCTTATTTCTATTGACTTCCTAAGATTTCCATAAAAATGGGATTGTATGGATAATGGCTAAAGAGTAGGATCAAAGGTGGGAGACCTACTGGAAATTATCAAAGTATCACTCTTTGCTACAAAATGATTGCCCACACTTCACACTATGAAATTAAGTCTGCGCACTTGGTTGGTTCTCCCTGGATCCCCACACCCTTGACCGTTCAACATGACAATATCCTTTCAAAAGAAGTACGACTGTCATAAATTTCTAGGAAGTCTATTGGAATAAAGCAGACTGGCCCTAAATAACCTCCCTAAAATGGTTTGAATTCCTTGCTATAAATTATTGATACAGTTGTATACAGATAAAAGTTGCATTTCTGAAATCTGGGACATGGATAATGGATACGGTATCCTCTTTAATTAATGAAAGAATTGCTGTGAGCTACAGTAAGTACATACTGGATATGAACAGTTAGCGCTCAACCATGAAAGAGTTCATGCAATATTTGGTAATAGTGTGGGTACAAGGACAGTAAACTAGAAATGATATGTCATGGAATCCAGGTATCGCTGGCTGTTACTGATACAGTAATTAGTAGTGACATGTAAAGGAATCTGGGTATCTATGACTGTTAAGTACACCCTTGTGAAGATTTAGGGACCCTATGAAATAAACGGGAAAAATGAGAAAATGAAAGACGAGGAACTGATTATGTTGACCATGGGCCTGCCCCACTACATTTTGGAAAAAGTAAGCAAGTCCTGTCGCTTTCCTCTTGATGAAGAAAAATTAAGACTCTTTTTTAAGTTTCTCAAGTTCCATAAGGCAAAAACCAAGAAAGTAAAAGGCATCCACTGGTGTGATGGCTGGATCCCACAAATTAACGGACCTAAAATAATGCAGATTAGGTGAAATGTTTTTTTTTTTTTTTTTTTTTTTTATTTTTATTTTTTTTTTGCGGTTTCACCTGATGCAAAAGTGTTAAAAACCAAATTGGAGTAGAGGCAAAAAAGCAGTTTCCTGCTTGACATGACTTCTAGTTTCTAGACCTCTCTGTGAACCATCCGTTTTGCCCATATATTCAAACCTATGATACCTGGATATGGCATTTCACCTATGGTACCCGTGTCAACACGTCTGATACGGATCTGGGTACACGGGATATGGCAAGATATAGTTACGATACGGCACAAAAAATTGGGATGTGGCTTTATGTGATTTTGTCATAACTTCATCATCATCATATCAAAGCCTTGTCCTAACTATGTCCAGGTTGGCTATATGAATTATGTTTCTCCATTTCGATCTATCCTGAGCCAAATCCTCAGATAAATTGCACTTCTTCAGATCTATTTTTACTACCTCCATCCACTTCCTCTTCGGCTTGCCCCTTCCCCTTGGTGGGCCATCAACATGCACAACCAAACTTTCCTTGCCAGCGTCGTTTTCGGCTTGCGTTAAACATGTCCAAACCATCCCAAACAGGTTTCTCTAATTTTATCCCCTATTGATGCTACCCCTAAATGCTCTCGAAATCACTCATTCGTAATTTTATCCTTCCTAGTTTTACCACATCCACCTCAACGTTCTCATCTCTGCTATATTTATTTTGTCATAAGAACATTTGAGACAACTATAAAACTAAAAGGAAAACAAAAAACCTAACCCTCTTCCCCTTTCATTCAACCAAGAGAAAGAAAGGAAACATCCAAAAAGAAGAAGAGGGAGAATAAGAGGAGGCGGCTAACCTCTGTAATCGATTGCTGCTGCTTGAGTGAGGTCGATGATCTAGACCTGGGTTTTGGACAAGTTGCGAGCAACAGCAGCCAGAGACATAGGTGGTGATGTGGGCATAGTAGGAGGAGAGGAAGAGATCTCCATCTCAGAGATGTCCTCCTCTTCCTCCAGAGATCTCCACACACACACACACACCCACCCCCCCACCCCCCTTCCCCCCACGCACTGCTCCTTTCTCATGTTTGTCGATAATGAAATGAGAAGGGAAAACATCCCATCCTTTCTCATGTTTGTCGATAATGAAATGAGAAGGGAAAACATCCCATTTAAGCATTTCGGCTTTCACATTCAGCCCCTTATTGTTTTATTTTAAGACTGCATAATTCAAAATCCACTCCACTTTTTCATACATTTTTACATTCAGCCCCTTTAGGCTTTTTTTTTTTTTTTGTTTTTAAGCATACAAAAGTCAAAACCCACTATGGAAGCAATTTTGAGGGCAAATGTCCTTTAAAATGGTATTTCTATTTTTAAACAAAAAGTCTACTTGGAGGGAATATTGGGACCGGTCCATGGACCGATCCCAATATTCCCTCCAAATATCATCCATGATATTTGGAGGGGACATTGGGATCGGTCCAAGGACCGGTCCCAATATTCCCTCCAAGTAGCAGGGCTCATTTTTAAATGTTGCCCCCCTTTTTTGTTTCATGGACTCAAAGCATAGCTGCCAAGTTCGTTTCGATTTGGACGAAATGTCCGATTTTTTTTTCGTTTCGGAGACAAACCGAACCGAACATCTCACCTAGAGTTGTTCAGTTCAGAATCCGTTTGATTTTACCCGAAATAGAGGGTTTTAGTCGAAACCCCCTAATTTCGGATGAACAGTAACCGAATCCAATGATTCGGACAAATCCAAGGGTCGACTATTAAAAGAATCGAAATAAAATGAAATGTATTTGGGGATTCAGATGAATCTAGAGAAAAATAAAAGAAATTATTCTACGAACCTTTTTCTCATCTAGGAGAGAGCTTTGATAGAGGCAGCAACCCTCGTTTCATCTTCTTCGGTAGCATGCTGCTGGCGATGATGCCTGATGAGTGACGTCTAAAGGAATTAGGGCAAAGAGGGAAGAGGCTGGGCCAACCTATTTTCTCCTTTATGCATCTCTCTTCTCCTTTTCTTATTCTTCTTTTCTTTTGCTCTCGGTCTCTTTGTCTCCTGCGAATGTCGACTAGGGTGAAATGAAAGGGCACGGGCTATTGGGGCTATTTTTATAAAAAGGACTGGGCTGGGCCGGGTGACTTTTAATGGCTGGGCTGGTCTGGTGTGGGTTTAATAGTTTACACTTTAGCCTTGCTGGGGTGGTTTTAAAGAATCTTTACTATAAATTAAAGACCTAAACATATTTCCCTCTAATAAAAAAGGCCGTACCCAAATTTCAATATAATATATATATACACCGAAATAATATTCCTAAATATTTTGCTGAAATTCCGAAATGCTGAAATATTTCATTTAGGAGGCCAGACCAAAATGGGGACCGAAACGAACTTGACAATTATGACTCAAACCCACCTTATAACTTATAAATAGGTTTATCTAACTTGTGATTTGTAGATCCATTGTGAGCCTACCTATTAAAAGTTTAACCTGTATAAATAAATGTCGTCAGTGATTAGACCGGGTATGACCTATGGAGTAGAATGTTGGCCAATCAAGAAGCGACATATGCACAAATGGATATAGCAAAGATAAGAATGTTGAGGTAGATGTGTGGTAGAACTAAGAAGGATAAAATTAGAAATGATCATTTTCAAAAGCATTTAGAGGTAACATCAATAAGGGATAAAATTTGAAAAACCCGCTTGAGCTGGTTTGGGCATGTCCAATACAGGCCGGCAACGGTGCCGACGAGGATAAGTTTGTCTATGCAGGTTGATGGCCGACCAAGGGGAAATGGTAGGCCAAAGAGGACGTGGATGGAGGTATTAAAAATAGATCTGAAAAAGTGAAACTTATCTGAAGATTTGGCTTTAAGATAGATTGGAATGGAGAAACGAAATTCATGTAGCCAACCTTAACATAGTTGCGACAAGGCTTTGATGATGATGTTTTTTTTTTTATAACGGAGGGAATCCTATCCCTTTGGCCGAACTAATCCCTACGGGCCCGGGGGGAGCCAGTAAATCCCTTGTGGCCCCAGTGTAGTAACGCAGTTTTGAGCCCTCAACCTACATGAGCAAACTGTGGTCCTAGGCAAATTGAGCTAGCCCTCGGGGTATTTTATGATGATGATGATGATGATGATGATGACAACAAATAAATTTCCTAGGCCCTAGCAAAATTTAACTTTAATATAAAAAAAATCTAAGATATATCTTAAGTGATGTCGTACTCATATCCGTACCCAAACTTTTTGAAGTTGGCGTGTCGAATTCCCATTCCCTTGTTCGTGTCCGTACCCATTTCCATATCTGGGCGTCAATTTTCAAACAACTTTTTGAAGTAATACAAATATAACCTTATGTTAAGTGTGCCGGAGTACTAAAATATATTAAATATAAG
The DNA here is from genome assembly GCA_012931725.1 of Litsea cubeba. NCBI lineage: Eukaryota > Viridiplantae > Streptophyta > Magnoliopsida > Laurales > Lauraceae > Litsea > Litsea cubeba. The sequence goes on along the minus strand of CM022953.1, from coordinate 39,763,482 downwards.
AACCTAGCAATTAAAGCAGCAACACTACAAGTGCAACTTTAGAAAAACAAGTTGGGGTATTAGTAGGGCTACAAACAAGTGTGGTCATGGATGGAACAATGTTGGAATTGGATCTCGATCCTTTTTCTAAATGATGGATCCGGCTCTAGCAAGAGAATCAAAGATCCACTTGTAAACTCCGTTCCAAAAGAGGATAGGAATTGCAGTAATAACACAGAGTAAGATCTCATCTTTCAGAACAACTCGACCTCGAGTTCCCCAGTGACCTAACACAGATGGGAAGTAGATGAAATCGGCATCAACACTGATCTCTTCCACATCTAACCAAAAGAAAAATCTCTTCATTTCAACGCCCTTGAGGTTTTTTATTGTCTCATTCATTGAGATGATCCTACGATTGTAGTAGATGGATGAGGAGGTAGAAGAGAGGAATATGTGGGTGAAGAGGAGGGTAAGAGAGTACTTCGAGAAATTAATATTTGGACAAATGATATCTTTTTGGTTTTTCTGGAGATTAGAGAGAAGGGGGGTGTTGGGTTGGGGGGGAGTGGAGCTGAGGAAAAGAACAGGACGGCCAATCATAAAACCCTAGCCGCCCTTCTTAAGTCATTGCAAATAGGTAGGGTTCCGGGTCCATAGGTTGGAACCTGTATGAAGCCGAAAGTGGACCCAATTTGTTTCTAAGTATCCAAACCCTAATCTGATTATCAATCGGAACCAAAACTAGTTCCAGACCCGGTTTTTTCTAGGTCGGAGACCCAAAAAGAAAAAAATCGGATATTTGTTTGTGACCCACCAACCAAAGCCCAACCATAATTGCAGAAGAGTCTACTAAACCCTAACAGAACGTGATTTATAATTTCTCAACCCGAGAAGAATATGGGTCAAAAATTGAGAGAGAGAGATAGAGAACTAGTGAAATATTGAGATAGAAATACGTATAGCACACAATTGATGACGGATTATGAGCTTAGATGACTATTGAATGTTGGGAAGAACCATGCCTATGCAAATAGGCTGAAAGGTTCTCCCTCCATCCCTCCCTCTCTCCCTCTCCAACAATGTATACACATGTAAGAATACTAATTTATGCATAATATACAAGTCCAGTTCAATTACCCGAGCTTGAGCGAAATTCTAATTAGGTGGGTTCTGGTGCCCAAGCCCAGCTCATCCTGACCCACATTACTTGGGTTAAGCCATAAGGGTTTGGATCTCACAAGACCCAAGTCGCACCCTAAATATAGCGTGACTGCTTAAGTGCCAAATCACCTAAAAAAGGAACGGTATAAATCAATACCATCAACTGCATCGTGTGATGTAGGTGACCGAGCACTGAGATTGATCCAAAATTGTAACCGGTCATCTCCAATATCTGGTTCCACAGCATGATTTTTGGCTCTTCTCCAGAAATATATAACCCAAGCCTGCAGAATGATACATTTGAAGCACATAATGGAATCCCTTCTTTAACAATATATCAAGGAACGACGTTAATGTGTCTAAAATTTCATTAAACAATCAAATGAATCATGAAAGAAGACAACAATTATCATGAAGAGTTACCTTAAATTCCCAACCACGAAAAGTTTTTGGTTATTGATCATGCTAGTATGTGTGTATTATCCATCACCCGCAAACTTCTAATCATTGTCTCAAATGTTGTTCTAAGCAATTTTTTGTCTTTAGAATAATTAGGACATTACTGAGATGGGGAAGGCCTTCAAGTAAAATACTGTAAGGTACTCATTTCTGGCACAATTTTGAACTCTCAACTAATCCAAACTTTCTTGATTCACTCAGGTATAATGGCTTTACTCGTGACCACTACTAACACACTCAAGTATGTGGGACTTTTACTTCATAAATAGAGAAGACTTTTTTTTGTAAAAAAAAAATAGAGAAGGCGTTCGAAGAACAATAAGGAAAAGTAAACATATTAATTAAAAAAAGAAAAAGAAAACATGTGTTTGGACAAGCTTACTGTTTCATTAATATTCAGTACAGAATATAAATTTTTTTATTTATTATAGGCCATCAAAACACAGAAAAATAGATACTGCAGGACTTAGAAGAGTTGCAATACTTGACCTTCTTCCCAAATATACCTTAGTATATTTATTTTTAATCAGTAACTCGTAAATTATATTTCAAAAAGAAAAAGAGTACAACTTATAAAAATATTTGCCCAGAAAAGAGAAGCACATGTATAAGAGCATCACTAAACACTAAAAAATAGATATATTACAAAATAGAAGCAACCAGTAGGGAAATTCCTTTGGTTGCTTCTACTTTAGAATATTTCTTTTTGTGCATTAGCATATAAATATCTTTATGAGAATAGACTAATCAGAATCCACTGTTTCAAAGCAGCCAGTAAATAAGGCCAAAAACAAAAAGAGGTAGCTCATAAATCAAGAAAGCCGTAATGAAGCTTCATACCTGCTTGAAAAGCACGTCTTCGGACTCCTCGTAGCTCAGTTCTAAAAATATATATATAATTACATAAATGTTCTATATATAAACAGAATAGCAGCTATACTTACTTAAGTCATGCCAACAAATATAAAAGAAAATCTTAATAGATGAATAGAAAAACCAAGCCCTTTCTTATAGACAACATGACTTGAACCTGCAACCTCATTGCAACTGCTCTTGACAAAATCAGACCCATTTAATACTTATTTCAAGTAATGGCAACATCATAGCCTTTATTCATAAAGCCTGATATCTTTCTCCCACATATATCAACTAGATAATGACATTGTAAACATAGTTGGCTCCAAGAGAAAAACAAAGAAGTGGAATTTACCAAATGCTTCTAAAGGATTATGACCCTCGTTCTGTAGCTTAGAGTCTGAAACCATCACACCAATGATAAAATCACTTATTAGTTATCAAAATGAAACAAACTACTTTCTATATGTGCACATGACTCGTGATAAAACCAGAACAATGTTAGTGAAAGTTGTCAATAAAGAGGAAAATAGGGTTCATGGTCAACATCCTGGTGCACCATTACATAGGTTTGTTGGTGGATCAAAGAACATTGATATCACAGGTCGTAGTGCAGTCAGGAGTTGCCCGAAAACCTTACAGACTGGAAAATCCTAGCAAAGAATCTTTGGCGACGAAGATGACTATGAAAAGGAACAGTACTGGTCCATAGTATAGGAAATAACAATTTACTTTTAGCATCTAGCATTCTAGTTGGGTCCATTAAAAGTGAATCACCCATTAAAGGCCCCACAGAGTCTACAGCCACATCAGCATACTATCCAAACTGATGCATCAGGAGCCTATATTTCTTTTTGTTCGAAAATACACAAAAGCAGGACCCGACTTACCCAAATATGGGCGTCGATGTTCAGCCATTGCAAGCACCACAGCTTCCTCTACCTTCAAATAAAATCAATTAAGAAAATCTTGAATAGAGAAGGAAACAAAACTATGGATATTAGAAATGTGTGTATTGTATCATTGCAATAATTGACAAATTTATTCTATACATGGTTTCAAGTTCAGAACTTATTAATCTGTCTTGTTTACAGCCATTGTTAGTCATTTGATTCATAAAAAATTATAAGCACCTAAGTTTAAAAGAAAAAAAATCTAGGTTATCTTGATGAAGACCTCCAAGCCCACACATGCATATCATAAAAGCTGACTGATCAATATCTGTACTTAATGACAAATGATTCATACCAAGTAAAAATTAGACTCTTGAACAAGTCCTTACTAATATACATCATTTTAGATACTGTAAATCCCTTTAGTTATAAAGTCATACAATAAACACAAAGAAACAAAAATAATAAATAAATAAATAACCTAATTAGTCAGAAGGTCGAGTAAATGAAAAGAGGATTATTAAATGTAAAAATAGAAACATTGAAAATCACATGTCACAACTTGCATAATACATAGATTGGATTAACCAAAAGGGGATGATTACTATAAGGGTATTCTGTACAAATCTATAAGGGTATTCTGTACAAATAGACTTTCTGCATTTTTAATAGACAAGGGTAGCATGGTCATTTCACATTTTTTCCATTTAATGGAACAACCAAAGGGCTCTTTAGATTAGGACATCTTTCACTATTCAGGAATGTGTTCAAGTGCTCAGAGGTTGGTTTCATTGGTCTCAAAAAAATCTGGTTCCTTTGTATTTCTATTCCAAACTTTCAGGACAATAACGGAGAGGGCTCAATATACCTCCACCTTTCAGGAATCAGATTCAGCACTGTTAAACTATAAGCTTAAGAAAAAGATAAAGGAAACACTTGCAAGAATAGTGTCCAGAACAGCCATTCAACCATAACGTTTCCAAATAAATTTTCCCGCTTCTCATTCTTTCACTAAAAAAAACGATGTTTCTTCATAGTGATATGCACATAAACTGAATAATCTATATATCATTCAATGCCCATGAATTTTTTATCATTATAACATTTCAGGCACTTCAAGCCATCGAATTTATTTAGATTATGTGGATTAGAAACATGAAACCAGGTTATTTTAACTTCAAACTGAAAAGAACCTCCAAAACTTATGGGGACCATTTAAAACCATCAAAGTCTGCAGGTACAATGAGGTAGTTTTTCTATTTTGGAGAGTTTGATGCATTTGAATCAGACATCTGATCTTATCACTAAAGCATTCTAGAAAACCCCTTGTCCCAGAAAGGAAAAAGGTAACTTAGGCACGGATCTATTAGATCTTTTTTTTCATCTTAAAAGCTGGTGTAGGTAGAGATTATGGGGTCCCGAGTTTCATGAAATGTACAGTTTCCTGATGCCCTTTATTAACAGTTGAGTTGTAGGCCATTAAATAACCAACAGACTTTTGTTGTATGCTTCAGAATTTCACCAAAGAGGCAGGTTGAATAGGGTAAATAATTCCATTTTTTTTGTGCCTTATTACTAAAGTTCCAAATCTGGTAGATTTGAAGGACTTCAGGCCAATTAGTTTGGTGGGGTGTATTTATAAACTGTTGCCAAAGATTTTGGCACATAGATTGCGAAGGGTTCTACCTCACATCATTAGGCCCTCTCTAGGGGCCTTTGCCTTTGTTCATAATAGACAAATATTGTGATGCAGGACAAAATGAAATCTAACCTAATATGGTATGATGAGATCAGATTTAGAATTAAAATTAATTTGAACTTGAAACACACCATTCATATCAATAAACATTGCAATCTAATGGGAAAATCAATAATTGATCCAAAACAGGCTTGCATACCTGTAGTAAAAGTTCTTCTCAGATGAATGGGTAGGATCTCAATGGAAGATAGAACTCCCAAAATGTTTAGGGAAGGTCCACTTGTGTAGATCTTGTGTTTCTTGTGATCAACTTGGCAAGGGCTGGGTGAGATGGACTAATGGGAAAATCTGGGTTGAGATCTAGCGACAGGGTCACAAATCTGATGATTAGGTCCTTAAATGGAGATTAGGGTTAGTGCAGGAAGATTGCTCGTAGGAAAAGAAATAGAGAAAGACAAGCGGACACCTTTGATTGAGCTCTCACCAAACTCCGATCCAGAGGCGTTACGTCCTTTGAGCAAGGGGAAACCCAAGAGACTCACAGAGAAGAAGAGGGAACATCCATTCCTTTCATTATTCTCGAAGTTTCATTACAAGATAGCATAGCATAAGGAAGAAAGAAACCAAGACAATTCATTATTATTAGCCCTAAGTGATGACATCATCACATAATAAGAAAAAGGAAAAAAAGACAGAATAAGAAACGGAAAAGAGGGAGGACTTGCGCAAGGTCTTGGGATTCGTGCGCAAGGGGATATGCGCACGAATCCCCGGGCCCTTTTCTCTTAAGTGGTGGCCCCCTATTCTTTTATACTATTCTTTAATGAACATGGCCCCTTTTTTATGACTCTATTCTTCATTAAATAACTTGGGCCCCTCTCATCTTTAAAAACCTTTTTATTTCAGCCCATGTGGCACTTCCCAAGTGGGGCCTTCTATGTGATTGCACACATGGGGCCTTCTCTCCTTCAAATGGTAGATCCGCCAAAATCCAACCGTCGGATATCATCGTAATGGTAATCCAACGGTGGATTTATGACATCCTGGCGAGAAAAGTCATGATACACATCATCCATCCACATCATAGCTTGATCCGCCACCCTACGCTTCCTACTTTGGTAGACCTTGAAGGAATTGAGGGAATTAGGCATGATGTCCCCATCAATTCCCCGCGGCTGAGAAAATCTCACCTCTGGTGAGATAAAACACTATCATACCGCTCTAGGAGGTCCGAATTGAGACGCTGCAACTCATCACGTGTAATCCATGTGCTGTCATGCTGCGAATAGTTCTTCCACTTGACAAGGAATTCTTGAATGCCTCCTTGCCTGGTAGAGATCAATTGATCATCCAATATGCCTTCCATAATTTCTTTCCTATGAGGCTTTAGGAGGGGGAGGTAGGGTAGGTTGTGGGAATTGGCTTTGGGAAAAGGATGGATCAAAGTCTTTGGGTGCATGAGTTGGAGAGGCATTAGGAGACGGGTTGGCAGAAGGTGTTGAAGACCCTCGAAAAGGAACAAGATCCTCTACATTGAAAGTAGAGCTGATTCCCATACTTCAAGATTTTGAATGGACCACTACTACGGTCCTGCAATTTCTTGGCAATTCCTTGTGGGAACCACTCAGGTCTTACACGGACCATAACTTTATCTCCCACTTGAAACTCAATGTACCGACGGTGTGAATCAGCAGATGATTTGTAATATTCATTTTGCTTATTAATTCTTTGTCTGATCTCATTATGCAATGCATGAATGTGATGGATGAATGCATCAGCTGACTCAAATGGACGATGAATGGAAGACATGGGGATGAGATCTACAGGCATCCTAGGTATATAACCAGTGACAGCTTCAAAAGGACTCATGCCTATGGATCTATTTACCGAACTGTTATATGCAAACTCCGCAATCGGTAACAAATACTCCCATGAACGGACATGCTTACCAACTAGACACCTCAGAAGGTTACCCAAACTCATGTTCACTTCCTTTGTTTGACCATCGGTCTGTGGATGGTAGGCAGATGAAAATTGCAGTCTTGTTGCCAAAACTTTCCATAGCGTCTTCCACAAGTAACTAGTGAACTTGACATCCCGATCAGACACAAATTTTTGGGACACCATGAAGACTAACAATTCGCTCCATAAAAATTTTCGCAACATGTGAAGCATGAGATGTTTTGGAGCAAGGGACAAAGTGGGCCATTTTAGAAAAACGATCCATGACAACAAGTATGGAATCATGTTGTTTGTTGTCTTCGGAAGCCCAAGCACAAAATCCATACTGATGTCTTACCGGGGGGCATGAGGCACTGGCGATGGAGTGTACAACCCTGTGTTCTGTTTACGCTGTTTCGCCAGTTGGGAAGTGCGACAACGTTCAATGATGCGCGCGACATCTCGCTTGAGACTAGGCCAGTAGAAACGATCCTCCACAAGAATGGTTTTGTCACGACCAAAGTGGTCGCCTACTCCACCAGAGTGGAGCTCCCAAATGAGAAACTCTCTCATGGAGGTACGAGGGACGCAAATCTGATTTCCTCGAAAGATGTAGCCATCTTTCAATGTGAATCTATCAATGATTCGCAGAGGATTATCAGAAAGAGATGCAAACAAGGCCCCAAAGTCTAGGCATGATGGATAATCATCTCTCAAACGATCAAACCCAATGACTTCCACATTCATGGAGTGGATTAAATTGACTCTATGACGTAACACATCAGCGGGTTTGTTCTCCACTCCTACCTTGTGTTTCAAAAAATTCAAGTACCACAATGCCTCATGATCCGAGTACAGAACAAACTCTTGCGGTAACAAGTAATGTCGCCAATGTTTCAACGACTGAACTATTGCATAGCATTCTCTTTCGTAGTTGGAATATTTCTTCCATTTAGCCTCATTCAGTTTCTCACTGAAATAAGCAACAGGGTGTCCATCCTGACTCAAACACCTCCTATTCCAACACCAGATACATCGCAGGCTACTTCAAAAACTTTAGAAAAGTCACGCAATCGCATGACAGGAGCTTCTGTCATTCTGGTTTTGATTTCCTGAAAGGTTTTTGTAGCAGCCAGGCTCCAATTAAACTCTCCCTTTTTCGTACAATCTGTAATTGGAGCCATGATGGTACTGAATCCCCTGATGAAACGACGATAAAACGTCGCTAGACCATGGAAACTACGTACCTCATGAATGTTGGATGGAGTCTTCCATTCAACAATCGCACACACCTTTTCAGGATCAGCGGACATACCTGCCGCAGAGATTACAAAACCTAAGAAGACCACATGATCTGCCAAGTGCATTTCTTAAGGTTCGCGTACGGTTGCTCCTTTTGCAAAGTACCACAAACTTGCCAAAAGTGGTTGAGATGTTGTTCCTTAGTATTACTATAGATGAGAATGTCATTGAAGTAAACTACTAAGAATTTTCCAATGAATGGCCTCAATACTTGTGTCATGATGCGCATGAATGAACTTGGCGCGTTGGACAACCCGAATGGCATCACTAGCCATTCATACAACCCGTCCTTTGTTTTAAAGGCAGTTTTCCAATCGTCCCCAGGACGAATTCGAATTTGATGGGCTGGATCTATCTTATTAGAAAAGATAGTGGCACCAACCATCATGTCGAGCATATCATCTAACCTAGGTATCGGAAACCGATACTTGACAGTGATCTTGTTGATCGCTCGACGGTCGACGCACATCCTCCAAGTTCCATCTTTCTTTGGAGTCAAAAGTGCGGGAACGGCACAAGGGCTTAGGCTCTCCCTAATGAAGCCCTTGTTGAGGAGTTCATCCACCCGCCTTTTCAATTCTGCGTGTTCCGATGGGTTCATTCGGTAATGAGGCAGATTAGGCAGTGTCGCTCCTGGGACAAGATCAATTGCGTGTTGGATGTCACGCATGGGTGGGAGTTCATTTGGTAACTCGTCAGGAAAGACATCCTGAAACTCCCAGAAGACAGGCTCCACCTCATGTGGAATACTAGTAGGTGGCTCTTTAGGAACTTTCGTAGTCACTACGGCATAAACAATGGGGTCTTCCTTGGAGCCCTTGCTAGTCCTTTCTTCCAAATCAGCTTGGAACTCACTAGCACTCAAAATGCGTAAGCCTTTTGTCTTAGAACTTGAGGCACTAGTGTTGGCTTTCTTATCATTCTCCTTCTTGCCAATTTTATCTTTAGGGGTAATGGATGCAACTTCACCTTCTTATCTTTGAAATTAAAGACGCAGATGTTGGTACGTCCAAAGTTGGTGACATTTAAATCGTAGATCCAAGGTCTCCCTAAGATAATATGTCCCACATCCATGGGGACCACATCACACCACAACTGGTCCTGATAAGTGGACATGTTAATTGGGACCAGGCAATGCTGAGTGATGGGAATAGATGTCGAATCTACCCATGACACATGATAAGGCTTGGGATGGGGAACTGAGGTCAAGCCTAAACGAGACAAATTGTTGGCAGAAACTACATTGGTACAACTTCCACTATCGATGATGACCTTATAGCTCTTATCATTGCATTTGACGTAGGTATAAAAAATGGAAGTCGTACGCCTAGCTTGTCACCATAGGAAAAGAAATAGAGAAAGAGAAGAGGATACCTTTGATTGGGCTCTCACCAAACTCCGATCCGAAGGCATTATTCTCAAAGTTTCATTACAAGATAACATAGCATAAGGAAGAAAGAAACCAAGACAATTCATTATTATTAGCCCTAAGTGATGACATCATCACATAATAAAAAAGGGAAAAAAAAGACAGAATAAGAAACGGAAAAGAGGGAGGACTTGCGCAAGATCTTGGGATTCGTGCGCAAGGGGATATGAGCACAAATCCCCGGGCCCTTTTCTCTTAAGTGGTGGCCCCCCTATTCTTTTATTCTCTTCTTTAATGAACATAGGCCCCTTTTTATGACTCTATTCTTCATTAAATAACTTGGGCCCCTCTCAACTTTAAAAACCCTTTTATTTCAACCCATGTGGCACTTCCCAAAGTGGGGCCTTCTATGTGATTGCACACATGGTGCCTTCTCTCCTTCAAATGGTAAAACCACCAAAATCCAACCATCGGATATCATCATAATGGTAATCCAACGGTGGATTTATGCCATCTTGGCGAGAAAAGTCATGATACACATCATCCATCCACATCATAGCTTGATACACCACCCTACGCTTCCTCCTTTGGTAGACCTTGAAAAAATTGAGGGAAGTAGGCATGATGTCCCCTTCATATTGGATGGCATTTTGATTGCAAATGAACTAGACTCAAGGAAGAGGGAACGTAAGGAAGAAGCCATTTTTAAAATTGACTTGGAAAAGGCATATTATCATGTGGATTTGAAATTTGTAGACTACATGTTGGGAAGATTTGGCTTTGGAGAGAGATGGTGAGGATGGATCAAAGAGTGCATTTCAACCACTTCTTTCTCAATTCTTGTAAATGGTTCTCCATCTCGGCTCTTTACATCTTCCTAGGGCACTTAGACAAGGGCGGTCCATTGTCTACATTTCTATTTCCCATTGTGCCAAAAGCAATAGGTACACTTCTCTCAAAGGTGAAAGATATGGGTATGATTAGCGGGTTTGAAGCCGGAAGAGGTGGGGAGGTGGTTACTCATCTTCAATTTGCAAACGACACTATTTTGTTTACTTCCACGAGCTAGGAACAAGTAGTCACTTCGAAGAGGTAATGCGGAGCAGAGAGGAGATGCAGGGCGGGCGGATAGAAGATGGAGAGATAGGGGGGAATCAATGATTACGTGAACATTGGCATCATGCTAAACTCCAATCTAGGAGGCATCTGAATATCTTATGAGAACTTGGGTAAGAAATCTAAGGAGAACTCAAGAAAACTCAATTTCATTAATTATCAGCCATCATCAGAAGCCAAAGAGGCTTTACATCACTTATATAGGAATAGAAATAACCTAGATCTAGAATGCACTATCCAAACATATTGATGGACAAGATTAAAACATCCAGATAAACCATAAAATAGCATAAAATAAAGCTCTAAATAAGCTAAAACATGCAAATAGATGAGGCGGAACCAAAGAGCTTGCTCGATATAGATGGGTTGGGCCACATGCTTGTTGACCCATGCGGACCATGGGTCCATCATGCATCAAGAGAATTCTAAGATGCTTTTAGTTGGTTTCAGGCTTGAAGACAAAATTATCGAAGAGTTCCTTAGTGGGGTGGCTTGTCCGGAGGAGAGACTTCATTGTAAACAATGTAAACTACCATTTCAGTGTCTTGGCTTGCCAACTGGGGCAAATCCCGGATCTCTATCAACGTGGGATCCAGTGGCAGAAAATTTTGAGAAGAAATTATCCACTTTGAAGAGGCAATACGTTTTTCTTAAGGGTAGAATTGCCTTAATCAAATCATTTTTATCAAGTCTTCCTATATATTACATGTCTTTATACAAGATGCTGGAGGTAGTAATTAAGAAGTTGGATTGTATCAGGAGGAACTTCTTATGGGGAGGAAATTGTGCGAGGAAGATGCATTTAATGAAGTGGAGTGAGGCGATTAATTCAAAAGGTGGTATTTTTTTTTTTTTTTGGTGGTGGTGGTGGTGGTGGTGGTTCGGCCATGTTACTGAGATGGTTCGGCCATGTTAGAAGGCGTCCAACGGGGGCACCTGTTAAAAGGTGTGAAAGCATGGAGATTGCCAGGAGTATGAGAGGGAGAGGGAGACCCAAGAGAAGCTGGAAATAAACTATTAAACATGACATTGCCTACATGGATCTAACGGAGGACATGGCCCTAAACAGATTTGATTGGCATCGTCAAATCCATATAGCCGACCCCACCTAGTGGGAAAAGGCTTGGTTTCGTTTGGTTTGGTGGTGGTGGGGGGTTGGTGGTGGTGGGGAGAGAGAGAGCTAAATGGTGGTGGGGGTACGGGGAAGAAAAAGGATGCTTTTGGAGAAGGCTCACAATATCAAAAAAATGGGGATGAGTTCCCAAAAGAGTTCCTCAGTATAAGTTGTCACAGGTTTGGCCTATCATTTTGAGTTTTGGGGGAGTGTCCAACACTAGGGGAGGTGTATGAAAAGAGTCTAGGTTTCAAAGTGGGGGACGGGCACATTTTTGGTATGATGAGTAGGTGGGGGTTGGTCCTTTGCGCCATCTATTTCCTAGAGTGTTTAGGGTGGTTTCCAAAATAAAGTCTTCCGTCGAAGATTGTTATGTTTGAGATGGGGAAAAGGTGTCTTGGGAAGTGAGTCTTACGAGGGGGATAGGGACAACGTGTCTTGGGAACTGAGTCTTAGGAGGGTTCTTTGGCAATCGGAGTTGGAGTCCAAGTCATTGTTAAGTCTTCTTTCTAATTTTTTTATGCAGGGATGTTGTAGAATCTTGTATTTGGAAGCCAAACTCTTCGGACTTGTTCTCCTCGAAGTCCTTCTACAGGAGTTGGACCCAATTAACGAGGTGCATTCTTCATGTTCCTTAGTTTCAAGGGGTCTTGTTCCTCATAAGTAGGTCTTTTGTTGGTTGGCAGTGGGGGCAAACCGGCAGAGGATGGAATCAAAATCAGACATGTGTTGCCTTTGTGGGAGGAAGGGGAGTTCAATTGAGCCCCTTTTTATTCATTGTAGTGTGACATTGTCTATTTGGGGGCATTTCCTCAAAGAAAATGGTGTGGATTGGTGATCCACGGGTTCATTATCTGGCTTTTTCGAGGCTTTGAGGGGGGCTCCTATGATAGGATACGGAATGATTCTATGGAAGCTTATTCCCTTTTCCATTCTTTGGTCAATTTGGAAAGAGAGGAAAATCAGAATTCTTAGCAGAAAATAATCATGGGAAAGCATGGTTTATAATGTGGCCTTGAGGATTGAAAAATGGGCATGTTTCTAGAAAGGAATTTTCAGACCATAAGAGACAATATTTTGCATAATTGGAGTGCTTGCCTAAAGGTGGAAGAGAAGGATAGCGCATCTTAGTGTCCTCCTCTGATAGGAGTTTTGAAGTTTAATGTGGATGGAGCAGCACGGGGTAAACCAGGATTGGCCGGCATCGGTGGTGTGTTAAGACATTACAACGGAGAAGTATTACATATTTTCTCAAACCATGTTGGAATTTAAGTCTCTAATGAGGCAGAAGTCTTGGCCATTCTCGAAACTCTTCACATTTTTAATTCTTTGCATCAACATCATCTCACAAAGAGTGATTCTTTAAATGCCATTTCTTGGGTGAACTCTCTTTCAAGGGGCCATGGACGATGCAGTTCTTTTTTAACGAGATTTACCACAAAGCAACTTTGTTCCACGTTTCTTTTCAGAATATTAGTAGGTTGGCAAACGGTATGGTGGACTGTCAAGCTAAGCAAGGGGTTGAACGATCTTGTAATTGAAGTGCTCCTATTATGTAGGTGTTGTCGGGCAAACACGCACGCTCAACCAAACACAATCAATCCACAAACACACAGATTTACGTGGTTCGGCAAATTCGCCTACGTCCACAGGGCTATGAGGATTTCACTATGTAGTAATTGGGCAACTAGTTACAAGGATTCCAAACCCTCTAACACTTAGCCTACTCTCTCCCCATAGGTCTCAATCTTGTTCTCACATCTCCCCCCCACGTGGTTCGGAAGACTCCGACACCATGGGAGAGAGAGCTCTCACCCCTCTCATAGAGTCTAGGGTTACTGATTACGTCAATATATAATCTCTTCTTTCTTAGCCCCCAAGAATGCCCCAGTACAATGACCAAAATACCCTTGACCTTGAACCTGGTCATTGGCCAACCCAATGAACCAATCCGGTCAAACCGGAATAAAAGACAAACCCAACAGGTGTAGTATCTGCCCAGTACATCTCTCTTATACCGATACATGCACATGTAGAGATTATCTCCTTGTATTTCGTTGTATTTTCCTATCTTTTTAATCCAAGTTACAGTTATCGTTTAAAAAAAATACAATCTCAGAGAACTCAAATGATTTCCAATAAAGTGTATGGCTCATCATATCAATGGTATCGATGGGGCCAATGCTACAATAAAAGGACATTGGAGGGTCAAGAAAATCCACAGTACAGTTGAGAGGTGCTCAACTGTCACAACCACAATATCATGAATTTGAGTCAGCTTGCTTTACATAAAATATGGAAAAAAAATAAAGAAAAATAAAGAAGGTTTTCTACAGGTTTATGGGAGGCCCGGATTGGACTGAGTTCCATCCAAAAGATTTTAGCTGGACTATAGTCAATCATCAGTTAACCAGAAAATACAACATGCTGCTTACATTGCCTCATTTGTGTGTATAAAAACAATTTTCAAGACTGATTTGACACAAGCAACTAGAGACGGACACAAGAAACAAGGGACAGTGTCGAAAGTTGATCGCAGTCATAGGTGAAGAGTCACCACCTACTGACTACAGATAACAGAGATCACCAAGTCCCATATCTGGTCAGTCTCTTGTATGTGGTTCAGTGAGACTGTGACGGAGATCAAGTTGACCAACGGTTAGATCAGTCCTGTGCAACACAGGACGTAATTGTACCTGTTTTGGAACTGCTCCCTGATTAAGAAATAGTGGACTGGTTAAAGGGGGCAGCTGTTTATATGTAAGATAATTATCCAACTATCAATTTAGTGGATTACTCTTCAATAGCAGTGAAACATCTCACTTTTCAGCAATTAACTGGTATAAGAAAGGATCCACTAACCTGCTTTGTTTGCAATATATGCTAGACCAGCTGTTTGAGTCAATCTGTTACTTGTCTTCAAAGACTAAAGCTGCAAGGAGATGTAGGCTGAAGAGACGGAAAAGAGGAAGAGAACAGCCTCACACAAAGAAGGCCAAAACACGTTCCTTACAGGAAATGGGATGCTTTCACAAAGAAAGATAGAATATAGTCTTAATAAAACTTCTCTAGAAATGAACTGGGTGTGAGCCCTTCAATGTTTAAATAGGCATCATCAAGTATCCCTAGATCCAATCCTAACCTTTAATCCAATTTTGAATAAATTTCAGTCATTATGTACTAACAGAGGACACTACAATGAGAGATGTAACTCCTGTGAGAATTGAAGCTAACAAAATACCATAAAGAGAGTCCTTCCTATACCTTGGTTCTATAACTAGTAAGGACGGGGAGATTGAAGGGGATGTCAAATCTATTTCTCTAATGGAATGTTTTTTCCCTTCATTTAACGACAGGCCTCCAAAGTTCGAATCCTCACTACCTAACATACATCAGGCCAGCTGTCATAATGTCCATCCACCCTCCACTCCCCTCTCTCTCCAGTCACCTAAATCTCCTCTCTCTCCACTCTCCACTCTCCAATCTCCTATCTAAAATAACTGAACAACGAAACTTCCTCAAAAAAAAATCTCAATTCCCACTTCATATCTAAACTGATGTGGGACCCTTGGGCGACCTCATGGATGGTGGCATCTGAGATTTGGACCAGTGGGACCCACTGCTCACTCTCCTCATATATTTCCAAGTGTGAGTGAAGTGAAGGTGGATACAAGCCACTGTCTGGATCTGTGGGCATCTAGGAGTGGTCTGGTGATGAATCAGATCCACTGGTATTTTAGATCAGACCAGTGGGACCCACTGGATTTTACACCTAAGTATATTCAGCCGTGGAACACTTTTCTTTTTCTATGTTCTGTATGTGAAATTGAGGCCTGGGTGGGACTTATAGATGGGGACAGCCCTGTACCTGATAGGTAATTAACATATGATCATTCCATCTAAGTTTTTTAAGGTATATTTATTGGTCAGCTGATGAATCAAATCCACTGGTATTTTAGATCAGACCAGTGGGACCCACTATATTTTACACCAAGGTATATTCAGGCATGGAACACTTTTTTTTTTCTATGTTCTGTATGTGAAATTGAGGCCTGGTTGGGACTTATAGATGGGGACAGCCCTGTACCAGGTAGGTAATTAACATATGATCATTCCATCTAAGTTATTTAAGGTATATTTATTGGTCTGCTGATGAATCAAATCCACTGGTAGTTTAGATCAGACCAGTGGGACCCACCATATTTTACACCAAGGTAAATTCAGGTGTGGAACACTTTTTTTTCTATGTTTTGTATGTGAAATTGAGGCCTGGGTGGGACTTACAGATGGGGACAGCCCTATACCTGGTAGGTAATTAACATATAATCATTCCATCTAAGTTATTTAAGGTATATTTATTGGTT
Source organism: Litsea cubeba (assembly GCA_012931725.1). Taxonomy (NCBI): domain Eukaryota; kingdom Viridiplantae; phylum Streptophyta; class Magnoliopsida; order Laurales; family Lauraceae; genus Litsea; species Litsea cubeba. Next base: position 39,747,227 of record CM022953.1, on the reverse strand, counting down.
TGGTGATTTTACACCAAGGTATATTCAGGCATGGAACACTTTTTTTTTTTCTATGTTCTATGAGTGAAATTGAGGCCTGGGTGGGACTTATAGATGAGGACAGCCCTATACCTGGTAGGTAATTAACATATGATCATTCCATTTAAGTTATTTAAGGTTTCTGTGTGGATATTATTAAGTCATATTGGACCGTCTTCTTTGATTTGGTAAGCATATAACGTGGAATAATTGAAAGGATTCTCATGTGCTTATTGCTTGCTGTAATTTTGATGTACATTTATTATTTCAAAATTTTTTTGTGTGTTTGATTAATTATTATCTAGATTGGATATGTCAGGGAGGAAGTTTGTTATTCGACCGCACGAAACTTTGTTAGTGGAGGGATTTTGCGTTCTTTCATCGGATAATATATAGATTGGGGAATTCGATTTAGGGGTTTGGGTTTCAACATCTAAAATTGGCATTGTATAACGTGGTTATAGGTTTCGATCTAGGGGTTAGGGTATTAGGTTTCTGAAAAATTAAAAACGCATCTCATCATCCCATTGTATGTATCTTTGTTTCTTTTGTTAGAGTCTGTAGATCCATTTTTGAATTTCTTATATATATGTTCTTTTTTTAATGTGAAATGGAGGAGTATCATTTTTATTGAAGGTTAATTTGTGAGGTCTATGATCATTTGATCTTTATCAAGCAATTCATGGGTCCCAGCCCGCATCACATGGTTTAATGGCGGTTAGAATAGAGATGGTGGACCACATTCATCTGGGTCCCACTTACATAGGTTTGGTCAATTTGTGAGGTCTATGATCATTTAATCCTTTGATCTTTATCAAGCAATTCATGGGTCCTAGCCCGCATCATATGGTTTAATGGACGGTTAGAATAGAGATGGTGGACCACATTCATCTGGGTCCCACTTAAATAGGTTTGGTCAATTTGTGAGGTCTATGATCATTTGATCCTTAGATATTTATCAAGCAATTCATGGGTCCCAGCCCACATCATATGGTTTTATGGACAGTTAGAATTGAGATGGTGGACCCCATTCATCAAGGTCCTACTCAAATAGGTTTGGTCAATTTGTGAGGTCTATCATCATTTGATCTTTATCAAGCAATTCATGGGTCTCAGCCCGCATCATATGAGTTTATGGACGGTTAGAATAGAGATGGTGGACCCAACTGATCTGGGTCCTACTTAAATAGTTTTGGTCAATTTCTGAGGTCTATGATCCTTTGATCTTTATCAAGCAATTCATGGGTCCTAGCCCGCATCATACGGTTTTATGGACGGTTAGAATAGAGATGGTGGACCCCATTCATCTGGGTCTCACTTAAATAGATTTTTTCTAGGCAAATCATAACAATTCATATCAATAGCCAGAAATTTGGATTGAAATTCTTTATTTAATGTATTTTTCCTTTGAAAGAAAAACACATTTTATTGAGCTATCTTCAAAAAGAAGCTTCACTCGGGAAAATTTAAAATATATATATATTTTGACGTATGGACCGGGGCCTAGAGTAAACAAATTTCAACTGCAATTAGGGTTTAGGTAGAAACTTAAGCGTCATCATTTTTTAATTATATAATTGACGTTATAAAGCCTTTTAATTGTGGTATGTAACTCAATGACCCTATTATCCAAGTATAATTTATATTAGTCTATGCATTTGGTGGTTCCGTGGTCCGTGCATAGCACGGGGTTTTGCTAGTATAGGATAAGAGCTAGATGGATTAAGTGGAGATTTGCTTCTGGAGTTCTTTATGATAGACGCATACCAACAAGACTAAAGGAGACGGTGATTAGTCCAGCTATGACCTATGAACTAAATGCTGGCCAATTTGGAAACAACGCATGCAAGAAAATGTGTGGCAAAGATGGATGTGTGGTAAAACTAGGAAAGACAAAATAAAAATGAGCGCATTCAGGAGCATTTAAGAGTAGCATCAACATACGATAAATTAAGAGAGATTTGTTTGAGAAGGTTTGGATATATCCAATGCAAGACAACAACGATGCTGGGGAGGAAAAGATTTTCTACACTAGTTAACAGCCCCTCAAGGAGAAGGGGTAGGTCGAAGATAACATTGAAGGAAGTAGTAAGGATAGATTTGAAGAAGTGCAACCTATCCATGGATTTAGCCAAGGATAGAGTGGAATGGCAAAACAGAATTCATGTAGTTGACCCGAACATAATTGAGATAATGCATTGATGGAAATGATGGTGGTGGTGATGATAATGATATGTGATGCAGGCCAATCCAAGACCACGCCCTGATGGACCCGCTTGATGGGGTCCACATGATCTCTAATTTTGAGATCCCTATAATTAGTTTAGATAGTATCTAAATTAGTAGAGTTGCTTAATATATATGCTTCCAAAACTTTATTTTGATTAAGATTATGTAGTTTTTTATTTTAGAATGTCTTGTTTATTAAGAAACGGTATTATTACTCTATATATAGAGGAGTCCCCTATTGTAATAGTCATGCTATATTGCTATATTCTTAATAAGATTTCAAAATTGTTCTCGTGAGTTACCTTTGGGTATTTTCCCCTAAGTGATCTTAGGGTTTTGAGTCGAAAGACTCATTCTCACCGTTGAAGGTGTTGATCTCACATCATGGCCTTCGGGCTGCGGCACGCCATCGTTCAGTTATATTCTTAGGATTCATCATATCGATGGAAGGCATCAAAATGGATCTAAAGAAAGTCAAAGCAATTCTGGACTGGCCACTCCCCACCACAGTAACTGAAGTCAGGAGTTTTCATGGACTTGTTACCTTCTATAGGAGATTCATCAGAAATTTCAGCAGTATCACTGCTATAATTACAGAATGTTTAAAGAAGGGCGAGTTCAAATGGACTAATGCCATAACTCGAGCTTTTGAGCAGATCAAACAAAAAATCACAAAAGCTCCTATCCTCCGCCTTCCAGACTTTGACAAAGTGTTTGAAGTTGCTTGCGATGCATCCAATGTTGGAATTGGCAGTGTCCTTAGCCAAGAAGGACATCTACTTACCTTCCACTGTGAGAAACTTTCATATTCAAAGCACAAGTACTCTCCTTATGCCTTGGAATTCTATGCTCTTGTTCAGTCCCTTCGCCATTGGAGACGTTACCTGGTGGGTAGAGAATTTTTTCTTTACTCTGATCATGAGTCTCTCAAGCACCTTCATTCACAACATAAAGTGGGAGCTAACTGTGCCAAATGGAGCGCTTATATTCAGGAGTTTACCTTTACCATCCACCATAAATCTAGAAAGAAAAATGTGATAGTGGATGCTCTCGGTCGTCGGAAACATCTCCTGACCACCATGGCTATTTCTGTACCGGGCTTCGAGCAAATCAAGGAAGAATATGAGACAGACAAAGACTTCGGCGCCATATATAAAGAGGTCCATCAGGGTGAGCATCTCAAGCATCCATACTTTAGCATTCATGATGGATATTTATTTTATGGTAGTAACCTCTGTTTGCCAAATACATCTATCCGAGAGCATGTCATCAGGGAACTCCATTTCGGAGGATGCAGCGGACACTTGGGTCATGATAAGACCTTCGCTCTTGTTGAAGATAGATACTATTGGCCACACATGACACCTTATGTTTCTCGTATCTGCGAGCGGTGTCGCACTTGCCAGCTGGCCAAAGGAAGCAAGAAGAATGCGGGGTTATATCAACCGTTGCCAGTTCCCCAGGGCCCCTGGGAGGATATCAGCATGTATTTTGTCCTAAGTCTGCCTAAGACCCGCAGAAAAGTGGACTTTGTATTTGTGGTTGTGGATCGCTTCTCGAAAATGGCTCATTTTATTCCTTGTACCAACACAGCAGATGCCTACAAAGTTGCCCAACTCTTCTATAAGGAAGTCATCCATCTGCATAGACTTCCAAAGACCATTGTGTCTTACAAGGATACAAAGTTCGTTAGCTACTTCTGGAAGACATTATGGGGCATTTCCAAAACAAAGCTGAAATTTTCTACTGCCTATATCCACAAACTGATGGTCAGACAGAAGTCGTCAACCGCAGCCTTGGGAATCTGCTACGTTGTTTAGTGCGAGACCATCTTACCACATGGGATCAGGTTCTGCCTATGGCTAAGTTCGCATATAATAACTCAGTCAACCGGTCAACAGGGATTTCTCCTTTTGAAGCAGTTACTGGCACCAGACCATGTCTACCAGTTGATCTTGTTTCCCTTCCTGTTGAAGCATGACCAAGTGCTGATGCGGACAACTTTATTTGCCATATGCAGTAGGTTCATGAAGAAGTCCGGCGCCATATTTCAGCAAGCAATGATTCATATAAAGAACATGCAGATAAGCATCGTCCTTTCGTTCAGTTTGAGAAAGGAGATATGGTTATGCTTCGTACTCGTCCAAAGCGCCTTCCGCCTGGAGCCAACAAAAAGCTGCACCCCCGCGTCTCTGGACTATTCAAGATTCTCAAGAAAAATGGTCCTAATGCATGTGTTGGATTTGCCAGCTGATCTTGGATTGAATGCTACTTTCAACGTGAAGATCTCACACTCTATAAGGGCCATGACCAAGACTGTCCGTCAGAAGAACATGAGATTCAGCTACCACCCTCACCAGCACCTGCAGATATAATTGTTGATGTGCTTGATGATCAACTTGTCTCCACTAGACAAGGGGGATTTCAGAAGTTTATTGTTCGCTGGAAGCATCGTCCTATCTCCAATGCCACGTGGATTACAACTACTGATTTCTAGCGTCTTAATCCCGATCTTTACGAGAGATATCAGGCCTTTAACTCGCCGGAGTCAAGTTTTTATAAGCCGGAGAGAGTTGATGCAGGCCGATCCAAGACCAGGACCCGCAAGCCCAGATGGACCTGCTTGATGGGGTCCACATGATCTCTAATTTTGAGATCCCTGTCATTAGTTTAGATAGTATCTAAATTAGTAGAGTTGCTTAATATATTTGCTTCCTAAATTCTATTTTGATTAAGATTAGGTAGTTTCTTATTTTAGAATGTCTTGGTCATTTGATTAAGATTAGGTACTCTATATATAGAGGAGTCCCCTATTGTAATAGTCATGTTATATTGCTATACTAGAAATTTCGCATGCCTGAAGGCACGACGCACCACCGGACCTGGATATGCCTCAGACCGACCGAACCTAGGTTCGGTGCGTCTCGAAAGCAGGTCCAACCATAAAATGGATTCCAAAAAAAAAAAAATCCAATTGATTGCCAAATGATATAATTCCATTCATTCATTTATTCTTAACAAAACTGAATCATGAAATCTTTCACCCAATTTGCTCATCTCATCATCTTATCTTGGTCCCATCTCATCATCAATGAAGTAGTGCTTTTTTTTTAAATGAAGAAATGATGGCAATACCTGTAAATAACTCAAACTTGCTGACCCTTTTTGCTTTTGATGAGGATGGCAAAAACTTGTAAATTTGTCCAACTTTTAGCCCCTTTTCTTTTAAATGAAAAAGGGATGGCAATACCTGTAAATAACTATAACTTGCTGCCCCCTTTTGCACTCCCCTCTTAAATCCAAGGGTCCAAAATATCCCTTGGATTTATGTACATAGATCCAAGGGTCCAAAATGTCCCAGGATTCAAACACTGCTCTCCCATATTATATAGATTCTTAATAAGATTTCAGGAATTGTTCTCGTGAGTTACCTTTGGGTATTTTCCCCTAAGTGATCTTAGGGTTTTGAGTTAAAAGACTCGATCTCACTGTCGAAGGTGTAGATCTCACATCATGGCTTTCAGGCTGCGCCATCAATATGCTAACGTACTTTCCTAGCTAAAAAGTCCTTATAAAAGGGGAAAATTAGAAATTAGAAATTGCATTTAAGAATGCCAAGTCTAGTAAGATAAGCCAAAGGGGATTGCATTTGCAACCCCTAACTTAAACTAAGTGCATGTTTGTTTACATGTATGGTAAGGTAAAGGTAACTATCACATCATGGTAAAGGTAAGTTATATTAAACGTGAGATAAAGTATATGGTAAAGTGGGAGAGAGAGAGAGAGAGAGAGAGAGAGAGAGAGAGAGAGAGAGAGGAGAGAGAGAAGAGAGAGTGGTAAGT